>CM066328.1:13265437-13920437 GCA_033807585.1 Hydrophis major | reverse complement strand
ATGGGGAAGCAAATTCACTTAACTGTGTCATTAACTTAACAACTGCAGTGATTCACTTAACTGTGGAAAGGAAGGTCATAAAATGGTGCAAAATTCGCTTATCCATTGTCTTGCTTAGCAATGGAAATTTTGGGCTTAGTTGTGTATACCTTCTCGGTCAGCCTATGTGATGTTTCTGTTCCGCAAACTGCACTGGTTGCCAATATCTTTCCAATGCAGTTCAACCGAGTGGTTGTAACTCTTCATAGCACAGGGCCTAGGTTATTTCTGGGACTGCCTCTCTGAATTATGTCTACCCATCCATTGGTTAACAACAGGTTCACCAACAGCCAGCCTGAGCCTAGGTGAACCAGTTGTTAAATTAATCCTGCTAGCAAAATGGATCCTGGGTGCTGCAATGGAGAAACAGCCAATGGAGTGGCTGGCACAAGGAAAGGAGGAGGAGCAGGGAGAAGAAAGCAGGTCTTCTCATTTCCTCACGCCAGCCGCTCTGTTGCCCATTTTTCCATTGCAGTGCAGTGCCCAGGATCCACTTCGATAGTGGGTGGGAGTAATTTAACAACCAGTTCGCCCAAACCAGTCTGAACCAGCTGAATTACACCACTGTACCTATCCGGGTCCAGCAGAAGAGGGATGTTCTGGGTCCCATCTATTAGGGAGCTCATCTAGCAGAGCCTAGGAAGAGAGTCTTTTTTGTGATGAGTTCCATTCATCCCACCCTGAGATTACATTGGCCCTGACACTTTCAACCTTTCACAGGGCCTTAAACACATGGTTCTATCACCAGGCCTGGTAGGGTCAGGAGGTGTGATGGATCCTCATACAACAATTATCACTGATCAGTTAGTTTTCATCCCAGTTATAATTTATATGTGTTGTCATTTTCTGTTTTTAAAAATGTTTTATATTGTTAGTTGCTCAGAGTCATGAACCTCTGATGGGGAGCCATGCCAAGTGAAAGAATGAATTAATGAATATGCTACTGATCACTAAGAGGCACTACATCAGGGGTCTTCAAACTTGACAGCTTTAAGGCTTGTGGACCTCAACTCCCAGAATTCCTCCTCCAGTCGTGTTAGCTCAGGAATTCTGAGAGTTGAAGTCCACAAGTCTTAAACTTGCCAAGTTTGAAGACCCTTGCACTACATGATCAGTTTATCATTAGGTATAGGCTGCCTGTTATATATGTCATATATTTACAACTTTTCTTGATGCAGTTGTTAAGTGAATCACTGGAGTTGTTAAGTTAATAACACGGTTGTTAAGTGAACCTGGCTCCCCCTTTGACTTTGCTTGTCAGAAGGACACAAAAGGCGATCACATGACCCCAGGACACTGTAACCGTCATAAATACATGTCAGTTGCCAAGCATCTGAATTCTGATCCCTTGATTATAAGGGACGCTGCAGTGGTTGTAGCTGTGAAAAACAGGCATAAGTCACTTTTCTTAGTTCCATTGTAACTTCAAATGGTCACTAAATGAATTGTTGTAAATGGGGGTCTGCTTGCATACATAAACAAATTTCACTATTGTTCCTTTCCTCCTTTCTTTCCAACAGCTGCCACTCCAAGGCCACCAGCACATCCATCTACATTGGTAAGTGTGGTCTTCATTTGCTCAGTGAATGCTTTTATGGATCGCTTCTCATCCATGTTGCCCATCATTTACAGCTGTCATAAAACAACCTAAAAATAATCCTCTCCAAAGACAGAAATCAGGGGGACTAAGCAAATGGGAAGGACAAACTAACAAGCTGAAAGCTGAATGAATGATCACTATGGCAGAGAAGTCTTTCAGTGACAAGGTAGAATAGCTAGATGCTAGCTAGCTAACTAGCTAGTAAGATGGGTGGATGAATAGATAGATAGATAGATAGATAGATAGATAGATAGATAGATAGATAGATGGATGGATGGATGGATGGATGGATGGATGGATGGATGGATGGATGGATGGATGGATGGATGGATGGATGGATGGATGGATGGATAGATAGATAGATAGATAGATAGATAGATAGATAGATAGATAGATAGATAGATAGATAGAGATAGATAGATAGAGATAGATAGATAGATAAATAGATAGATAGAGTAGCTAGCTAGCTAGCTAGATATTAGAGATAGATAGATAGATAGATAGATAGATAGATAGATAGATAGATAGATAGATAGATAGAGAGAGAGAGAGAGAGAGAGAGATTGGATGATAGATAGATAGATAGATAGATAGATAGATAGATAGATAGATAGATAGATAGATTGATTCTGGATAGATAGAAATAATAGAGATAGCTAGATAGCTAGATAGACAGACAGACACAGACACAGACACAGACCGACAGAGACAGATAGATATATTTCTGAGCAGGGAATCATATAGAGAAACAAAGTCCTGGGTTTTAGACCTTCACAGTTTCCCACTTTCTCAGAACACCCAGAGCTCTATTCTTGGAAATAAAGGTAATGCTAAAAACTAGCGCTTTGTCCTCAGCCCTTCTTAAGTTTCTTTGAGGCTAAAACTATCTTTAGAGCAGGGCGAGGGTTTGCCAGGAAGTGAGGGAGGTACGAGCAGCCACAGTAGTAAGCAATTGAGACTTCAGGTTACCAATACATGAATTAGGAGGGCCAGAAGGATGCAGTTAATACACTGGCCTAAACTGGTGAGTGATGCTCATAGCCACAAGGGTTTCCGATCTTAGCAACAACCCTGAATCTGGTTGTAGCTCCAAACCTCAAGCCTGTTTCTTCAGCAGTTTAGTGGCATTCATACTGAATGCTAAGGTTCTGAGTAATGAACTCAACCAATCCAGCAACTCTGAGACTTTTTAGCTTTCTCAAAGAACTGCTTCATTGATTACACCAATTTGGCTTAGTTGAAAAACAAACCAACTCTGGCTATTTCCTGGGCTTTCAGTATAATTAAAGATTAGACAGCTCCCTCCCTCCTTGTCACAGATCATAATGTCCAATTAGGTGTTCTGGCGTCTCCTTGGTAATCTCTTCCAGTCTCTGGAGAGCATCTATTAGGATGAACTTGGTTCCCACAAGATAATAAGTTGTAGAAGTCTGGTCTGAGGTTCCAGAAAACTTCCACTTCAACAAATAACCCTGAGACAGACATCTTCCCAAAAGTTCTGTTTTATTTGGATAGTAACCTGGCACACCTGGGGAATCCTGAATCTGAAAGTTCCAGATTTCCTTGCAATAAGTAAAAAGCTACAAATCCACTCCCTGCACCCATCATTGGATGCCCCAATCACCATCCGTCCCAACTTGATATGTCCTCTCACCCAGGTGCAGAAATAACATAACCTTGACTTAGAAGAAGAATGCTATTATGCCTAACCACATACCCTCCAAGATATTTTCCCCCTCCCATTTTCCCAGGCTCAAGAATGTGGCAGTGTGGAAGTGTCCGGTGTCAATATGGCTTCCAAAGCTGACAGCTCCCTCCTCCCCCCAAAGTGTGTCAAGCTGAAAAACAGAGAAAATGGCTGCGACAGGCCCAATCCATTTCGAAGTTGACACTGGGGGTGGGTGAGGGAAGGAGTGGGCAAGATATTGTTAGTGGACTGCTGTTCTGGTGAACCCCATACCCACCAGTTGCCAGGAAAATCCTATTGAAATCATTTTATGGAAAACATTGGAAAGGATGCCAAAAAGGATAACATTGGGCAGGGTTGAAATCCCAATTCAGACACACAACTCCCTGACTAGCTTTAGGATCCCTGCTTTGGATTTGATTTGATTTGATTTGATTTGATTTGATTTGATTTGATTTGATTTGATTTGATTTGATTTGATTTGATTTGATTTGATTTGATTTGATTTGATTTGATTTGATTTGATTTTATTTGATTTTATTTGATTTTATTTTATTTTATTTTATTTTATTTTATTTTATTTTATTTTATTTTATTTTATTTTATTTTATTTTATTTTATTTTATTTTATTTTTTGATTCAAAAGCTTACAATACAATAGAAATAAGAATAAACATAGTTTAAATGTAAGAAATAGGAACTAATATTTGGGGACAATAGGACTGGGATGGTAGACACGATTGTGCACTTATGCACGCCCGTTACAGACCTCTTAGGAATGGGGTGAGGTCAATAGAGGTTAGTTTGAGGTTCAAGGAGTGGGGGTTTGAGCAGGTGAAAACAGAATCAAGTAGTGAGTTCCAGACATTGACCACTCTGTTGTTGAAATCGTATTTCCTGCAATCAAGCTTGGAGTGGTTTACATTAAGTTTATAAATGTTGTGTGCTCTTGTGTTGTGGTTAAAGCTGAAATATTCATTAACCGGTAAGACATTGTAACATGTGATTTTATGTACTATGCTTAAGTCCAATCTTAGTTGGCGTAGTTCAAGGTTGTTCAAGCCTAGAATCTCAAGTCTGGTGGTGTAGGGTATCCTGTTGCAAATTTGAAGATTTAGAGCACAACTGAGTGGTACAGATGTGTTAAGCCTGGGTTCCCCAACCAGTGTTAAGGAGACAAGCTAAACAGAATGTGCAGCGTTAGTCAGATAAATGAGTGAGATAAGCTTGTATGTTTGTTAACATACAGTAAAAATAACAGATACGCTTGTGTTATCAAAAATATAGTTTATTCCATTTAGAGTTTTAAAGCATAGTCAAAATAACAGTCCATTAGTCATGTATCGTTTTAGTCAGTCCATTCAAGGATATTCAATTAGCAAAGTCCGTGTAGAATATCCAATGTCAGTTCACTTATAATAAATCAGTCCTCTCACCGTTGATAAATCAACAGTCCTTTCTCTCTCCCGTTCCAGTAGGGGAAAAACACAGTCTTCAGTCTATCCAGTAATTAGGGATCATCAAGCCAGAGAGAGCAAGCTGCGGTGCCTTGCTTCTTTTATGGTGCTTTTAACAACCACTCCCTTAATTACATTCTTACAGTTAAAGTTACAGACACTTTAACTAACAAACCATGATAACATATTTATTATTTTACCTAAACCAGTTAGGGTAAACAATGTTATCCCTAACATTCTCCCCTTTTAGGTAATAATAATACTATAATTATTTACATCTTTAAATCATATTTGTTACAACTCTCTTTAAACTTAATTACTCCTTGAGCTTTTGTAAATTGGTCTGCAATGTTTTCTTCTGTCATGCAGTATTCCAATTAATTAGCCCATTCTTTACAGATTCTCTAACATTTAAGTATCTTAAATCAGTATGCTTTGATCTAGTTTTTACAGCAATATTAGTAGCTAACTTTATGGCTGCCTGGTTGTCCTCGTACACAATAATGGAATCTTTAACAGTTATACCCATGTCTAATAATAATTGTTTGTACAAAATTAAGTCAGTGCATAGTAATGACAGACATGAAAATTCCGCTTCCATCATGGACAAGCTGATATGCTGTTGTCTGATTGACCTCCACCCTATTAGTGTCTTACCAAATAATATAGCCATCCCAGATGTTGATTTTTTTAGTGTTTATGTCAGTTGCAAAACTTGCATCTGCATAGGCACTAAGACTCAAATCATCCTTTGGTTCTATATACAATGCATGGTTCATTGTTCCTTTAAGATATCTTAAAATTCTTTTTAATGATTGCCAATGACATTGATGTGGATCTGAATTAAAACGTGCCAGCTGATTAACACTATAAGCTATATCTGGCCTTGACCAATTGCTTATATATGATAAGCTACCAATCAAAGATTGATATATAGACTTATCAAATTTGGGACTTTGATCATCAGTTTGGTAAACTTCCTGACTCATTGGAGTCTTTGCCAGTTTACAAAGTTCCATTTTATACGTTTTAATTAATTGGCAAATTTTATCTTCTTGAGATATCTTAAATCCATTTTTTGTTTTGTTAATTGTCAATCCTAGATACTTTTTAATTTCACCTAAATGCTTTAATTTTATCTTTTTAGCTAATAATGATATAATCTCATTAGCTTCATTATTAGTCTTAGTTATCAAAGCAATATCATCTGTAAATAATAACAATAATGACACCGTTCCATTATTTTTTCTTTTAAACACACATGGATCTGCTAAACCAGATTTAAAACCTATATTGTTTAATTCTTTCACAATATATTGGTTCCACTCAAAGCCAGATTGTTTCAACCCATAAAGACTCTTTTTGAGTTTCCAACAATTATTACTATTTACTTTATTGTCTTTTATAATAACTGGCTTTTTCAAATATATAGTGTGCTGCAATGGTGCATGCAAATAAGCAGTTTCTACATCTAAATGGTTAATGACATAGTTTTTCTTAGCTGCCCACACTAAAGCTGCTCTCAAAGATGTTGCTTTAAGACTTGGTGCAAAAACTTCATCGTAATCAGATGCAGTTTGATTAAATCCTTGAGCTACCAACCTAGCTTTATGGGAAACAGTCCCATCATTTCCAGTTTTTACTTTAAATATCCATTTGCACCCAATGGATTTTTCTCCTGGAGGTAATTTAGCATCTTCATATACTTTCATTACCTTTAATGAATTTAGTTCTTTTTCCATTGCCTTTTGCCAATTCTCCTGATCCTTAGCAGGATACATCCTAAGTTCATCTACACTAGTTGGAACTTTAGTTACTTGGCAAACTATACTTGCTTGATACCTATCAGGTGGTCTAGTTACACGTGTAGTACATCTAGGTATTACAGGACTTCCAGGTGGACTTTCATTTATTAACTGTTCTTGATTATCTAACTCTTCCTGATCAACTGTTTCCTCTTGTTCTGGTCCTATTTGCTCTTCGTGGACTTCTTCTTTAATTGGACTCTTCTTGCCTTTTGTAGGGTTCAATAATTACTTTGTTATTTAAATCTTGCTCTAATCTATTCCATCCTACATGTTCTAGGAATTTAGCACGAGCACTGGTGTAAACTCTAGATGTACCTGGTTCCCAGAATCTATAAGATCTGTGATTAGATTCATATCCTACAAAAAATAATCTTTTAGCTCTATGCTGTCCTTTGTGTCTGAGTTGTGAAGAGATATGCACCCATGCTGGTGCTCCAAATGTGTGCATGTAACTTAAATCAGGTTTTGTACCATGCCACAGTGTGAATGGCAATTCACCTGTTGTTGAATTAACAACATTATTTAAAAAATGATTACCACACATTATTGCTTCTCCCCATAAATTGTCAGGTAATCCTGAATCAGACAACATAGTACGTGCCATTGATTGTAGTGTTTGGCCTCATCTCTCTATAAAGGCATTATGTTGTGGCCTATATGGTGCAGACTTTTTATGTTGAATACCTAACATTCTAAGTCTGTTCTGGAATGTATTATTTGTAAATTCTGCACCATGATCTGTTATAAGAGTTACTAATTTCTTTTTAGTTTTCCTTTCAGCAAATTTTATCCAATTAAATAGATTTTGATACGTTTCAGTTTTGCTCTTCATTAAATAGCAAAACCCATATCTAGAATAGTGGTCCATTATACTTAGTATGTATCAAGCACCTCCTACACTTGGTTTTTTCGGACCTATTAAATTGGCAAATACTACCTCTAAAGGCTCTTTAGTAGTAAATCCATCAACTCTATTTGCCGGTATGACCTTGCTTTTGCTTTGATTACAAGCAAAACATTGCAAATACTTATTACAAGGTTTCAAACTTATTCCTTTAGATAGTTGAACAGTTCTCTTAAGCATTTTAAAATTTAAATGCCCTAGCCGTCGGTGTAACAAGTGAATACATTCATCATGAGGTTTCTTATTATCATAAACCGTGTTAGCCACCTCTAAACCATTATCATTTAAAACATATAATTCACCTGTTAAAGATGCAGTAATTTTTTTATCTTCTTTTTCAATTATGCAGTTATCTCCCCTAAAGGTAACTACATATCCTAGTTTAACCAAAATTCTAACTGAAATTAAATTAAACTTAAGTTGTGGTACATATAACATTTTTACATTCTCTTTTATGAAAGAACAATAAGCTATACCTTGACCTTTAGCTTTCAGTTTCCAGCCATTGCTTAACGATATCTGCTGTGTACTCTTGGACATTTTAATAAAATTTTTGTTATCATTTGTTATACAGTGGGATGCTCCACTGTCAACCACCCATAAATTATTTTTTACAGCTCCATTAATATACATGGCTAACTCTAAATTTTTATTTATCTTTTGGTTACTTTTAGTATTCTGGCCAGCGTTCTGGCGTTTTGCTTTTTTACAAAATCTTGCCAAATGTCCTCTTCCTCCACAATTAAAACACTTTTAAATTGCGTATGCAGTAGGAGATTCAATATCTTCTTTTTGAGGTTGCTCCCTCCTTAACTGATCTCTTTCAAGTCTTCTTGCCTCTTCAATCAATCTGCCAGTTATATCAGTTAAAGTTAAACTTTCCTTAGGCAAAATTTCAAGGGAAGTGATGTAGTTATCATAACTTTCATCAAGTGAAGATAGAATTATGTAGACTTGGTGTAGTTCAGAGAAAATAAGTTCTTTCTCGTGCAGTTCTTGAAAAATGCTTTTTATAGTTTTCAAATGACTAAGCACATCACCATTCGTTTGGAGATGCGTCCTGAAAAGCTTCCGTGTTAGATTTATGTGAGCACCAACGTATCTCGGACATAAATCCTCTTCAGCTTCTACCAACACCCAACAGCCATTTGCTCTCCGCGGATATGAATAAGTTGCTGGTCAGATAGTGTTAGTCCTATTATGCGAAGAGCTTGTTCATTCTTCTGCTTAAAGTCTTCTATCTTTTGTCTATCTTCCTCAATCTCTGGATCCCATTCCCCTATGTTAGGTGGGTTTTCAATTATGTTCCACAGACCTTCTCTTCGTAGAAGTAGACTACATTTCATAGACCATGATACATAGTTTGTTCCATCCAGCTTGGACATAAGAGACAAACTTTGTAGATTGACTTGTGCCATGTTATCTTATATGGATATAAAACTATAATTAATAAAACACAGCTGTCTGTTTACTGTAACATATAACAACACAAAATCTCACTTTTAACATAAATCTGTTTTATTCTAGTTAAACTGACTTGCAGCCTCTGGGCCCATAACCAGTGTTAAGCCTGGGTTCCCCAACCAGTGTTAAGGAGACAAGCTAAACAGAATGTGCAGCGTTAGTCAGATAGGCATACAGATAAATGAGTGAGATAAGTTTGTATGTTAGTTAACATACAGTAAAAATAACAGATACGCTTGTGTTATCAAAAAATATAGTTTATTCCATTTAGAGTTTTATAGCATAGTCAAAATAACAGTCCATTAGTCATGTATCGTTTTAGTCAGTCCATTCAAGATTATTCAATTAACAAAGTCCGTGTAGAATACCCAATGTCAGTTCACTTATAATAAATCAGTCCTCTCACCGTTGATAAATCAACAGTCCTTTCTCTCTCCCGTTCCAGTAGGGGAAAAACGCAGTCTTCAGTCTATCCAGTAATTAGGGATCATCAAGCCAGAGAGAGCAAGCTGCCGTGCCTTGCTTCTTTTATGGTGCTTTTAACAACCACTCCCTTAATTACATTCTTACTGTTAAAGTTACAGACACTTTAACTAACAAACCATGATAACATATTTATTATTTTACCTAAACCAGTTAGGGTAACAATGTTATCCCTAACAAGATGCACATTTTCTGCCCTGAATTTCTCCAGTGTAAACTCTGCTCTGACTTTCCTAGGCTGGTCGGAGATTCACACCTCAGAACTCAGATGGATACACACCAGAGCCGTTTGGTGAGTTTGAGAACAGTATTAGCAGATACAGCATAAAGATAAAGTGTTTATTTTATTGGCAGGATAGTTCACAAATGGCATTCATGTGACTGTGGCTCACTGTGATGTCATAATTGTGAGCCAAGTACCCAATTGCTCATATTGTGATAATGTGACTGCAGGGATGCTGCGACGGCCACAGTTTCATGGGCCAGTCATAGATTTCCCCCTCATTCAGTGCTGTCATAATTTTTGAAGGTTAAACAGAATGCAGGTAGTTCTTGACGTACGACCACAACTGAGTCCAGTGTTTATGTTGCTAAGCAAGAAATGAGTTTTGCCCCATTTTACGACTTTTCTTGTCACAGTTGTTAAGTGAATCAGTGTAGTCGTTAAGTGAATCTGGCTTCCTCATTGACTTCGCTTGTCAAAAGCTTTGCAAAAGATGATCACATGACCCGGGGACCCTGCAATTGTCATAAATGTGAACCAGTCATCAAGTATCTGAATGTAAATTATGTGGCCATGGGGATGTTGCAACAGTCGTAAAGTGTGAAAAATGGTCGTGTCACTGTTAGTGCTGTTGTAACTTCAAACGGTCACTAAATGAACTGTTGAGGATTACCTGTAAAAGAATTGGAAGAAACCTTGGAGGTCATCTAGTCCAACCCCTGCTCCAGCAGAAGTTCCTATACCATTTCAGACTGTTATTCTGTTTTAAGGTCCCAAAAGTTTCCCTGAGCCTCGCTGCAAAAATAGCAGCTTTTTTAATTCTTTGGCCAAAGCAAAATGTCTGGGTGAATAGTATGTCCAAAACATACAGACAAAATGCATGTGAGTCACACCTTGTCACACCTTGCGAGAGCGGCTCAGGGTATTATATATTCTTTATGCCGATAGAAACAAAGTGTATCCAATCAGAGACAAAGGTTCGTTATTAATGTGGGCAATGTCTTGCTCATGCCCTCTCCTTCCTTATCCATGGAGCATTCTTTGTCTGTGCTCTGTCCATACTTGGTTATTTTACACATTATTCCTTGTCCTTGTGTGTGTTCGTGCTCCTAGGCAGCCCCCCCGCTCCTTATCTATGGAGCAGGATGTTCCTGGGAATTGTCTCCAATGATGTGTCTAGCTCTGAAGCAAATTGCAGAGGCAAGAAACCAGATAGAAAAGGATACAATTCTCTTGCAGAATGAATTTCTAACAAGTGATTCCCATCCTTAACAAAATAGTACAAGCAACTTCTTTAACAGAAGCAAAAGAGCAAAGGTTAGATTGATTCATGTCAATATGTCCTTTCACTGTTAATAATTCTCTTGATCAATCTGACATTCTGTGACTCCCTGTCCTTCACAAATTATACACACTGTACAATATCCCTAATGGAATAGAATAGATAGAACATTAGGAGACATTGTACAATATGTGTTACTTTATCACCCTCTTGTGGCCACTTGTGGAGTTATTATTATTATTTTTAAAATTGACTTCAGAAACTCAGGATAATCAGCCAAGTACCTGCTTAATAACTTTCCCAAAAGACCACCAGAGTAATGTCTTCCTGTTGGAGGTTTGTTTAATTCTAACTCCATTTGCCTTCTGGAAGAAGTTGGATTTTTCTGAAGGGGGGTATGAAACAGCCTCAAGCGTTACTAGTGGGTTTTAGTTATTTTAATTATTGTGTTTTTAGATATTGTATTTTAGATTTTGTATTATTGTATATCTTTTTTTTAAAGCCCTGGATAGATTATTTAGCTTGTGGTAGGGTAGAAATGAATAAGAATGGGTGAACCAAGATCAACACTTTACTATCCTAAGAATAACTTGCAATCTGCTGTCTGAAAAGAAAACATGGCAACACAATTCTGTGAGAAATGCTGTTCCCAACAGGGTGCTCAGCCAGCCTAAATTAAAATTTAAAAAAATCATATTATAAGGTCTCATCCACTGTTCAGGCTGCAACCTGTTTTGGAAAAAAGTTTATTGTACTTTTAATAGAACCCCACAGCATCAGAAACCCAACACATGTATTAACTTTCTGCTAGTCTCCATTTAATTTCAAGTTGAATACAAACACCATACAGAAGCCTGATGATGGCAGATGAGATTCTGCTGAAACGTTGCTACAACTTTAAAAGCACCCCTATTATGACGTGGGAAAATACCCGAACAAAGCTGAATGCCAGACATATATATATATATAGCCATTTCATTAAAAAAAAAAAAAGCATTTGAAACTTACTTTTCTTTCCATTAAAAAATAATAATAAAAAGTAGTACTATCAGCGACCACAGGAGGGTATAAAATAATACAAACTGTACAATATCCCTAATGGAATAGAATAGGTAGAACATTAGGAGACACTGTACAATATGTGTTACTTTATCGCCCTCTTGTGGCCACTTGTGGAGTTATTATTATTATTATTATTATTTTTAAAATTGACTTCAGAAACTCAGGATAATCAGCCAAGTACCTGCTTAATAACTTGCCCGAAAGACCACCAGAGTAATGTCTTCCTGTTGGAGGTTTGTTTAGTTCTAACTCCATTTGCCTTCTGGAAGAAGTTGGACTTTTCTGAAGGGGGGTATGAAACAGTCTCAAGCGTTACTAGTGGGTTTTAGTTATTTTAATTATTGTGTTTTTAGATATTTATTTTAGATTTTGTATTATTGTATATCTTTTTTTTTAAAGCTCTGGATAGATTATTTAGCTTGTGGTAGGGTAGAAAGTGGACCATTTTTTCACACAGACACATGGATGCTCCTTGTGGCCAATTAGCTGCTTCTTGAGATGTTCATGACTAGGAAACAAAGATATTCCCCAGCATTGTTCTCCTTCAGGTCATAGTTGGAGGCCTGCTGCCTTCAACCTAGAGGTATCATAGATCTTGAAGATTCATGTCCCTTGGTAGACTTTCCTTCCATAGATTGAAGTCATCCAAGTCCTTACCTGAAATCCTGAATTTGCTATTGGAGAAAGTGAGAAGAGCTTGGACAGGAAGGAAACCATAAGGCTGAAGAGTGCAGGCATTGTGAGAAGGTTCTAATATTTTAAGGTTTCTATTGGTCTCAGCAAAAATCCAAGTAAGCACAACAGATTGTACCAATTCCTAATTTCGTTCACATTCTGGTTCCCCTTAGATTTTTGCAAGATGCCTCACAGAGTGGCATGGAGACCATAATTTCCCCATTTTTAATCCCACTACTTAATGATAAGAAGAATATTGTTATGGTTAATCAAAGTTCTGTTCAATTTCAATGAAACCTAAGTTGGCTTATTGTTCAGTCTTACAGGAGCCGAAGTCACTAATATAACACGGGTAGCTTGAACTGAATCTAGAAGGAGGGGGAATTGTGAAATAAGGAAGGGGATTTTCAAACATGAAACCCACAATTAATCTACTTTATTTTCTTGGGGGAGGAACAGGAGCAGAGAAAAAGACACGGATCTTGCCCATGGACACTTCATGTTATGAAAGCCCATACAGTGACCCTGAAGAGCTCAAGGACCGGAAGCTATTCTTAAAAAGGAGCAGTCTGATGATAGATGAAGTGGACCTGGGAGAGGGCAACTTTGGGTGTGTCAGGAAAGGAGTTTACAAAATGAAGAAGTAAGTGCATGCCATGTTTTGAGGTAAATTTCTCTTAATGTGCTGAAACAGATCTCTGCAGTTTTCAGAAGTTGCTATTCCCCATGAGAAAAATCAAATTTCATTTTGTTTGTCTTTTGTGGAGGATTCCTTAAATTTGGAGATAATTTGGGGTTGGATGTCTTAACTTGGTAGAGGGAAAGTAGCTATGGTCCTTCCTTTTGCCGCCTAGATCCCTAGGTCTCTCTTTCCAAAATAGTAAATAGCTTCACCCACCTTAGGAGGGTATCTTTGACTTTATTTTATTATTTATTTATTTATTCATTTATTTATTTATTTGTCGAGCATATGTGAGAAAACAAGTATGAACATGACATATAAACATATAAGTATAAACGGGTATAAGTATATACACATAATAAATGAGTACAAATTAAATGGGAACAGTGGGACAGTAGGAAAGGGAGCTTTATGCACGCCCCCGTACAGACCTCTTAGGAAAGGAGTGAGATCCATGGTAGACAGTTTAAGGTTTAAGTTTTGGGGGATTGGACTTGACATGAAAGCCTGGCACAGTCCTCAAGTGGTCTACACAGGGAGTGGGATACAACACACAGTCACAACATGGGTGTGATACAATCAATATGTTTCTTTGCTTTGAGGTTCTTTCCTTGGTTTCTGTTTTAAAACCCCACATTTTGTTTTTAGGAAATTATGATACATCCATTCTCCTTCACAGAGTTTGCTTGTGGTTACTTTTTGTTATATGTATCTCTGATCAAGATAAGAGAGCAATGTCGGCAGCTATTTTCTGATGGCTGCCATTTTATTTTTCTCAGAATGCTAGAATTTTTTTGTTTCAGGGCTAGTTTGGGAAATAAAATTGCACTCATTAGGGGGTGGCTGCCCAAAATAGTTGATATTTCTAGAATGAAAGAGAACAACTATGAATCATGTGTGTTTGGAGTTAATTTTTTTTTTTTGTTTGGAGTTACAGTATATTCTTTTTTTTTTTGTTTAGAGTTACATTCATTTCGAAACAATTCAGGCTTCTCACATCAACTGTTCCCTACTTTTGCTATCATGGGTGGCGTCTCCATCTAGGGTTGATAAGATAGCAGTGTTCCAGTATTTGAGGGGCTCCTACAAAGACGAGGGGGTCAAACTATTTTCCAAAAGGCAAGATGAGAAACAAGATGGAAACAAACTAAGGAGAGAAGCAACCTAGAACTAAGGATAAATTTCCTAATGATGAGAGCAATCAACCAGTGGAACAGCTTGCTTTCAAAAGTTGTGGCAGTTCCATCACTGGAGCCGTTCAAAAAGAGACTGCCATTTGTCTGAAATGATAAAGGATTGGGCTAGAGGACCTCCAAGGTCCCTTCCAACTTTATTATTCTATGTTCTATCGATGTTCTATCTTCTCATTTTCTCTCCTTTCCAGGAAGCAAATTGATGTAGCCATCAAAATGCTAAAAGATGGCAATGGAGTGGTACAGCAGGACGAAATGATGAAGGAGGCCAAGATTATGCACCAGCTGGACAATCCTTACATTGTCCGTCTCATTGGAGTATGTCATGCCGAAGCTCTCATGCTGGTGATGGAGATGGCATCAGGTGGCCCCTTGCACAAGTTCTTGTCTTCCAAGAAGTGAGTGGATGCCATCACATCATGCAAGAAATTTATACCTTTCCAGGATGTGGGCTTAGAACCATTTATGACCCATCAGTTCAGTATCGCTGAGATAATCACAGAGTCATTTATTCTGGAAGGGTCTTTGATATCATCTAATCCACCTTTCAGCTCATTGGGGTGGGAGAGGCCCTGGGAAGACTGACACAGGCCATTTATGACTATCACTCTGCTCAGGGCCTAAAAATCCTCCCTGATAAATGGCCAAGTGTCCAAATTTTGATCATATGACCACAGGGATATTGTAACAGTTGAAATGTGAAAAACAGTCATAACTCATAAGCCATTTTTTTCAGTGCCACTGTAGCTTTGAACCAGTGGTGGGATTCAAATTTTTTTTACTACCAGTTCTGTGGGCATGGCTTGGTGGGTGTGGTGTGGCTTGGTGGGCATGGCTTGGTGGGCCTGGCAGGGAAAGGATATTGCAAAATCCCATCCCTCCCCTCTCCTGGGGGAAGGATACTATAAAATCCCCATTCCCTCCCCACCCCACTAACCTGCTTTCCAGCTCCATTCTCCTGTGCAGGGCAACCAAAGAAGATCCAGCCAATCAGCTGTGGTTCAGGAGGCAGAGAATAGATGGGGGCGGGGCCAGTCAGAGGTGGGATTTGCCAGTTCTCCAAACGACTCAACATTTCCGCTAACTGGTCAGAACCTGCTGAATAACACCATTGTTAAGCCTTGGTTCCCCAGCCAGGGTTAAGGAGACAAGCTAAACAGAATGTGCAGCGTTAGTCAGATAGGCACACAGATAAATGAGTGAGATAAGCTTGTATGTTTATTAACATACAGTAAAAATAACAGATACGTTTGTGCTATCAAAAATATAGTTTATTCCATTTATAGCATAGTCAAAATAACAGTCCATTAGTCATGTATCATTTAGTCAGTCCATTCAAGGATATTCAGTTAGCAAAGTCCGTGTGGAATATCCTATGTCAGTTCACTTACAAATCAGTCCTTTTTCTCTCCCGTTCGAGTAACGCAGTCTTGAGTCCATGCAGTAATTAGGGATCATCAAAGCCAGAGAGAGAGCAAGCTGTCGTCTTGCTTCTTTTAAAGTAAAAATAACAGATACGCTTGTGCTATCAAAAATATAGTTTATTCCATTTATAGCATAGTCAAAATAACAGTCCATTAGTCATGTATCATTTAGTCAGTCCATTCAAGGATATTCAGTTAGCAAAGTCTGTGTAGAATATCCTATGTCATTTCACTTACAAATCAGTCCTTTGTCTCTCTCCCGTTCGAGTAACGCAGTCTTGAGTCCATGCAGTAATTAGGGATCATCAAAGCCAGAGAGAGAGCAAGCTGTCGTCTTGCTTCTTTTAAAGTGCTTTCACAACCACTCCCTTAATTACATTTCTATATTTAAAGTTGCAGACACTTTAACTTATAAACCATGATTACATATTTATTATTTTACCTAAACCAGTTAGGGTAAAACAATGTTATCCCTAACAACACCTCTGACTGAAACCATCATGAGTCTGCTGCCAAGCCCCTAAATTTTGATCATGTGACCCTGGGGATGCTGCTGCAACAGTCGTAATGTCAGGGCTGCAGTAGTTACCCCCCATTTAAATCACGAGTCTCTAGCCGGATTTCCAGAGCTTAAAGAAGATTTATTAGGAGTAAACATACCAATGCTGCCTGGGTGTAGCTGACTTTGAGACACATCATTCGTTGTCACCCTTGACCCTGGTTTTCCCCTACCCCATGGGTGTATCATAATTCATATTCTCCAATGGTACACATCCATCGCCAAGAGTCATCAATCATACTCTCCAGTTAGAATTTTGCACGGCAAAAACTTTGATCACCTAGAAACTATCCATGAAAACATTTATGGAATGCAATTTCCGTTTTGCAAGCTGCTGCATGGCTACTCCCCCCCTTTCTGTTAGCAACTCTAAAAAGACCAGATAAATATTTTATGAGTTGACAAGTGTGAAGAACGATCACACATCACCTTTTTCAATACCTTTCTAATTTTGAACGGTCCCTAAATGAACTCTTGTAAAACAAGAATTACTTGTCCGGGAACACGGTTGTGAGATTTCTCTCTCTCCTTTTTCCCCTGAGGGATGAGGTTCCTGTGAATAATGTGGTCGAGCTGATGCACCAGGTGTCCATTGGAATGAAGTATCTGGAAGAAAAGAACTTTGTCCACCGGGACTTGGCTGCCAGGAATGTGTTACTTGTCAACCAGCATTATGCCAAGATCAGCGATTTTGGGCTTTCCAAAGCTTTGGCAGCTGATGACAGTTATTATATGGTGAGCAAGAAGACAAGATGGGAAAATCAATCCCACCGGCATTTCAGAGACCCTAATAAAGGAGAATATTTGTAGCTCAGGGTTGGCATGAAGGATCTTTGGTGCTCTCTGAGCTCACTTGTTTTCCTGCAGAGGTTTCATTACCCAAACTCGGTAACATCATCAGTGCTCGTGCTGCACTGATGCACGAGTACTGATGAAATTACCTAGTTGGGTAATGAAATGTCTGCAAGAAAACAAGCGAGCTCAGAGAGCACCAAGGACCCCTCATTTCAGAGAGAGTTTGGTTGGAAGGATAAGGAGGGTGGGAAGGATTATTTCATTCTCCCTTTAATGCAAGCATTCCCTGTTAGCACTTCCTAGATACATTAAAAAAAAAAAATAATAGCAGAAAGTAATTTCCCATTGCTCATCTCCCATCTCCCTCAAAGAGAGGCTCTTGATTATTCATTTATGTTGTTTTTTTTATGTGAGGCTTTGCAAAATGTGATAACGTTATCTGAAAAACAAAACTATCGTGAGGGATGATATACCTACATAAATAAACAAATGAATTGGTAAACTCTGTTAAGTGCATCTATCTGTGTGTGTGGGTACCAGAGCAGAGTCTGTCCTATTGAATATCAAAAATCCACCTTGGCAGAAATCTATGATGGATATCTTTTATGACATTTAAGATAAAGCTTTTTATAGAGGTACCCAGAATTTAGGAGAGCTTCAAGAGTTGCAAATGAGATTATATCACTCCCCACTCCCCCCATCATTTTGTATTTTAGGAGAAATAAATATGTGCTTGTACGGGCAGTCCTAGAGACTTACACCCCTAGTGGAGTGGGATGCTACTGGTTCAGCCCAGTTCTATAGAACCGGCAGCTCTGAAGAGCAGCTGACACCAAACTGGCTCGCTGTGATGACTTTCTGGTCGTCTGTTTGGCCCACCTGCCCGCCCTTGGTTGTCTTTTATTTGGCTCTTGGCTGTCTTTTATTTCCTGCTTTTTCAACCTCAGCTGTTTTGCAGGGCATAGTTGAGGTTGAAAAAACAGGAAAGAGGAGGATTTTCAAACACTGCATACCCATGCGCAGCGCTTGTCAGCTGTCCGGGTGGCACAGTGGAGGTTTTTTAGCAAATGCTGTACATGCACCCATGCAAAGCACACAAGCGTGCACAAAACACACTCTCACCGAACTGGTAGTAACACTGGTTGAATCCCATTCCCTACAACCATTTGTTTAGTGTCCGTTCAAAGTTACAACGGAATTGAAAAAAGTGACTTATGGTCGTTTTTCACACTTACGACTGTTGCAGCATCCCTCTGGTCACGTGATCAAAATTGGGATGCTTGGCAATTGGTTGATATTTATGACAGTTGTGATATCCTTGGGTCACCTTTTGCAACCTTCAGACAAGCAAAGCAATGGGGAAGCTAACTTACCCATTGCAGTGATTCAATTAACAACTGTGGCAAAAAAAAAATGGTTGCAAACAGAGGAAAACTCCCTCAACAATTTTCTCGCTTAGCAACAGAAATGTTGGGCTCCGTTGTGGTCATAAGTCAAGGACTACATACTTGGTCTTCTCCAATAATTCATCTCATTGAAATTTCCGTTCTGTCCTCACCCACAGGCCAAGACCACTGGGAAGTGGCCACTGAAGTGGTATGCGCCAGAATGCATCCTGTTTCGGAAGTTTTCAAGCAAGAGTGATGTCTGGAGTTATGGCGTGACTATGTGGGAGGCTTTCTCTTATGGCCAGAAACCCTACAAGGTGAATATGGATAGAATTTGGGTGTTCACTAGGGAGGGCTCAAAACAGTTAAGGCGGTGCTGTGATCATACAATTCTAAAGAATGGGGCTGCGATTGTAGAATCCTGAAGCCGCCTTTAATGAATTTTGTATTTTTGTTATTTTTTTGAATTGCATTTTTATTGCTTCATGTTGGTTTTCTTAGCGGCTGATAAATACATTTTGACTTTTTGGCCCTATCCTATAAGTGCCTCAGAATTGCAACCTGCATCTCTGAATGCATGCAATGGGCTCCAGGTTTTTGTAAACAGGATTCAGCAAAAAATATTTTCTTTGCATGAAGCTTTATTCAGTGTCTACTGCAGGCAGGAGATGAAAATAATATTAGTTAAACACAAGACACCTTTCCAGCCAAAGCACCTGGTTTCATCATTTTATTTTCTAAGAATAATAGCTTTGAGGTCTCCTGACCTAGGAAGTAGGAAGCTGAACTGGTCATGAGGTTTTGTGTGTTTGCTTATTTAAGAGAGGCCCATCTTACACAATATAAACCTGGAAAGCTAACAACAATCAAACCCATATAACCAGGGGTGGGATTCAAATTTTTAACAACTGGTTCTGTGGGTGTGGCTTAGTTGGTGGGTGTGGCTTGGTGGTCATGTTATTGGCTGGGCGTGGACAACTCAATATCACTCACAATGAGGCATGCATCTCTTCACCTGGCCTTTCATGACTGTGGGGGTGCTGCAACAGTCATAAGTGTGAAAAATGGTCATGTCATTTTTTTCAGTGCCATTGTAACTTTGAATGGTCCCTCCACACAAGCAAAGTACCAGCAAAGGAGGGGGAAAAAAACTCCAGAGAAGTTCCTGAGACAGGAAGTCTAGACCTGCCAAGAATATAATAAGGGTTAACAGAAAGGCAGTTTCTGTAAGCAACACCAGAATGTTTCCTTCCTGCCTTCCTTTACAGGATTAGGCCAGTAATTTCTTCTAACAACTGGTTCTCCGAACTGCTTAGAATGTTAACAACCGGTTCTAACAAATAGGTGCGAACTGCTAGAATCCCACCCCTGCATATAACATATTAAGAAACTAGCTCCGTGCTTTGCTACAAAACTATGTGATCGGGCTTAGTTTGGGGGGAGGAAAATAAGGGGGGGGGGGAAATGTGCCTTTGGTATTCATCTGGCTAGTGTCTTGTCAGTGTGTGAGAGAGTTGAGGGCTGTTTGGAAATTGAAACAGTATCTGCTGTGTGAGCAAGAAGGAGACAGCAAGGAGCCTGGGCATGGCTTAGCTCAACTGTTTTGTACTAAAGCTGCTTGCTGCTGTGAAACTGAAACTGAAATTCCTCTCCTCTGCTTGTGTTTTGCACTTGGAAGAGATTTCTTTTCAGATGGGGAGGGGGAGTAGAACTCCTTAGCATCAGAGCGTGTTAATAATGATATAGGAAATACTAATGCTCTGATGATGGTCATTTTGAAAAATCCTTTCTTCGCGAGCACCTAGAAGCCAAGAGGAACATACGTGCCAAATTTCAAGTTTGTAAGCTTTACAGTTCTGGAGATTTTGTGATGATGCGTGAGTGGTATTTCGCTTTTATATAGATAGATAACCCTTTCTAAGAGACAACCAAGGCGCCAAAACATTTTACACCAGATGCTCATGTGCTGGACTCAGCTCTCCTCCTTGCCCAGCATCTGGGGGAAGATCCAGGTTTCCATAGTCTTCTGGAAGGCCAAGAAAGTAGGAGCCCACTGGCTTGTTTTGGGTTTTGTCACTCTATAGACAGTAAGCAAGATGACTTTGATAGAAATATTGCATAGGCAAAAGGAGGCGAAGCATTTTTTTTGAAGTCCATAAGAGCCAGAAAACATTAATGAACAGTTCAAAGCGACGCCTCCCTAATTCACAAGAGTATAAGAAGGAGAAGAAGGTATAGCACAATCAGACTTGCAAAACTCTTATTATAGCCAGTGTCAATCAAAGTAGTTTTAGCTTTTCTGTGCACTTGATGTCAAGGTCTAGTCTACTTTAGTGGGGCTGACTTTAATGTTTTACCAAAACAGATGCTCAGCTTCATTAACCAATCTCTTTCTCCCCTTCTAGAGAATGAAAGGACCTGAAGTCATGGCATTCCTCGAAGAAGGGAAGCGTATGGAATGTCCGTCCAGCTGTCCAGAAGGGATGTACAAGTTGATGAACCTATGTTGGACTTACAAGTAAGGCGAGACCATCACCTCCTCTTTCGGTTTGTGTGCTGACCCAACCCTGTTAACCAGCAAGAAAATTTCAAACAAACGCAGCAACTCTTCACAGCTTTAATCTACAAATAACTTCTTTGTAAATAAAAGATGGCTTGCAGCCAGTTAGTCCAACCAGAAAAGCCTTGACAGAATTCTTCCGATAAGCCGGAGTCTCCTCACACAATGCTGAGTTCGTAGAACGTTTTTGCTTTCTGCAAAAGCAAAAACCTTTTGAAACCAGGCTTATATTCCCTGGAGGAAGGGGCCATTATGTTGCATCCTTACTCCCGAGTCACCTGTGCTGCTCCAGCTATTCTCTTCTACGAATCATCCTGCTCTCACGTGCATTTGGCACAGGCTTCTCAGGAACCTCCTCATCACTGCTGCCAGCTCCCACAATCCCTGAAGGCAGCAGTCCACTCCCTGATGGTCCCAGCTAGCCCTTCATCTGAGTCCTCGCTCTCCTCCACCCCCCGCACCTGCTGCCAGCTAACCACAACAGTTTGCCAGCAGAGGGCCATATTTCTAGACTGAGAAAACATGCTTTTCTGTACTGATAAAGGAGAATAATATTTGTAGTTCCAAGCTGAAATGAGGAGTCCTTGGTGCTCTCGGAAATTGGTTGTTTTTTTTGCAGATGTCTGTAGAGATTCCCCTTATTTCTGACCTGTCTACTTTCTTGTCGCCAGATGGGAAGACCGTCCCAACTTTGCTGCTGTGGAGACACTGATCCGCACGTATTACTACAGCATCGTTGACAAGAAGGAAGAGAAGTTGTAGGGAAGAAATGTGGTGGACTCATGAAAATGGTTGGAAGGCACATGTGCCCATCGCCTCTTGCCAGCTTCAGCATTTCTGAAAGGATGATGTGCTGCCTCTTTTTTGTGGCAACCCCTTAAATATTGAAACACTGCTATCAGGTCCTTCTTTTCATTAAACTAGGCATGTCCAATTCTTGCAACTATTCTTCGTATGTTTTAGACTGCTGGATCTTAGGGGCAGTGAGCAGGATGATCTTTTTTTTTACTACTGGTTCTATGGGCGTGGCTTGGTGGGCATGGCAGGGGAAGGATACTGCAAAATCTCCATTCTCTCCCCCACCCCACTAACCTGCTTTCCAGCTCCATTCTCCTGTGCAGGGCAACCAAGGAAGACCCAGCCAATCAGCTGGGACTCAGGAGGCAGTGAATAGATTGGGAGCAGGGCCAGTCAGAAGTGGTGTTTTCCGGTTCTCCAACTTACTCAAAATTTCCACTACTGGTTCTCCAGAACTGGTCAGAACCTGCAGAATACCACCTCTGGCAGTGAGTCTGGCAGCTTCCCTACGTCTGCTCCCATATGATGCCTTGGGATTGCAAATCCCAGAATTCCTAGTCAGCTGTTCCAGACAGAGGGAGGGATAGATAATTGGAAGGTGAGATGGGTTACAACAAAAGGGTATGACTGGCCATCAATACCCTTTTCAAAAACCAGCAAAATCAGGGCTCCCATATTGTGTCTGCAGGTTAAAAATGTCAAGATGGCAACCATTATGTTTTTTTTTTTTAATTGTGTCTTGCATATGCAATACATGTAGGAAATGGATGGAGTTATGATCACTGCAGCAGTTTTTGTTTTTTTTCCCCTGCAGACAGCCCAGATCAGTTAAACGTGAAATCTGCTAAACATGGAAAGATTAATTCCTCTTTTGTTTTACAAATGGAACAATTATGCTTTTTTTTCATGGATGTTCTGGTTTCCCTGATGCTTTTCTGGCTGGTGGTTGGCAGGAAAAACTTCTGGCCATTTCATGATTTTTTTTAAAAAAAGCTATCCTGGAAGTGAATAGGTATAGGAATAATTCTCAAAATATTTGCTCCAAAAAATATCTTAAAGTTAGTCTTGAAAAATGCTGGAACAATATGGTCATGAGCATACAGTAATTCTATATGATGCTCTTGTGTGTGTGTGTGTATGTGTGTGTACTTTTGGGAAAGCGGGTGTTGGAAGAAATATCCTTCTGGGTTCAGTTCCAAGTGGGGAAAAAAGACAATGGATTCATGGAAGTTGCTTGGAAAAAAGGTTTAATGGTGGACAGGATCACATGCCTTGGAGATCCTGGGCGAAAAAGGGAAGAGATGCTGAGAGTCCCTGAGTTTTATGCCCTCTCTAAGCTTTGAACTTCCTGGGGCACAGGAAGAGTATCCTGATTGGTTGCGGTCAAGGGGTTGAATCCCGCTGGATGATGTAATCTTCCCAGGTGCCATGTGGTGAGATGGGTAAAGGGCTAATCCTATTATGTCCTGTCTTAATCCCATCACCCTGGAGCTGGAGAGGTGGTGAGGGCAGAGAGCTGCTTTGTCTTTAAAAACACGTTTCTCCTTTTCTCATGCAGGGAAGTATAATATTCTGCTTTTTAAATATTTCCTGGAATATTCCATTCTTCTAGGAGAGGGGTGGGTGCTAACTTTCTACAGTGGGAAAGCAAATAATCCCTTTTTTAAAGCAAGAATAATATTTATTTTTATATATTTTAATCTGCAATAATGTAATCAGGGTTTTTTCCTCTCAGGACTCCTTCCCACTTTTAAAAATTACGCAAGACACAAAAAGAGTTTTTCTTTTCTTTTTTTGTATTAAAAAGTTTTTTATTTTTAGAACAAAAACAACAAATAAAACCATCTTTCAATTTTACAGTGTGTTGGTTGGGTTCATCTATCTTGCGTGCATAGTAGTATTGTACATTTCTTATTCATAGACCATTCTAGTCAACAATCTACATCATATTATTCCATTATTATATTATCATTAACCATATAATTTCAATTCTGTATCATCTTTCAAGACAAATCTCATCCTTACTATGTGATATTCATATTCTTACTCATTCAAAGATAATCAAAGATATTATTACTGTTATCCTATATTTCAGTTTTTTACTCTTCTATCTAACCAATTTAACCATTCATAAAATAAATCCCAAATCTTATAATACTCTTTTTCTTCCTGTTCTCTAATTGCCATTGTTAATCTACTCATTTCCGCACATTCCATTATTTTCTTAATTGTTTCCTCCTCTATTGGAATTTTTTTATTTTCCCAATGAAATGGTTTTTTTTCTTTTTGTAGGTTACATTTATTAATATGTACTGTATTAAAAATTATAATTGATGTGCCTGCTGCTGCTACCGCTTCTCACAATTGTTTGGTGGGATATTAATATTGTATTCTATTTCAACATTGGCTGGCAAATAATTTTGATTTTGCAGATCCCTGAGAGGATATTGGGGATGTAATAGCTATATTTACTTATATTTATATAATTATAATAATTATCTTAATATATAAAGCTACTGCAAATTCCATAATTTGGATAATGGGGGGGATGGTCAGGGTAAGGTTAAAAAAAAAAAGTCAAGGTGGCAGCTGCAACAATGACATCAAAGCATTGCCCGTTTTTTAATGTGCATCACCTGTCAACTCGTAAAGCATTCCTGGCTTACTCTCGAGTTGCCATAAGATGGAGCGGGTGTGGGGGGGGAGATCTGATGGAGTTCATTCCTATGACCAGAAGCAATGTAGGTATTCCATGCATACCTTTCTCCAGATTGTGTCTCAAGTTACTAAGCCCAGCCGGAGAGGCGTGTTTTCCACAGCCCACTAAAGTGCTTCATTGGAGAATGTGATTTATGATACACCCTGGGAGGAGGGGGGAAACAGGGTCATAGGTGGGCTGTAAATTACATAGGGCAGAGCTGACTGCACTTGGGGAAAGTGCTGACATGTTCCTCCTAATAAATAATTGGATTTCTTTTGAAATTTGTCTCGAGGCTCAGGAATTAATTAGAGCATCCGTTAGAACCCCTAACATCACCCACAGATAGAGCTTTGAAGGCACTGTCATGGCTGCCATGCTAATCTTTTTAACCACATCCTGCATACATGGAATGTTTTATGGTATCACCTTCCTACTTATAGAGTTCATATCCTGGAAAGAAGTCCTTAATGTCACAATAATAGTTATGGATTCCTATCAGGATTGGCCAAATTCTGAAGCTCATCTATTTCTTGAGCACCCCTTAAATCAAAATCTCCCCTAGATTCTGCACCTATCGTTCTGAAATTAAACAGGCTTAATTTTGTAACGGTATTGACTAAGATAGATATCATTTCAATAAAAATAAATATTACAAAATGAAACTAAACATAAGATAGGGTAGGTGAAATTGGTCTATAGTCTAAGCAGAAGATATTTTTTTCTGACTTTAAAAGTTGCAACTGTTCAATTCTGCAAGTTTATTAGGTAGATTGTTATTCAGTTGTAAGTCATTCTCATAATTTTCCATAAATATAGTATATTTTGGGGGGAAATTTCAGAATGAAAATGTGACCTTCGCACAATTCCTCTGATATGCAAAACAATGTACTAAACATTTCTTGGAAAAAGTTAGCTCCTTCCTTCCTTCCTTGCCTTCCCTTCCCTTCCTTCCTTCCTTCCTTCCTTCCTTCCTTCCTACTGAATCTGGATTTAAGACCTGAATCTGGATTTAGGACCTAATGTGGGTAAGACAGAAAAAACAGTAGAGTGAAAAAGCTAAATCCTGAATTGGGGAATGTATTTCTTTTGCTGTCTGCTTCACCTATCTAATAAACATACTCTTCTTAAGTAGTGGTATCAGTATCATTTGGATCCCCTTTAAATGTAATGTACAATATAATGGTGGATCTCTTTGCAATGTTTCTCCATCTTAAAAACACTTCTAATATTTCAGAGCTGAAGTATTTCAGAAGTTTATTCATTCCAAGAAGTCTATGAGAAAGGAGGCTTCAAGTTCAGGAACAGATCAGATCATCCTCTGGTTATCAATTTTTTCTTTCTTTATGGAAATGTGATTCTTGCAGAATAAGGCCCAGTGGTTTTAAGGAGCAGCTACCTTAAAGCACAAAATAACTGGTTTCTTATTTAGGACAGGCAGAGAACCTGAGGATTAACTCCCAGAAATTTTGGAAATATCCCACAAAATGAATCAGATGAAAGGATTTTGACTGAGAACTGAAGAGAGCCAGAGTGTTTGCAGGAGTTAAGAAAAGTCAGTGCTAAATTTTAGTGGTTTGTGGGACTGGTTTTAGAATTGACAATGAAGATACTGAAGTGGCAGATAGCTCCTGAGTAGCTGATAGAATCAACTAACAAGAAACAAGCAGTGAAGAAATATGCTGTAGACCAGCATTTGGTAGAGCAGCTATGAAGATCTTAGCAAAGATATTGAGATGTTATGATGTATCTATTATAAAGATCAGTGTTCTGTACGTTCATTTACATTCTTGAAACCCCGCGTTTTGATTGGCCAAAGCGCGGGGTAATCCGATTGGTCTAGCGAGCCGCGCTGATTGGCCCGCTGAGAATCTCCCACGATTGGTGGAAACGAATCGTGGGAGATTCAAAGCGGAGCCATTGGCCGTGGCCGCCGTGGCTTGAGAATAAAAAGCTGCTGTTTTTCCCTCGGAGCCAGACCGGTTCCGGGGACCAATAAAAGAGCAGAACTAAGTCACTGACTCCGGGTCTCCTTGCCGCGACGGACACGACACTAGCGACGAAGGTGGGATTCCGAGGCTAATCCCATCGAGCACGTGTCCGAAGGAAGCAAGACCGACGAGATGGCCAGCATCGCTCCACCCGCACCCTTTAATCCCACTAGCGAGGACTGGGAATCATACACCGACAGATTCCTCATGTTCCTTGAATGCAGCAACATGAAGGACACCACCGGGGCGAAGAAACTAGCCGTCTTCCTGACACACTGCCGGCCTGCAGTGTTCAAGATGGCAAAAGCCCTAGCGAAACCCGCTGACGTCAAGGAGATGGACTGGGCCAACCTTGAACCATTGCTCCGCAACCACTATGCCCCCATCGTGCCCACCCTCATCAGGCAGCATGACTTCTACCGGAGGGACCAGAGACCGGCCGAAAGCATCAGCGATTTTGTGGAGGAGCTGCGGAACCTAGGGGGCATGTGTGGGTTCTCCGACATGGACGAGGCCCTACGGGACCGCGTCGTGCTCGGACTTCGGGACCCAGTCCTACAGAGTCGGCTGATAGCCAAAGGTGACATCGCCCTTGCCGATGCCATCGCTGAAGCCACCGCAGCCGAGGCAACCCGGAAATCGGCGAACCGCATGCGGAGACCGGACGCCGGAGACCGCAATGTGACCGCTGACCCAGGACGGGCGACCGAGGCCCAACCGGAAGCAAGTCACTGCGAGACCACCACCCACCATGGCGAATTCCACTCTGCCTCCGACACCACGGACGAGGAGAAGGAGATCCACTGGCTCCAGACAGGACGGGACCAGCAAAATCGGCGGGGTCGTAAGTCGGGGACCGCATGTGCCGGGTGCAGAGGTGACCACCCTCAAACAGAGTGCCGTTTCTTTGATGCAGTCTGCCGGCACTGCGACAAAAAGGGTCACATCGCCCGAGTCTGCCGATTGAGGAAGGCCTACAGCCCCAGACGGCGGGACCACAGCAAGCGGAGATGGGACAGCACACCCCCCAGAGCCAGAGATCACCAAGCCGACAGTCGATGGGACCGGAGCGGGCGGAACCGACGAGGTGGCGAAACCCGGTGGAAGGAGGAAACCCACCAGACGGTCATCATTGGCCACGCATCAACCACCGATGCCCGAAAAGTCTACGTGGAGGTAGGCATCGAAGGTGAGCCATGCAAAATGGAGGTGGACTCCGGGTCCTATCTCTCCATGATCGCCTGGCAAGAGATCAAACGCTTGGTGCCTACCATCCACAAGAAGGGACTGGAGAACCAGAGACTAATCATCAAAGACTACCAGGGAAACTGCATCCCAGTAGTTGGAACTGGACAATTCAAAGTGACATTCAAGGGCCGCACTGCAAAGCTCCCCTGACGATCATGGACCGAGACCAACCCAGCCTCTTGGGGCTGCAATGGTTCGCCCCACTCGGCATCGAAGTCAAGGGCATCAACCACATCGCCGAGACCGATTGGGAACAGCAACTGACACGGGACTTCCAGGAAGTGTTCGACGGCACCCTAGGCAAGTACCGAGGGCCCCCCATCTCCTTCAGCCTAGACCCCAACATTCCCCCGAGACGCCTAAAACCAAGGCGGGTACCCTTTGCACTCAGGCCAAAAATAGACGAGCAAATTGACAAGCTCGTCAAGCAAGGGGTCCTACAACCAATTGACCATGCCCAGTGGAAGACCCCAATAGTCACCCCAGTCAAGCCTGATGGGTTGGTAAGAATCTGCGGGGACTATAAGGCCACCCTAAATTGTGCCTTACAACAAAGCGCCTACCCCATCCCAGTAGTGCAGCACCTTCTACACTCACTGGGGGGAGGCAAGGTTTTTGCGAAACTTGACCTGGCACAAGCATACCAACAGCTGCCAGTCGACGCAGAAACCGCGGAGGCGCAAACCATAGTCACCCACCGGGGAGCGTTCCGATGTAACCGACTCCAGTTTGGAGTCAGCGTGGTGCCTGGAATTTTCCAGAGCCTCATGGAGAGGCTTTTGCAAGGAATTAAAGGGGTGGTGCCCTACTTCGACGACGTGCTGGTGTCGGCAACCAACCAGCTAGAACTAGAGGGTCTGCTAAGGGAGGTGCTAACTAAATTTAAGGAAACCGGGCTAAAAGTGAAGAGAGAAAAATGCCAGCTTTACACAGAGCGGGTCGAGTTCCTGGGCTACCTCCTAGATCGGCACGGCATCCACCCAACCGCAAACAAAATCAGAGCCATTAAGGAGGCCTCCACACCCAGGAATAAAACGGAACTGCAGGCATTTCTGGGACTGCTTAATTTTTACAATGTTTTCCTGCCCCACAAGGCGACCGCGGTGGAGCCTTTGCATAGGCTCTTGGACAAGGTGGCCACCTGAACTTGGGGGAAATGCGAGGAAGCCGCCTTCAGGAAAACCTCACCTCGGATGCCGTCCTCATCCAATACAATGAGACCCTACCACTCGCCGTCACATGTGACGCCTCACCCTTTGGCGTCGGCGCCATCCTCAGCCACACACTCACAGATGGAAGAGAAGCACCCATCACTTTCTTCTCGAGGACACTCACCAAACCAGAGAGGAACTATAGCCAGCTGGACAAGGAGGCCCTAGCCATCGTCGCAGCAGTGAAGAGGTTCCACGAGTACCTCTATGGCCGCACGTTCACCATCATCACAGACCACAAGCTGTTGCTGGGCATCCTGGCAGGGAACCGGGCCACCCCGAACATCTTATCTCCCAGAATGACAAGGTGGTTCGAATTCCTTGCCGCCTACAGCTACCGGCTCACACACCGACCCAGTAAGACTATCACCCACGCAGTCGCTTTGAGCCGCTCGCCATTACTCAACCTAGACACCGACCCAGCACCCACGATGAGCACCCTCAGCATAGAGACTCTGCCCGATCTACCCATAACCATGTCAGACATTGCCCGAGAAACTAATAAAGACAAACGTCTGGCGCAGGTGTTACATTGGGTAGAAAAAGGGTGGCCGGAAAAGGAATACGACGAAGCATTCAAAACATTCCGGAACTGGCAAACAGAACTCTCGCTACAAAAAGGGTGTGCACTGTGGGGGGATAGGGTTGTTATTCCAGAAAAACTACAAGGGAAGGTATTGGGTTTGTTACACGAGGGGCACCCGGGCATAGTTAGAACAAAAGCCCTGGCCAGAAGTTATGCTTGGTGGCCAGGGATGGACAAGCAAATCGAGGCCTGGGTGGCAAGGTGTCAATGCTGCCAAGAAACCAGACCAAGCCCTCCCGCGGCACCGATCCTGGAATGGGAAACCCCCAGGGGACCTTGGTCTAGGATCCACATAGATTTTGCCGGGCCCACCAAGGGAAACACATTCCTAATAACCGTAGATGCTTACTCCAACTGGTTGGAGGTAAGCAACATGAAAACCACCACCACAGAAGCCGTGACCAAGGAACTTAGTAAACTATTCGCAACCAATGGCCTCCCGGATGTCATCGTGTCAGACAACAGGCCCCAGTTCACCTCGCTGGAATTTGAAAAATTCCTAGTGGAATGGTGCATACGACACGCACTGACAGCTCTGGCACATCCGGCGGCGAACGGAAGGGCGGAACGGATGGTTCAATTCACGTAAAAAACCATCCAGAAAATCGAACACGGGGAAATCCAAGAAAAAATAAATAAAATGCTTTTTATACAACATATAACCCCAAACATGACAACAAACAAAAGCCCGGCAGAGCTGCTAATGGGGAGAAAATTAAGGTTCCCACTCGACAGACTGCACCCCACATACAACCCAGAAAACCCCCCAAACTCCTCCAGCAAGCAATGGTCCTTTGCGCCAGGCAATGCCGTCTACGCAAAGAACCTAACTGGAGACCCATTGTGGGTACCAGCAACCATAACCCAACTGATAGGTCCCCGCTCGTACTGGCTGCAAGCAACCGACGGACGAGCGTGGAAATGCCACATCGACCAAATAAGATCGAGAACGGCCATAAGAAACACAACCGACACGCAACCAGACACAGACGAACCCCTAAACACAAGCCAAGAGGGGAGGGAATACCCCAAGAACCAAAACCCAAGAGAAATAAACCAGCCATACTCACCGGCAAGTAGCCAGCCCGAAACTTCACCAGGGAGAAGCAGCCAGGCCAGCTCGACCAGCCCAGAAAAACCAGGCGGGAGCGGCGAAAACTGCAGCTCAACCAGCCCGGGGAGACCGGGAGGGAGCTGCGACAAGCGGCCCGGCAGGGCCTTCCAGACGGTTCCAATGACGAGACCAAGAGAAACAGAGAACCCGACCAAACCGGCCGGGAGCCAACCAACAACTGACCTGCGCAAGTCCAGTAGGCAAGTACAGAGCCCCGCCTATTTACGGGACTATGTCACGTAGGACCAAACCAAGAGGGGAGGGGTGTTCTGTACGTTCATTTACATTCTTGAAACCCCGCATTTGATTGGCCAAAGCGCGGGGTAATCCGATTGGTCTAGCGAGTCGCGCTGATTGGCCCGCTGAGAATCTCCCGCGATAGGTGGAAACGAATCACGGGAGATTCAAAGTAGTGCCATTGGCCGCGGCCGCCACGGCTTGAGAATAAAAAACCGCTGTTTTTCCCTCGGAGCCAGACCGGTTCCGGGGACCAATAGAAGAGCTGAACTAAGTCAATGACTCCGGGTTTCCTTGCTGCGACGGACACGACAATCAGAATCATGCAAGCAATGTTTTCCATGTGGCATTCTATGAAAAGTTGGACTTTGATAATAGTATTGACATTTTTTTGTATTGGAGAAGATTCTGAAAATACTGTTGACAGCCAAGAAAACAAACAAATGGATCATTGCATAAATCTACTCAGAGTTCCCACTCAAGGTTAAATGACTAGGCTCAATTTATCCTATTTGCTAACCTAGTTCTCTGGAGAAGGATCTCATGCTGGGAAAGGTGGAAGAAAAGAAGAGAAGAAGAAAATAATCAAAAACAAAGTGGATGGACTCAGTTACAGTAGCAAAGTGGTGTTAGAGAATCTGTTGGAAAATCTGTGGATCAATTTGGGATCATATAGCCATGTGGGGGGAGGAGATCTATGTGTGGCTGCTAAGAGTTGGGTAATCTTTGTGACTTTATTTTTGTTGAAATAATACAGTACAGGTTTTAAAAAGATGTATTAACTACTTGGAGATGTCTTATTGGAATGTGTAACATGGTTTATTGTTGGAATTGGTTGTTGCCTACTTTGGAGAATACACAACTTGTTTGTTTATTGATAGAATAATAGTGAATGGAATTGAAAAATAAAAAGAGCAGAGTGCTCCTCCTTCACATATCTTCTTTTAAATAGTTTGTTCCAACTCTCATTGGGCAATAACCATTATGTACAAACTGGATTCTTCTTTTGGGTGTTGAACTCCCACAGTTTCAGTCTTAATAAAATAAATGACTTTCTTACTGGAAACCCAGTCAAATCTTTTTACTATTATTTTCCCATGGGTTTTGTTTTTTTATAAAGTGGTTCAGATATGTGTTGAGATTAGTTTATAGACGTGAAGCAATGAGAAAAATCTCTTCATCGGTTTTCAGAATCTATATAATCTACTCTATTTTTAAATATTTTTTAAAGAAAGCATTTTATCAGTTGCCAGCAGACAACATATTGCAAGCAATTCACACCCAAGATTACAAAGGAAGAAAGGGGTTCTGTATAATAGCGATGCAGCCATTTCAGTATTTCTTTATTACATTGTCAATTTCTTGAGAAATCTTTTGTGATTTTGTGGGTCTGTTGTGTGACTGTGTGAGGATTGTAGAATTATATTTTTAGCTGGTTTTGGTTTTTCACTTTTTGATCATTTTATCTTTGATTATATTCAATTTTTATCTGTAGAAAATGTCTGAGCAATCCCATTTAGGGACCAAATGATATTATCAATAACAACAATACTTTATTATTGTATGTATATACACAGTATACACACTCAACGAAATTCACATAATATCCAGAAACCAGACCCAACACACACACACATACATGACAATCCCCAAACCCACCCGCCAAATTCTCCTTTCCCTAAAAACACACAAGCATCCACACAATAGACCAAAGCTATTTGAAAGGCCCTTGAAATGATCCTACTTTTTCTTGTAATATGGCACACTGAGTGCATAATGCAAACCTTTTACAAACCAATTGTCCACAGCAGGAAGCTGCTTTATTTTAATTTCCAGGGTTTTTTTTGTTTATTTCCCTTCCTTTTCCTGTTAGGATAAAGTTAGGCCAGGTAAAACAGGATTGTAATATTTTATACTGAAAATATTAAATTAATAATTATATTGGGGGTTGGCAGGATCTAGGAATTCAAGTGCTGATCAGCAGTACTCCTTTACAGACAGAGAAATCCAGAGGCTTTCTTCATTTGAAGGGCGGATATTTGTATAAAGCACTTTTCCACACAGCATTCCTTCCTGATGGATGTATTCATACAGGTAAGCCTCAATTTACTACCATTCATTTAATGATCATTCAGACTTACAACAGCACGAAAAAAAGTAACTGAAAAAGTATTCAAAGTTATGGAGGTTGAGGAGCACTGGACGAGTGTTTCTTAATCTTGGCAACTTGAAGATGTGTGGATGTCAAGTCCCAGAATTCCGCAGCCAGCACTAGGCTTGAGAAACACTGCTGGACTATACTGGACTATAGCACAGATAGTCCCCGTTGGTCTGGATAATTTACTTTTCAAACTTTTTATTCCCTAGAATGGTGATCCTGGGAATAAAAGACAGAGGGAATCTCTACATTCCTAGATGATAGTTCATAGATGGAGAAGAAGACCTTCCTTATGTATTTCCCCTCTTTTCTGCCAGGACCCTTGTGGATCCCCAAACCCCAAAAATGTTAACCTTAGACTGTCTACTGTTGACCTCACCCCATTCCTAAGAGGTCTGTAAGGGGCGTGCATAAGTGTACCAACATACCTACCGTCCCTATCCTAATGTTCTTTTTTATTTTAATCCATTTCATGTATTCATAATCACGTTTATACTTATACATGTTATCTAATACATGCTTGACAAAATAAATAAAATCTACTATTGATCTTCCTGGAGGAGCAATGGCAAAAAGGACTTTTGTTCCTGTTTTTAAACTAAATCAGAACAGGAGTTCCACATTTGTTACATCCAGGGCACTCACTTTTCCCCAACATGTTCTTAAAATTGGAGGAGGATGTTCAGTAAGTACAGTAAATCTGCATACAGATGGGAAGTTGAACAACTGGCCCTGTGGTGCAGCTGGAACAATATTGAACTGAACATACTGGAAATTGGAGAGAGAATAGTAGATTTTAGAAGCCCACCTATTCTACCACCTCTTACAATACCAGACAACACAATATCAACAGTAGAGATCTTTGTATAATCTCCCAGGACTTGAAATTGATATCTAACATCAAAAACATCATTAAAAACACACACACAAAAGAATGTTTTTCCTGTGCCAACTCAGAAAGCTCAGACTGCTGAAGTGTGATGACCCAAAGTGTAACACAAACATAACAAAATCTAAGACATAAATAAATGTCCTTTAATGCCTCCAACTTTGCCCCACTGTTCAATAATTTTCCGTTGGAGATAAAACGTACTCAAAAATTGTCTTCAAAAGAAAGCAATACAGTCCGAATTTAATGAGCAGATAGAGATGAAAATAAAAACCAAACAAACTACGATGATGAAATTTCCACAGCGGAACAGGAGAAGTATTTACCAAATTCAAGGAGATAATAAGGCACAATCTGTTGGAAGGACACCAACCAAGATAACCTCAAACCAAAATGTTAAGTTCTGCACATGGGCGCTAAGAATGGAGATGAACCGGTGAAACAGTGAACTTCAAACTCTTATTAACATGGTGTAACAGCTCAAACCAATGGCCACAATGGCCCCCTTTATATAGACAAGCTCTTAAGTATTTAACCAATGAAAATGCAGGGAGCGCTAGCTCCGTTAACCAATGGGAGAGGCTCGTTAATAGCCAATCAGATTCTCCTGAACGGACCAATCCGATGTCGCTATTATCGGCCAATCAGAAGTGCAGGGCCAGAACCCTGCACTTTACTTCAAGCTCTCAATAATCTTTATTCACGCACTTTTATTAATTCACAACACCCCTTCCCCCCAGGTTCCATTTAAGGGGTGCAGTCACGTAGTCTTTGAGGTAGGCCGGTTGTTTTGATTGTCTATTTGATTTACGTTGTCCTCCCGGTATTTGGCTACAGTCTTGTTCAGGTAGGACGTTATCTGGTGAAAAGGGTGTCTCCAGTTCTGTATCCAAATTTTCGTTGCCACTAATGTTTTCGGCATCTCCTTGAGGCGAGCTCATCCCCATCCCCGATCCTTCTTCACGTGTTGCCTCTGAGCGGTCATTTCTTCCGCTTAGGCTTTCTGCCCTTTCAAATTCAGCTTCCTCGTCATCTCCTCCCCCCTCAGTTTGGAAGTCAGGGGACTCGGAGATCCCCGACTGCAGCCTTGAATGCAGCTGATCAACATGGCGCTTCCATATTCTATCGTTGTGACATCTCACGCAGTACGATCTGGGGCCAGTTACTTGGTCCACAGTTGCCTCGACCCACAGCGGATCGCCCAAAAAGTTCCTAGCGAAAACCAAGTCATCTACCTGGAAGCTACGGCATTTCCCGCTGGATCCATGTGGTTTTTCAGGTTCATATGATGGCTGCAGACCCTCAAGATGGGAATGGAGCTTCTGCCCCATTAATAACTCGGTGGGAGTTTTGTTGGTGACGCTGTGCGGAGTGATATGCTGCAAAAGGAGTATCCGGTAAATCTTGTCTTCGATATCGCCATAGTCCATTTTATGCAAGGTTTTCTTAACGAATTGTACCATGCGCTCGGCCGTTCCGTTGGCCACAGGATGCACCGACGAAGTCAGCGCATGGCGAATACCGCGGTTCGCCAGGTACTGTTCAAAGGACAGCGCGGTAAATTGGGGCCCGTTGTCGGATACCAGAACATCTGGTAATCCGTGTGTTGCAAATAGTCTGTCTAGTTTCCTGATGACCGATTTGGTTGTTGTATTCCTCATCTCATGGATTTCAAGCCAGTTCGAGTAGGCATCCACCGTTAGTAAAAATGTGTGTTCTTTGGTAGGTCCCGCAAAGTCCAGATGAATACGGGACCATGGCTCCCTCAGTGTTTCCCATTCAGTCGAGGTTGCTTTTGGAGGGGCGTTGCTAACTTCCTGGCATTTGTGACAAGCTTTTACCCAGGCTTCAATCTACTTGTCAATACCCGGCCACCACGCGTAGCTTCGTGCGAGGGCTTTCATGCGCACGATGCCGGGGTGGCCATCGTGCAGGGTCTTTAGTATCACTCGTCGTAACCGCTCTGGGACAACGACTCTATCACCCCAGATAATGCAGCCCTTCTGGAAAAACAGTTCCGTTTGTCGATTCTTGAACGACAAACGTAGTCGTCAGGTATCTGGTCCAATAGCCATCTGCGCTCGACCCAACTGAGGATTCGTGCAAAAATGGGGTTGCGTTTCGTTTCCATCGCGATATCTCGGGCTGTTAGTGGCGGTGTTTGAAGTGTCTCGATCTGCAGTGTTGTCACTGGGTCATCAATGGTCATCAATGGTCATCAATGGTCTCCGGAAGTGGTGCACGGCTCAATGCGTTGGCGTGGGGAATGGCCTTCCCTGGGCAGTGTTGCAACTTATAATTATATGCAGCCAAGAATTCTGACCAGCGAGTCATTCTGGGAGATAATATATAAGAGGTTGGTCTATCTCCCGCTATTATTCCCAGCAAAGGTTTGTGGTCAGTCACTATAGTGAAGGCTCGGTCATACACATATTCATGAAATCTCTTAACAGCAGACACAATAGCAAGGGCCTCTTTATCAATTTGACTGTAATTGTGTTCTGCTTTTGATAGCATCTTTGAGAAATAGGCAACAGGGGCTTCACTACCGTTTGGCAAAACGTGGCTCAAAATGGCGCCCACTCCGAATGGTAATGCATCACATGTGATCATTAAAGGTAAAGTCTCGTTATACTGCATCAACACAGCATTAGAAGTCAATAAATTTTTCACATGTTGAAACGCCTGCTCCTCTCTGTGTCCCCATACCCAGGTTGCTTTTTTGTCCAATAAACGATGTAGGGGTTCAACTATGGTTGCTTTGTGAGGCAGGAAAACATTGTAAAAATTGATAAGTCCTAGAAAAGCCTGGAGGTCGGCCTTATTCTGGGTTTTTGGGGCGTTTTTGATTGCCCTAAGCTTGCTATCGGTGGGGTGAATGCCTTGACTATCAATTAAATATCCTAAAAATTCTACACGATCCGTACATAGTTGACACTTGTTTTTTTTAACTTTGAGACCTGAATCTTTAAATCTCTGTAGAACCAACCCCAGGCAATCCTTTAGTATTTTCCGAGTCGGGGCAGCGATTAACACATCATCAAAATATGGGACAACGCCTTTTATCCCTTGTAATAGTCTTTCCATCAAACTTTGAAAGATTCCCAGGGCTACGCTCACTCCGAACTGGAGTCGGTTACATTTAAATGCACGTCGGTGCGTAACGATCGTTTGGGCCTCTGCCGTCTTTTTGTCTACAGGCAGTTGTTGGTATGCCTGGGCTAAGTCTAGTTTAGCGAAGACTTTTCCACCCCCCAGGGAATGGATAAGGTGTTGCACCACCGGTACCGGGTAAGCGTGTTGTTGAAGGGTGTGGTTCAGGGTGGCTCGGTAGTCCCCACAAATTCTTATCGATCCATCCGGCTTGATGGGTGTCACGATTGGGGTTTTCCAGGGAGAGTGATCGGTTGGTTCTAACACACCCTGGGCTATCAATTTATCAAGCTGCTCAATTTTTGGTTTAAGGGCAAATGGAACCCGACGAGGCTTAAGGCGGATGGGAGCTATTTTGGGATTGAGGTTAAATGATATCGGGGTCCCTTTGTACTCGCCTAGTTTTTCTGCAAAGACGTCCTGGAATTCTTGGACGATGTCCTCTTCCCAGTCACTGCTGCAGGTTCAGTGAATTCCGGTGACTTCAATTCCGAGTGGAGCGAACCATTGGAGGCCTAACAAACTAGGCCGATCCCTGTCGATTACAGTTAGGGGTAGGAATGCTGTACGGTTCTTAAATGATACCCGGACTCGGCTGGATCCTACGACTGGAATTCGATTTCCTTGATAGTCTTTGAGTATGAGTCTTTGGAATCTGAGGTCTTGTCGCTGGACAGTAGGGATGAGCTGCTTGAGGGTCTTCCAGGAAACCATCGAGAGGGATGATCCTGAATCGACTTCCATCAGGCAGGGCTGGTTTTCGATGGCCACTTTCACTCGGATCTTCTTGGCATCAAGAGATGAGGCGTGACCGATCGTGATAGTTTGGTGAGCCTCTTCCCGCTTCATTGAGTGGTTTAGGGTTTTGTTTCTGTAGGAGTGGTTGTTCCATTGGTAGTTCATGGGTTCTCGCTTTTCAGGAAAGCTTCCTGTCGGTTGGCGATAGTTAGCTCCCCTCGATGGCTTGCTGGGTCCTAGCTTGCTTCTACAGACCTGTCCGATATGGCCTCTTTTACCGCACACATGGCAGAACGCGTCGAGGAATTTGCATTCTTGCCCCACAACCAGTGCATTGATTCTGAGATCTCTGGCGTTGGTCTCGTTCGGACTGAAGTCGGTGGACCTCTTCATCGCTTTCTGATGACGATTCGAGGTCCTCATGGTGGGCTGTCAAAAGCTGTCCTTCTGACTGAGGTGAAATTTCACGGGTGAGTTGGTGAAACGGTGCGTGGGTGCGGCGCATTCGGGCAGCCAATTTCCTTGTTACTTCTGCTGCAGTGGCTTCAGTGATAGCATCTGTAAGGCTAATGTCGCCTTTCGCCATCAGCTTACTCTGCGTCCCTAGTGCATCTAATCCCAGAACCATTCGGTCTCTCAGGGCTTCTTCGAAGTCGCAAACCCGCATAGGCCTCCCAGATTCTGGAGATCCGCTATGAAATCAGCAACACTTTCGCCCCTCCGCAGACTTCTCTGGTAAAATTCATGCCTTCTAATGAGCGTTGGTACGGTCGGTGCATAGTGGGCCCTCAACAGGGGTTCAAGGACGTCCCAGTCCATAGATTTTACTTCTGCCGGTTTCACTGGTGCCTTGGCCATCTTGAATACAGTCAGCCCACAATGAGTTAGGAATACCGCCCGTTTCTTTCCAGTAGTGGCATCCTTCAAATTGTTGGTCTCCGGAAACATCTGGAAGCGATCCATATATGAGTCCCAGTCTTCTTGCGCCGGGTCAAATGGAGCGGGTGGTATGACACCGCCGGACATGGTTCCGCCGTTGGTGCATTTCAGCCACGTGCTCTGTTATCGTTCTTCGTCGTTCAGTCAGCTCTGACGTCTCCACATCCCATCCTCGTCGCCAGTGTAAAGTTCTGCGCATGGGCGTTAAGAATAGAGACGAGCCGGTGAAACAGTGAACTTCAAACTCTTTATTAACATGGTGTAACAGCTCAAACCAATGGCCACAACGGCCCCCTTTATATAGGCAAGCTCTTAAGTATTTAACCAATGAAAACGCAGGGAGCGCTAGCTCCGTTAACCAATGGGAGAGGCTCGTTAATAGCCAATCAGATTCTCCTGAACGGACCAATCCGATGTCGCTATTATCGGCCAATCAGAAGTGCAGGGCCAGAACCCTGCACTTTACTTCAAGCTCTCAATAATCTTTATTCACGCACTTTTATTAATTCACAACACAAAATAAAACACACTTTGTCTCCAGCGTTTATCAGAACGCAGGTCCAAACTCTTATGCAGTTCTCACACCTGCAGCTCATGAAGAGGATCAAGAGGCCCTCTCCTCCTGAGGAGACCACATGTCTCTCCCTTATCCTCTCCTCCCTGTGTGCCCTACGATGAAGAGGGGATGGGCCTGGGTCCTCCTCTGACTGCTCCGCCAGCCTCTGCCCTTCCCCAGCCTCCTCCACAACCTCCGGAGTCACACTTCCACTCCCTGTCGGTTGTTCCTCCTCTCCCTCAGAGTCCGACTCCACCAGGGGCATGACACTAAGGAGCTGCTGATCCAGTTCTACAGAGGAATTATTGAGTCTGTCATCTGCGCCTCTATAACTGTATGATTTGGGATGGCAACCAAACAAAAAAGACAGACACAGACTTCAATGAATAGTTAGGACTGCAGAAAATCCAATTACAACCAGCCTGCCTTCCATTGAGGAGCTGTATACTGCACGGGGTCAGTAAGAGGGCTGTGAAAATATCTACAGAACCCTCACATTTTGGAAATAAACTGTTTCAACATCTTCCCTCAAGACGATGCTATAGGGCATTGCACGCCAAAACAACTGGACACATAGACAGTTTCCCCCCGCATGCTATCACTCTGCTAAACAACTAATTCTCACAACACTGTCTTATGCCTTAGCATGTCAAATCACCTAGTAGGACTGTTTTACTATTATCCTTCTCATTTTTCCTTTTACCTATTCCTTTTGCATGTTATGACTAACCTTTTGTTGTTTGTGTCTTATGATTTATGTTGATTGCTTTTATTAGTATCCTATGACCATCACTGACTGTTTTATCTTATGATTTAGATTGTATTTTATGATTATGATCTATGACTTATCACTTTGTTGCTTGTCTGTGCCCTGAGAGCTTATGCACTGGAGATAAATTCCTTGTGTCTCAATAAAGAATTCTAATAATCTGGAGTACAAATGAGAGATTTCTTTCAAATAGAATGTTTTGCAGCTGGCCCAGATTTTTCACTGTTGGTGTTCATACTTGGTTAGGAGCTTTAAATCCTAGCTTTCCATATAGCCTCTAATGCCATCCAATCTCTTTCATCATGATGCTTATGCTTCATAAATACCAGCCATAAAACCTGCAGCATAATTTAAAAATAAACTAACCAAAACAAATCTATAAATAGTGCTGCTCTACCACAAACATTTCAGAGAATGAGCTAAATCAATTGATCCATTTTGCACCTTGAATACTATGTTTGAAACCCTGCTAACATTACCAACATTGCTTCTTAAGGACAGCCAAAACTTTCCATTCACATAAACATGGTCATCATCTATTTATTAATTATTTATTTATTAAGAAAATTTATATGGGTCACCCAACTCTATGCAACTGCTCTGCAGTTCAAAATATATGGAGAGAAACTGCAGCATAGTTGTGAATGCTAAAACACTGGAAATTTTAAAGAAGAGATTGGACAACCATTTGTCTGAAATGGTGTAGGGTTTGTTTCCTGCCTGAGCAGGGGGTTGGACTAGAAGACCTTCAAGGTTCCTTCCAACTCTGTTATTCTGTTCTGTTCTAAAAGAATAGTGTTGGCAATCTGAAAGATAACTTTGCTGAAAGGATAGCTGTATCTCTAGCGTGTAGGCACCTACCCACCCACTTGCACCCAAACATACATATGCACTCTCTCTCTCAGAAGGAGGGAGGGAGGGAGGGAGAGAGGGAGAGAGAGAGAGAGAGGGAGGGAGAGAGAGAGAGAGATTCTGTTCCAATGACTCATTTCCCACTTTCTTATGATAAAAGCAATCCCACCAAACGTGGGGTGCCCTCCCTTCTTACATAACAGTGACATCAATGCCATTTTTCAGGTCAAACCAAGCAAGGAAGCAAGCAGACAAGTTGCTCAAGACTATTAATTACTACCGGTACTACTAACTACTAAGCCATTTTCAGAGTCTGCAATCTCGCATTCAATCTTTGGTGCTGGCAGGTAAGCATCATCTTCTTTTCTTCCCTTGATCTCAAGATCTGCATTTGCAGCTTATCGTTACTTTTGGGCTCACCTGTTTTCTGGTCATATCTTACATTGAAACACAAACCATCCAGATTCTAACAAAATAATAAGCCACCCCTCTCTTTCTGCAAAAAGCAACCAACACTAATCAAGTTTCATATATTTGGCATCTATAACTTGGAGGTTTTTAATTGAATATTTGTAAAAACAATCACAGAATATACAAAATGAAACTATTGTTTATTTCTCTTTAAGGGCAACTGAGAAGTCCAAATTGTCCAGAGAAAATGAACTTTATTCTCCAAAAAGGTCTTTGGTCAGCATAGTTCCATGCATTTATTCAGCATTTAAATCTTAAACAAGTAAGTACGATATTACATACTTGTACCACAATGAAGTCAAATTTAGATGGAAACAAATTCCATTACATTTAGCAGACTTTCTCCTTGTGTGTGAAAAAAACTAAAAAATCCTCCTCAGTTCGCTTGCCTTTTTTAACCATTTCTAATCTTTTTTCCAACTTTCTCTCCCTTCATACAACTTCTTTCACTTTCTTTCTCCCCATTCTCTTTTGATTTTATTCAAAGTTATTAGCGTAAATGATTCATTCTACTTGATTCCATCCTATTTGATATGATTGCCCAGACAGCTGGGAATTGAACAGCATATAAATTTAATAAATCATTCAAATTATTATTATAGATGTTTTTGGATACTTAGCCAGAGATTCTCTCTTAAAATGTTTGCTCAGCATATGTAATGTACATTTACTGCAGTATTTCATAAGTTATCCTGGTAAATGGATGAATATGTTTTGCTAAGCAAGAACAGTCTCAAGGAGCAGGCTTTGTGGAGATCATAAAAATCATATTAAATCTGAATCTGCAATTGTACAACAAATTTCTTTTCAAAATAAGCATATAGGAGAGGAAGGTATTTTACCAAAGAAGAGATTTTGAAACTCCACAGGGTTTCCCTGGATCTCCAGGGAGAAGGGCAATATTTTTAGGGAATGGATCACAAAGTGATTCATCTATGAAGATTTTCACTAAGACCAAAATTATCCCCTATGTATTTTTATTACATCAAGATCCTGTCCTTGACTCCATCAAAGCACGTTTGTTGTTATCCACGCTAACCACTGTTTTCCTCTTTTTGGAGTTATCATACAACATTTCTAAGAAATTGTTTGTGAGCAACAATCCTAAATTAAATGCTTTTAATTTAGGATTCAGAAATTAGTAAATATTTAGGAAGAAACGAGTATGGTCTTGTGGAATTATTGTGAGTGGTTTAGTTCATTAAATTAGTTGGATCAGATCAGACAAGATTTGGGCGGTTAAGATACTAGTGTCCAAAATGTATGAAAGAATTTGGCAATGACTTACTGTCCGGCCAAGATTTAACATGATGCTGGAAATCTGATCTAGTACATCAGTTTTACATCAGGCACAGTAACAGCCTTGTAGAATATTCTGGGTCTTTTTTTTCCAGATACCTACTATAGGATAAATTTTAGCTGAGAGATAGCCTGGTGATAGTTAAAGTTACCAGGCTAAAAATCGAGAGAGAATGAGTTCTGGTCCCGCCTTAGGTATGGAAGCTGGCTGGGTGACCTTGGCCAATCAGTACCTCTCAGCCCAAGTCACCTCATAGGGTTGTTGTTATGGGGAAAATTGGAGGAGGAAGGCGTGTGGAATATGTTTGCTAACCCATCCACCCCCCAACCCCCAGAAAAAATGCCAAAAAACTTCCAAGGAGTTGTCCAGGAATATATACATCTACACATCTACTTCCAGAAGTTGTAAATTCTCCAACACTGGAAGTTTTTGAGATTGGACAACCATTTGTCTGAAATCATATAGAGGTTCCTGCCTGAACATGGGGTTGGACTAGAAGACCTCCAAGGTCCCTTCCATTTCTGCTATTCTATTCTATTCTATTCTATTCTATTCTATTCTATTCTATTCTATTCTATTCTATATAAACTGGACTTCTAAATTTCAAAACTGATTTGCAGCAAAAAGTTAACGTCTTGAAGTAATTTTGTTGCTGCTAAAATTGTACTAACTTGAATCTTAGTCCAAAGGATTGACAGTTACACACTAGATAGTTAAAATTCTGAAACAAATTTTTGTGTTAGAAGAAGCATTTCCTTTGCAGAACTTTCTAAGGAAAAAAAAATGATCCTCCATTTATTCGCCGCTAAAAAGAAATGGAACGCTATTACAAAGACATTGAAGAAATCTCCCTCCCCCCTTTTAATAAAATGTCTAGCTTAGTTTTCAACTTAACATAAAATAAACTCAGAATGACCTTTTTAGCCAATTAAAACAATTGGTAATAAAGCTTTTTAATTTTTTACCTTCTCTACAATTTCTGTATCTTCCTTAAACCGGGTTAAAAATGGAACAAGACACAATGAAATAGTCAGAATATTGACAACAAACATTGTTTCTTTCCAAACAGACATTGAGCAGGGCGGGAAAACATTTGAGAAATCCTAATTGATTGGAACTGACAAACATACTAACTGAAAAGAGATTTTCTCATTCCAAGTATTAGGTGGTCAAAGGGTAGAGCTCAGGATATAGTTGGAGAGATATTTATTTGAGATATTTGTAGCCCAAGTTTTCATTCAACCTGGCATCTTTGGCCTTTGTGTTGTATGATCAATGGACTAAACCAACCACCAACATGTAAGAGAGCTAAACATTGATTATGCACAGATGTGGAAAGAGCTGTAGATTCCCACAATCGGATAATGGAAGTTAATGGAACTGGCTGATATGGAAATTGTTTACTTTGATTAAAGAAAAGATTTTGTCTAGCTTTGTTGCTACGTGGAAACCATTTGGACTTTTTGCTTGTAAGCAAAAGAAATGCTATATTAATTTTAAGAATTGATAATTAGAATTGTTTATGGTAATAGAAATACAGCATATTATTCAATTTTAAATTAAAAGATTAAGGTATTTTGCTTTTGTAACTGTGTCAAAAGAAAGTTGGAAGCTCCCTCACAAATACTTTTTTCTTTCTTTATTCTATTGTACCCCCTTGCTCTTTTTTCCTTTTAATTGATAGGCTATATTTTATTTTTTGTAGAAATTTAATGAATTTTAAATGAATAATTTTTTAAAAGAGAGAATTAAACATTCCCATTTTAATAAGTCTTGATGTAGGATTTGCTGACTCCTAACCAAAGGAGAGAGAAAAAATGAAAAAGAAACAAATTTTCCAAGATGCAACAAAATTGTAATCTAGAAAATTAGTACAAGCTTGTTCTTAAATTGATCTTTTAAATTCATTCTTTTGAATATCTTATTTTTTGCGGTCTGATACTTTCTCATCCTCTCTTGCTCCTAGATCTTTTGAGATGCTTCTTTGATGCTTATTCAGTGTACGTATAATTACTCAGCATTTAGAGATCGGCTGTATATTACAGTTACACTGTTTTGTTTCAAAAATAGAAGTGTTCGTTTTACTTTTAATTGATTTGGTTGCAATCCAATCATCACTGTCCTTTTAGCCCTCAAGATAGATAAGGATGGGCTGGAACAGTTTTTCTCAATCTCAGTAATTTCAACTGTCAACTCTCCAAATTCTCCATCATTCTGGGTATTGAAAGTTCATACATTTTAAATTTGCCAAGTATGAAAAACACTTGTTTACAGCCTCATCCTGTCTAAATCTGGCTGAACTGCAGTCTTGTATGATTCCGATAGTTTTCCTTTTGCACTGAATGTTCACTAAAGTGAATGTTCACTAAAAGTTTACTGAAAGCCTCCCCTCCCCCGAGTATATAGTGGTGTATGTAGCTCCCTCCCTCCTGGCTTTTCACCCACAAAAGTTTTATTATATCTGTTTTGTTATGAGGAATTATAGGGACAAGAAAGGAGCCTCACACGATTGCCTACCAGCATTCAGGTGTCCCACGGGTTAAGACAACACCGCCCGAAAAAATTCCTTTCACAGAGGCAGCCAGCCACCTCGGTGATCCCTGGCTAACATGTGCCATACACTAAAAAATATAAAAACTAAACGTTTGTTTCAATTGTATTGTTATTGTTTTACTATGTTCTGTTGGAAGCAATGGCACAGAGAAATGCTACTAAATAAACATGTGCTGACCTTGTAAATATTATCTATTTCATTAAAATGGAAGCTAAGCGCTATTTTAATTCCCCTGATAATTGGAAGTAAACTTAGAAATATGAGCATGAAATTGAATTCCAAAATTACTTATTACTGTTGAAGTTAAGAATAAGGGGTGATTGATGGACTAAATGAACCAACAACATACAAGAGAATTAAACATTGGCGGTTTTAATCAGTCTTGATATAGGATTTGCTGACCCCAGATCAAAGAAAAGAGAGAAAAAAACAAAACAAAAAAGGAGATACGTTTTCCAAGATGCAATAACAACATCAAAAAACAATCCAGAAGATATATACAAGCTTATTCTTAAATTGGGCTTTTAAATTTTAAATTAAAATTTTAACCATTTGCTTTATTATAGAAGAGTTATTCTTTAAGGTTCTGGCTTTATCATTTCATTTTTTTGTACTTCTAAATTCTTTCAACACCCAGTTCTATCACCATACATGTATCGCATTTTGGTTCCTGCCACCTGTATCTATCTTTTTCCTTAAACGTTTTTGTATTCTTGCAAAATTAGAAAGAATTTCTGAACATCAGAAATTAAAAAAGCAATAGGTGAATGATCATACTCAGAAAGTAATTGAATGTTCCTTTATTTTAGACAAAACTTTTGAATAGATAAATAAATTCAGGGCAGTAATATTCAAATGGATTATCTTTAAAGATCTTATTCATATGTAAACTTGCAGTCAATTAGGTAGTTAAGAATTAATTGTATGAGATGCATTTAATTAAGTAAAGTTAACTTCAGTTATGTTTACATCTAGTGTTTACTTAAACAAATTTAATTGTGTTAGTTTTCAGAATAACTTTCCTTTCTTAATTTATAGTTAATCTACCTTTAACTCATGGAGTTTAATTTTTTAAAAATGCAACTTAAATTGTTATGCAACTTTTCTGAATTTACGTTATGTTTAATAGTCTGTTTCCCCCAATAACTGTGAACAGTGGAAAGCAGCTGCTACTTTAGAACAGAATAGAACAGAACAGAATTCTTTATTGGCCAAGTCTGATTGGACACACAAGGAGTTTGTCTCCAGTGCACAAGTTCACAGTGTACATACAAACACCAAGTAGGTCAGAGGTGGCATTCAGCAGGTTCTGTCCAGTTCTGGAGAACCGGTAGTGGAAATTTTGAGTAGTTCGGAGAACCAGCAAAAACCACTGGCCCTGCCCCCATCTATTCTCTGCCTCCTGAGTTGCAGCTCATCGGCTGGGTCTTTTTTTGTTATCCTGCACAGGAGAACAGAGCTGGAAAACAGGTTAGTGCGGTGGGGAGGGAATTGGAGATTTTGCAGTATCCTTCTCCTGCCACGACCACAAGCCACCCCCACAGAACCGGTAGTTAAAAAAAATTGAATTCCACCACTGAAGTAGGTCATAGATCATAAATCATACCTTAGTTACAAACAATAATTGATAAATCAATTATAGCAAGTGTTGGTCTGGTAGATCATGGTATTCTGAGACAGAAGAAATAAATGAAGGGTATCTTTCACATCCCTAATACAGAATTCTCAATGAGATATCCTCCAAATTTAATGAGACTCCAGCTCTTACACTTTTCAGTCATGCAGTTCCAACACATCAAAACTGTGACCCAATAAAAGATTGGCCTGAGGTCCAGCATTGTATTGGGTTTTTAAAAATTTAGTTCCATATACCTCCACCCTTTGTCAGCCTTTGCTTGCTCTGTTCCTCTCCCACTCTCTACATCATCAACACTGCAAAAATGGAAAGAAACTCTACCAAAGAGTTGTTTTCTCTCATTTTAACTAATCTCCCTTGGATTCTGATCACCCTAATATGGCAGAACTGCTATCCTAATATCTTATGGGGCAGGACACAAGAGGTTGTAAAAATTTGTGCAGATATGAGGCTGACTCTTGACAGCAAAGTTACAAACAATACCATGCTATTGAAAAACAAGAGTCTCACAGCGGGTTTTAAGATGCATTGAAAAGATTAAAAGGATTAGTTTACATAAATTACTGAACACTTTAACTCAATAGCTATTCTTTTGACAGTTAACTGGAAAATGGGACAAGGTTCTGAATTTTGTTTTCCAACTGCTCTCCTGTTTTCTAGGCAACGAGAACACTAATTTGATTTATTTAAATTTTCAGAGATAGCCCAATATTTTGAAAGATCAATTGCAGAAGAAGAGTGGAAGGCAATTTCTTTTATTGGATGCAGTTTCTATTCCATCCCTAATGTTCAGCTTTTTGTAAATGGTCAAAATCCTTCTGAAGTTGACAAAATGGAAATGTTTTAAATGGGGGTCTGCAAAGGAGAGGTCCAAAAATTCAAGTTGCATAGCATAACCACACAAAGCAACAACCTCCCACTTTTTAATCTGAATCATGACTGCCATCTTGAATTTTTTTCAATATCTGCTGGGATATTTCAAAGCATACAAACACACATCCAAAGCTACTAACCAAGGTTAAAAATGAACCAAGCTTTCCACACTATTCTAAGCTCTTTCACACACTTGATTAAGTGTGTCTTGAGTCCCACAACAACACAGGAAAGAGCATAACCTACTTCCTTGCCTCTATCCGTTGATCAAATGCTTAAAAAATAAAACAACAATCTGTGTTTGTGGCCTTGTGGTCACAACATTTATAAATGAATTACAAGTGTGAAAAAAAACCTTACCAACTGTAGTGTTTAAATCCAGATTTCAGTGAGTCAGAACTCAACTCTGATTATTAGAAAGACTGGGAAATGAGGCCTTTCTATCAACTCTCTACAACAGTCAGGATTTCATAAGTATTACTATCTCCCTTTTTTTTCTAAACTGAAGGCATTGAACATTCCCAACATTGTAGAGAAAATGTGCATTCCCAAGACTACAAAGCTAACAGCTATGAACTCATAATATTGGTTTCATTGGGAGGTGAGCATGATGGTTCCCTAAATGTCACTTTGGGCTTTGATTTAAATTAAACCTTCACGAGTCAACCTATTACACTAGATAACAACTCTTGCCAGTTGAAAAATTCCCCCTAACTGTCCACCCTCAGATAGAAGCTGGTTGTTGTATAGTTTTGTACAAACAAATCAAATGCACAGAAATTTAAAGGTGGGCATTTATGTTGGCGGTAGTCATTGTGGAAAAAGATGTTGACGTAGTAGTTGAATATGAGTCAGCAGTCAATGCAGCTGCAACAAAGGTGAATGCTATTTTAGGATGCTTCAACAGAAACAAGATGGTTCCCCAATCTTGGGAATTAATTGTTCTACTTTATTTTAGTTTGATCAAACTACACATCTCAAGTTCACTGCCCTGTTCCTGGGCACTACATTTCAGGAAGATTCATGGAAATGGCTGAATGGGGAATAATAGATTTAAAATACAGGATGGTAGATTTTAGCTGACTATCAGTGGAAAAAAACCTATATAAAAAGAAAGCAGACCAACAGTGCTCATTCGGTGACCCAAAGAGTCTATTCCAGTTTTATGATTCATATCTTATTTTACCAAATAAACCATTGATTATTGGAATTGCACATTATACAAAATTGCTATCCTTCACTATGATTCTTTCTGGAGTTGTGAATGTATGAAAACTGTGGAGTTACAACCTATGTTCTATCCAGGAGTATAGATATAATCAATGGTTTCTGAACTTGGAAATGAAACAATAGTTATGAAGCAAAAACTGGACTGGCCAAGATAGAATGAATCTTCATGTAGATTTTGATAGGTTTTGAATTTTCAGGCCAATAATGTCGTGTCTGTCGGTAAAGAGACCAGGAGGCGGTGACTAGGTTTCAGCTCTTTATTGGTCCCCGGAACCGATTTGGCTCCAAGGCAAAAATAGCAGCTTTTTATTCTCAAGCCGCCGCGGCCGCAGCCAATGGCACCACTTTGAATCTACCGTGATTCGTATCCACCAATCGCGGGAGATTCTTAGCGGGCCAATCAGCGCGGCTCACTAAACCAATCAGATTGCCCCGCGCTTTGGCCAATCAAAGCGCGGGGTTTCAAGAATGCTAATGAAGGTACAGAACAAATAATATTAAATTTATCAACATGTAGTTGAAAGTTATTTCAACCATAAGTATTGCTTTGAAACCTCAAGTATTTCCTGTTCTCCCACACAAATTGCAATTTATATTGGTAATAAAAGTAGTAGCTGTGGTTAGAGCTAAAAGAGGAGTGCGTGACATTTTTGAAAGGTTGCAAAGTTCTTCCTAATACTGTAACACATCACTTCTAGGTAACTGGCATTCAATTTCCATTCAATGAGGCAGGTTTCATTTCAGATGTGGTTTTCTCTAATCATCAAAAATCTTGGATTTCTATTACTGCCTCCATTGGTAACAAAATCCACCTCAAGGTTGCCCAGTTTTTCCCCCTAAAGGATAGATCTACCTTTTTCTTCCAGAACTAGAGAAGAAATATATTTATATCAATATCCTGCTATGGATGGATGCATGCATGAAGAATTCCCCAGATATTTTCAAATAGCATCGGGAATCTAGAGGGATCTTGGCCTGATGGTATTGAGTTGGATGGTTTAAGGATTAGATTCAGTACAAGGAGGCTTCCTATATCTCACTGAACTTGTTTTTTCTTCAAAATCATAGAAATCAGAGTCCTGATATTTAAAGAAAGTTTGTATCTATATATGAAGATAGATCAAGTTTTGATTCCAGATATAGTTACAAAACTCGGGAGAAGAATTGCCTGACTTGATAGACCAGGCTACTCCAGATGTTTAGGTCTAACATCAATCAGGCATAACTGTTGACCAGGCTGTGAAGTTGACAAGGTTCAACTGCCTTCCATGAAGTTGACAAGGAAGGATGCATCCTGTGGAAAACTGCCATAAACGATATGCAATTAGGAGATCCGTGCTTGGCTAGTCAAGATGCATTCTCCAGTGCCCTGGCTTTGCTTCAGATATAGGACTATGAACAACCATGATCTGATCTAGTCAGTGGACTTTGACTTGTGGCATAATTCTAAACTTATGTGTGTTTGCAGTGGATCAAAATACAAGCTTGCTGTAACAGGAAGTTTCAAATGATATTTGAGGTTCGTGAGTTCATATGTTTTTGTGCACAATTCAGGGTGCTTTCCAGCATGTTCATCAATTTCTATTTGCTCTTACCACTAATACAATATTCAACACCCGGTTTTCCCATTATTAAGGCTCAGAAGTTTGACATTATGGGTTATATATCAAGAACTAAGCATCTTGATATATAAAAGGGTGTTACACAGACTACAGCAAGAAACTCTTTGTCATGGCCACAGAAAGTAGGCCAGAAATAATAGGTAGAAGTTGTAATTACTGGGGTTTTGTTTAAATACAAGGACAAACTTCCTAATTGTCTATATACAATAGTAGAACAATCTGTCTTCATAGAGTGTAGATTTTTCATCTCTAGAGATCAAAAGTCTGGGAAGCCTTCTCTTAAGGATGGTTCAATTGGTGTTCTTGCATATTGCCAGAAAATTGGCTTAGATAATATTCATGGTTTTTTCTCACACCACAGTTGATTTTCTAAGCCCACTTCAATGGGCAAAGAAACCAATATCTTCAGTTTAGTTAAGGAGCAGATTTAGAAAGCATAAATTCAACTTGCTGGGAAGGAACTAGTTGCCTGAAATCATGGATAGATCATGAGCAGAAAGTCTGGATCAGAAATCATAAAAAGCTACAAGATAGTTAGGAATCAGAAACTGGATCTAGAAGCTACAAGTCAAGAATCAGAAATGTACAATTATCAGGAATCATAACTCTTGTATTATTATAAGCCCAGACTTAATACAGGACTTAGAACTGAGAATCATGGGCCATATGACAGGGGTGAGTTTCAAATAATCCCACCACTGGTTCACTAAAAATGGGAGTGTGAGCATATGCACACAGCTTTGGGGCCTAGTAAATTGCCCTGCAGCCTCCTGGGAACAGAAAATGGCCATGGGGGGAGGGGGCACTTTTGGGCTTCGTAAGCCTCCCTGCACTTACCTGGGAGCCAAAACAGGGCACATGGGACTCTTGGAAGGGGCAGGGTGGGGTCAGCCAGAGGTGGTATTTGCCGGTTTTCTGAACCAGTCAAAACTTCTGGTATGCCAGAACTGGTCCGAACTGGCTGAATACCACCTCCGCTGTATACTATGACAAGGAATTAGAAGCTTGACATCATAAACTGAGACTCAGAAGTCAAGAGTAGATTCATGGATGCAGGGTCAAAAAGTTGCACCCTCAGGCCAGGAACTGTATGTATAGATACCAGAAAATAAAGTTGCTTGAGAAAATTCAAAAGTGGTAAAGAAATATTTTTTGGAGTTACTCTAGTTCTAGGTTTTGAAAAAGGGGACATTCTCACTGTTAAGTTCTGCGCATGGGTGCAAGGAACGGAGATGAGGCGGTGATCAGTGAACTTCAACTCTTTATTAATCATCGTGAACAGAGCAAAAACCCTAGGGCAGCAGCAGCCCTTTTATAGGGCAGGCTGCTGACCTATTAACCAATGAGAACATGGAACTGTTAAACTCTTGAACCAATGAGAGTGGCTCGTTAACAGCCAATCAGATTCCCCAGAACGGACCAATCCGATATCGCTTTTATCGGCCAATCAGAAGTGCAGGATTAGAACCCTGCTTTTTCCTTAAGGTTTGTTAAAACTTTATTTAAGTGTTTTTATTAGTTAATAACACTCACTAGCAGCTGTTTATGTAATATGCACCTGGAGTCTTCCAAAGCCTTATGGAAAGACTCCTCCAGGAAATAGAAGGGGTGGTGCCCTACTTTGATGACGTCTTGGTGGCCGCAAAAAATGAGAAACAACTAGAAGCCAGGTTGAGGGAGGTACTGCAGAAGTTCAGAGATTCGGGACTTAAAGTAAAGAAAGGGAAGTGCCAGCTACGGGCCGAAAGGGTCAAATTTCTGGGGTACCTCCTAGACAAACAAGGGATTCACCCCACAGAAAAGAAACTGAGAGCCATAAGGGAAGCACCGCGACCAAAAAACAAAATGGAATTACAGGCTTTTTTGGGACTGTTAAACTTTTACAATGTCTTCCTACCTCAAAAGGCAACCATGGCGGAACCACTACATAGGCTATTAGATAAAACAGCCACCTGGACCTGGGGAGCACGGGAGGAGAGCGCTTTCAACAACACAAAGAACCTGCTAACATCCGACGCGGTACTAATCCAGTACAGCGAGACTCTGCCATTGACGGTAACTTGCGACGTGTCACCCTTTGGAATCAGCGCCATCCTCAGCCACCAGCTACCAGACAGGAGGGAAGCACCCATCGCTTTCTCATCAAGGACACTCTCAAAGCCAGAGCAGAACTACAGCCAGCTCGACAAGGAGGCCCTAGCAGTCGTCGCTGACGTCAAGAAATTCCACGAATACCTTTACAGTAGGACTTTTACAATCATCACGGATCACAAGCTGCTGCTAGGAATCCTGGTGGGGGACAGGGCCAAACCGAACATTCTATCGCCAAGAATGACGAGGTGGTCCAAATTCCTAGCAGCATACAATTACCAGCTGATACACCGGCCCGGCAAGGACATCGCCCATGCAGACGCCCTAAGCCGGTCACCCTTACCGGACTGGGAAGATGACCCAGCACCCACAACAGAGGTACTCCAAATAGAGACAATATCCAACCCACTCGTGACCGCGCCAGACATTACCAGAGAAACAAATAAAGACAAACGGCTGGCGTGAGTCTTGAGCTGGGTGGGAAAAGGGTGGCCGGAAGGGGACATAGACGAACTATTCAGACCCTTCCGGAACATACAAACCAAACTCTTTATCGAAAAGGGCTACATACTTTGGGGGGACAGAGTGGTAATTCCTGAAAAATTACAGGAAAAGGTATTGGGAATGTTGCATGAGAGGCACCCGGGGATGGTTAAGATGAAAAGCCTGGCCAGAAGCTACGCATGGTGTCCAGGAATGGATAAACAGATCGAAACCTGGGTTGCCAAATGTAAACAATGCCAAGAGTCCAGAGCCAACCCACCTGCCGCCCCAACCCAAGAATGGGAAAAACCAAGAGGTCCGTGGTCCAGAATTCATATAGACTTCGCGGGGCCAACCAAGGGACACATGTACCTTATCACAGTAGATGCTTACTTCAACTGGCTGGAGGTAAGCACTATGAAGTCAACCACGATGGAAGCGGTGATAAGGAAACTGAGCAAACTCTTCGCTACGCACGGCCTGCCAGATGTAATCGTGTCGGACAATGGGCCCCAGTTCACCGTACTGGCGTTTGAACAATTTCTGGCAGGCCAAGGGATACCCCATGCATTAACTGCACCAGCAAACCTGTCGGCGAACGGGCGGGCGGAACGCATGGTCCAATACACCAAGAAATCTATTCAGAAAATAGAAACAGCCAATATACAGGACAAAATCAATAAAATGCTCCTCATTCAACACATTACACCTAGCACAACCACAAATAAAAGTCCGGCGGAACTAATAATGGGCCGGAAACTATGCTCAACACTAGACAGAATGCACCCAACATATAACCCAGACAAACCCCCAGGTTCCTCCAGCAAACACAGAACATTCAACATAGGGGACCCAGTATACACCAAAAATCTCACAGGAGAACCACTCTGGGTACCAGCTACAATCACCCAGATAACCAGGCCCCTATCATACCGATTGGAAACTAGAGAAGGAAAAAACTGGAAACAGCACATAAACCAACTTAGGTCAAGAATAGCCACCACAAACAACCAAACACCCGAACAAGAAACTAGAAGGGGGGGGGACCGATAAGTGATAGAGAAGGAACCGAAGAAAACCAAATAACGCAAACTGTCAGCCTCAAGATACCTTCCTCGATACCTTCCCCTCCTACCTTTTCTGCTATTGTTTCATTATTTCTCTCGGCTGTCATGGCAACGGTGGGAGGGGGGATTTTATATGGGAAGAAAGCTGGAGGTGTTTGCATTCCTTGCTGGGCTAGCAAGGGGAGGGGGGATTCTTGTCTTTAACTTTCCGTTTCTTGGCTATCTTTTTCCTCTTTTGCGCAACTGCGAACTTTTATCAAAATATGTCAAGGTCATTTGACAAGACGCCTCATCACCATCTGGAGATGACCACATGAGCTGTTTCAAAAGTTTTAATTGGAAGAATCATTTGAACTTTGGGGGGTGGGAGCAAACCTATTTCTTTGTATGTGCATTCTACCCGCCAATTTCTCAGTTTCGGAATTGCTTTGTAGCTACCACTTTATTTCCCAGTAAAAGGATAACTTTGCTCTACACCATGGAGTCTGAGTATTTCTTTCTTGGGATCTAGAAGGAGCGCAGCCTGACACAAACAGAACACCTCCCACCAAGAATAAATAAACCAATCAACCAACGCTACTCACCCATAGACGCAGGACCAATGGAGCACGAAACCCCGGGGTCTTCACCTGGAAGGAGCAGCCAAACCAGCCCACCCGGCCAGGAAAAGCCCAGCGGGAGCGAAAGTGGCAGCTCAACCAGCCCAGGAGAACCGGGAGGGAGCCACCAAGAAAGGCCCAGCTCAACGTTCCAGGCGGTTCCATTCCAAGGAACCGGAGCGACAGAAGAGGCATCCGAACTGGTCGACGACCACACCAGAACTGAACCACGCAGGTCAAGGAGGCAGGGAAAAAGCCCCGCCTACCTACGCGACTACATCACTACGCACCGTAGGACGAAACCAAGAGGGGAGGGGTGTACAGTATTAGCATACTCAGAAACCCTCGCACCCGATTGGTCCGGACCAGCGAAGACCTGATTGGTCAACAGGTCAGCCGTGATTGGAGCGCTGGGAATCTACCACGATTGGCTGTGCCGATCGCGGGAGATTCAAAGTGCTGTCATTGGCTGCCGAGCCGCGAGCCAGCACTATATGAAGGGCTGCCGTGGCTCGCATCCTCAGACCTTTACCTAAACCTAATAAAGAGCTGAACTCACAGAATGGTCTCGCATCTCTGTTGAACTGATCCGCCTCCGATCTAACACTTGGGTTCACACATTCACCCTAAACTTAAATCTGGGTTAACAAAATCTAATTGCTGTTTAAGCCATGTGCCTAATAAACAGATCTTATTCTGGCTTTAGCCTTCACTGTAACTTGTTTAGAAAATTATTGTGAGGAACTAGCCAATGAATTCCAGCAATAGGAGATCCCAGAAGTAGAGCTCAGGAGGCCACAATAACATTTGCCATTCTTTGAAAAGGTAAGATTGCTGTTCTCTTTCTTCTTCCAGGGTGAGGTAACAGATGAGGTGGTGAAAAGGAAATTGTGGTTGATTTTACCAATTTTCCAAGCGGGTCTGAAGCAATTCAGAGTTGCAGCACTAAGCAGACTTAAAAGGTCAGGTTATCCCCGTGTCTTCTGTGATTTCACTGCACCTTCAATATCGGCATCAAAACAAGAAGAGAAAGCATCCTGTAAGTGCTTAAACGTGAATTATGTTGCAAATCTCATGTAAACCTGGGGAAAGACCAATGCTGACAGGGTTGGTTTTTGTGATGTTAGTTAGCCTGGATAAATAGCTAAGCTTTGCAAGCATGGTTTTCTGCCTCGTTTCGGGATCCATTTCTATTGCTAATACCCACAAAAGTTCCTCCTGGAGCTCTTTGACTTTGATTTTTCAACAATCAATTAATTTATGGGACTTTTCATTTTAGGGAGTAGGGATAGGTTTTGAGCAGGGGCATCTACAGTTGTGGCATAGCATCAAAGATGTTTGAGATGGGTGCATGACCTAGGCCTCAGTCCTTTTTAAATGCAGAATTCTGGACTTTCACTCTGCTTACTGTAGTCATTGAATTCTTAAGAGGCAAGGGCCACATTGGTACAATTGTGCTACTGTACCAATTGCAACCTTTCCTGTTTCACTTAGATTTAGGGACAATTATCCATGAGTTGGTTGCATTGTGTTTTATGGAGAAATACCCTTGAAATGTACCCAGAATTTGTAGTTAAAACAGAACAGACAGCTAGATCATTAACCAGCAAGAAACCACCTCCTCTCTCAAGTGTTTATTTTAATTTTTTAAAAAATATTTTATTGAATTTATTAAATGTATACATCACTACATCACTTATAAGGCAAATGGGCAGCATATACATTTAATAAATACATAAATGATAAATTTTGTGTTTTTATTTTAATTGCTGTAATCAATTTTGGGTGCCTATATGAACAGAATGGCAGGTATGTTGTAGAAATCTCCTAAAGGAGGATAGGTAGATTCATAGTTAAAGCACCTATTTGAAGAAAGACAAGGTAAGGTAGGCTTTTAATTGTTGATGGTTGCTTGCATTCTGGATTTATGAAACTAGAATGTGTGTTCCTATAATCAATGTAAAGCAGATTTAATAATAAAACATAAATACATAGATAATTGGTCCCTTTGCAGAGAAATTGATGCAGAGATCTTTGGAGAAATCTTGATGGTAAGTTTTTCTCAATTCTTCAGCCCACAAACTCACTTAAGTCTTTTATTGTTCATAGCTCTAATCATTTTTTTTTTAAAATTTTCTACTAGCAATTGAGCAAAAAATACCGACACCATGAATTCTTCTCAGGAAATAGGTCCACTGGCCATTTGCTATGCAAATGCCACAAGCAAGGCTTTACGCCGGAAACGAGAATTCATCCCGGAAGAAAAAAAAGATACCATCTACTGGGAGAAGAGGCAAAAGAACAACGAGTCTGCCAAGCGTTCCCGGGAAAAGAGGAGGTTCAGCCACTTTGCAATTGAAAACCAGATGGCTGCACTCCAGGAGGAGAATTTTCGCCTCCGTTGGGAGCTCCAAGACCTAAAAACCCGTTGTGGTCTCCTTAATCATATTCCAGAACCACGAAATACCAGTGTTAATTCTCTGCTCTGCACACAAGGTAACTGCTGGCCTAGGGCCCAATGCTCCGTTCCTCCAGCAGAAAGGTTGATGGATTACATGTGGATCCCAAGGGAACATCTTGATGCCAACCCAAAGCATGTGTCCTTCTTCAAGCAGTACAACATGGTTCTTTCACAAGGAAAGAATAACCCTACTTTTTCCAGTTCTGCCTTCTTTCCTGCTTACTTCAACGGCCAACTTATACAGAGATGTTCCCACCATTTCCCAATATATGACAGATCTCACTTTCCAGTCAAGTTGCTAAATACAGATGAGGTAGTGAAGGAAGATCGTCAAAACAATGGCAGTAAGAAGGAATCAAGGCCAGATGTTTCAGTATCTCCAATGATGGCCCAAAATTATTCTGCTCTGCCTCATAAACTTAGGATTAAAACAAAAACACATCAATTTCTGTGATAAGAATGTCAGCAGGCATAATTTGGCTGAAAATAATAAACCTAAAGGGGAACTCTTTGGGTTGAGATCAAATTGGACTTCTCACACCTTCGTAATCTAGGAAGAATTTTGGTTTTAGCTTCATGAAACTGGAATATTAGGTCTCAAACTGTGGTTGGGAGAATTGATGTATGTCAGTTGGAGCTATGTATTCTTCTTATCTCTTTTGAGTTTTTATTTCTGAATCATGGGGGTTATAAAATGGAATAAAATCTTTAATCTGATACAGTTGTACATTGGGTCTCCAATGTATTTTTCTGTTTGTGCTAACTTTTACTTTCAATTCCTCTGATGCAGGAGCAAGACATTTCAGGCTTATGATATAAGTTTTTTAGACCTAACTTGGAAACCTCAATATGTGAAACTCAGTTTGAATTCACACTATGGTTGCAACCTTAAGTCACAGCTTTTAAAACAAAGGCCTATTGTTTGAAGATGGGAATCTTAGGGCTGAACAACACAACCAGTTCGTCTCAAATTAAGCACAGCCGAGAACAGAAATACACAACATAATCCTCTAGGGCCCCCCTCCCCTCATCTTACCAGGAGGGGAATCAATTAATTCTTGTGTTCATTGAAATACTGTCCATTTTCTGGTTTGTGCTAACTCAAGCAGTGCTATACATTTTCCCTGTGCACTTCATTTCATTGTACTATAAGCAAATACAGGCAGTTCTCAACTTACAACAATTCATTTAATGACCATCTGAAGTTACAACAGCACTGAAAAAAACGGACTTTATGGCCATTTTTCACACTTAACAACTGTTGCAGCATCACCATAGTCACATGATGAAAATTAGGACACTTGGCAACTCATATTTATGATGGTTGCAGTGTCCTGGGATCATGTGATCACTTTTTGCAATTTTCTGACAAGCAAAATCCATGGGGAAGCTCAATTTATTTAACAACCATGTTATAAACTTAACAATTGCGGTGATTCATTTCACAAGTGTGGAAAGAAAGGTCATAAAATGGGGCAAAAACCCACTTAACAACTGCCTTGCGAAACAGCAGAAACTTTGGGCTCAATTGTCGCCATAAGTTGAGGACTACCTGCACTTCCAATCTGATTGGTTCCTGGGTGCTTTAGCTCTAGTCACTGCTTTTGTTGGCTATTTTTTAAATAACTTCATCAGTAGAAAAAAATGAGGCTTAAATTTTTTTTTGTCTGTTGGGACAGGAAAAAGGTGAACTTTTTTTCTCTATTCCTTTTTAACCAAATAAGATTGACAAAAGTTCTACCATTTGCCCATCTGAGCCAGTGACCAAGGTAAACTGTTTTTTGTTTTTGTTTTCTTTTTAAAATCAAGCAGTGGATGCACTAGATTGGAAGGTATCAAATACAAGGGGAAAGTCACTGAAGGGGAGTGTCCTATCTGACAGTACCTACTACATATGGTGTCTTCCAAGTCACTCACCAATCAAGGGCCACGATACGCATAGTTTGGGCATACCTCAGCTATCGAAGCCTCGGTGGCGCAGTGGTTAGAATGCAGTACTGCAGGCTACTTCTGCTAACTTCCGGCTGCCTGTAATTTGGCAGTTCGAATCTCACCAGGCTCAAGGTTGACTCAGCCTTCCAACCTTCTGAGGTGGGTAAAATGAGGACCCAGATTGTTGGGGGCAGTAGGCTGACTCTGTAAACCGCTTAGAGAGGGCTGTAAAAGCACTGTGAAGCGGTATATAAGTCTAAGTGCTAGTGTTAGTGCTATTCTCCCCTTGCAGTGAGATAGGTAGCAAACAAATTTAATCGTGGTCATCATCTGCCATTTTGTTTCACCCTGTGTCAGCATGCGCCATATGCCTGTATCTCACACTGCCTCCTTCAGATCTGCCGTGGTTATCATCCCAGTGTCATTCTTTCACAGGGGCAAAAGTGAAGAAATACTCTGAAACTAGTAAAGGAACTTCTTATAATGGTTTTATTTCAAGTCAGTTTTTGCAAGGAAGCTAGTTCCTGACATAGGTGTTTGAACTCTATTTCATAAGATTCACCTACTTTCATTACAGCTTTCGCTTTTCTTATTTCAATAGACATGACACCTCCGGTTTATGATGTTAATAATTAAGTCCTCTTACATTCCAAGTTTCAATCTTCTGTATACCGCAGTCATAAGCAATGGTTCCCATGGATAGTGGCCTCCATGCCCATCATAGCTTTAGTCAATCAAGACTTTTGAATAATGCGTTTTAGTCAGACAGAGAAGATGTAGGCTAGTTAATCAGTCTTAGTCATACCAATAGTGATGCATAGAATAGAATAAAACTTTATTCTCACTTTAAGTATATGCTGATCAGCATACATTAAAATGAAATGTCATTGCATTCACCTCTCAAAGGATAACTGTTATGCATATACCCACATACACACACCTATGTGACACAGAAAAACATCACAGTCTAGTTTGAATGTATGAATATACATGACCAAAAGAAAAAGAAAAAAGAATCCTAGAAATTTACAAGACGGATGGCATAAGGAACAAAACAGTTATAAATACTATAAATACTTCAAAACCTCCTCCCAGAGGGGAGCATCAGAAACAGACTGTTAAGTGGGTGTGTGGGGTCTAATCTAAGGATGCTATCCATCAGTCTGGACATGGTTTTGACTGGTTTAGCATAAGCATAGCTGACGCTCAGTTTTATTCAAAAAATGCTGATGTTATTCTATGTAAGTCAGAATCTCTAATCTAGAAAACCACCTGGCAGACTAAAGGTTCTATTATTGCCCATATCTCACCTACTGGGGAATATATTCAATCTACTCAGAACATGAAAGGTAATGCTGAAGTACCACAGAAGCTTCTCCCCTCACATTCCCCCCAGTGGTGGGATTCAAATTTTTTTTACTACTGGTTCTATGGGCATGGCTTGGTGGGTGTGGTGTGGCTTGGTGGGTGTGGCAGGAGAAGGTTACTGCAAAATCCCCATTCCCTCCCCACTCAACTAACCTGCTTTCCAGCTCCGTTCTCCTGTGCAGGGCAACCAAAGAAGACCCAGCCAATCAGCTGGGTCTCATTGGGAGGCAGAGAATAGATGGGGGTGAGGCCAGTCAGAGGTGGTATTTGCCGGCTCTCCGAACTACTCAGAATTTCCACTGCCGGTTCTCCAGAGCTGTTCAGAACCCATTGGATAATTTAGTTATAGTGGATGGTGGAAGGGATGGTTGAAGAAAGGGCAGGCCTGAGAGGAGAGGGATGCCAAAGCTGAGGGGGGAAGGGGCACCTCAGGGGTCTCTGACTGGGGGTGATTTATTCAAGTGATGACCATCTAGATAGGGGCCAAAGGGAAGGCCATTGCAGGGGAAGATGCTAACGATGTTTCAAACTAGTGGTGTGTTCTGGCCTTTTGAGCTCACATCCAGACCTTGGACAGCAGTCCCTCAGAGGCCTGAGACTTTGATTGCTACTAATAAATGCCAGGTTGGTCAATAATAAGCTCTCCTTCTTATTTGTGATCTTATTATGGAGGAGGAAGCCAACCTGACATGCATTACCGAGACTGACACCAGAGGAGGGACTTCCCCTCTCAGAAATGCGTCCAGTCAGATGTAGTGTTTGGCACCAACCAAAGCTATAGGGCAGCGGTGGGAAATTATGGCCCTTTTAAGACCTGTGGACTGGCTGGCTCAGGAATTCTGGAGTTGAAGTCCACAAGTCATCATGGGGCTGTTGTTCCCCACCTCTGCTGTAGGGCAAGAGAAGGAGAGTGGCAGTTGTCATTTGAGAATCTCTTCTGGCCTTCAAGGGGTCATGCTTCCCATGTTTCTTGATGTGAGACCATGTTTTGAAATGGGCCTTGTGGGATCAGTTGAGATTGTGGCTGCTGAACCAGCCTCCCTGCTGCGTAGCAAGCTTCCTGCCTCAGCTGCTACAGGCCATCTCAGGGTTGCCAGTGGAGTTATCCAGGCTTATAGTCCTGGGGGACTTCAGTCTGCCATCTCTAGCTGAGAAGCAGCTCAGGAGTTCCTGGCTAGAATAGACCTGGGCATATCCCAAGTCATTCATGGCCCAGCTTGAGACAGTAGTCATACTCTGGAAATTATCCTGTCATAGCGATAGCAAGGTGGGGGATCTGCCAATATCCCCTTTATCTTGGTCAGGTCATGCCCAAGTAGCTTTGAGATTCTCTCATGATTTACCCCTGGCTCCCATAGGGAGGCTGGACCAATTTGAATGGCTCATCCCCAGTGACTGATGGACCTACTCAAGTTCTAAAGGGACCTGGGACAGAACCTGGCGACACTGCTGCATGCTCCTATGGTGGCTTTGGCCTGGAATCAGAGAGCAACTGTAGTCCTGGACGGGATCGTGCCTATGAGCCTTCTCGTGGCCCTTTGGCCCCAACACTTCCCATGGTTCACAGAGTAGATGAAGATGCTGAAACGGGCCAAGAGATGGCTGGAGCATCGCTGATGGAAAACAAAGAATGAATCCAGTGGTGGGATTCAAATTTCTTTACAATCTGTGGGCATGGTTTGGTGGGCGTGATGTGGCTTGATGGGCATGGTTTGGTGGGCGTGGCGGGGGAAGGATGCTGTAAAATCTCCATTCCCTCTCCACTCCTGGGGGAAGGTTACTGCAAAATCCCCATTCCCTCTCCACCCCACTAACCTGCTTTCCAGCTCCGTTCTCCTGTGCAGGGCAACAAAGAAGACCCAGCCGATCAGCTGGGACTCAGAAGGCAGAGAATTGATGAGGGTGGGGCCAGTCAGAGGTGGGATTTGCCAGTTCTTCGAACTACTTGAAATTTCCGCTACCAGTTCTCCAGAACTGGTCAGAACCTGCTCAATACCACCTCTGAATGAATCCCAGCAAGCATAGGTGAAAGCCATGATTAAGGCCTACTTTGTAGCAGTAAGAGAGCCAAAATGTCAGTATTTCTCCACACTTATTGCATCTGCAGGATATCACTGTTCAAGGTCACCCAGTCCCTCCTCAAGAAAGAGGGCTCAGATGATCATCTTTAGGGCTTCAAGGAGGAGTTTGTGCAACACCTAATGGATTAAATTACTGAGATTCATTCTTGCTTGGAGCCCAAGTGTGGTACAATTCTGTTAGAGATGCCCAGGAAGTAGACTTTCTTTGTTTTCTGGGAGCAGTATGATCCTGTTGGACCTGAGGAAATGGCCAGGGTCCTTGGGGCTGTGTGATGATCCGGGGCATGGCACAAAAGCAACACAGTCAAATAAGCAAGAAGAGTCTCTTTATTATCTCCAACTTTGCCCCCAATTGTCCAGGTTACCTTCGGCTGGAGAAAAACTCTCCCAGGAACAGCCTTTAAGTGAAGGAAATTCAGTCCGAAAACAAAGTACATATAAACTGTAACTAAAAATCCAAATAAACCACGCTGCAGTAATTAACTTGACTTGAAAACCCAGCAAAACACATACAGTTGGGAAGACATCAGGAACACAGATAAGCCTCGATGATATCTGATAATTCACGATTTGCTCTCAACAAGTTGCTGTGCGCAATTTCCCTTTTTAAACACTGTTCCCAGCTGCAGCTAATGAAGGGAATCAGGGCCCTTTCCTCCCCCGTAAGCCACGCAACTCATGTTGCTCCCTTCTCTGTTCCTCCCTGCGTGCCCTAGAATGAAGAGGGGGTGGGCCTGGGTCTTCCTCTGAATTCCCGCTGCCTTGCTCTACCTCTCCCCTATTCTGCCCAGCCGGACTGTGCCCTTCCTCAGTTTCTTCCACAGCCAACGGAGCCACACTCCCACTCCGTGTTGGGTGCTTGGCCTCCCCCTCCAAATCAGATTCTGACACAGCATGACAGGCTGTCAGTGCAACTACTTGCTTATTAGATCCCTGTCCCTCCTGGTTATTGAAAGCTTCCAGGTTGGTGACTTCTGGGTAGATGCAGGAGAGGTTTCCTTTGTAGGGAAGGTAGTGAGAAAACTGGTTGCACTGCAGCTCCAGAGGAAATGGATGAAATGGGATTATCTGGAGCTTTAAAACCCTTTATGACATGGATCTGCAGAATTGTCTTTCCCCAATGGGTTTGGCCCATCCCATTTGTGCTGGAAGAAGGAGCATACTGTGGATTCCATCTGCCAAGGAATTTTGGCTAGTGGGATCCAGAAGAGCCTTTTCTGCCATGAATCCTGGCTTTTGGAATATCTTGCTGCAGGAGGTAAGGTCCTCCCCTCTCTTTTAGCCTTCAGGAAAAGCCTTAAAACTTGATCATACTGGCTGTCTTGGGTTCCTGAAAGAGAAGCTGCTGGCTGGAGGTGGTTGGTGCACTAACAGAGAAAGTATCCCCATCTCTCTGCTCCAAACCTGTGTGGGTTTTTTTAGGTTATGTTGATTTTTTTGGTAGTTTTAAATGGGTTTTATATTTATAATTGTTTGAATATTGATATATTTTTATCTCACTCAGGGCCACTTCAAACCATTCAATGGATAGCAACACAACAATAAATAAACATAAATAAATGTTGAACTTGTATACAGAAGATCGTTACAAAATTTAAATACTACTTTTATTTTTTTTAAATCAAATCTCTCTCTAGATTTTTCTACAACATAAGTTTTTCTAAATAATAATAATAATAAAAAAGCAGCATTTACATTTTGTACCCAGTCTTTTTATTTTACGTACAACTTTGTAGTCCAGATTTTATGAATAATTCATTTTGAAAATATAGGGTTAACATCTCATTTTGCAGGAATCCATCCACAGTATTAATCTAGGCTAGAAAGACAGTATGTTTTGTATCTTTTTGTTGTGTCTTTTCATCATGGACATTTTTGCAGCCCTCATCTCATAACTCTTGTAAAACAAGGCATTTTTATGTATTGTTCAAGGAGCTTCCATTTTACTTTTGCTCTTTGTTAGCTTCTGCTATTAAGGTGATCTTGGTTTTTGCATGATATGTCCACACAGCTGACATCTGACAGGCCATGCTGAATCTCTCAACAATAAATGCAAACCATATTTTAAACCTATGCAACACAGAGATTTATTACGAGTTGCTTCTCAGCCATTTCAGCCCTAGCTACCCTGGGCTTCATTTGGGTCATCTCAATAGCACTTCCTATGGACAATGTATGGTCCATTCTCATGGTATTGTTCCTTTCTGATCCAACATGGTTGAAAATTTTTCAAGGAAGCAAGTATGGAACCCCCTGTCCAGACGGAATAGTGCCTCAGTGGAACAGCCACGACTTTGACTTTTGTATTTGTGTGCAAGTTGGACATTACATCATGAGTAAATCTCCTTTCAAATCCTTCAAACAGTGACGAACCTCCACATAATATTATGTTTTCATACATCTCCTTCCTGGATTGTTCGGGGACCTTCCGTAAGCTTTTTTGGGCCATGCCATGGATTCCTACAAGTGTAAGTCCAGGCATTTGTGGAGGGCTGAACAACATTTCTGGACACTGAAATCTCTCCTTTCCCAAAGTGATTACTTGGCCATCTGGTAATTGGTAGTCCACCATGTATTCTCTCTTTGGACGATTCCACTCACCCTCAAAATCAAGTGCAACATAACAGCATTTTTGTTTGATATCTTCAATAACATCCAACATTCTTTCATCAAAGTAATGCCCCATATCTTTGAGGAGATCCATCAAAAAAGATGTCATATTGGCTCCAGCAATGTCCATCCTTTCTATAGCATGTGGCAAATTGTAGCCTTGATGGACTGGTACAGTGTGTGTCATAGCATGGCCTGTATCTACCACTAACCCACTAATTTTCCCATGAGCATACACTGATAGTACAGACTGATATGCCACATACATTCCAGGAGAATTGAGAGACTCAAAGACAACCTCCACCAATTTTTCCCTGTTCGTAGTTGGACAGAGAGGAGGATCAGACATTAAAAGGGCATGGTCTTCTGGAGCAACTTTGAGATCATGGTAGAACAGGTGCCTCCACAGTGCTTCAGCTGCTTCCCAGTCTATGATTATGCCGTGCCTTACTGGAAAAATAATGTCAGTATCAGGTTCCAATTGAGCTTGATCTCCAAAGAATGTATCTGGTCTATCTCTTTTCGTCCTCATAGATTTTTCTGTAGGGTGTCCAACTAATGTCCCAATGACTGACTGGGGAGTCTGCTGACCTGCAAATCCAGCTTTACATGTCCCTGTACCAGTATCTATGACAATAGCTCCGGTCTTGACAACTGAATGCCCTCTTTCTGGAGTGCTTGACCTTCCCATGGTAACCCCTCGTTCCCTGGAAGATGCTCGAGATCCGGATGGCTGGTCCAATGCATATCCTGTGGAAGGGGTCCTTTTTCTTGAGTATCCTGGGCTCACTGGCCTTGATCCTGGGCTCTTTGATCGTAAAGATCCAGGACTCCTTGGATAAGAAGGCCCCGGACTGCTTGTCCTGTGACTTCTAGGTAACATAGTGAATGTGTCTCAAGATACCTTATCCAAGAACAAATCACGTTCTTTAATACCTAAATGTCAAAGGCCTTCTGTTTGCTTTGGCTAAGGCAAGTAGCACTGCCCAATGATGATCTCTTCCCTCCAACCATCACTCGGGGGAAAGTACGTCAGCTCATCCTGCCTCTGTCCTGTCCATCTGGAAGCTTTGAAATGTTCCACAAGGAACAATGGCCAGAAGGAAAGAATCTTAGAATCTTAAGAACTCAGAGGATTCCACAAGTCATCCAGATCAACCTTCGTTGAGTGATGTAAATAAAATTGTCCCCCGGACTTCTTTGATAACCACAAAAAAGAAAAAACATTTAGCTGAATCATGGCAACTACAATAACTGTTGACAAAAGACAGTGCCTTAGCCATGAAAGCTCATCGGCCAACTTTGGAGCCAATCACTGTCTCTTAGCCTAGCATCCCTTCCAACCCTATTCCAAGAAAATTGGAGGAAGAAGCATAACGTTTAAACCATGGAATTTTAATACAACAGAACAGTGATGGGATTCAAAAAATTTTACTATTGGTTCTGTGGGCGTGGCTTGGTGGGCGTGGCTGGCTTGGTGGGCATGGCAGGGGAAGGATACTGCAAAATCCCATTCCCTCCCCACCCCACTAACCTGCTTTCCAGCTTCGTTCTCCTGTGCAGGGCAACCAAAGAAGAGCCAGCCAATCAGCTGGGACTCGGGAGGCAGAGAACAGATGGGGCGGGGCCAGTTAGAGGTAGTATTGGCCGGTTCTTCGAACTACTCAAAATTTCTGCTACCAGTTCTCCAGAACTGGTCAGAACCTGCTGAATACCACCTCTGAACAGAACTTTTCTTTTTCCAGGCTCTGTGTGTGTGTGTGTGTGTGTGTGTGTGTGTGTGTGTGTGTACCTTCAAATCAGTCTTGACTCCTGGACTAGCCCCTGCAATTTTCTTGGTGAGGTTTTTCAAAAGCAGTTTGTCGTTGTGTTCTTCCTCAGATGGAGAGTATAACTTCCTGAGAAATAAAAATATTAATTTGTTGCAACAGCATCAGTAATGCTGTGGATTATCTGTGGAATCTTTAAGACAATGACTGAGTTTTGATTATCAAGATGATCATTTTAGGATGGCAAGATGTCATGATAACGAACCCTAACTATTAGCCATGTGTCATAAGTGTATAAAGCTACAGTTCTGAAAAAAAATCTTACAATGGCTGGGTCCCTAGAAAGTTTGGAGTGAACAGGTATTAATTCTGAGACCAGATTTAAATCTGCAGCCAATAAATACAAGTCACATTTCAAATCTAAACAAGCTTAGTGGTTTATTATGGGCCACTTCCCATTTTAATCCTAATTAACTTGGCTGGGCCCAACTCAGTAGCACTTCCTGTGCACAATACATGGTCCATACTCTTGGTATTGTTCCTTTGTGATCCAACATGATTGGAAGTTTTTCAAGGAAGCAAGAACTGAACCTCCAGTCCAGACAGAATAGTGCCTAAGTGGAACAGCTGTGACTTCGATTTTTGTGCTGGTCTCCAAATTAGTTGTGATATCTTGAGTAAATCTCCTTTCAAATCCTTCAAAAAGTGATGACCCTCCACATAACATTATATTTTTATACATTTCTTTCCTGATTTCTTCAGGAAGTTTCATTAAGCTTTCTTGGGCCATGCCAGGGATGCCTAGAAGAGCAAGCCCAGGCATTTGTGGTGGATTGAACAACATCTCAGGGCACTGGAATCTCTCCTTTCCCAAAGTGATTATTTGGCCATCTGGCAATTGGTATTGCACTGGATTGTCTTCCTCTGGACAGTTCCACTCAGTCTCAAAATCAAGTGCAACATAACAGCATTTTTCTTTGATATCTTCGATCGTATCCAGCATTTTTTCATCTAAGCAATGTCCTATGTCTTTAAGAAGATCCATCAAAAAAGAGGTCACATTGGCTCCAGCAATGTCCATCTTTTCTATGGCATGTGGCAAGTTGTATCCTTGATGGACTGGTACAGTGTGTGTCACAGCATGGCCTGTGTCTACTACCAACCCACTAATTTTCCCATGTGCATACACTGACAGGACTGACTGATATGCCACATACACTTCGGGGAAATTGAGGGACTCAAAAACAACCTCCACCAATTTCTCTCTGTTGGTAGTTGGTGAAAGAGGAGGATCAGACATTAAAAGGGCATGGTCTTCTGGAGCAATCTTGAGTTCATGCTGGAAAATGTGCCACCACAATGTTTCTGCTGCTTCCCAGTCTGTGATTATGCCATGCCTTAATGGAAAAATTATATCAATATCAGGTTCCAATCGAGCTTGTTCTCCAATGAATGTGTCTGGTATATCACTTCCAATCTTCATGAATTTTTCTATCGGTTGTCCAACTAAAGCCCCAATAACTACCTGTGGAGTCTGTTGACCTGCAAATCCAGCTTTGCATGTCCCTGTACCAGTATCTACGACAATTGTTCTTGTTTTGACAATGGAACACTCTTTATGTGGAGAATATGACCTGCTCCTGGAGGGCTCTTCTCTTTTTGATGACATCCAAGATTGAATCATCTGGTCCAAAGCATATCCTGGGGAAGAGGTCTCTTTACTTGCATGGCCCAGCCTCACTGGCTTCTGCTCTGGACTCTTTGATCCTGAGAATCCCAAGTTTGTTTCTTGCAAAGGCTCTGGAGTGGTTGGTCTAGAACCACTGATTGACATTGTAAATAGAACTTAAATTATCTTCCACTAGATTCCACTATGATATACAACATTTAAATCCCACCTTCTTTCTTCTACAGCACTAAAATGAAAGGCACTTGCTTTCACTCAAGACACATAAAGGAGAACTATGACATCACACTAGAATTTTCAGCAGATTTTTCAGCTAGCCAAGTGTGACAGTATTGTTAACTCCTTATCTCTATGAAGACTTGGGAATGTTGGCTGGAAAATGATGGATAATAAGCTACAATTTGGAAATTGTATGTGTGCAGGTAACATCAATTACTTCATACAACATAGAAAATCACCCAATACCATTTTTGCTCAATTTTGTTCAAATGGAACTGGGTGAATGCATTACCATATGAGACAATCGGATGAACCCCACAATATGAGGACAGACAGAAAATACATATCTGCATTTGTTTTCAATTCTGGTCTTAAATATAATGGTCCTTTACTATGTCAATGCATGCTGTTTCTCTCCAAATGATCCTAATTTAAGCAGAAGATACAGGATGTTGTTGGAGTGTGAGCTTTTTGTAGCTAGAAAGTTGCAATAAAGTTGAGAAATGAATAAATCTAGCACAAATTGGTAGGGATTTGCAGTGAGAAGCTAGAAAAATCTTGTGGGCGCTAAAAATGTAATTGCACAAGTATTTAATTGAAATGAATGAAAGGAAACAGGATCTAAGTCAAGGGAGACTTGGTAAGACTGGCTTTAGGGACCTGCTTTCCAGGGAATTGAGGATATTGGTAATTATTTGAATGTAAACCATGCAAGAAAGCCATTCTTGTCTCTGCATACATAGAAGTTTCTACTTTTCTTACCAGATCCAAAGAGGGAGACGAGAAATTACCCCTTAGAGATGGTTGGAGAGTTTATTTTATTTTATTTATTTATTTATTTGATTTGATTTGTCAATCGCTTACAAGATAATAGGTATAAGTATAAACATGAGTAAAAATACAGAAAATAGATACGATTAAATGGGGACATTAGGACAGGGATGGGAGGCACGATGGTGCACTTATGCATGCCCCTTACAAACCTCTTAGGAATGGGGTGAGGTTAAAGGAGTGGGGGGTTTGAGGATGTAACTACAGAGTCAGGTAGTGCATTCCAGGCATTGACCACTCTGTTGCTGAAGTCGTACTTTCTGCAATCAAATTTGGAGCGGTTAACATTGAGTTTGTATCTGTTGTGTGCTCTTGTATTGTTGCGGTTGAAGCTGAAGTAGTCATTGACTGGTAGGACATTGTAGCAGATAATTTTGTGTACTACACTTAAGTCCAACCATAGGCGGTGTAGTTCAAGATTGTCCAAGCCCAAAATTTCAAGTGGTGATATAGGGTATTCTGTTGTGAGCAGAGGAGTGTAGTACTCTTCTCATGAAATATTCGCTCAATTGTATTAATGTCCAATATACAGTGCAGATTCCAGACAGATGAGCTGTATTCAAGTATTAGTCTAGCAAAAGTTGTGTATGTCCTAGTTAGCAATTCAATATTTGCAGAGAAGAAGCTTTGTAAGATTAGATTTACAACTCAATGCCTTTTTGGCAATGCTGTTACAGTGAGCTCTGGCGCTTAGATCATTAGATATGAGTACTTCTAGGTCATTGACAGAATGAAGGTCATCAACGTCATATCCGCCTAGTTTGTACTTGGTGTACTGATTTTTTTTTTTTTTACCAATGGGTAGGACAGAGCATTTGTTGGTCAAGATTTGGAGTTGCCAAATGTTTGACCATTCAGACACATAATCAAGGTCACTTTGAAGAACAGCATTATTGGTGGTGTTGAATAGTTTTACATCATCCAAAGAGGATGCAGTTGCTTATGAGGTGATCACAAAGGTCATTTATAAAGAGTATACAGAGTGTGGGTCCTAGAACGCTGCCTTGGGGGACACTGCTGTTAACTGGAGCAGGGTTTGATATAGTGCTCCCTATTTTTACTATTTGTTGCCTGTTTGACAGGAATGCAGTAATCCACTTATGAAGGGATCCGGAAATGCCATAAGAGTTTAGTTTTAACAGTAGTTTGTCATGTACCACTGAATCAAAGGCTTTGCAGAAGTCTATGTCTATTGCTTAACCCTGGTTGAGTAGAGTAGTCCATATGTTTTTGCAGTGTAGGAGTTGTAGGTTGCAGGACGATTTTTTTCCTGAAACCAAATTGTTTTTTGGAGAGTAGGTTGTTTGCCTCTAAGTGGAGAGGGATGAATTGGTTAATGATTGTTGCCATGACTTTGCATGTGACACAACACAGTGAGATTGGTCTGTAGTTTTCAGCCTGACTGGGGTCACCCTTTTTGAAGATAGGGATGACTGTAGCTAAGGATCATAGGTTCGGTAAGGAGCTGGTTCTGAATGATATATATAATGCTTAGGGATGCCGCTATGGCAGAGGAAAGCTTTTGTAAGAAGTATATACATAATCCATCGGGGCCAATAGTTGGCAGCAGAAGTGGTTATAGACTAGAATTGGAGTCCAAAGGATCATGGTGGTGCAGTGGTTAGAATGCAATATTGCAGGCCAACGATGCCCATCACCAGAGGTTTGATCCTGACTGTCTCAAGGTTGACTCAGCCTTCCTTTCTTCCAAAATCAGTAAAATGGGGACACTGATTGTTAGTAGCAATATGGTGACATTGTAAACCAGTCCAAGAGGATCAGAGGTGGTTTTCAGTAACTTCTGACCAGTTCTGGAGAACTGCTAGCAGAAATTTTGAGTAGTTTGGAGAACCGGCAAATGCCACCTCTGACTGGCCCCGCTCCCATCTATTCTCTGCCTCCCGAGTCCCAGCTGATTGACTGGGTCTTCTTTAGTTGCCCTGCACAGGAGAACGGAGCTGAAAAGCAGGTTAGTGGGAGGGAATGGGATTTTGCAGTAACCTTCCCCTGCCATGCCCACCAAGCCATGCCCACCAATCCACGCCTCAGAACCAGTAGTAAAATTTTTTGAATCCCACCATTGAAGAGGGCTGTAAAGCTCTGTGGAGCAGTATATAGCAACAGTGCTTTTACAGTCCTCTCTAAGCGGTTTACAGAGTCAGCATAATTGCCCCCAACAATCTGGGTCCTCATTTGACCCACCTTGGAAGGATGGAAGGCTGAGTCAATCTTGAGCCTGGTGAAATTCAATCTGCCAAATTGCAGGCAGCCGGCAGTCACCAGAATTAGCCTGCAGTACTGCATTCTAACCACTGTGCCACCAACACCTTTAAGTCTAAGAGCTATTGTTATTACTTTCAGTCAGACATTAACATAATCATTATTAAAATAGATTTTTATCCCACTGTTCTATATATATTACTCAAGCTGGTGAGCATACTTAGTAATCCTACCTCCTATTTTTCCCCACAACAACCATTCTATGAGGTGGGCCCAGCTGGCTCATATGCCTAAGAAAGGGCTAGATAACCACAGAAGGCCTGGTTTTGCCAAATGTTTAACCCAGTCAGCCATTCATACCATCAAATCTGTACACGGATAGTGCTAACAACATCCTGAGTTATAGTGATCATGTGTCCTTTGTTATAAAGGACAGTCCTCTGTTTCAGATAGCTGTCCTTTAGATTTATTTAATTATTTTCTTGGTTTGCTCTCAAATTTTCCTTTGTAAAGCAAAGTTAGAAACACAAATGATTTCCCCTCTTAATCCTTATGAACCTCTTTTAGATTTACCCCGCTTTCAGGTTTGTCCTTTATTTTGTTTCAAGAAAATATGGTCAGTATAACTAAAGGTAGTCCTTGACATATGGCCACAACTGAGCCCCAAATCTCTGTGGCTGAGTGGGCTTTGCCCCATGTTATGACATTTCTTCCATGGTTGTTAAGTGAATTGCTGTTGCTGTCAACTTAGCAAAATGGTTGTTTCACTAACTTAATGACTGCAAAGTTAATGGGGAATCTGGCTTCCCCGTTGATTTTGCTCATCAGAAATTACAAAAGGTGATCACATGATCCCGGGATCCTGCAACCATCATAAATACATGCCAGTTGCTGAGCATTTGAATTTTGATCTGTGGGGATGCCGCAAAGGTCATAAGTGTGAAAAACAATCATACATCACTTATATCAGTGCCATTGTAGCTTTAAATGTTCACTAAACAAACCGTTGTAAGTTGAGGACCACCTGTATCCTATAAAATGGGTCCCGTGGGCTGTTTTGTGAGAGTGTGTCTCCATCTTCTTTCTCCAGGAAGCTCCACAGGTAGAAATGAGGCGTAGGGAGGGAGGCAGCCGCCCTTTACATCACAAGCCCCCAAAAAGGAGTCACGTGATCCAAGACAGCCAGTAGAAATAGAGAAGGGAGGTGTTCTCCAAACCCTGAACTCTGATTGGTCCACACGGATCGCAACCTGATTGGCAGACTAAACACCCGTGATTGGTACGCTAGGAGTCTACTGCGATTGGCCGAACCGATTGTGGGAGATTCAAAGCGCTGTCATTGGCCACCGAGCCATGAGCTAGCTCTATAAGAAAAGCCGCGTGGTTCGCAGGTCTTGTGCAGAACTATATACTGAAATAAAGAGCTGACTGTTCACTTGGGTCTCGCGTCTCTGTGGAAACCGATCTACCCAATCTAACAGGAGTTCTGTAAGGTTTTGTCAGGAAGACTTTGGTGAGAGACTTGGCTGGAATCCTGAAAGGTGAAGGGGACATTTACCTCAGACAAGGTTAGAAATTGAGGAGTTAGAATTTTTAGTTAAAAATAAATGACCTTTGTTTTTCATGTTCTTTCAAACTGAATTTTGTGCCTGTAGAAACTTATTTTATTTTAATATCTTTTATAAAGTTAGTTAGTTAGTTTATTCACTTATTTATTTATTTCTGAGGGTTTTTTTTTTTTTTTGTATCAATCATGGAATTGACTGGAGGCCTTCTATCACTCGCCTCAAATTGGCTGAGCTGCAGACGTTTAAAATTTTTAGCTTCCCCTTCTCCATTTAGCCAGGGGTGAGAGTTATGGTGGGAAAGATTTTGATGGCAGAGTTGGCTGCAATTCTGAAAGGTGAAGGGGGGCATTTACCTCAGACAAGGTTAGAAATTGAGGAGTTAGAATTTTTAGTTAGAATTGTCTTAAAGGGTTGTTTTTTTAGTGTAATGTGGTTATAGTATTATCATTTAGCCTTCTCATTATCTCCTTTACTCCCACCTTTTATTGGTATTATTCTTATGATGATGATTCTGTTGCTTTGCATGTGAACTGAGGGCTTCTGTACCAGAGGTTAAATCACACTTGGCTAACTAAAGTTCAAAACACACTTGGCTAACTAAAGTGTGTCAAATCACACTTGGCTAACTAAAGTTCAATAAAGTAAGAATGAGGATCCATATTCATTCTTTTCACATACCCACAAAGTTTTCATGGTATCATTTCTTGAGAATTCAAATGTTTTACTAGGCTAAAATAGGGGAATCCAGCCTTTATCTTTGCATGTTATATGACTCAGCTGTTGTGTTCCAAATCTTTAAAATGGAAATTAGATTTATACATGCATATTTTTCAGTTTATAGATATACAGAATCATGAAGGGAATTTTATAACTGTACTGAAGCATATAACATATGGACAGATTTTCCCCCTATTGTATATGGTCTATTAAATGGAAATTTATCTAACTGAGTAAATACATGTATTATTTACCTGTATATGAAAGGCACTATTTGGTTAAAGACACTCTGTGGTGAAAAAGTTAATGATCACTGTGCAAAGAAGCACAGTAAGATAGACTTTTAAACTTACTTATTCACTACTAGCTGCTAATACAAAATTGTTAAGTAACATTTAATTGTTTATAATTGGTTAGTATTGTAATGAATAAGAGGCAAAAAAAATACTGTTATTGTATCCCCACACATCTAAGGTACTTTGCTGTTAGAAAAAGAACTGAAAAGAGAAAGATAAGTTTGATGTATATCATTTTGGGATGGTGGCAACTAAATTTTAGCTATATAATGTATCACCAGAAAATTAATGCAGAAAGAATTATGTCACTTCTGACTAAAGCTGATTTCTTCATACTTATATTTTTCTTGTACACAGTATTCTAAGACTTGAGTTCATAGTCATATATACCATGACTGTCTTTAAAAAAAAGGTTATTTTAGATTCTTGGTAGAAGTTTAGGTTTCATTTTGTTTTTCATTTTCTTGCTAATGTTTATTGATTTGTAAAAAATGAGGAACATTTGATATATCTAAAAAAGGACTGAAAATCATTTCTACCCAAGTTACATTATTTTCAAAACAGATATTATAGTATAGCATACTACAGTACAGTATGACATAATTGCAGCTCAGTATATATTTTCTTTTTACATTTTTTTAATGTGCAATAGAATTCATTGATGCTTTGCAGTCTCAAAAAATGCAAATTGTTTAATACTGATCCATGCTCCAGGCAGAATTTCTCTTTTTTTGGCACTTAAATAATATAATCTGTAGTTTTTATATATATTTGAAAAGATACTCCTAGTTTCACAACACATAATGAATAATATGACAGGGTACCCTATCAAACTATCAATCTGGTGGTCTTCCAAAGAATATGCAGTATCTTTTCTTCATCAAGACATTCAGTCCCACTATGGTAAACACATTTTTGTTGCACAATATGTGCAAGATTGAACTCTGCAAAAAGGGTCTTCTTGCAGGGAAGGAGCCAAGTTTCCAAAATCTACATCACTATGATTTTTGCATGTCCATGCATGGGAAATAGAGGCCAAAAATATTCCTTTGGATCTGGTACTTGCCTGCTCTCCTCTTCATCCACACAGCAGTCTGATTAAAGACAGAAATAAAACATTTTATGCACATACAAGTGGAGTGCCTTCCTTCTTTTGTCTATTTTCTCTCTCATGATGGACACTCCTACAGGAGTTAATGGTCTCAATTCCATTTGACTTAGTCAGAGGGAGAAAGGAATCAGAAGACCCCTTCCATTGGCTTCATTAACTGCTTTTAGGGTCCTTCATTCCCAGAATTGCCTCCATTAACATCCTTGGAGGTCTCAAGGAAACTGTTTTGTCACATTCCCATCCACTATTATTAAAATTCTTCTGAAAAAATATACACATTTCAGGTATTTATTGGAAGAATGTTGAGGATTCCTTATGTTAGAGACTCATCATTAGCCCTCTACTTTGAAACATAGTGCATACATACCAAGACACACAGAAGGAAGAAAAAGATGGAACCCAGTAAGATGGAGAAGCATATGAGGATGATGGCCCAATAAGGGAGCTCTGGAAATAAGAAATAATGCAAATGCATAAATTTAATGATGAAATTTACACCCTGTCCATTTACACCCTGCCCATTTACACCCTTCTCATTTACACAAACCACATACATGTGCATCTGTGCTTTGGATAGACTATGCTGATTCTGTTTCAGTTTACAGCATCTTCTATAATCTATACCATAACAATTCTACATTTCTTCAGTTCAACACAGAGGGAATGAGGACACTGAAATCTGAAGCTAAAGTATCTTGGGATAAAAAATCCTAATTACCTTGTTTAGATGGTCCTGTTGCCATGGTTGAAGGAAACACTAGAAAAGAATGGAAGGAAGGAAGGGTTCTATTAAATATGGAAGGGGTAAAAGATAGGAAGAGTCCAGCAGGGATCAAACAAGTCAAGATGACAACCACCACCATGCAACAGAAGCTTTGCTCTTTTTTTTTTTTTACATGTGATGCTTTCATTGTATGTGATAGGTGCCATCTTGATTGTTTTTTTACACCCCCACCCACCCATGAAAATCCCTGGCAGAGCCCAAGATTCTCACCTTGACTTGTCTCTCCTTTTCTAATTTATAGCATCTACCTCTGTCAAACATACCTTGTGCTTCCCTCATCTTACCATTAATATTTATGCTGTTATTGTCCAGGCTGTATTTCCCCATTAGGGTGGCATTCTGAGTCAGGTTTTTAAATATATCATACACAAGGTCTTTGTCAAAAGTCCTTGAACCAAACTCCACTGCAAATGCGCAGATAGAACTGACACCAATTTGAGTTTCATTGCTAGTGGGTCTGAAAAAGAAAAATACAAACCATAGTAAATATTAAAAACCGAGGTTGAGAAGATAAAAATCTGATATTTGTATTTGTTAATGTAAAAACAAAGGACTGTTTTGGAACAGTAGTGGCAGTGGCAAATACAAACAACAAATAGATTTGTGAATGTGGACTGGATACTCAATTAGCTTTGCATTCTGCTGAAAAACACACCTCAAGTTTTTCACTGAACAGCCCAGAAAACTCTTGTTCAGATCACTGCGTTGATACAGGTGGTTGAGCTGTTCCAAGGAAAAAGAAGGGGATGGATTAATGGACTACCAGGAATAATAAGTTAAGAAAGAACCAAACCTATTCCTCTTCTTTAGGTTTGAAACAGAAAACTTCTTCCATACTTAATTCTGCTTTAAGCTGCAGCATTATCCTTTGCATAAGAGCTGTAAAATGCTCATGGTGTGAAATGTGGGGTGAAAGATATAAAAAAAAAATCACTACATATTCATATTATGTGTTCCCCCTTGTGTGAGGAACACAGGGGCCCACACAATCATGGGTTTGGCTGCACCTTGCCTCGATTAATAACTGCAAAATTTTCCATCTTGGAATTCTTCACCTTTTGAAATTTTATAAAATGGAGTCTGGTTTAATAAAATTGTTAAGGGGCTCTGGCTGGTGCACAATGTAATCAATAAAGTTAAATATTAAAAACAGAATAATTTAGGATTATTTTTTTTTAATATATAACATTATAAAATTTCAAAAGGTGAAGAATTCAAGGTTGGAAAATTTGCAGTACAATGGACATCATAACTGGCCTACTCATGTGAATTGTAAAATGAAGCAAAATTGTGATGATCTGCTCATTCCTATTCCTAAGGAGTTAGGCTAGCTGTTAGATATTGAATCTGTTGCTAATTGGTGGTTCTGCAGGACATTGTATTTTCTGGCTATGTTAAACTGCCCAAGATACCTTTTAGGTAATGGAGAAGATGACCCAAATCTTACTCAATTCTCCACTTCAGTATCTGACTTCCATTTGACAAAATATCTATCAATGTGCAGAATTTGTCAAGGGATCCACTTTCCCTTTTCTAGCTCTGAAATGGAAGATGAATAGTGTTATGTATTAAAATGGACTACTCGAAATCCCCGTGCCTTGATTGGCTAAGGCGCGGGGATTTCTGATTGGCCAGGCGAGCCGCGCCGATTGGCCCGATTGAAGTCTCCCGTGATTGGTGCAAACCAAGAGCGGGAGACTTGAATCGCTGTCATTGGCCGCGGCCGCCGCGGCAAAAGGGTATAAAAGCCGCAGGCTTTTTGCCTTTTGCCGGTTCGGTTCACTTGTTAAAAATAAAGAGCTTTTACTGAAAGTCACCGACTCCGAGCTTCTTTCCGGACACGACACTGGCGACGAGGATGGGATCTCGCCCCTGAACCGAACCCCGTGTCCACCTAAGAACCAGCGACAACACTAAGATGGCAAAGATAGCACCGCCCACTCCCTTCAACCCCGCCGCCGAGGACTGGGAATCGTATTCTCATAAAGCATGAAAGATTAAAAGTATAGTCAAAAAAAATTTTTTTTAGCGATATTAGGATATATAAGTTTGGATTGACAATATGAGTTGTTATGTAACATAATTGTAATTGAGACTACAAAATGAATGCACAAAACTGATGAACCAACCGGCACACTGGATGTACATATGAGAGTGGATGCCCATAACCGCATCTGACATTGCCAGAGAAACCATTAAGGATAGGCATTTGGCACAAATCTTACATTGGTTAGAAAAAGGCTGGCCGGAAAAAGACAAAGACGAGACTTTTAAAACATTCCGGCAGCGCCAGACTGAACTTTCACTGTTAAGAGGATGTATCCTGTGGGGTGATCGGGTGGTAATTCCGGACAAATTGCAAAACAGGGTCCTAGAGATGTTACATGAGGGTCATCCTGGCATCGTCAGGACTAAAGCCCTGGCCAGGAGTTATGCTTGGTGGCCAGGGATGGACAAACAAATTGAAGCGTGGGTCGCCAAATGCCACCGGTGCCAGGAGACCAGATCCAGCCCACCCGCAGCACCTATCCGGGACTGGGAAACACCACGGGGACCCTGGTCCAGAATCCATTTAGACTTTGCTGGCCCCACAAATGGACACACTTTTCTAATCACAGTCGACGCATACTCAAATTGGTTGGAGGTGGCTGACATGAAATCCACCACCACAGAGGCTGTCATAAAAGAACTGTGCAAACTGTTTTCCACACACGGCCTCCCAGATGTCATCGTCTCAGATAATGGGCCCCAATTCACCTCCATCGACTTCGAACGGTTCCTGGCAGAGAAGGGCATCCGCCATGCGTTGACAGCACCGGCGCATCCGGCGGCGAACGGTAGGGCGGAACGGATGGTCCAGTTTACAAAAAAGACCCTCCGGAAAATGGACCACGGGGAGATCAACGATAAAATCAACAAACTACTCTTCATACAGCACATCACGCCAAATACCACAACTAACAAAAGCCCTGCAGAGCTCCTGATGGGCAGGAAGCTGCGGTCCCCACTCGACCGTCTACACCCGACCTATAACCCGGAGCGGCCACCAGACTCCAGCTCCAGGTACCGGACTTTCGAACCAGGCGACTTAGTCTACGCCAAAAACATGACGGGGGACCCCCTATGGATCCCAGCCGTCATAACACAAGTCACTGGTCCTCGGTCGTACCGGCTCCAAACCATCGATGGGCGAGCCTGGAAACGACATATCGACCAGCTAAGGTCACGAGCAATGACTGACCTCAAACCCCAAGACACGAACCAAGGGGGGAGGGAATACCCGGTAAAACAACCGCAAGAAAAAATAAAACTGAAAAACTCACCGGAACGCAGTCTTCGCGAGTCCCATCCGGAGAAGAGCCGTCTGGCCAACTCTACCGACTCGGAGAAGCCAAGCGGGAGCAGCGAAATCCGTGACTCAACCGACCCGGTAGGCCCAGGCGGGAGCCACGGCGAGAGAACCGGCCCGATCATCCAGCCGGTTCTCACAGAGGCAGGAGCAGCCAGAAAGATGACCGCTCCGGCCGAGTTACAACAAGAAAGTGAGTTGCGCAGGTCAACTAGGACCCGACGGAGCCCCGCCTACCTGCGTGACTACACCACGTGAGGGACCATACCAAGAGGGGAGGGGTGTTATGTATTAAAATGGACTACTCGAAATCCCCGTGCCTTGATTGGCTAAGGCGCGGGGATTTCTGATTGGCCAGGCGAGCCGCGCCGATTGGCCCGATTGAAGTCTCCCGTGATTGGTGCAAACCAAGAGCGGGAGACTTGAATTGCTGCCATTGGCCGCGGCCGCCGCGGCAAAAGGGTATAAAAGCCGCAGGCTTTTTGCCTTTTGCCGGTTCGGTTCACTTGTTAAAAATAAAGAGCTTTTACTGAAAGTCACCGACTCCGAGCTTCTTTCCAGACACGACAAATAGAACAATTCTTTTTGTAAATATTCTTGCATTTCTTTAAAAGCAGGGGGCATGTGGACTAACAGATAGTACATTATTTTTTCTTTCCAAAGTCAGTCTTATTATAATTACAATACTTCTTCTTAAACATACTCTAATTTAAAGACTGCTTGGGAGCAGAAAGGAACATACTTGAAGATTTGGAGATGAAAAATATGATTGAGGTGGGATATATTTGCTATTGATCAATCTTTTTTTAAGGGAAGGCACTAAAACAATCACACTGCCTTCTGTTGTGCTATAACATTACATTAGCATTGTTCCAATGCACAATGGATAAAGAAAAAAAAATCTCCAAACTGTAGAACTACTGCTGTTTCTTCTTGTAGACAGAAAACATACACACATTTAGGGACTTTAACATCAGTTAATCCTATAGATGTTTTCAGCCATTTACCTCATCCTTGATGCTCGCTTTGGTTTTCTGATAAACCTCTGACTTTGGATTCTTCATGTTCTTGTATGGCAAGTTGATAATGGTGAAATTTACAGTGAAGTTCTTCACCTTTAGCATGTGTGGGGGCTTATCAGTTACTGCTTTGGTATTTGTTTCAAGAATTTTCAATAGAAAAAGGAATGCACAAATATAATAAACATTTCTTTTCATGTAAATTTAATAATCACTCAGTCAAGGCAATTTGAAATAGTGTACAAAAGCTAACAACAATGCAATAATAATAATAAACAAGTATTTAATTAAATAAATAAACTATATAATTTTAAAATATAGTTAATGTAACCCTCCTGTGTTTTAGGAAATACTTTTCTCTTCAGATTAGTACAGAAGGGTGTTTTATAATATACACATGGGATAGGCTGCACCTATTTTTATAGATTATTATTCTATAAATGTATCTTGGGTTGTTTTTGTTAATTGTTCACTGTTACTACCTAAAGCCTTTGGGACAAAATAATATAAAATATATAATAAACAAACAAACATTCCACACATGGTGGAGGTCCTCTCACTCCAAGTCCAAAAGGCTTGTAGCAAACTTATTATAAGCTTCTGAAAGACCCTAAGAGTGTTAAAAATCTGCCTGCTTGCCCACCCACCTTCTAATCTAATCTAATCTAATCTAATCTAATCTAATCTAATCTAATCTAATCTAATCTAATCTAATCTAATCTAATCTAATCTGTCTCCCTTTTTACGGCCCTAAAATCCCTTAATTTGGGCTGGAGTTGCGGTGACTGAATGGAGCTGAGCATTTACTGGCCAGATGCGCTTCCCGACACCAGGTGGAGATTGCAGTAGATATTTTTTCTTTGTGGCCTACGAGAGAAACATCTGCCACTACCTAGGATTAACTTCTCAATTTTCTGCGTGGCAGGTGAGTATCATCACCATCCTGCTCAGATCTGTCTGTCTGTCTGTCTGACTGACTGACTTAAGTAATAGGAAAGGAAATATTATAGATTTCATAAAGGTGTGAGCCCTACATTAATGACCATTACCATTTTAGTTCACGCCAATCTTTATACCTTCAATGGTGAAACCCATGATTTGGAACCTGCTACCCAGCCACTGAGAAGTGGCATTCTGGGTCTCTTGTTGAAAGACATTTTTGACGGCGTCTTTGCTGTTATTCCCTGCAGGATGGAAGTAACACTTGCAATCAACTATGATGGAACCAATTCTAAAAAATATAGTGGGGGGGTTAGGAAGAGAGAGAAAAGGCATGAGTCGACTTCAGACTAAAGCTAAGAAGCAAGTTGGATTAGCAGTAAAATATTTTAATCCATACAAGCATTTCAAATTGTATTACCGCTAGGTAAAGTCAGACATTTTCAGAGGCAACTTTCAAAATCATCCTGAGTTTTGATGTCTTGATGACATGACTAAGATCAAAATACATACAGAACAAAAGATTCCAACTATAGTATGCTGAAACTTCATAATCAAAGTATTTTGCTAATATATTATTTGTCATAAATAGCTTTTTTAGTGGTGCAGAATTTCTAGCCATCAGAACCACTGAGAGCTATATTTTCTATTATCTTAGTCAAAGGCTTCTCAACTATCCACAAAGAAATATATTGCTCTTGGCTTCTTTTACTGAAAAAGCCAATTTGGCTAAGCCACTAAACACTAAATTCAAAAATAAGGCCTGATATACAGTGGCTGAGGTTAAAACCCAACAAATTCAGCTAAAACTGGATAAGCCACATGATGGGTTATTATGTACATTGACCTATTAGGAGCGGGGGGGGGGATTTACTTTGGTGGAAATAATAATGCATCTCCATGAAGTTTCTAGATTTCAGCACATTAAAAAATGAAGATTTCCTGGTAACATTTCCCATTCTGATATGTGCGTTAGATAAGCAAGTTAACTTTTGTCTTATTTATGAGATAAGGTTGGATTCACACAACTAAAATTGGGAATTTTGTGATTCAATGTGCTGCAGCTATCAGACACTGACAATATGTTGTATGAACAGGCTAGCGCATTAATAATAAGATAGTCCATTAGTTTGGGATTAATATACGTGCATGGAATATTTTTCTTTATCAAGCTGGGCTTTTTGTGTTATCAAAACTACATATATGAGGAACATGTCAACTAGCTGACCACCAATGATGATTAACCAATGCTGCAATACTCCAAGTGAACCATACTTTTATTTTTAAAAATTCATTTTTTTCAATTTAGATGGCCGCTCATCTCAAGTTCATGATTTTGTGCAGCTAACAATATTTAAAGCAGAAAAAAGACAATACACATTGCCTTTTCTCTATTTTAAATATTGTTAGCTACACAAAATATATATAAACCTATCTAATGTAACTATTACATTATATATATATAAAAATATATAAACTTATTAATGATAAATGAACATAACCATAGCATGGGCTCAGCCATACCTCCTGACAACTTAGGCCCAGTGACAGAATCATGTCTGCTTTTGTTTTCACTCATATCCCCACTATAAAGTTTTAAATAAAGCGTGAGCTTGGAGTAAAGTGCAGGGTTCTGGCCCTGCACTTCTGATTGGTTGTTAAATGGCCGAATTGGATTGGCCCGCTCCGGGGAATCCGATTGGCCCTTAACAGAGAGTTCCTATTGGTTATGAGAGCTAGCACTCCTCGTTGGTTATTGGTAAATAGTTACAGGGTTTGCCTATATAAGGTGGGTTAAAACTGCTACAGAAGCTAGAAGTCACTATGTAAATAAAGAGCTGAAGTTCACCGTTCAGAGGCTTGTCTCCATTCTTTCTCGCCCATGCTCCAAACATAACACCTGCCCTTAATTCTTTCAATCAATATCAACTGGACTGGAATATTTCAATGTCTTGAGAAAAATCTGGCCATTCTCATATTTGATTATTTTGGAATACCTTTCCTAAGATACCAGCTCAGGAGCAGCAGGGCCTGGCAACCTTTTTAATGCCAAGAGCTGCATTTTCTAGGACTGATCTGTTTAGTGAATCCACATGGTAGGCCTAGTAAGGAATGAATGTGGCCAGTGCTTAAAATGGGCATTCTATTTCTGGTACATAGTTTATTATTCTTTCTAACTTCCCCCTTTTCCCCCTCTTTGAGACACTTCCCTCCCTACCAAACTGCAATTTAGAAAGAGCTCCTGATGAACTTGCACAGAATTTTTGTAATTAGGCCCAGCTATCCAGGGCTAGCTAATGGGTAAATGGATGGAAAGTAATGGCCTATGTGCAGGAAAGAGGTAAGGAATGAAATTCTCCTTTATTTTCAGTAGCTCTAAATTGTATCAGCTGTAAAGTCTGAAATGTAAAAATTGGGGAGTATTATTTTGATGTCTATTCTGCAATGTTTGATCTACTTTACTTGGAAAGGTGGGTAAAGAAAGGGAAAGGAGACTCTAGTTCTTTTACAGATATGCTGGTTTGGAATTCTGGAAGTTAAAAGCCCAACGTGCTTGGAGAATGTGAGTTGAGAAATACTGTGTTTTCTTGTTTTTATTTTATTATTTGTATGTTAATGCAATATTGATAGTTTCCTAATGTGCTGCAAAAACAATCCCTTACCTAGAGAATACTATCTCAGTTAAAAATTTTATGTAGCCAGATTAATATCTTCAAGTGCTTGAGGACAGATAAGATCCAAACAATGAGTGTATAGACATAATTTAAATATTTTATAAAATCATAATTTACTTAATTATAGTTTCTTGAGTAAGCCACATCTGGCTGAATTCATGTACCATAATAAGCCATAACAATTCATTTGGTTTTGATTTAATTATTTATGAATTCGATATCAAGGTCTTGCTCAGAGCCACCTTTGGTAAATACTGACCTTAATTTAGTTACAGCACAAATTTTGAATCCATCGCTGATGAAGCTCTGTTGGAAGAGTTGATTCAACTGGAATCAAATCAAATTAAATCCTATTAAGCTTAAATCTACATGTTAAATCTCTTGTTTGGTGCATAATAAGTTACCTACACTATTGAATTGTGAAAGAGGTGAGTACCCAAAACAGATCTGAGAACAAATTGTTCCACAAGAACTACACTACAGTTGCAGTTTAATCATTAAGTGTTGTATATTATGATTTATGATGAATGTATTTTTATGTTGACTGATCATATTTTATCACTTATAGCTTTTATGTACAATGAGAGCTTATGCACTGAAGACAAATTCCTTGTGGTCCAATCACACTTGGCCAATAAAGAATTCTATTCTATTCCATTCCATTCCATTCCATTCCATTCCATTCCATTCCATTCCATTCCATTCTATTCTATTCTTATAGAATAGAATAGAATCTTGATTTCTTGGATCTTGATTATTGGATTCAGATACACATTTTTCACTCTGATTCTATCATTAAATGGAGTAAGATCTATCCAACTAAGATCATCCCAAAGGTGCTTTTTTCAAGAGGCAACTGGACTTTCTTGTTTTTCTTTGAAAATATTTTGCTTCTTATCCAAGAAAAACAAGAAAGTCAAGTTGCTTCCTCAAAAAAGCACCTTTGGAATAACCATGACCTGGATGACTGAGGCATGTCATCTCCATAGGCATGTCTAAGTGAGAGTTTGCCCATTAAATCAAGATTTAACTATTACATTGAGATTATTACTACAGACAATAAATTTACTTCAATTATGTATGAGGCAGCTTGATAAAGTGATATGTTTGAATTTAATGGCTGTTCAGATTTAATGGACATTCTCTTCCTGGACTACTTTATTGTTATTATAAAGTTATAGGTATGCCAGTTTGTGGAAGGAATGGATATAAAATAGGAATATTAATTCAAAAACATTCTACAAAAAGGGGGAATGAAAGAATGTGAGGGAGACTTGCAATGGCATTATCTTACGGTAGTTCCCTATCATGTTTTCATTCAGGGTTTGCAGTGGAGGACTTCTAAGTGAAAATCCTCACCTCATTACTGATGGAACCCATCAATTGCTTATATTCTGGTGATAATGGATTTGTATTGGTCAAGTTCTTGTTGATAATTTTGAAACCAAGCTCATAGCCTACTAGATCTGGAGCTGAATCAGTTGTAGATGGTGAATATCCTAGAAGGAAACAAGAAGCGATCTGCTACTTTTTTTCTTTTACTTTCTTTTCCCACTTTATATCAAGCAAATTCAAAGCAGTTAGTGTCATGACTGCTTCCTTGATTTAATTTTTATTAAGAATGTTGGTTATAACAGTAAAATCTAATACAAAGTAAATTTAATAAAAAGAGTATTCAGAAAACAAAAAAGTGCTTGGAAAACAAAAAAAGAAAAGTAAGAATATAATAAAGAAAGAGAAAATAAATGTATGAAGGAGTGATTTCCAACCTTCATAACAATATGTTTAAACAAATTTAGTGATTCTTCAACCCTAATAAAGTTATTTTTTGATAAGAATTTTATTAAGAACCAAAAAGCTAATTAAGAGTAAAAAAGCAAAGAAAGACAAAAGCAGGTGTGAAAAAGAAAAGTTTCCAATTTTCTTGGCAGCAAATATAGTACAATTACAAAATTGTGTCTTACTCTATATTACAAAAAAGAATATATATATATTACTATATTACTTTTTATTATCATTTTTTTTTCTAATCAAAACCACAAATCATAAATGCATTTTTTCAGTTGAATGCAAAAAGTCTAGAAGGAATTTCCAGTCAGCCATAAATGTAGATATTGGGGTTTTTCTGATCAAAGTAGTTAATACAGCCATCTTCATTAGTTCCATCATCTTCATCATCTTTGCCTTTATTGTGGCTAGTGCAGAATTGTTCCACTTTTAAGCATATAATAATCTTGCTGCAGTTATCATACATAAAACAAAGTTCCGTAGCTTTTTTCTAGTTGCCTATCCATTGGTCCCAAAAGGAAAATCTCTGGTTTCAGTTTTAACTTTTACAATCTTCTTAATGAATAGTATGTATTTGCATCCAGCTTATTAATTACTTTTTTACATAATTTACTTTTTTACATGTGATTAAATATGTCCCTTTACATTGTTCACATTTCCAGCAAATATTCAAAGTGCCTTTATACATTCTAAACCGTTTCTCTGCTGACAGATAGCAATGTACATTATTTTATAAAAATTATCTTTGAGATTACAACCTAATCTAAATTTCAGCCAGCCGCATATTTTCCCATTGATCCATTTATACATTGTAGCCAAAAATTTTATCCCATTTTATCTTCATGTGTTCTTTTTTTGATATTTCATCACAGGTTTGTACATCTTAGCAATAACATGTTCATCATTAATACATAATTATATTTCAAAGTCAGTCTCATATTATTGAAAACCATCAAAAATTATCCACCAAAACTTTCTGTTAAGTGTACATAAGAAAGACATTGACAAGAGTATTTTGTTCTCAAATCTTCTCTTGATATCATTTTATAATCCCCTTGTGAAAATTTTAGTATATAGCAAAAAATGAACCACTTATCATTTGTCTTCTATAAAATGCTTCTTGCACCAAAGCCAAAAAGGTGTTTTCAAGCAGAATCTATATTTATATTTATTCCACATTATAAGAATAGCCCATCTGACATGAGTTCTAAAGTCTACATTCACTTAGCAACATCTTCTTTTATTTGCTCTCTTAATTTTACAAATCTTTCACCCATTCTTTCTTTAAAACCATCGACTTTTTCCTATCTGATAAAATTTATCATTTGTTAAGGAAAGTTTGAAAGTACACACTATGCATCCATTTTTAATTGCTTGACACATTAGGCCAGGTCTATCCTAAACATGAACGGATATTTCAAGATTATGTCTATTTCTATAAAGTACACCAGCAATTTCAAAGTTCTAAGGAATTCTGTATAAAATTTATGTGATGTGATAATCCTCTTTGGGTAGAAATTATTTGCTCTCTAATACAATAACAATAACTCAATATAAAGTGTCCATCTAGCCCAATGTTTGCTCGTGATCCTGGGGCATCAACCAGAGAAAAGCAGAGTTACTAGCTCTGGACTACAAAATTCCAAATGACCATGAGGTGTCAATAAGCATTGCTGCCATCTAGTAATCACCCAGATTTTTGTAATCCAAATCCAATAGACATATTTAAAAAAATTGTAGCCCACTAGCATCTCTTGTTGCTATCATTGAGACACAATACCATTTAAGTTAGATAATGTTGGTCAGAAGTAATTCAGTGCTGGACAGCCTCAAACATTTTTAGTCTCAAAAGCAAAATTATGCTTCTTACCATTAACAAAAAGGCTGTTTGGATCCAGATTGTACCGTCCCATCTTGGTGAAATGGTTGGTTTCATCTATGAATTTCTGATATATATTGATTGGATCGAAAGTGGGGGCTGTAGCAGCTTTACGATAGCAGCACACACTGTCTACTTCAATGTACCTCTTCTGATTTACAGATCTGAGAAGCAAAAGATCCAAATAAAAATATATTCACGACAGCTGTACAGATCTTGCAACTACCTGGCAATCTGAAGTATAAAAGGACCTCAATATCAGCTCTGTTGTATTTCAGGACCTATATCCTTGATTCTTATCTTGACACTGCAGCAATTGCAGCAGAGAAGAACACACAGTGAGAGAGAGAGACATCCTAAAAGGCCTCTTATTATTTTCAGGCTCTTAAAGGGACAACAGCCAAAAGCCTTGCTGACTCATTCCCATTATTACATCATTGCATCTGCATCAGTGCATATTGCAGCAACTTAGTCAGCTCTTAAATCACTACCCTGACATTTCTTCCTGCCACTTTGAATATTTAGTTTGGCCATGTTTATTTTCAAGCTCATTTCAAACAAATATTGAAGCAAAGAAATTACAGTATTTGGGATGAAAATGAGAGATCAACTTTTTTAGAAATTAAAATGGGGATAATAGTGACATGTTGAAAAATGAAACTGAAATAAACCATGGGCTCCCTCAAATGTTACAAGATGTTGTGAGAGATATAGATCTCTCACAGAGATATTAGAATCCATTAATTCCCATTCTAAGGCATTTACGGATCATTAAAAAATTTCCAACCCATATTGCTTACCTTATTGTTGATAAACTACAGTTGATCAAATCAGGTCCAATGTCACTGTTTTTCAATATATCTCTTAGCTAAGTATAAAGAAAAAAACTGTGTAATTATTGCCATTAGTAAAACACTATTGCTGACTATATTATGAAAGTCTTATGTGGCAGAGCTATTGAACTAAGTATGCATTGATCTTCTTACCAAATTAACGAAGGATCGTTGTGTTGAGCTGAAAACCTTGGATGTGGGATCAGCCATCTGTGGCCTATAGATCAAATTGGTTGCAATGAAGTTGACTGTAAAGCATTCAGTTGCCACTGGAGGTTTGGAGGTGGGAGGAAGAGCTAGAAGAGACACAGTGAATCTCAGATATGGAAACCAGAGTTTATGGCATATAATCAATCACTGTTTTGTATTTTGCACTTCCTGTCATGAACTTAGTGTTGCATAACAGAAATTTAAGAACGGGCACATGCTTTTCACAGTTTGAAAGTAACTGCTATTCTCGATCTGCTGTGGATCCAGAAAAGAGCAAGAAGCACAAGCAGGGGCTGAAAACCAAGTTGTGGAAAAGAAAGATTGATGGTTTAAGCCTTGAGAACAGAAGACTGCGCAGGACTGTGGTAGCCCTTTTCAAGAATGTAAAGAGGTATTTTGCAGAAGGGCATTTCCTGTAAAGTCCCAAGAAGCGATATAAATTCACAAGGCAGTTTCTTGTTCAGTATTACAGAACAGTTCCTAATGGTCATAATCAGAGTAAGAATATCAGAATCAGTATCCATTCTTTGTTTAAAGATCTTTACAGAATATACCACTTTGGGGATTGACATGGTACACTGGTTAACACCTTTTACTGTCTGGAAAATCTAATATTCAACCTGCTCCTACAGCCCTGTGGTTCCACCCATCACTTGTGGCAAAAGCCTCTACAGCATATTGCTTTACTTGGTCTGCAATCGGTATATTTTGGACAAGGTTCGACATTTTAGATTGTGTATCACAGCTCAAGTCCATGGATCAAGAAACTTCTGAAAAGTATACTTACTGGTCTGAGGTGATGCTTCATGATAATCTAAAATGGAAAGAGAGTTTCAGAAATGGAAAGAGTCACCAAAGAAGGCACAAGAGTACACTAAAATGGAAAGCCTATCTCAAGCTGTCCACCATGAGAAAAATAACATACCATAAATTCCTCCAATACATTTGCAATTATTCCATGTCAACAAATTTCAGACAGTTGGGTTTTAAAATAATCATGAAGTAACTCTATATAAAGTGTCCACCTAGTGGTTGTTTATAAGAAGGTCCTGGGACAGCATCAGAGAAAAATCATCAGGCCTGGATAGCAAAACTCCAAATGACTATGAGGTGTTGCTTCCATGTAGTGGTCATTTAGATTTTAGTAGTGCAAATTTGATATAACTGAAGAAAGTGTTGTAGCCCTCTGACATCTCTCCATGGGGGTCATAGAGAAGAACTACCCTTAACCAGGGGTGGGATTCTACCAGTTCGCACCTATTCGCTACAACCGGTTGTTAACATTCTAAGCAGTTTGGAGAACCGGTTGTTAGAAGAAATTACTGGCCTAATCCTGTAAGGAAGGCAGGAAGGAAACATTCTGGTGTTGCTTACAGAAACTGCCTCTCTGTTAACCCTTATTACATTCTTGGCAGAACTAGACTTGCTGCCTCAGGAACTTCTCTGGAGTTTTTTCCCCTCTCCTTTGCTGGTACTTTGCTTGTGTGGAGTGACCATCCAAGGTTACAATGGCACTGAAAAAAGTGACTTATCACCATTTTTCACACATGACTGTGGGGATGCTGCAACAGTCATAAGAGGCTGGTGAGGTGATGTGTGCCTCGATGTGAGCAATATTGAGCTGGCCACGCCTACCAACTAAACCACATCCACAGAACTGGCTGTTAAAAAATCTGAATCCCACCCCTGCCCTTAACTTATGTAACATTAGTCAGAACTGATTCAGTGCCAGCCAACCTCATAACCTCTTCATTCAAGAAAACCATCTTCTTCTTACCATTAACAAAAAGGCTATTTGGGTCCAGATTGTACCTCTCCATCTTGGTGAAGCCATTGGTCTCATTTATGAATTTGTGATATATGTTCACTTGATCAAAAGGTGGAGCTGTGGCATTTTTACGGTAACAGCAGACACTGTCTATGCCGGTGTTCTTGCCCTGATTCACGGGTCTGAGAATGAAAAGACACATCTTGAGATATATTCAGAGAAGCTGTGGAAGACTTGGATGGTTTCACATCGGTAATGTTGCACTTGGATCTACCTGGCAGGCCTAAAAGTAAAAGGTAAGAACTTCCAATTCAGAATTTATACAGATCTACTGAATTATTGCAACCTTGACCATTTTGTTGGCATTAGTTTGTTCTACGAGTGTGCCACCTCACATTTTTCTTCCCCCTGTTTGGCTATTTAGGATCCTCTCTGGGTATTTCCTAGCTGATTTCATTGTTGAATGGCTCCCTCCATTAGAGGGACACAGTTCAATCACCCTCTTTTTGGAGTTTTTCAATCAGTATTTTTAATCTGGGGTTTCACTTTTGGAACAATTGGTGGAAACTAACCATGAAGCCTCTAGCTAAGTAATAGGAACTAAATTTTGAGCAAAGAAATGGTTTGGGATGAAAATGCGGAAGGGAGTCTTTTAGAGATTTGTATACAATGTGCTCCATTAGGGACTGGAACTGAAACAAACTATGGGTTCGCTCAAATATGATTAAATGTTGCAAGAGTCATCCCTATATCAGGGCATTAAAGGTATCACGGGAAAAAGAATCTCCATCTCATAATATTTACCTTACTGTTGATAAAGTACAGTTGATCAAATCAGGACCAATCTTGCTAGTGCTCAATATTTGTCCCAGCTAGGTTTAAAGGAAAAACTATGTATTTATTGCTGGTAGTAAAATACTACTGCTGATTATTTTTTGTGAAAATCTTACATGCAAGAGGAGCTGGGGTAAGCATGCATTTGTTTCCTCACCAATTTAGCGTAGATTGCTTGTGCTGAACTGAACAACTTTGACTTGGGATTACTCATCTGTGGCCTATAGATCAAATTGTTTGTCGTGAAGTTGAGTGTAAAGCATTCAGTTGCCACCGGAGGTTTGGAAGTAGGAGAAACAGCTGGAAGATAAATAATGGATCTCAGATATGGAAACCAGAATTGATGGTATATAATCTATCCACCAATCACAGTTCAGTGGTGCTTTACAGATGTTTAAGAACAAGCATATGCTTTTCACAGTTTGAAAATAACAGTTATTCTTGATCTATTGGGGCAAGAAGGATAAGCGGAGGCTGGTAATCAGGTAGTGCAAAAGAAAGATTGATAGGTTAATCCTGGAGAACATAGGCCTGAGCAAAACTATTGTAGCGCTTTTCAAGAATGTAAAGGGGTACTATATAAAAGGACATGGCCTTTTCTATAAATTCTCAAGATGAACAAGCCACATTCTTGTTCGATGTTATAGAACAACTCCCAACGGTCATGGTTTTAAGTTGGAATATAGAAGTCAGTATTGACTCTCTTTTTAAAAATCTCTGTGGAATACACCACTTTGGGAACTGACATGGTCCACTAGTTGACACCTTTTACTGTCTGGAAAATCTTCTCAATATTTCACTTACTTCTATATCCCTATGATTTCCACAAATCATTTATGGCAAAAGCCTTTAGGGCATACTACTTTACTTATTCTGAAATTGGAACATGTGGGACATTGTTGGAGGTTTTAGAGTGTGTAGCACAGTTGGAATTTATGGCTTAAGAAACTGTAAAGGTGTACTTACTGGTCTGAGGTGATGCTTCATGATAATCTGAAATGGAAAGAGAGTTGTAGCAATTGAAAGAGAATCACAAAAGAAAGCACAAGCATACAATGATTTAGGAAGTCGCTCTCAAGCTCTTCACCATGAGAAAAATAAAGTACGATAAATTCTTCCTGCATACTTCCAACTACACCATGTCAAGAAATCTCAGATAGTGGGGTTTTGAATTATCCTGAAGGTCCCCAAATAGCAGCAGTCTTTAGTTTAAATAGGCCACTGTGAGCTAACTCTATATACAAGTATCCACCTATTCCAATGATTGCTTGTAGAATGTCCTGGGACACAGTCAGAAAAACTCATCAAGAACAACAGAGCCAGCATGTCTGGAATGCAAAACTCCAAATGACCATGAGGTTTTAATAAATACAGTTGCCGTCTAGTAGTCATTAGATTTTTGTATGCTGAAGTTGGTAGACCTAAAGAAAGTCTTAAGCACTCTGGCATCTCCAGGGTGTCACACAGAGGAACTATCACTTAAGTTACATAACATTGGTCAGATCCAGTTCAGTTCTAGGCCAACCTCATAACCTCTTCAACATGAAAGCCATTTTCTTCTTACCATTAACAAAAAGGCTGTTTGGGTCCAAGTTGTATCTCTCCAGCTTGGTGAAACCATTGGTCTTATTTATGAATATGTGATATATATTCACTCGATCAAAAGGTAGAGATGTGGTATTTTTACGGTAGCAGCAGACACTGTCTACTCCAGTGTTCTTGCCCTGATTCACAGGTCTGAGAATGAAAACACACAACTTAAGATATATTCAGAGAAGCTATAGAGGACAGTAGTTAGAATGCAGTGCTTGCCGGATGCCTGCAATTTCGCAGTTCAAATCTCACCAGGCTCAAGATTGACTCAGCCTTCCATCCTTACAAGATGGGTAAAATGAGGACCCAGATTGTTGGGGGCAATATGCTGGCTTTGTAAAACTTCTTTGCAAGGGCTGTAAAGCACTAAGAAGCAGTATATACGTCTAAATGCTATTGCTATCTCACAGAGGTAAGGTCACACTTGGATCTACTCAGAAGATTGACATGTAAAAGGTGATGTCTCCCAGATCACACTTAAGACAGATCTGCTAAATTATTGAAAACTTTATCATTTTGTTGACACTGGTTTGTTCCATGAGTGTGCCACCTCACATTTTTCATCCCCCTTTGACTATTTGACTATTCAAGATCCCATCTAAGGTATTTCCTAGCTGATTTCATTCTTGAATGGCTCTCTGCATTACGGGGGGCACAGTTCTGTCACCTTCTTTCTGGAGTTTTTCAGTCAGTATTTTTAATTTGGTGTTATTAAATTTTGAAATTCCACTTCAAACCTAATTTTGGGGAGACATGGAGGAAGCTAACCAGGGAGCCTCCAGTACAGTGATAGGAACTGAATATTGAAGCAAACAAATGATTTGGGATAAAAATGCATGAAGGAATCTTTTAAAGATTTGTATAACAAGATGATATGTTACAGACTAGAACTGAAACAAATTATGGGTTTGCTCAAATATGACTAGATGTTGCGAGAGGTCATCCCCATAATAGGGCATTCAGGTATCATGAAAAAAAATCTCCATCCCATGTTACTTACCTTAATGTTGATAAACTACAGTTGATCAAATCAGGTCCAATGTTGCTGGCATTCAATATCTGTCCCAGCTAGGTTTAAAGGAAAATGGTGTATTGATTGCTGGTAGTAAAATACCGTTGCTGACTATTTTATAAAAATCTTATGTGAAAGAGCATGCATTTGTTTCCTCACCAATTTACAGAAGATTCCTTCTGCTAAACTGAACAGCTTTGACTTGGGGTTGCCCATCTGTGGCCTATACATCAAATTATTTGTAATGAAGTTGAGTGTAAAGCATTCAGTTGCCACCTGAGGTTTGGAAATGGGAGAAACAGCTGGAAGAGAAATAATGGATCTCAGATATGGAAACCAGAATTGATAGTATATAATCTATCTGTCAACCACTATTTAGTATCTTGCAGTTCCTGTCATGAACACAGAGTTCAGTGATGCTTTACACATGTTTAAGAACAAGTATATGCTTTTCACAGTTTGAAGTTAACTCTTATTCTTCATCTATTGTGGGTCGAGAAAAGGGCAAGAAGGATGAGCAGAGGCTAGAAACCAAGTTGTGCAATAGAAAATTGATGGGTTAAACCCAGGAAAAAGCCTGAGCAGGATTATGGTGGAATATTTCAATAACGTAAAGGGGTACTATACAAAGGCTGTGGACTGTTCTGTAAATTCCCAGGATGCACAATAAATTCACAAACCAGATTCTTGTTCAATGTTATAGAAAAAAATCCTATTGGTCATAATCAGAGATGGAATATCAGAAATCAGTATCCACTCTGTCTGAAGATCTCTAGTGAACACACCCCTTTGGGAAGTGAGATGGTGCGCTGATTGAAACCTTTTACTCTCTGAAAAATCTTCTAATATGCAACCTGCTCCTACATCCCTATGTTCCACTCATGGCTTGTGGTAAAAGCCTCTAGGGCATACCGCTTTACTTGCTATGCAATTGGTACATATGGGACAAGGTTGGACATTTTAGATTAGATACCACAGTTGGGGTCCATGGCTCAAGAAACTTTTGTAAAGTGTACTTACTGGTCTTAAGTGCTGCTTCATGATAATCTGAAATGGAAAGTTTCAGAAATGGAAAAAAAGTCACAAAAGAAGGCACAAAAAGACACTAATATGGGAAGTCGCTCTCCAACTTCCCACCATAAGAAAAAGAAGATACAATAAATACCTCCTACATACTTCCAACCATTCCATGTCAACAAATCTCAAATAGTAGGATTGTGAATTATACTGAAGGTTCCCAAATCTAAGCAGTGTTTGTTTAAGTAGGCCACTGTAAACTGAAGTGTCCACCTAGTCCAATGATTGCCTATAGGAAGGTCCTGGGACAGTGTTAGGGAAAAATCAACCAGAAGAACAGAGCCAGTATGTCTGGACTGCAAAATTCCAAATGACCATGAGGTGTTAATAAATACTGCTGCCTTTTGAATTAATCTAGATTTTTGTAGCCTGAATTTGGCAGAGCCAAAGAAAGTCGAGAAGCTCTCTGGCATCTCCCCAAGGTGTTGCAGAGAGGAACTATCTGTTAAGTTACATAACGTGAGTACCGATTCAGTTCCAGCCAACCTCATAACCTCTTTAGTGAAGAAATCCATTTTCTTCTTACCATTAACAAAAAGGCTGTTTGGGTCCAAGCTGTACCTCTCCATCTTGGTGAAACCGTTGGTCTCATTTACAAATTTATGATATATCTGCACTCGATCAAAAGGTGGAGCTGTGGCATTTTTACGGTAGCAGCAGACACTGTCTATGCCGGTGTTCTCACCCTGATTCACAGATCTGGGAATGAAAAGACACATCTTGAGATATATTCAGAGAAGCTGTAGAAGACTTTGGATGGTTTCACATAGGTAATGTTGCACTTGGATCTACCTGGCAGGCCAAAAAGTAAACGGTAAGGGCTTCCAGTTCAGAATTAATACAGGTCTGCTGAATGGTTGCAACCTTGACCATTTTGTTGACAATGGTTTGTTCTACGAGTGTGCCACCTCACATTTTTCTTCCCCCTGGTTCAACTATTCAGGATCCCCGCTGGGTATTTCCTAGTTGATCTTATTCTTGAATGGCTCCCTGCATTACAGGGGCATAGTTCTATCACCCTCTTTTTGGAGTTTTTCAGTCAATATTTTTAACCTGGTGTTACTAAATTTTAAATTCCACTTCAAACCTAATTTTGGGAAGCCATAAGGAAGCTAACCAGGGAGCTTCCAGTACAGTGATTGGAACTCAATATTGAAGCAAAGAACTGATTTGGGATAAAAATGCACGAAGAGACTTTTAGAGATTTCTCTTTCAATGTGATATGTTACAGACTGGAACTGAAACAGATTATGGGTTCTCTCAAATTTGACTAGAGGTTGCGAGAAGTCCATATCCTTTCACCCCCATAACAGGGCATTTAGGTATTATTAAAAAAATCTCCATTCCATATTACCTACCTTAATGTTGACAAACTACAGCTGATGAAATCAGGACCAATCTTGCTGGTCTTCAATATCTGTCCCAGCTAGGTGAAAAGGAAAAACTAATTATTGCTGATGGTAATATACGATTGTTGATTATTTTATGAAAATATTATGTCCCCTAATGGGGTAAATATGCAGTTGCCTCCTCAGCAATTTACATAAGAGAGCTTGTCTTGGTTTAATGAAAAAACTATGTATTTATTAGCAATAATAAAATACTATTGCTGAGTATATTATGAAAGTCCTAAATTGAGAGCTGTTGGACTAAGTATGCATTGATCTTCTCACCAAATTAACGAAGAATCGTTGTGTTGAGCTGAAAACCTTTGATGTGGGATCAGCCATCTGTGGCCTATAGATCAAATTGGTTGCAGTGAAGTTGACCGTAAAGCATTCAGTTGCCACTGGAGGTTTGATGGTGGGAGGAAGGGCTAGAAGAGATACAGTGAATCTCAGATATGGAAACCAGAGTTGATGGCATATAATCAATCCATCAATCAATATTTTGTATTTTGCACTTCCTGTCACAAACACAGTGGTGCATAACAGAAATTTAAGAACGAGTGCAGGCTTTTCACAGTTTGAAAGTCACTGTTATTCTTGATCTACTGTGGATCCAGAAAAAAGGCAAGAAGCATGAGGAGGGGCAGAGAAACAAGTTGTGAAAAAGAAAGATTGATGGTTTAAGCCTTGAGAACAGAAGACTAAGCAGGACTGTGGTAGCCCATCCCAAGAATGTAAAGGGGTATTTTGCAGAAGGACATGGCCTGTAAAGTCCCAAGAAGGGATATAAAGTCACAAAGCAGTTTCTTGTTCAGTGTTGTAGAACAATTTCTAATGGCCATAATCAGAGTTGGAATATCAGTAATCAGTATCCACCCTCTGTTTTAAGATGTTAACTGAGCATACCATTTTGGGGATTGACATGGTGCACTGGTGAACACCTTTTATTGTCTGGAAAATCTAATATCCAATCTGCTCCTACATCCCTGTGGTTTCCACCCATCTCTCGTGGCAGAAGCCATGGGCATACTGCTATATTGTTTTTGAAACTGGAATATTTGGGACAAGATTGGACATTTTAGATTGTGTACCACAGTTAGAGTCAATGGCTGAAGAAACATCTGTAAAGTGTACTTACTGGTCTGAGGTGATGCTTCATGATAATCTGAAATGGAAAGAGAGTTTCAGGAATGGAAAGAGAGTCACCAAAGAAGGCCAAGGAGTACACAAAAATAGGAAGTCTCCATCAAACTGTCCACCAAGAAAAAAAGTAAGATATGATAAATTCCTCCTACATATTTCCAATTATTCCATGTCAACAAATCTCAGATGATAGTGTTTCAAATCATCCCTATGTTGCCCAAATGGCATCAATCTTTAGTTTAAATAGGCCACTGTGACTAAGTCTACATAAAGTGTCCACTTAATCCCATGATTATTTGTAAGAAATTCTGGGACAGTTTCAGAAAAAAAATCATCCAGAAGAACAGAGCCAGCATGTCTGAACTGCAAAATTCCAAACGACCATGTTAATAAATACTGCTGTCTTTTGAATTAATCTAGATTTTTGTAGCCTAAATTTGGTAGAGCCAAAGAAAGTCAAGAAGCTCTCTGGCATCTCCCCAAGGTGTTGCAGAGAGGAACTATCTGTTAAGTTACATAACATGAGTACCGATTCAGTTCCAGCCAACTTCACAACCTCTTTAGTGAAGAAATCCATTTTCTTCTTACCATTAACAAAAAGGCTGTTTGGGTCCAAGCTGTACCTCTCCATCTTGGTGAAACCGTTGGTCTCATTTACAAATTTATGATATATCTGCACTCGATCAAAAGGTGGAGCTGTGGCATTTTTACGGTAGCAGCAGACACTGTCTATGCCGGTGTTCTCACCCTGATTCACAGATCTGGGAATGAAAAGACACATCTTGAGATATATTCAGAGAAGCTGTAGAAGACTTTGGATGGTTTCACATAGGTAATGTTGCACTTGGATCCACCTGGCAGGCCAAAAAGTAAACGGTAAGGTCTTCCAGTTCAGAATTAATACAGGTCTGCTGAATGGTTGCAACCTTGACCATTTTGTTGACAATGGTTTGTTCTACGAGTGTGCCACCTCACATTTTTCTTCCCCCTGGTTCAACTATTCAGGATCCCCGCTGGGTATTTCCTAGTTGATCTTATTCTTGAATGGCTCCCTGCATTACAGGGGCATAGTTCTATTACCCTCTTTTTGGAGTTTTTCAGTCAATATTTTTAACCTGGTGTTACTAAATTTTAAATTCCACTTCAAACCTAATTTTGGGAAGCCATAAGGAAGCTAACCAGGGAGCTTCCAGTACAGTGATTGGAACTCAATATTGAAGCAAAGAACTGATTTGGGATAAAAATGCACGAAGAGACTTTTAGAGATTTCTATTTCAATGTGATATGTTACAGACTGGAACTGAAACAGATTATGGGTTCTCTCAAATTTGACTAGAGGTTGCGAGAAGTTCATATCCTTTCACCCCCATAACAGGGCATTTAGGTATCATTAAAAAAAATCTCCATTCCATATTACCTACCTTAATGTTGACAAACTACAGCTGATGAAATCAGGACCAATCTTGCTGGTCTTCAATATCTGTCCCAGCTAGGTGAAAAGGAAAAACTAATTATTGCTGATGGTAATATACGATTGTTGATTATTTTATGAAAATATTATGTCCCCTAATGGGGTAAGTATGCAGTTGCCTCCTCAGCAATTTACATAAGAGAGCTTGTCTTGGTTTAATGAAAAAACTATGTATTTATTAGCAATAATAAAATACTATTGCTGAGTATATTATGAAAGTCCTAAATTGAGAGCTGTTGGACTAAGTATGCATTGATCTTCTCACCAAATTAACGAAGAATCGTTGTGTTGAGCTGAAAACCTTTGATGTGGGATCAGCCATCTGTGGCCTATAGATCAAATTGGTTGCAGTGAAGTTGACCGTAAAGCATTTAGTTGCCACTGGAGGTTTGGTGGTGGGAGGAAGGGCTAGAAGAGATACAGTGAATCTCAGATATGGAAACCAGAGTTGATGGCATAGAATCACTCCATCAATCATATTTTGTATTTTGCACTTCCTGTCACGAACACAGTGGTGCATAACAGAAATTTAAGAACGAGTGCATGCTTTTCACAGTTTGAAAGTCACTGTTATTCTTGATCTACTCTGGATCCAGAAAAAAGGCAAGAAGCATGAGGAGGGGCAGAGAAACAAGTTGTGAAAAAGAAAGATTGATGGTTTAAGCCTTGAGAACAGAAGACTAAGCAGGACTGTGGTAGCCCATCCCAAGAATGTAAAGGGGTATTTTGCAGAAGGACATGGCCTGTAAAGTCCCAAGAAGGGATATAAAGTCACAAAGCAGTTTCTTGTTCAGTGTTGTAGAACAATTTCTAATGGCCATAATCAGAGTTGGAATATCAGTAATCAGTATCCACCCTCTGTTTTAAGATGTTAACTGAGCATACCATTTTGGGGATTGACATGGTGCACTGGTGAACACCTTTTATTGTCTGGAAAATCTAATATCCAATCTGCTCCTACATCCCTGTGGTTTCCACCCATCTCTCGTGGCAGAAGCCATGGGCATACTGCTATATTGTTTTTGAAACTGGAATATTTGGGACAAGGTTGGACATTTTAGATTGTGTACCACAGTTAGAGTCAATGGCTGAAGAAACATCTGTAAAGTGTACTTACTGGTCTGAGGTGATGCTTCATGATAATCTGAAATGGAAAGAGAGTTTCAGGAATGGAAAGAGAGTCACCAAAGAAGGCCAAGGAGTACACAAAAATAGGAAGTCTCCATCAAACTGTCCACCACGAAAAAAAGTAAGATATGATAAATTCCTCCTACATACTTCCAATTATTCCATGTCAACAAATCTCAGATGATAGTGTTTCAAATCATCCCTATGTTGCCCAAATGGCATCAATCTTTAGTTTAAATAGGCCACTGTGACTAAGTCTACATAAAGTGTCCACTTAATCCAATGATTATTTGTAAGAAGTTCTGGGACAGTTTCAGAAAAAAAATCAACCAGAAGAACAGAGCCAGTATGTCTGGACTGCAAAATTCCAAACGACCATGAGGTGTTAATAAATACTGCTGCCTTTTGAATTAATCTAGATTTTTGTAGCCTGAATTTGGTAGAGCCAAAGAAAGTCGAGAAGCTCTCTGGCATCTCCCCAAGGTGTTGCAGAGAGGAACTATCTGTTAAGTTACATAACATGAGTACCGATTCAGTTCCAGCCAACTTCATAACCTCTTTAGTGAAGAAATCCATTTTCTTCTTACCATTAACAAAAAGGCTGTTTGGGTCCAAGCTGTACCTCTCCATCTTGGTGAAACCGTTGGTCTCATTTACAAATTTATGATATATCTGCACTCGATCAAAAGGTGGAGCTGTGGCATTTTTACGGTAGCAGCAGACACTGTCTATGCCGGTGTTCTCACCCTGATTTACAGATCTGGGAATGAAAAGACACATCTTTTGATATATTCAGAGAAGCTGTAGAAGACTTTGGATGGTTTCACACAGGTAATGTTGCACTTGGATCCACCTGGCAGGCCAAAAAGTAAACGGTAAGGGCTTCCAGTTCAGAATTAATACAGGTCTGCTGAATGGTTGCAACCTTGACCATTTTGTTGACAATGGTTTGTTCTACGAGTGTGCCACCTCACATTTTTCTTCCCCCTGGTACAACTATTCAGGATCCCCGCTGGGTATTTCCTAGTTGATCTTATTCTTGAATGGCTCCCTGCATTACAGGGGCATAGTTCTATCACCCTCTTTTTGGAGTTTTTCAGTCAATATTTTTAACCTGGTGTTACTAAATTTTAAATTCCACTTCAAACCTAATTTTGGGAAGCCATAAGGAAGCTAACCAGGGAGCTTCCAGTACAGTGATTGGAACTCAATATTGAAGCAAAGAACTGATTTGGGATAAAAATGCACGAAGAGACTTTTAGAGATTTCTATTTCAATGTGATATGTTACAGACTGGAACTGAAACAGATTATGGGTTCTCTCAAATTTGACTAGAGGTTGCGAGAAGTCCATATCATTTCACCCCCATAACAGGGCATTTAGGTATCATTAAAAAAATCTCCATTCCATATTACCTACCTTAATGTTGACAAACTACAGCTGATAAAATCAGGACCAATCTTGCTGGTCTTCAATATCTGTCCCAGCTAGGTGAAAAGGAAAAACTAATTATTGCTGATGGTAATATACGATTGTTGATTATTTTATGAAAATATTATGTCCCCTAATGGGGTAAGTATGCATTTGCCTCCTCAGCAATTTACATAAGAGAGCTTGTCTTGGTTTAATGAAAAAACTATGTATTTATTAGCAATAATAAAATACTATTGCTGAGTATATTATGAAAGTCCTAAATTGAGAGCTGTTGGACTAAGTATGCATTGATCTTCTTACCAAATTAACGAAGAATCGTTGTGTTGAGCTGAAAACCTTTGATGTGGGATCAGCCATCTGTGGCCTATAGATCAAATTGGTTGCAGTGAAGTTGACCGTAAAGCATTCAGTTGCCACTGGAGGTTTGGTGGTGGGAGGAAGGGCTAGAAGAGATACAGTGAATCTCAGATATGGAAACCAGAGTTGATGGCATATAATCACTCCATCAATCATATTTTGTATTTTGCACTTCCTGTCACGAACACAGTAGTGCATTACAGAAGTTTAAGAACGAGTGCATGCTTTTCACAGTTTGAAAGTCACTGCTATTCTTGATCTACTCTGGATCCAGAAAAAAGGCAAGAAGCATGAGGAGGGGCAGAGAAACAAGTTGTGAAAAAGAAAGATTGATGGTTTAAGCCTTGAGAACAGAAGACTAAGCAGGACTGTGGTAGCCCATCCCAAGAATGTAAAAGGGTATTTTGCAGAAGGACATGGCCTGTAAAGTCCCAAGAAGGGATATAAAGTCACAAAGCAGTTTCTTGTTCAGTGTTGTAGAACAATTTTTAATGGCCATAATCAGAGTTGGAATATCAGTAATCAGTATCCACCCTCTGTTTTAAGATGTTAACTGAGCATACCATTTTGGGGATTGACATGGTGCACTGGTGAACACCTTTTATTGTCTGGAATATCTAATATCCAATCTGCTCCTACATCCCTGTGGTTTCCACCCATCTCTCGTGGCAGAAGCCATGGGCATACTGCTATATTGTTTTTGAAACTGGAATATTTGGGACAAGGTGGGACATTTTAGATTGTGTACCACAGTTAGAGTCAATGGCTGAAGAAACATCTGTAAAGTGTACTTACTGGTCTGAGGTGATGCTTCATGATAATCTGAAATGGAAAGAGAGTTTCAGGAATGGAAAGAGAGTCACCAAAGAAGGCCAAGGAGTACACAAAAATAGGAAGTCTCCATCAAACTGTCCACCACGAAAAAAAGTAAGATATGATAAATTCCTCCTACATACTTCCAATTATTCCATGTCAACAAATCTCAGATGATAGTGTTTCAAATCATCCCTAAGTTGCCCAAATGGCATCAATCTTTAGTTTAAATAGGCCACTGTGACTAACTCTACTTAAAGTGTCCACTTAATCCAATGATTATTTGTAAGAAGTTCTGGAACAGTTTCAGAAAAAAAAATCATCCAGAAGAACAGAGCCAGCATGTCTGAGCTGCAAAATTCCAAACGACCATGTTAATAAATACTGCTGCCTTTTGAATTAATCTAGATTTTTGTAGCCTGAATTTGGTAGAGCCAAAGAAAGTCGAGAAGCTCTCTGGCATCTCCCCAAGGTGTTGCAGAGAGGAACTATCTGTTAAGTTACATAACGTGAGTACCGATTCAGTTCCAGCCAACCTCATAACCTCTTTAGTGAAGAAATCCATTTTCTTCTTACCATTAACAAAAAGGCTGTTTGGGTCCAAGCTGTACCTCTCCATCTTGGTGAAACCGTTGGTCTCATTTACAAATTTATGATATATCTGCACTCGATCAAAAGGTGGAGCTGTGGCATTTTTACGGTAGCAGCAGACACTGTCTATGCCGGTGTTCTCACCCTGATTCACAGATCTGGGAATGAAAAGACACATCTTGAGATATATTCAGAGAAGCTGTAGAAGACTTTGGATGGTTTCACATAGGTAATGTTGCACTTGGATCTACCTGGTAGGCCAAAAAGTAAACGGTAAGGGCTTCCAGTTCAGAATTAATACAGGTCTGCTGAATGGTTGCAACCTTGACCATTTTGTTGACAATGGTTTGTTCTACGAGTGTGCCACCTCACATTTTTCTTCCCCCTGGTTCAACTATTCAGGATCCCCGCTGGGTATTTCCTAGTTGATCTTATTCTTGAATGGCTCCCTGCATTACAGGGGCATAGTTCTATCACCCTCTTTTTGGAGTTTTTCAGTCAATATTTTTAACCTGGTGTTACTAAATTTTAAATTCCACTTCAAACCTAATTTTGGGAAGCCATAAGGAAGCTAACCAGGGAGCTTCAGTACAGTGATTGGAACTCAATATTGAAGCAAAGAACTGATTTGGGATAAAAATGCACGAAGAGACTTTTAGAGATTTCTATTTCAATGTGATATGTTACAGACTGGAACTGAAACAGATTATGGGTTCTCTCAAATTTGACTAGATGTTGCGAGAAGTCCATATCCTTTCACCCCCATAACAGGGCATTTAAGTATCATTAAAAAAATCTCCATTCCATATTACCTACCTTAATGTTGACAAACTACAGCTGATGAAATCAGGACCAATCTTGCTGGTCTTCAATATCTGTCCCAGCTAGGTGAAAAGGAAAAACTAATTATTTCTGATGGTAAAATACGATTGTTGATTATTTTATGAAAATATTATGTCCCCTAATGGGGTAAGTATGCATTTGCCTCCTCAGCAATTTACATAAGAGAGCTTGTCTTGGTTTAATGAAAAAACTATGTATTTATTAGCAATAATAAAATACTATTGCTGAGTATATTATGAAAGTCCTAAATTGAGAGCTGTTGGACTAAGTATGCATTGATCTTCTCACCAAATTAACGAAGAATCGTTGTGTTGAGCTGAAAACCTTTGATGTGGGATCAGCCATCTGTGGCCTATAGATCAAATTGGTTGCAGTGAAGTTGACCGTAAAGCATTCAGTTGCCACTGGAGGTTTGATGGTGGGAGGAAGGGCTAGAAGAGATACAGTGAATCTCAGATATGGAAACCAGAGTTGATGGCATATAATCAATCCATCAATCATATTTTGTATTTTGCACTTCCTGTCACGAACACAGTGGTGCATAACAGAAGTTTAAGAACGAGTGCATGCTTTTCACAGTTTGAAAGTCACTGTTATTCTTGATCTACTGTGGATCCAGAAAAAAGGCAAGAAGCATGAGGAGGGGCAGAGAAACAAGTTGTGAAAAAGAAAGATTGATGGTTTAAGCCTTGAGAACAGAAGACTGAGCAGGACTGTGATAGCGCTTCCTAAGAATGTAAAGGGTTACTTTGGAGAAGGACATGGCTGTAAAGTCCCAAGAAGCGGAATCCATTCAGAAAGCAGTTTCTTGTTCAGTGTTGTAGAACAATTTCTAATGGTCATAATCAGAGTTGGAATGTCAAAAATCAGTATCCACTCTCTGTTTGAAGATATCTATTGAACATACCATTTTGAGGGTTGAAATGGTGCACTGGTAAAACACCTTTTACTGTCTGGAAAAATATTCTCAATATTCAACCTCCTCCTATATCCCTGTGGTTTCCACCCATCTCTCGTTGAAGAAGCTCTAGGGTAGATATTTCAAACTCAAGAACCTCAGGCCAGATCTTGTCTGTGATGGGTTTAGAACTGGCTTGTGGGGCCATCCTGGTGTTAGTGAGGGACTGGCCCCTGCCATCATGGTCCCAGCCCACCTCAACCTGGCTGGGGCTCCCCTTGGGTGCATGTGTTGGAGGCGGCAAGTGCATAGGGACCTGTGGTGCCCAGCAGCAACTGCAGCTCATTGGTCCCTCAACTGCCTATTGGCTGGCAGAAACAGCCTGCTGGATGTGAGCCTGGAGTGTCCAATAAGCTGCAGTTGGCCCCGTTCCACCTACACCACACTTGTGCACCTTGGCGTCCCGCAACTAGGCCACCCCTGCCTTGTCACCTGCCTTGCTTTGCCTCAGCGGCACCAGCAACAACAACAACAGTGCCTCCCAGCGGAAGCCCTTCGGCCCCTCTGTTCTTCTCCAGTCTAGGAAGCCCGCGAACCCAGAAGGGAAGCCAGTGTCACAACCCACTGGGCGAAGTAGTAACCACCTTGGACTTTTCTCACTCCAATTTTCTCAGTTGCCAGTCCTTTCATCTTGCTTCTTTTCATCAGAGCGGTCTATCTTTTAGTTTGCCTCTTTATTTTGACTTCTGAGCTTTGGGTCTATGGTAGCAGAGCTCCCAGAGAGACATTTTGGTTTCCTTCTCCTCCCTGTCTCCTGCATAAAGTGCCTGTTTGATTGGCACTGTTGCTTTGATTGGCAGATGGGTCCTTGTGATGATGGGGAAGGTTTAAGAAAATGGGGACAGAATTAGCACAGGGATTTTTAATCTGCTCAGGTAAACTGCCTTTCCACCTACGGTGTTCATGTACTTGTTGGTGTGTCTTTCCACTTGTTGGTGTGCATATACAAAAGAGAATGGCTTAGAAAATGTCTTCCACATCATACACAGGATTGCTTCCATAAAGTGATAGAGTTCTTAAGTCTTTAACACCATAAAAGCAGAGAATGAAACAGTGGAAAAGAAAAATATCTTCTTTTTAAATTGCACATATAAAGCTTCTGTTTAAAGCTGTCTGAGGCCACAAATAGCAGCAGTTAGGAAGCAGTTGTGAAAATGCATGGATATCCAGGTTTTGATGAATGAAATAAAATGACTAATGAAGAAAAAGCAAAGGAAGTAAACCTAAATCTTCGTATGTAGACACCAAAAGTTTATCTTCAAAAGTTGTTTTCAAATTATTCATTACAATATCAAATAGGTATTAATAAATACATGGGAAATAATTTTACTTAATCAGGGTAAATTTTTTTAAGGCAAAGGCTAGAATCTGGGAGACTGTGAGTTCTAGTCCTGCCTTAGGCATGAGAACTGGCTGGGTGATTTGAGCCAGTCATTCAGTCTCAGCCCAATCCAGCTCAAAAATTGTTTTGGAAAAAATAGGAGGAAGGATATTGGGCTTGGGTGACATGCTGGCTAGTCAATTCATGTCATAATCAAAGGATCAACACTCAGCACTTGTAGAAAAATGCTAGGAAGAAAAAAGATGTACTTAATCAAGTATCTTTTGCCCTAGTTCCATCTACCATTTGGGGTAAAGTGTCCATTGTATTTCTCAAATTTATAGTATTTTTGCTTTTTCACACTGTGAAAAGCATAATGTGAAAATAAAACAATTTGCATAGCTGAATTATATAATTTTATAAAATATTCTATTATTTTTATAAAGAAAAAGTAAGTAAATGAAAAAAAACATAAATACAGTATATAAGCCTAACATTTATGCCACAAAAAGATACACAACTCATAAAATATCTATTGTAGACAAGATACACAACTTGTGCTCTAGGGCTGACCCAAAAAGAACTGAACATTTTTTGTCTATTGCTGATTCTAAGCACTGTATGCAAATTTTAAAAATATTCATGAATCTTTATTTGTAAATATTTTTGAAGATTGTTCTCCAAAATGCAAAATATATTTCTGTTCAGGAAGTATGAAACATATTAATTCACTCCTGAACTAGTTCGACACCTAGTCTTACATGCAACTGGCCCTTTCAGGGCAACTATAATGCTGACGCAGCCCTCAATAAAATAGAGTTTTACAGCCCTGCTCTAGGGCATATTGCTTTACTTGCTGTGTAATTGGTATATTTGGGACAAGGTTGGACATTTTAGATTGTGTACCACAGTTGTTCATGGTACAAGAAACTTCTGTAAAGTGCACTTACTGGTCTGAGGTGATTCTTCATGATAATCTGAAATGAAAAGAGAGTTTCAAAAATGGAAAGAGAGTCACAAAAGAAGGCCCAAGACCACACTAAAATGGGAAGACTCTCCCAAGCTCTCCACCATGAGAAAAATAAGATTCCTCTACTTCCAATTATTCCATGTCAACAAATCTCAAACAGTAGGGCTTCAAATTATCCCCAAGATCCACAGATAGCAGCAAACTTTACTTTAAGTAAATCACAGTGACCAACTCTATATAAAGTGTCCACCTAGTCCAATGATTGCAAAATTCCAAATGACCATGAGGTATTAATAAACACAGCTGCCATTTTTTGATCATCTAGATTTTGGTAGCCTGAATTTGGTATAGCTAAAGAAAGTCTTGCAGCCCTCTGGCATTTCTCCAAGGTGTCGCAGACAGGAACTATCACTTTAGTTCCATAGCATAACTGATTCAATTCCAGCCAACCTCATATGCAACCACTTTAGTCATGAAAGCCATCTTCTCCTTACCATTAACAAAAAGGCTGTTTGGGTCCAATTTGTACCTCTCCATCTTGGTGAAACCGTTGGTCTCATTTATGAATTTGTGATATATGTTCACTCGATCAAAAGTTGGAGCTGTGGCATTTTTACGGTAGCAGCAGACACTGTCTAAGCCGGTGTTCCCTCCCTGATTCACGGGTCTGAGAATAAAAAGAGAGAACTTGAGATATATTCAGAGAAGCTGTAGGAAACTTCACAAAGGTAAAGTCCCATTTGGATTTACCTGGCAGGCCACAAAGTAAAAGGTTCAGTTCAGACTTAATACAGGTCTGCTGTATTATTGCAACCCTGACCATTGTGTTGAAACTGGTTTGTTCCATGAGCGTATCACTTCACATTTTTCCCCTCTGGTTCAACTATTCAGAATCCCCACTGGGTATTTCTTAGCTGGTTTCATTGCTGAATGGCTCCCTACATCAGAGGGACACAGTTCTATCACCTTTTTTTTGGATGCTTTCAGGCAGTATTTTTAATCTGGTGTTATTAAATTTTAATTTTCACTTCAAACCCAATTGTGGGAAGTAGTGGAGGAAACTAACCATGGAGCCTCTAGTGAAGTGATAGGAACTGAATATTGAAGCAAAGAAATGGTTTTAGTGATTTGTGTATCAATGTAATATGTTACAGACTGAAGCTGAAACAAATTCAGGGTTCTCTAAAACGGGATTCCAATCCCTGGCCGTGTCATGCAAGAAACTGGGCTGTGCAAACAAGGGAAGCCCCATCCATAGGATGCAGACAGCATGCCAAACCTTGCCCCCTCCAATCCATCAAAAAAGCTTTATCCACAGAAGCGGTGGGCATCGCTGCTGTAAAATATGACTAGATGTTGTGAAAATTCCATATCAGAATCCTTTCACCCCATAGCAGGACATTTAGGCATCATTAAAAAAAAAATCTCCTTTCTATATTACCTACCTTAATGTTGATAAACTACAGTTGATCAAATATGGACCAATCTTGCTGGTTTTCAATATCTGTTCCAGCTAGGTGTAAAGGAAAACTAATTATTGCTGATGGTAAAATACAATTGTTGATTATTTTATGAAAATATTATGTTAATAATATTATGTGGGGTAAATATGCAGTTGCCTCCTCAGCAATTTACATAAGAGAGCTTGTCTTGGTTTAATGAAAAAACTACATATTTATTGGCAATAATAAAATACTATTGCTGAGTATATCATGAAAGTCCTAAATTGAGAGCTATTGGACTAAGTATGCATTGATCTTCTTACCAAATTAACGAAGAATCGTTGTGTTGAGCTGAAAACCTTTGATGTGGGATCAGCCATCTGTGGCCTATAGATCAAATTGGTTGCAGTGAAGTTGACCGTAAAGCATTCAGTTGCCATTGGAGGTTTGGTGGTGGGAGGAAGGGCTAGAAGAGATACAGTGAATCTCAGATATGGGAACCAGGGTTGATGGCATATAATCAATCCATTAATCATTATAATGTATTTTGCACTTCCTGTCATGAACTCAGTGGTACATAACAGAAGTTTAAGTATAAGCATATGTTTTTCACAGTTTGAAAGCAACTTTTATTCTCGATCTGCTGTGGATTCAGAAAAGGGCAAGAAGCACGAGCAGGGGCAGAGAAGCAAGTTGTGCAAAAGAAAGATTGATGGTTTAAGCCTTGAGAACAGAAGATTGAGCAGGACTGTGGTAGCCCTTTTCAAGAATATTAAGGGTTACTTTGCAAAAGGACATGGCTTGTAAAGTCCCAAGGTGCGGCAAGGCAGTTTCTTGTTCAGTGTTGTAGAACAATTTCTAATGGCCATAATCAGAGTTGGAATATCAGAAATCAGTATCCACCCTCTGTTTTAAGATGTTAACTGAACATACCATTTTGGGGATTGACATGGTGCACTGGTGAACACCTTTTACTGTCTGGAAAATCTAATATTCAACCTCCTTCTATATCCCTGTGATTTCCACCCATCTCTTGTGGTAGAAGCCTCTAGGGCATACTGCTATGCTGGCGACATGGCTGGACATTTTAGATTGTGTACCACAGTTGCAATTCATGGCTCAAGAAACATCTGTAAAGTGTACTTACTGGTCTGAGGTGATTCTTCATGATAATCTGAAAGGGAAAGAGAATTGCAAAAATGGAGTCACTAAAGAAGGCACAAGACCACACTAAAATGGGAAGACTCTCTCAAGCTCTTCACCATGAGAAAAATAAGATTCGATAAATTCCTCCTACATACTTCCAACTACTCCATGTCAACAAATCTCAGATAATAGGATTGCAAATAATCCCAAATAGTAGCAGTCTTTGATTTAATTGGCCACTGTGAACTAACTTTATATAAAGTGTTCACCTAGTGGTTGCTTGAAAGAACATCCTGGGACAGCTTCAGAGAAAACTCATCCAGAAGAATGGAGGCTAGACTATAAAACTGCAAATGACAGTAAACACTGCTTCCATGTAGTAGTCATCTAGCTTTTAGTAGCGCAAATTTCATATACCTGAAGAAAGTCTTGTAGCCCTCTGGCATCTCTCCAAGGTGTTACAGAGGGGAGCTATTGCTTCAGTTACATAACATTAGTCAGAACCGATTCAGTTCCAGCCAACCTCATAACCTCTTTAGTCATGAAACCATCTTCTTCTTACCATTTACAAAAAGGCTGTTTGGGTCCAAGTGGTACCCCTTCATCTTGGTGAAACCGTTGGTCTCATTTACAAATTTATGATATATCTGCACTCGATCAAAAGGTGGAGCTGTGGCATTTTTACGGTAGCAGCAGACACTGTCTATGCCGGTGTTCTCACCCTGATTCACAGATCTGGGAATGAAAAGACACATCTTGAGATATATTCAGAGAAGCTGTAGAAGACTTTGGATGGTTTCACATAGGTAATGTTGCACCTGGATCCACCTGGCAGGCCAAAAAGTAAAAAGTGAAGGCTTCCAGTTCAGACTTAATACAGTTCTATCATCCTCTTTTTGGAATTTTCCAGACAGTATTTTTAATCTGGTGTTTCATTTGAATTCCATTTCAAATCATATTGTGGCAAGGAGTGGAGGAAGCCAACCATGGAGCCTCTAGCAAAGTGATAGGAACTGAATCTGAAGCAAATAAATTGTTTGGGATATAAATGCGGAAGGATGTCTTTTAGAGATTTGTTTATCACTGTGATATGCTACCGAGTGGAACTGAAACAAACTATGGGTTTGCTCAAGTATAACTAGATGTTGCGAGAAGTCATTCCCATAACAGGGCATTCAAGTATTGTGAAAATCTCCATCCCATGTTACTTACCTTAATGTTGATAAACTACAGTTGATCAAATATGGACCAATCTTGCTGGTATTCAATATCTGTTCCAACTAGGTTTAAAGAAAAAATGATATTTATTGCTGGTAGTAAAAATACTATTGCTGACTATTTTATGAAAATCTTATGTGGTAGAGCAGCTGGGGTAAGCATGCATTTGTCTCCTCACCAATTTACAGAAGACTCCTTGTGTTGAGCTGAACAGCTTTGACTTGGGGTTGCCCATCTGTGGCCTATACATCAAATTATTTACAGTGAAGTTGAGTGTAAAGCATTCAGTTGCCACTGGAGGTTTGGAAGTGGGAGAAACAGCTAGAAGAAAAATAATGGATCTCAGATATGGAAGCCAGAGTTGATGCAATATTATCAGTGTATCAATCACTGTTTGTATGTTTCGGTGGCTATTATGAACAGTGGTGTTTCAGTATTGGATAATTTAAGATAAGAAGCCGAAAGCACCAGCCTGAAGATGGCCAGTGGGACCTCATCGAAACGTTGCCAAGATACTCTCAATCTTACATGGGAAAATACCCGAACACGCCAAGACCTGCATACTTGTACCCGTGAAAATCTATGAAAATCTACGGGTACAGGTATGCAGGTCTTGGCGTGTATGGGTCTTTTCAGTCACATTAGTGTTAATCCAATGATAAATATTATTTCATTCCACTAATTTTGAATTCTGGTTACTTTTAAAAGCAAATTATTATACTTTTAAAAATGATTAGTTTTTGAAAATAATGCATTCATCCAAGATATAGTATTTGGATATTTGCATTTCATTCACTTGCTCCTGCTGCCGCCACCACCACTGAACTTGAACTTCAGGCCAGAATAAATGTTGTCTGAAAATTGAAATCCATCTCCCTGATCTGAATACTTATTAAATGATGTCCGTACAAACGCCAAATAATTCTTGTTTTCAGCACATCTAACAGCACTGGTTTGGGAGTTACATTGGTTGCCAATATCTTTCTAGATGCAATTCAAGGTGCTAGTTGTCACCCTTAAAGCCCTTCATAACTTGGTTACCTGATTCGTTTGTCTTTTTCCAGTTGTTTCTATGGCTCCAATCTCATCTAGCAGGACCAGCATGCTCTGAGTCCCATCAATCAAGGAATGTCAGTAGTCAGGGACTAGGAGACATGCCACCTGCAACATTCTCCCTCCAGAGATTAGGATAACAGTGACCCTCCTGGCCCTTCATAAGACCTTGAAATTATGCTGGGCTCTGTGTGAAGAGCCCCATTACATGGAAATGCTGACTATAATGATTATAATATATTTTGGCTACTATTTGTTTTTAATTTCTTTTTTTGTATTGTCTTTTCATTGTTTAAGTATTTTTATAATTGTTTGCTGCCCACAGTGACTGGTTTGAGGTGAGCAGGTGTACAAATTACCGACTGACTGACTGACTGACTGACTGACAGACTGAATGAATGAATGAAAGTGAGGATTCCACCTTCAAGAATTCACCAGCAAGAGTAGTCACTTTTCAAAATGCTGGGCATTGAAGATCACATATCAGGAAATTATCAAGGTTATGAAAGGCTGATTATTTTCTTTCTAAATAAGACTGTCTACTTACTTTCAATTGGAGTTGTGCTAAGTAATGTGGATTTACCTGACATTTGCTCAGGGGGAGAAAGATGTCTGGAAGTGGTTGTAGGAGTTTTAGATGTCACACTACTTGACGAAGAAGAAGCGGTGGTCATTGGCAAACTCGATGGTGTCATGCTGGTTTCTGAAAAAGCTGTAGAGGACACTGTGCCCTCTGGAGTTGGTGTTGTGGTTTTTGAAATAGAAGAAGTTACTCTGGCCTTTGTTGATGCCGTAGAAGGCACTGAACTCATTGGAGAGCTGGCTGCTTCTGACGTGACGGATAGAGGTGTGGTGGCCTCTGGAAACGTAGTTAAGTGTTTTGTGGTGATAGAATGTGGAGTAGTGGTTTCTGAAGAGGTAGTAATCTTTATAGGGCTGGAGGTCATTGTGGTCGCTGGGGTAGAAGTGGCTGTTGCTGTTGTAGTGGTTTCCAATTTGGGGGTTTGTGCAGAAGTAGGTAAGTATTCCTTGGTCGTTGGAAGTTGAGTAGTGGTTTTTGTTGTACTACTACCAATTGAGGAGCTCTCTGGGGAAGAGCTGGAGGGCTTTGTGGTGCCTGGGCCAGAGGTGGATGTTTGCTCGGGGGTAGAAAGAAGGCTGGAACTGCTTTTGGGAGTTATAGATGTCACACTACTTGATGAAGCAGAAGCGGTGGTCATTGGTGGACTTGTTGGCGTCATGCTAGTCTCTGAAAAAGCTGTAGAAGACACTGTGCCCTCTGGAGTTGGTGTTGTGATTTTGGAAATAAAAGAAGTTACTCTGGTCTTTGCTGATGCCGTAGAAGGCACTGAACTCATTGGAGCGCTGGCTGCTTCTGACGTGACGGATAGAGATGTGGTGGCCTCTGGAGAAGTAGTTAAGTGTTTTGTGGTGACTGAATGTGGAGTTGTGGTTTCTGAAGAGGGAGTAGTCTTTATAGAGCTGGATGTCATTGTTCTGGCTGTTGCTGTTGTAGTGGTTTCCAATGGGGAGGTTTGTGCAGAAGTAGTTAAGTATTCCTTGGTCGTTGGAAGTTGAGAAGTGGTTTTTGTTGTACTACTACTAACTGAGGAGCTCTCTGGGGAAGAGTTGGAGGTCATTGTGGTCGTTGGGGAAGAAGTGGCTGTTGCTGTTGTAGTGGTTTCCAATGTGGAGGTTTGTGCAGAAGTAGTTAAGTATTCCTTGGTCGTTGGAAGTTGAGTAATGGTTTTTGTAGTACTACTAATTGAGGAGCTCTCTGGGGAAGAGCTGGAGGGCTTTGTGGTCTCTGGGCCAGCGGGGGATGTTTGTTCTGGGGTAGAAAGGGGACTGGAACTGCTTGTGGGAGTTATAGATGTCACACTACTTGATGAAGCAGAAGCGGTGGTCATTGGCAAACTCGTTGGCGTCATGCTGGTTTCTGAAAAAGCTGTAGAGGACACTGTGCCCTCTGGAGTTGGTGTTGTGGTTTTTAAAATAGAAGAAGTTTCTCTGGCCTTTGCTGATGCCGTAGAAGGCACTGAACTCATTGGAGAGCTCGCTGCTTCTGACGTGACGGATAGAGGTGTGGTGGCCTCTGGAGAAGTAGTTAAGTGTTTTGTGGTGATAGAATGTGGAGTAGTGGTTTCTGAAGAGGTAGTAATCTTTATAGGGCTGGAGATCATTGTGGTCGCTGGGGAAGAAGTGGCTGTTGCTGTTGTAGTGGTTTCCAATGTGGGGGTTTGTGCAGAAGTAGTTAAGTATTCCTTGGTCGTTGGAAGTTGAGTAGTGGTTTTTGTTGTACTACTACTAATTGAGGAGCTCTCTGGGGAAGAGCTGGATGTCTTTGTGGTCCCTGGACCAGAGGTGAATGTTTGCTCGGGGGTAGAAAGAAGGCTGGAACTGCTTTTGGGAGTTATAGATGTCACACTACTTGATGAAGCAGAAGCAGTGGTCATTGGGAGACTTGTTGGTGTCATGCTGGTTTCTGAAAAAACTGTCGAGGACACTGTGCCCTCTGGAGATGGTGTTGTGGTTTTTAAAAGGGAAGAAGTTACTCTAATCTTTGCTGATGCCGTAGAAGGCATTGAACTCATTGGAGAGCTGGCTGCTTCTGACGTGACGGATAGAGGTGTGGTGGCCTCTGGAGAAGTAGTTAAGTGTTTTGTGGTGATAGAATGTGGAGTAGTGGTTTCTGAAGAGGGAGTAGTCTTTATAGAGCTGGATGTCATTGTTGTCTCTGAAGTGGCTGTTGCTGTTGTAGTGGTTTCCAATGTGGAGGTTTGTGCAGAAGTAGTTAAGTATTCCTTGGTCGTTGGAAGTTGAGTAATGGTTTTTGTAGTACTACTAATTGAGGAGCTCTCTGGGGAAGAGCTGGAGGGCTTTGTGGTCTCTGGGCCAGTGGGGGATGTTTGCTCTGGGGTAGAAAGGGGACTGGAACTGCTTGTGGGAGTTATAGATGTCACACTACTTGATGAAGCAGAAGCGGTGGTCATTGGCAAATTCGTTGGCGTCATGCTGGTTTCTGAAAAAGCTGTAGAGGACACTGTGCCCTCTGGAGTTGGTGTTGTGATTTTTAAAATAGAAGAAGTTTCTCTGGCCTTTGCTGATGCCGTAGAAGGCACTGAACTCATTGGAGAGCTGGCTGCTTCTGACGTGACGGATAGAGGTGTGGTGGCCTCTGGAGAAGTAGTTAAGTGTTTTGTGGTTATAGAATGTGGAGTAGTGGTTTCTGAAGAGGTAGTAATCTTTATAGGGCTGGAGGTCATTGTGGTCGTTGGGGAAGAAGTGGCTGTTGCTGTTGTAGTGGTTTCCAATGTGGGGGTTTGTGCAGAAGTAGTTAAGTATTCCTTGGTCGTTGGAAGTTGAGTAGTGGTTTTTGTTGTACTACTACTAATTGAGGAGCTCTCTGGGGAAGAGCTGGAGGGCTTTGTGGTCCCTGGGCCAGAGGTGGATGTTTGCTCGGGGGTAGAAAGAAGGCTGGAACTGCTTGTGGGAGTTATAGATGTCACACTACTTGCAGAAGCGGTGGTCATTGGCAAACTCGTTGGCATCATGCTGGTTTCTGAAAAAGCTGGAGAGGACACTGTGCCCTCTGGTGTTGGTGTTGTGGTTTTCGAAATGGAAGAAGTTACTCTGGTCTTTGCTGATGCCGTAGAAGGCATTGAACTCATTGGAGAGCTGGCTGCTTCTGACGTGACGGATACAGGTGTGCTGGCCTCTGGAGAAGTAGTTAAGTGTTTTGTGGTGATAGAATGTGGAGTAGTGGTTTCTGAAGAGGTAGTAATCCTTATAGGGCTGGAGGTCATTGTGGTCGTTGGGGAAGAAGTGGCTGTTGCTGTTGTAGTGGTTTCCAATGTGGGGGTTTGTGCAGAAGTAGTTAAGTATTCCTTGGTCGTTGGAAGTTGAGTAGTGGTTTTTGTTGTACTACTACTAATTGAGGAGCTCTCTGGGGAAGAGCTGGAGGGTTTTGTGGTCCCTGGACCAGAGGTGAATGTTTGCTCGGGGGTAGAAAGAAGGCTGGAACTGCTTTTGGGAGTTTTAGATGTCACACTACTTGATGAAGCAAAAGCGGTGGTCATTGGCAAACTCGTTGGCGTCATGCTGGTTTCTGAAAAAGCTGTAGAGGACACTGTGCCCTCTGGTGTTGGTGTTGTGGTTTTCGAAATGGAAGAAGTTACTCTGGTCTTTGCTGATGCCGTAGAAGGCATTGAACTCATTGGAGAGCTGGCTGCTTCTGACGTGACGGATACAGGTGTGCTGGCCTCTGGAGAAGTAGTTAAGTGTTTTGTGGTGATAGAATGTGGAGTAGTGGTTTCTGAAGAGGTAGTAATCTTTATAGGGCTGGAGGTCATTGTGGTTGCTGGGGGAGAAGTGGCTGTTTCTGTTGTTGTGGTTCCCAATGTGGGGGTTTGTGCAGAAGTAGTTAAGTATTCCTTGGTCGTTGGAAGTTGAGGAGTGGTTTTTGTTGTACTACTACTAATTGAGGAGCTCTCTGGGGAAGAGCTGGAGGGCTTTGTGGTCCCTGGGCCAAAGGTGGGTGTTTGCTCAGGGGTAGAAAGGTGACTGGAACTGCTTGTGGGAATTATAGATGTCACACTACTTGATGAAGCAGAAGCGGTGGTCATTGGCAAACTCGTCGAGATCATGCTGGTTTCTGAAAAAGCTGTAGAGGACACTGTGCCCTCTGGAGTTGGTGTTGTGGTTTTCAAAAGGGAAGAAGTTACTCTAATCTTTGCTGATGCCGTAGAAGGCATTGAACTCATTGGAGAGCTGGCTGCTTCTGACGTGACGGATAGAGGTGTGGTGGCCTCTGGAGAAGTAGTTAAGTGTTTTGTGGTGATAGAATGTGGAGTAGTGGTTTCTGAAGAGGGAGTAGTCTTTATAGAGCTGGATGTCATTGTTGTCTCTGAAGTGGCTGTTGCTGTTGTAGTGGTTTCCAATGTGGAGGTTTGTGCAGAAGTAGTTAAGTATTCCTTGGTCGTTGGAAGTTGAGTAATGGTTTTTGTAGTACTACTAATTGAGGAGCTCTCTGGGGAAGAGCTGGAGGGCTTTGTGGTCTCTGGGCCAGCGGGGGATGTTTGCTCTGGGGTAGAAAGGGGACTGGAACTGCTTGTGGGAGTTATAGATGTCACACTACTTGATGAAGCAGAAGCGGTGGTCATTGGCAAATTCGTTGGCGTCATGCTGGTTTCTGAAAAAGCTGTAGAGGACACTGTGCCCTCTGGAGTTGGTGTTGTGGTTTTTAAAATAGAAGAAGTTTCTCTGGCCTTTGCTGATGCCGTAGAAGGCACTGAACTCATTGGAGAGCTGGCTGCTTCTGACGTGACGGATAGAGGTGTGGTGGCCTCTGGAGAAGTAGTTAAGTGTTTTGTGGTTATAGAATGTGGAGTAGTGGTTTCTGAAGAGGTAGTAATCTTTATAGGGCTGGAGGTCCTTGTGGTCGTTGGGGAAGAAGTGGCTGTTGCTGTTGTAGTGGTTTCCAATGTGGGGGTTTGTGAAGAAGTAGTTAAGTATTCCTTGGTCGTTGGAAGTTGAGTAGTGGTTTTTGTTGTATTACTACTAATTGAGGAGCTCTCTGGGGAAGAGCTGGAGGGTTTTGTGGTCCCTGGGCCAGAGGTGGATGTTTGCTCGGGGGTAGAAAGAAGGCTGGAACTGCTTGTGGGAGTTATAGATGTCACACTACTTGATGAAGCAGAAGCAGTGGTCATTGGGAGACTCGTTGGTGTCATGCTGGTTTCTGAAAAAGCTGTAGAGGACACTGTGCCCTCTGGAGTTGGTGTTGTGGTTTTCGAAATGGAAGAAGTTACTCTGGCCTTTGCTGATGTCGTAGAAGGCACTGAACTCATTGGAGAGCTGGCTGCATCTGACGTGACGGATAGAGGTGTGGTGGCCTCTGGAGAAGTAGTTAAGTGTTTTGTGGTGATAGAATGTGGAGTAGTGGTTTCAGAAGAGGGAGTAGTCTTTATAGAGCTGGATGTCATTGTTTTCTCTGAAGTGGCTGTTGCTGTTGTAGTGGTTTCCAATGTGGAGGTTTGTGCAGAAGTAAAGTATTCCTTGGTTGTTGGAAGTTGAGTAATGGTTTTTGTAGTACTAGTAATTGGGGAGCTCTCTGGGGAAGAGCTGGAGGGCTTTGTGGTCTCTGGGCCAGCGGGGGATGTTTGCTCTGGGGTAGAAAGGGGACTGGAACTGCTTGTGGGAGTTATAGATGTCACACCACTTGATGAAGCAGAAGCGGTGGTCATTGGCCAATTCGTTGGCGTCATGCTGGTTTCTGAAAAAGCTGTAGAGGACACTGTGCCCTCTGGAGTTGGTGTTGTGGTTTTCAAAATGGAAGAAGTTACTCTGGTCTTTGCTGATGCTGTAGAAGGCACTGAACTCATTGGAGAGCTGGCTGCATCTGACGTGACGGATAGAGGTGTGGTGGCCTCTGGAGAAGGAGTTAAGTGTTTTGTGGTGATAGAATGTGGAGTAGTGGTTTCAGAAGAGGGAGTAGTCTTTATAGAGCTGGATGTCATTGTTTTCTCTGAAGTGGCTGTTGCTGTTGTAGTGGTTTCCAAAGTGGAGGTTTGTGCAGAAGTAGTTAAGTATTCCTTGGTTGTTGGAAGTTGAGTAATGGTTTTTGTAGTACTACTAATTGGGGAGCTCTCTGGGGAAGAGCTGGAGGGCTTTGTGGTCTCTGGGCCAGTGGGGGATGTTTGCTCTGGGGTAGAAAGGGGACTGGAACTGCTTGTGGGAGTTATAGATGTCACACTACTTGATGAAGCAGAAGCGGTGGTCATTGGCAAATTCGTTGGCGTCATGCTGGTTTCTGAAAAAGCTGTAGAGGACACTGTGCCCTCTGGAGTTGGTGTTGTGGTTTTCAAAATGGAAGAAGTTACTCTGGCCTTTGCTGATGTCGTAGAAGGCACTGAACTCATTGGAGAGCTGGCTGCTTCTGACGTGACGGATAGAGGTGTGGTGGCCTCTGGAAACGTAGTTAAGTGTTTTGTGGTTTTAGAATGTGGAGTAGTGGTTTCAGAAGAGGGAGTAGTCTTTATAGAGCTGGAGATCACTGTGGTCGCTGGGGAAGAAGTGGCTGTTGCTGTTGTAGTGGTTTCCAATGTGGGGGTTTGTGCAGAAGTAGTTAAGTATTCCTTGGTCGTTGGAAGTTGAGTAGTGGTTTTTGTTGTACTACTACTAATTGAGGAGCTCTCTGGGGAAGAGTTGGATGTCTTTGTGGTCCCTGGACCAGAGGTGAATGTTTGCTCGGGGGTAGAAAGAAGGCTGGAACTGCTTTTGGGAGTTATAGATGTCACACTACTTGATGAAGCAGAAGCAGTGGTCATTGGGAGACTTGTTGGTGTCATGCTGGTTTCTGAAAAAGCTGTCGAGGACATTGTGCCCTCTGGAGATGGTGTTGTGGTTTTCGAAATGGAAGAAGTTACTCTGGTCTTTGCTGATGCCGTAGAAGGCACTGAACTCATTGGAGAGCTGGCTGCTTCTGACGTGATGGATAGAGGTGTGGTGGCCTCTGGAGAAGTAGTTAAGTGTTTTGTGGTGATAGAGTGTGGAGTAGTGGTTTCTGAAGAGGTAGTAATCTTCATAGGGCTGGAGGTCATTGTGGTTGCTGGGGGAGAAGTGGCTGTTTCTGTTGTTGTGGTTCCCAATGTGGGGGTTTGTGCAGAAGTAGTTAAGTATTCCTTGGTTGTTGGAAGTTGAGTAGTGGTTTTTGTTGTACTACTACTAATTGAGGAGCTCTCTGGGGAAGAGCTGGAGGGCTTTGTGGTCCCTGGGCCAGAGGTGGATGTTTGCTCGGGGGTAGAAAGAAGGCTGGAACTGCTTGTGGGAGTTATAGATGTCACACTACTTGATGAAGCAGAAGCGGTGGTCATTGGCAAACTCGTTGGCGTCATGCTGGTTTCTGAAAAAGCTGTAGAGGACACTGTGCCCTCTGGAGTTGGTGTTGTGGTTTTCAAAATGGAAGAAGTTACTCTGGTCTTTGCTGATGCCGTAGAAGGCACTGAACTCATTGGAGAGCTGGCTGCTTCTGACGTGATGGATAGAGGTGTGGTGGCCTCTGGAAACGTAGTTAAGTGTTTTGTGGTGATAGAATTTGGAGTAGTGGTTTCTGAAGAGGTAGTAATCTTTATAGGGCTGGAGATCATTGTGGTCGCTGGGGAAGAAGTGGCTGTTGCTGTTGTAGTGGTTTCCAATGTGGGGGTTTGTGCAGAAGTAGTTAAGTATTCCTTGGTCGTTGGAAGTTGAGTAGTGGTTTTTGTTGTACTACTACTAATTGAGGAGCTCTCTGGGGAAGAGCTGGATGTCTTTGTGGTCCCTGGACCAGAGGTGAATGTTTGCTCGGGGGTAGAAAGAAGGCTGGAACTGCTTTTGGGAGTTATAGATGTCACACTACTTGATGAAGCAGAAGCGGTGGTCATTGGGAGACTTGTTGGTGTCATGCTGGTTTCTGAAAAAGCTGTAGAGGACACTGTGCCCTCTGGAGTTGGTGTTGTGGTTTTCGAAATGGAAGAAGTTACTCTGGTCTTTGCTGATGCCGTAGAAGGCATTGAACTCATTGGAGAGCTGGCTGCTTCTGATGTGACGGATACAGGTGTGCTGGCCTCTGGAGAAGTAGTTAAGTGTTTTGTGGTGATAGAGTGTGGAGTAGTGGTTTCTGAAGAGGTAGTAATCTTTATAGGGCTGGAGGTCATTGTGGTCGCTGGGGGAGAAGTGGCTGTTTCTGTTGTTGTGGTTCCCAATGTGGGGGTTTGTACAGAAATAGTTAAGTATTCCTTGGTTGTTGGAAGTTGAGTAGTGGTTTTTGTTGTACTACTACTAATTGGGGAGCTCTCTGGGGAAGAGCTGGAGGGCTTTGTGGTCCCTTGGCCAAAGGTGGATGTTTGCTCGGGGGTAGAAAGGAGACTGGAACTGCTTGTGGGAGTTATAGCTGTCACACTACTTGATGAAGCAGAAGTGGTGTTCATTGGCAAACTTGTTGGCGTCATGCTGGTTTCTGAAAAAGCTGTAGAGGACACTGTGCCCTCTGGAGTTGGTGTTGTGGTTTTCGAAATGGAAGAAGTTACTCTGGCCTTTGCTGATGCCGTAGAAGGCATTGAACTCATTGGAGAGCTGGCTGCTTCTGACGTGACGGATAGAGGTGTGGTGGCCTCTGGAGAAGTAGTTAAGTGTTTTGTGGTGATAGAATGTGGAGTAGTGGTTTCTGAAGAGGTAGTAATCTTTATAGGGCTGGAGGTCATTGTGGTCGCTGGGGAAGAAGTGGCTGTTGCTGTTGTAGTAGTTTCCAATGTGGGGGTTTGTGCAGAAGTAGTTAAGTATTCCTTGGTCGTTGGAAGTTGAGTAGTGGTTTTTGTTGTACTACTACTAATTGAGGAGCTCTCTGGGGAAGAGCTGGAGGGCTTTGTGGTCTCTGGGACCCATGTGGTAGTTTGTGATGTGGTGGACGCAGTCAAGGTGGTTGCTGGGAATGCTGTGGAGACTGCTATGCTCTCTGGAATGGTACTTGTGGTTTTCATTGTGGGAGAAGTCATCATGCTACTCTTTCCTGAAGCTGTAGTGCTCTCTGTTGGAGCCATCGCTGTTTCAGATGTGGTGGATTCAAGCATGGTCGTCTCTGGGATACTTGTCGAGTGTCCTATTTCCTTTGGGATAGAAGCTGATGTTTCTTTTGTTGTGGTTTCTAGCGTGATGGTTTCTGAAGTGCTAATAGCCTTCGTAGAGCTGACTGTAAAAAACATGGATAGCCCTCTGTCCTCTGTTGGAGATGTGGCTGTTTCTGATTTGGTGTATGCACTACTTGTTGCCATATTCTGTTTGCTTGTGGTAGTGGAGGATGTTTCCGATGTAGTTGTTCCCTTTACTGTTCCTGTTGGTGCTGAAAGAATATAAATAATTTGTATTAAATTAATGTAGTATGAAGGACAGAACAAAGGTTTTAAACTGCAATTTGCTTATAGAACATATTAAAACTTCGTAAAGTTTTCATTCTTTTTGTTTGCATGGATGTTTCTTTACTTTTTGATACCTTTGACCATGCAGATCAGTTTGTAATTCTATGGGTTTCCTTCCTTCATCAATTTGATTAAGTATATTAATTTCCTCTGTATTTGTTTGAGGCATTTGTTGGTCTTTCCCTGTCTTATTTTTCTTAGCTACTGATTTTCATGAGGTTAGACAGTGATATTCAAGTTATATTTATTATAATTGAATATGTATATTTATTGGTTGTATATTTCACCGTTCATTCAAATATCCTTCCTTCTTCCTATTTTTCACATAAAACTCTATTTGTTATCTTGGGGTGAGAGAGAAAGATTGGGCTAAATTCACCAGAAAACTTTTGTGACTGGTGAGGGTTAAGCATTGTACCACATTGTCTTTGAATTTCACCAGATAAGTTAGAAACTGAGAACCTGGATGCAGTGATATGGTCTATCCTTAAGCTAAGGTCTTTTCGCTATAGTCCTCATTTTATAACCTCAGTTGGGACCAGCAATTCAATCATTAAGTGAAGCAGTCACTAAGTGAGACCATGATGATCTTCAACTTTTCCTTGATTAATAGACCTGTGACGGTTTTAAATGCAAAGATTGCTCGCAAAGTTACTTTTTCATCCCATCATTTCATCCACCATTGTAGTTTTACAATGGTCACTAAATAAGGCAGTTACTAAACAAGGATTACCCAAATAAAAGTCCTAAATAAAAGGCAAAAAAAAAAAATACCATAATCACCTTACAATACATTCCTTCAGTCCTTCACTCAGCAAAAAAATATACCAGCATAAATTACATTACATGATGGCTGAATCCAGTTCTTTCTTAGCAGCAGGGCTAGGAAGGGTTACTGCCCTTACAACTGTATTCAGGACAAGTTAAAGGCCTCAAAAAGTGGATTACTTTGAATATGTTTCTTTTTCCTCCCCATCAACATTACTGGAATTGAGTGATTTGGGGATGGGATGGAACGGGAGAGTGAGATGAAAGATTCAGATACCTTTCAAATTGCCCAAATGTATCCCTTTGTCTCAGCCAATAGCATGTCCCTTGATTACTTTTGGATTCAGGTGTTAGTACATCAAAGTTGGCTAGGTCAGGAAATAAAACTTCATTAGGTTTATTAGACTCTGCTTTATTGCAGAGTGCCAAGTTTCTTCTGTCCTTTCTTATAACATGACATTACATTAAATCTTTCTTAGGCTCCCTTCTTTTCCCAGGGCTCAGATTTGGGGGTCTGAGTCATTACTGAGTTCTGGTGACTGCCTGGACCAATTCCTCTAGGTTTCTTGGAAGTATTTTCAGAAGTGCTTTGTCCTTGCCTTGCCTAGGACTAAGAGAGAGAGGCTTGCCCAAACTCACCCAGTCCTTCATGCCTAAAGCAGGACGAGAACACAGGATCCTGGCAGTAACTCCTATCCTGTTGCCTTAACCAATTTGGCTCTTGAGATTTCATTTATGATCTCTTTTATCAGTTAAAAGTTGTGTTCTTTTGCCCGTGTTTTCTACCTCCCTTTACATCAGCTTTCTTCCAGAAGACTTCATAAATAACCCATGATTCAGGTCACCAACATGGTGGAGGGATTATGAGGAATACTAGTCAACTTTTCTCTCTTTCTCCCTTTGCCATATAAATGTACTTGTGACCTGGGACCTCTTGTAACTTTTATCCCTGCTCCCATTTATCTCACATAGATGGATGTTCAAGCCAATGTCAATGCTGGCTGTGAATGCTCATGGTCAGCAGCACCTAGTAGTATTATGCGGGTAGGTGAAATAACATTGCCCCCACTCCCAGTTAAAGCAAAAACAGAAATAAAACAAATAAATCTACAATGTAGGCTAGTGCTTTCTCTAGGGAATGGAGAACACTAGTTTTGTTTTCTTACATAAATGTCTCCTATCCTTCCTTGTGTTTTAAAAACAGGGCTAGTATTCTTTGACAAGTAAATTAATCTGGAAATATCAGACTGGCATTTTCCAAAGCACGGGTCAGGTATTACGCAGGTTGATGTCACTGTGGAAGCCAGGTGTTCAGTTTGTCCTGCATTTGATTCCAAAAGAACCAGGGAGGGCAGTTGCCAGTGGCCTAGGAAAGATGACATGCCTACAACATCCTCACATGAGCAATAGGTGCTGGTCAGATTACCTGACTATATTATCACCAACTTTTTCAATAAACCACTATAAATCATTCATACATTGAAAGTGGTGCTGGAAGAAGAGAAGAAAACTATTTTAGCGCTGCTTCTAAAGTTGAATTAAGCTGCCTCTGCGGCAGGTGAAGATGAGATGAAAACAATATTTGAGCTACCCAGGGTTGTTTGTGGAGATGGGTGGCTATAGAAATCAAACAACAAACGAAGAAAATGTCATGGAAGCCTAACCTTGTAAGCAGGGGTATGCTTCAGCTGGTTTGTGCCAGTTTGGCCAAACCGGATGTTAATTTTACATCTAGCTCAGCAAACAGATAGTTCCAACGACTAGCCCACCCCATCCTGCCCCTCCCAGGAGTCCCCACATGGCCCATTTTGGATCACAGGTAAGTGCAGGGCCCATGTGGAAGCTCGGGGAGAGTGAAAAACGGGCCTCCCAGAGGCTTGAGGAAAGCCTCCAGAGCCCAGGGGTGAAAATGGACCTCCCGGAGGGTCGAGGAAAGCCTCCAGAGTCCAGGGAGGGCAAAAAACAGGGCCCCTGTGGCCCATTTTCATTCCCAAGGTAGTGCAGGGAGGCCTACTAGGTCAAAAATGGGGCATGGGGGTGCAGTGCCCCACTCGGCAGCCTGTTTTCACTCCCAGGGTGGTATAGTAGGCCAACTAGGCCACGTCCACCATGGCCACTGGGCAACCAGGCAGAGAACTGGTTGTTAAATTATTTGAAGCCCACCCATGCTTGTGAGATAATGAAGGGAGCATAGTTATTCTATGGGAAGGTAAGCCAAATACTTTCTGCAGACAGGTGGCGGCTTTAGCCTCGGTGATAGCCTGGGATGACCTCCGATCCATAACGCACCATCCACATGTCCGCACCTCTCTTAAGAGTGCTGCAAACTTACGACCTGTAATTCACTGCTATCCCACCTGGGACCTCAACAAGGTGTTAACCGCACTTACAACTGGCCCGTTCGAGCCTTTAAGAACCAATAGTCTTAAATTCCTGATATATAAGGTGGCCTTCCTAATTGCAATGACATCAGCAGGGAGGATTTCTGAATTGGTGGCATTGTCAATGAGAAAGGACCTGTGCGTGTGTCATGCGAACAGAATGATTCTCCGATTAGATCCATTGTCTACTCCTAAAGTAAATTCAGCCTTCCACAGAGCGCAAGAGTTGGTGCTTCCAAAATTTTTGTCTGAAACCATCTCATAAACTGGAGCATCAATGGCATCGACTTGATGTTCGAAGGGCCTTAAGCATCTATCTAAACCGCACGGTGGCATTTCGAAAATCTGAGGCTCTATTCCTATCCTTCAACCCATCCACTTTTGGGCAAAAGGTGTCGGCGACGACCATTGGTAGATGGTTGAGAGCCACCATAGCTAAAAGTTACGAATGCCAGTCCATCTCAGTTCCTAAGGGCACTGCAGCCCACTCAACAAGGAGTGCGGCAACATCAGCTGTATGGGCCACACGGGCTTCCATAGACGAAATTTGCAGAGCGGCACCTTGGGCTTCACCATCTCCCTTTGTCAGAAATTATAAAATTGATGTCTATGCCTCAGCAGACGCTTCATTTGGCAGAAGAGTCCTGCAGAGGGTCCACAGAGTTTAGGAGTGGATTTCGATCCAGACGGAGTCCCTCTCTAAGGACAGGCCAAGCTTTGGTATGTCCCACTTCTGGATGCTCTGAACAGCTCATGGGAGAAAGGGCATTGGTACTTACCTGATGCGCCCGTTCTCTGTGAGCTGTGAAGAGTATCCAGCCCCACCCATTTCTTTCCATCTGGTGGGGTTCCGTTCCAGTCAGGGATCTAGATTAGGTGATGAGTCCTGGACTTTGGCACTCAGTCTTCGCAAAACTGGGGGACGCTGAGGAAGAGTCCCTTGGAGGAGGAGGAGCATCCCAGAGTTTTAAGCCCAGCCTTTCCAGAAGAGACTGAAGCACCTCCCACTTCTGGATGCTCTTCACAGCTCACAGAGAATGGGATTATCAGATAAGTACCAACACCCTTTTTCAGTGTGATGCTTTATAGAGCATAAAAGGTTACTTTCTCTGGCTTTGCAGGAACTCAGAGAAAGGTGTGTTGTTTGCATTGTTTGATTATTTAAAATTGGGATTTTCTGCCTGCCAAACCTGTCTCTACCCTGAGCTATGAAACCTACTTTAAACACAATATATTGCATTCGCATGCTATGCTTAACCTGTTTTTTGCATTGTTTAATTTTCTGGCTTCACACACCCCTGAACCATAAACTACTAAAGTGTCTAAGCTTACATGCCACACTATACCACATTACATATATGCATGCATACACATATACTGTACATACACACATACACAAATATAAAACAATATAGTATGGTTAAGTTATGTGGTATATTATAAAGCTGTATGGTACATTAATGTTAGGCTTGCTCCATCTCACTGGAAGTCACCAATCTTCAGACAGGGAGCCATATTTGGGCTTCTGAGAGTAAAGTTTGAAAGAACAAAACTGATATCTTTAAATGAGGATATTAGGTGGAGTGGATGGTTAATTAGTGCGATCTAGCCACCTCACAGATGGACTATTGCAGGGGTGTCAAACTCAATTTCACTGAGGGCCACATCAGGGCTGTGGTTGACCTTGGGGAGGTCAGGCAGGCGTGGCTGACTGGGTGGGTGTGGCCAACTGGGTGGGTATGGCCAACTTGATGCCACTCCTCAAACTGCTGGCATGTTTCCTCTTCACATTGGGTAAACCTGGCCAAAGCGACACTGGCCCAATCTTTCCTCTTTGCATTGAAGCAGCATGGACCAGCCCCTTACATTTTCCAGGATGGCTTCATGGGCCTTGAGTCTGACACCCCTGGACTATTGCAATGGGGCTGCTCGTAAAGACCAACAGCAAACTAAACCTAGTCTAGAATGCAGCAATGTGGGTAGTGATGGGAAGGCCATGATATGTCTATGTGTTGTGCTGCCAATATTGTTAAGTGAATCACAGAAGTTGTTGAATGAATCATTGGATTTCTAAGAGAAACCAGCTTCCCCAATTGATTCCCCAATGACTCTTGACGAATGTATCTTTTCTTTTATGTATACTGAAAGCATTTGTACCAAGACAAATTCCTTGTGTGTCCATTCACACTTGGCCAATAAAGAATTCTATTAACTATTCTATTTTGTTTTGTCAGAACCCAACTGGGAAGATTGTAAATAGCGATCATGTGACCCTGGGACACTGCAGCCCTTGTAAATGTGAACCAAATGTGATGCACCTGAATTTTGATCATGTGACTGTGGGGATGGCTGCAACGGTTGTAAGTGTGAGGACTGGTCACAAGTCCCTTTTCAGTGCTGTTGTAACTTTGAATGGTTGCTAAACAAATTGTTGTTAAGTCAAGGACTGCCTGTATAATAAGTCTGAGCTTAGTTTGCTTAGGGAGAAGCCAATAGATCACTGGATTAGTACAATTTAGAAGGGATTCTTGGATGAATTTTTTTTAGAGCCTAATCCAATCCTCAATCTGACATTTAACTAATCACCTGAATCCTCTTTTCCCATATCAACGTCTTCTTTTTGTTTGATCACATTCTGTTCTATAATATTAGCTGCAAGACACAGAGGTTATCCCTATAATAAAGTGTCACGTCCCTCTTAATCCTGCAATGTGCCAGTAAAAAAAAAAAAAAAAAAAGGAAGGGTTCATCCTGAATCCGGTAAAAAAATAATTTCACTTCTATAATCCAGAGATGGATGTCAGTTTTGGTTTTTCTCATTTTCCAAAAAGTTCTACATAGATTATGATGTGCCCTGAAAACCTAGGCTGGAGGCTAGGAAAAGAGATCGGAATTAAAGAGAAAAAGCTATTCAAATGGGACATGCTATTCATGAAGTAGACTGCCCTGGTAGATGGGTCACCTCCTCAATTACATGTTTATAAAGGGAAGTTGAATTGCCCTGTGTCAAAGATGTTGAAGGAGTGAGATTCCTGTATTCAGCAAGGAGAAGGAATATACAGTAAGGACTCCAGGATATCTTCTGATGCGATCACTGACCTTATCATGGCCCAGTTCGCATAAGATGCTAAAACACTGGTTGAGTGTATGATCAAAGATGATGACAGGACTAGAGGCTAAAACATATAAAGAACTGTTGCTGAAATTGGGTATGTCTCGTTTAATGAAAAGTAGGACTAGGGGTGACATGGTAGCAGTCTTCCAATATCTAAGGGGCTGCCACAGAGGAGAAGGGGTCAACCTATTCTTCAAAGCACCTGAAGGCAGGACAAGAAGCAATGGATGGAAACTAATCAATGGGAGTACGAATCTAGAGCTAAGAAAAAGTTTCTTGAGAGTTAGAACAATTTATCAGTGGGACAACTTGCCTCCAGAAGTTGGGGATGTTCTAACACTGGAAGTTTTTAAGAGATTTGGTAACCATTTCTCTGGAATGGTATAGGGCAGTGTAAGTGAACCAGTGTGTGTGTTAAAAATGCCAATACAACAAATCAGGCTGCATCCCTTTTATGTGGCTGTGATGTCAACACATATTCAAAGGGGTAGGTTTCAGTTGAGTCATTGCTCCTGCCGTCCTGCCATTTTTGACCCAACCCTGAGGGAGCAAAACGCTGTTTTCATCAGGAAAAATAGATGTGATAAATTATATTCAATCAACTGCAAGGGTAAGCATAGTATAGTGTTGGTAACAGGAAAGGAAATTGCTAGCATAAAAGATCTGACCATGTAATATCTTCATTTTTGGAAACAAAGTTAACCTGACAGCAACAAATCGCAATATTTGTATAGACTCTGTCCAAGAGCAACAATACAAAGAAGCCAATTCAAACAATATGCACACATACGCAACGTGTGTCTCTGTTTGTTTGTTTGTTTTAGCTTGTTATCTCTTCCTTATTCTCCAAGCTTTAAAATGCACAACCATAATACCCTCTTTTTGTCCTGACCTTTTTCTCAAAAGAACATTCTGTTATTATTTAAAATCATACAACCATCCTTTATGCTGGCTCTAGGTCAAAGGTTGGAAATCTGCATTGATTTAAATCCACGCTTTTCTCTTTCAGCCAAATCAATTGGAGTACGAGCAGTGGGTTTTGCTGGAGGAAGCATCTGTAAAATTCAGTCTGCTCTGACATTCAAATTTCAAATGGGTATTTTGAATGAGCTTTTTTGCTAGCAAATGCAAGAGCTTGTTGAAACTAAATCATCGATACCTTGTAAGAATAAAATCAATTCAGAAATTAAAAAAGAATTTGAAAGGATTCAATATGACACTGCGAATGTAGTGGAAAATCAGAAACCTTTTCAAGCAGGGGAGAAACATTAAGCAATGAAACTCAATTTCATTGAGGGCAGCATCAGGGTTGTGTTTCACCTCGAGGGGTTAGGGGCGTGGTCAGGGTGGGCGTGGCCAGCTCCGTATCACTCATCGAGGCTCCGTTTTTGGTCGCGATGGCCTCCTGCAGCACTCTGCCAGCAAAAACGGAGCTTGGGAGGCCGCATGAGCTCCATTTTCCCTGACAGAGAACTGCGGGCCAGACCTTCGCTGTTTCCAGGGCAGGCCCATGGGCCTTGAGTTTGACATGGGCCTTGAGTTTTAGAGGAAACTTAAAATGACAGAAAGTTAGAAAACAGATTTTAACATAGGATTGGGCTAACTTTTACAATCAGAGAGTTTGAGAGCTATATGCAGACCTTGATCCTCTTTGCTATCCCTCTCAAGGTAGGGGCTGACACTCCGTGATGCAATCTCCTGCCATTTTGAGGTGTGGTAAGATGACGATTGATAAAGCAAGAAGAGACACCATTTAAAAACAGTGTTTCTTAATGTACCTTCTTCTGGGAAGAAAGCAAGGAAGGAGATATACATTTTACCACATTTCTTGAAGACAGTAAGAAATTTTCCAGGAAGTTCCATTAAAGAGTGACAAGAATGAAGTTCATTGTTCTTGTTCTTATTTTCCCCCTCCTCCTCCCACTCCTCCTCCACAAGTAAGTTAAAATACAAGTAAATATTTCTTTCCCAAGATTCGGTCTATTCTTGAAAGAGCTAATCTTACTGAATTAAACTGGAGATGATAGCTCAGAATTTAATCCAGTTCAGGTTTGAAAAATAATGGCTATACAGGTAGTCCTCAACTTACAACAGTTCATTTAGTGACTGTTCGAAGTTACAACGGCACTGAAAAAAGTGACTGATGACCATTTTTCACACTTATGACTGTTGCAGCATCCTCGTGTGTATGTGATTTACATTTGGAAGTTTGATAACTAGTTCATATTTATGATGGTTTCAGTGTCCTGTGATCATCTTTTGCAACTTTCTAACAACCAAAGTCAATGGGGAAGCCAGATTCACTTAACAATGGTGTTACTAATTTAACAACTGCAGTGATTCACTTAACAAAGGTAGTTTAAAAATGTTGTAAAATGTGGCAAAACTCACTTAACAAATTTCAGCAACTTAAATTCTGGACTCAATTTAATTGTGGTCGTAAGTACCTGTACTTATACTTTTCTACATAAACTGGAGTTCTTCTCTCAAATTCCAAAGGTAGGACAAAAATAGCCCCAATCTCCTCATTCTTCCTTCTCTGCATTGCTTGGATTGCTAGATAGGCTAGGTGTTACACAGAAGCAAACTTTGTGGCACAATATGCATTTAATGGCTTAAAATTTCCCTTAATCCCCTGCTCAGTGTCAATGGTTTACGGTTGTGTTAGAAGATGACGGATGGTATCACAAAAAAAGGAAACTGGTGCCAAGAAAGTTACTTCCTTATAAAAACATATCCTGCTCTGTTTTGACACTAACTCAAGACTAAAAGGCTGAGAAGAAAAAACATTTACTCATACTGAGACAGAGGGAGGGGGAAAGCATACACAGGAGTGTTACAATTTCATGAATCAAAGAAAGTGTTCAATTTTTCACTTCCTTGCACCATTTAGGCCCTGAAGGTAAATGACATTTCCAAACACGCTGTTCAGTGTCAGCTCTGAAAATAGGTCCGGTACATCCATGAAAGAGACTGGCTGATCAATGTCCAAGACCAAAATGGCATCTCCAAAAAGTAACATACCTTCAAGGAGCAAGTCACTTGGAAGATGACGCAAAACACATAGGGAATGTGACAGAAAAGGGGTGGTATAAAGTGTAGTGGGCTGATGTGGTGTAGGTTACATTAAGCAAGAAAAACCAAAAGTGCACATATAGACTGGGTGAAACCAGGCTTAATAGCAGTAACTGTGAGAGGGATCTTGGAGTCTTAGTGGACAACCAATTAAATATGAGCTAGCAGAGTGTGACCGCAGCCAAAAAAGCCAATTAAATCCTAAATTGCATTAACAGAGGAATACAATCAAGATCAAGTGAGGTACTAATACCACTCTATAAAGCCTTAGTAAGACCAGACATGGAATACTGCATTCAGTTTTGCTCACCACGATGTAAAAATGATGTTGAGACTCTAGAAACAATGCAGAGAAGAGCAACAGAGATGATTAGGGGACTGAAGGCTAAAACATATAAAGAACGGTTGTTGGAATTGGGTATGTCTAGTCTGATTAAAAGAAGGACTAGGAGTTATATGTTAGCAGTGTTCTAATATCTCAGGGGCTGCCACAAAGAAGAGGGAGTCAAGCTATTCTCCAAAGCACCTGAGGGCAGGACAAGAAGCAATGGATGGAAACTAATCAAGGAGAGAAGCAACTTAGAACTAAGGAGGAATTTCTTGACAGAATAATTAATCAGTGGAACAACTTGCCCCCAGAAGTTGTAAATGCTCCAACACTGGAAGTTTTTAAAAAGATGTTGGATAACCATTTGTCTGAAGTGATCTAAAGTGGTATAGTTGGAAGGGGTCTTGAAGGTCCCTTCCAACTCTGTTATTCTATTCTGCTCCTATTCTCTTCTCTTCTATTCTAAAATAATAAAATAAAACTAATAAATAAAATAAACATGAAGCTGATCAGGATCATATTGGGATTGTTTCATAGGCCAGGTCAAAAAGCTACTTTATTTAGAGTCACTGACTATCAAGCAGTATAAAAAATTTAATGAATTATTTGTTATTAGAGTAGGATGGAATAATAGAATCTTGAAAAGCTGTCCATATTTCTTTGTCTTCCATTTTACACCAAACCTAAACTTTTATGGCTCTTAATTTGGGGTAGATTTGGGACGACTGGGTGGAGCTGAGCGATTATTGGCCAGATGCACTTCCTCATGCCATGCAGACTTCTCAGCAGTTTTTTTTTTTTTTTTTGAAGCCCCGGAGAAAAGTATTTGCTGCTACCTAGGATCCAACTCTCAACAACCTTCTAAGTGGGAACTGAGTATCTTTATCACTAGGCTAGCATATCTCTTATATGTATCCCATTTTACACTAAACCAGGGGTGTCCAAACTTGGCAACTTTAAGACTTGTGGACTTCAACTCCCAGAATTCCTCAGCCAGTCCACAAGTCTTAAAGTTGCCAAGGTTGGACACCCCTGCACTAAACCCTATCAAAGGTTGTTTTTAGTTTCTTTCTCATGTTTCTTATATTTGGGACTCCCTCTAGCTAGCCCCACCTCAAGTTCCTGTCTTCTACATGTCTGGCTGTAATTCCTTTACATTCAAAAAGAATTATACAGTGGGAAAAGCTGCAGAAAAGAGCCACTGCTAGAATGATATGGGAGAAGATGAAGGAGAAGAAGTTACTGTAGACCTATGAGGCAGCCCAATCAGGTTAGGGTGGCTTTAGGAACTAGAAGAGAGAGAACTGTATGAAGGAAGCTTACAGATTAGTTTTCCAAATTTAGCTTAGAGCAAATGGAAACATGTTAGATAAATTCAGGCACAGAATAACAAATATATTAGATAAATGCAGGCATAGAACAACAAATGCATACAGAGAGCGATTATTCTGTTCCACACAAGGAAGTTAGTCAGTCCTGGGAATTAAAGACAGAGTGTTTCAGGATGAAGAAAAAAAAAAGGTATCTTATGTAATAAACCCTTAAGCTACAGAATCCATTTGTTATTATCAGTTATGGAAATGGCCATCAACTTGGGAGGGTTTTCAAAGGAGTTTGCACTGCAGAGGGTCAGAATAAATGGCCCTAGTCCTGAAGATTGTAAACTTCTCCTTGAATCACAGGTAGCTTTTCTTAGAGGCTGACCCCTGAGAAGGAAGAAGAATGCTTTTGCCTTCCCCTCTGCAATTGTTAGCTATCCCAATGTTTCCACCAGGGAGAAAATTAAGACTTCCCTGATGAGGCATTTCCTATGAACTGGAAACATCCAACATTATTTAACTGGACCAGTGAATTCTGCCGCTAGCAATCCTATTATGCCTCACACCTTCCAAAACAGGATGGAGAAATCCTTCCCTGTTGTTTGTGACAAGATCTGGGAATCTACCCCAGCCAGGCAAGGCTCGCATCAGGGGTGTGTGTGGTGCCAGCCAGAAAGAAAAAATATCAGCCTTATTATCTGTTGTATTAATTCAAAGACAATGAGAAGGGGTACAGGTGCACCATGCAGTGAATTCAGAGCAGTGTATTTTAGGGGCCACTCCTAACATAGGAACCAGTGTTTCTTGGAATCAGATCATGGGTCCATGCAATCCAGAGGGACCTCATTCTAATCCCATATAATGATTTGGCCTAATTTCAAAACCCCTTTCCAGAAATTTGATCAAGAGGGCTTTTTGCAGAAATGTAGCCATCTACCTCGATTTAATATCTGAAGTACCTGTCCCCATCCTGGTGGTTTGAAAAGTTCTGGGACTAATGTGTCCGGAATAGCAAGCATGGCAACTGGCTGGGAATGTAGAGGAGCACTTCCCATATATCTGAGATAGGTAGGTAGGAAGGTAGGTAGGTAGGCAGGCAGACAGACAGACAGACAGATCAGTCTATATCACATCTATCTATCTATCTATCTATCTATCTATCTATCTATCTATCTATCTATCTATCTATCTATATCTATCTATCTATCTATCTATCTATCTATCTATCTATCTATCTATCTATCTATCTATCTATCTATCTATCTATCATCTCTCTGTCCTTCCCTCCCACTCTCTCATCTGTCTGTCTGTCTGTCTGTCTATCTATCTATCTATCTATCTATCTATCTATCTATCTATCTATCTACCTATTAACTATTATCTATTATCTATTATCTATCATCTCTCTCTTTACCAGTCATCTGTCAGAATAGCAAGGCTGGCAACTGGCTGGAAATCTGGAGGAGCATTTCCCATACATCTGAGGTAGGTCGGTAGGTAGGTAAATAGATCAGTCTATATCACATCTATCTCTATCTATTTATCTATCTATTTATTTATCATCTCTTTATCAAAATCTGGCTTCCTCATTGACTTTACTTGTTAGAAACCAGAGAAGAAAGTCACAAATGATGATCATTGACCCTGGGATATTGCAATCATCATAAATACCTACCAGTTGCCAAACACCCAAATTTTGATCATGTGACCCTGGGGGGGGGGTCAACAATCAACAATCATAGATTGTTTACAGCAATCATAGGTTGTACATCTTTTTCAGAGTCATTGTAATTTTGAATGATTGTTAAGTGAAAATTGAAGGCAACCATTGAGCGCTACCATTACAATAGCATAATTTCCTACTGATTTTTTCATGGGAGAAAAAAAAAAGGCATTAAGCTCTTTTAACAGGCATTATACATTTAATTATGTTACAGATTTGTCATCTCAACCATCTCCAAAACATAAATGTGCTCCAAATTGCTCTTCTACTGACTTCAAAAATATCCTCAAGTCACTGTGATCTTACAATCTTCAGCTCCTGAAAACCTGCTTTTTTTAAAAAAAATGAAATATTTTTTAATAGCACTGTTCACCTCTTAAAAAGAAGTTGATAACGGTGAGTTGTTCTCCAGGTATATGACAACATCTACGTCATAATTTGGGGCCCTAGACTAGAGCTATATCTTGATCCAGAAGGCCTTGGAAAGCCCTCCAGAAAGATAACTGAATATTTATGGGAGCAGGAAGTTAAATAACGGAAACAGTTAAATAAATAAGCTACATAATAATTGTGAAATAAACTGACACAATTATTAAATCAGTTGTTTAAATACTAAACAGACTGTTTAATTATAAGAGATAACAGATAATCAGAGTTGGAAGGGATCTTGTAGGTCATCTAGTCCAACCCCCTGCTCAAGCAGGAGACCTTACACCAATTCTGACAGATGGGAGTCAATCTCTTCTTGAAAGTCTCAAGTGATGATGCTCCCACAACTTCTGAAGGCAAGCTGTTCCACTGGTTGTTTGTTTTCACTGTCAGAAAGTTTCTCCTTATTTCCAGGTTAAATCTCTCCTTATTCAGTTTCCATCCATTATTCCTTGTATGGCCTTCTGGTGCTTTGAAGAATAGCTTGACCCCTTCCTCTCTATGGCAGCCCCTCAAATATTGGAAGACTGCTATCATGGCTCCCCTGGTCCTTCTCTTCACTAGACTAGCCAGGCCCAGTTCCTGCAACCGTTCTTCTTAAATAAGTTACTGGAATGACATCATCTTCGCTATCTCGAAATGTTAGTTAACTTAAAGGTAAATGAAATTGAATGAAATCTGGATTATCCTTTAACATAGTACTTTGGGGATTGCCATCTCTGCATGCATCTCTCTGTAGCCAAAAATAGTCCATCATGAAAATTTAACTCTGCATTGACTAAGGCAATGATTCTCAATCATTCTAGGGCAACTGTGTTGACTTCAACTTCCAGAATTGCCCTGACTAGGGAATTCTGGGAATTGGAGTCCACACATTTTAAAGTTGCCAAGGCTAAAAAATACTAGAACATGGGAACATTGAATGTAGAATCACTTCCTTTTCCTGCTTTCAGCCCCTGGGGATAAGTTTCACAGAATATCCTTAAGTCACAGTAAGAAGAAATGGAGCAGAAATGTCCCATTCTCCCTTTGCAACATCATCCTGTAGAACAGGGGTGTCAAACTCAATTTCATTGAGGGCCGCATCAGGGCTGTGTTTGACCTCGGGAGGGCCGGGGGTGTGTTGCCAGGGTGGGTGTGGCTAGCATGCTATCACTTGTGTCAGGAGGGTGCCTGTGGTGGCCTGAGTGCTCTGTCAGTGAAAACAGGCTCCTGAACTCTGTTTTTGGCTGGGACAGCCTCCTGCAACCCTCTGGCAGTGAAAACGAAGCTTGGGGGCCACACGTGGCCCTCACAAGCTCCATTTTTGCTGGCAGAGGCGCCGCAGGCCGGTCCTTCGCTATTTCCAGAGCATCCCCGTGGGCCAGATCTAAGCACCTTGTGGGCCAGATCCGCCCACCAGGCCTTGAGTTTGACACCCCTGCTGTAGAGTTTGACAGCAGAAGTAATACTTGTGGAATTTGCAACTACAAGGTGTGGTGACGGTTTATAAAGGGATTAGGTGAATTCTTTTACAGCAATCAAACAATGGTGTTAGTTATGGACTTTCATCTTTGTCACCTGCCTGTGAAAATCTTACCTGGCTGACCGTCACCCAACAGAGGACGACCCATATGTGTATGCATGTGTTGAAATGTCAAGACAGCAACTGTAACCACACAATCCCAATCCCATCCCTGTTTCTTATATGTGGTATGTGCAATGCTGTCTATATAAAAACGGGGCAGGGTGTCAAGCACATCGTTAATGGCCACCCTTTTGATTGTTTTGAAGACAACTCCCCAGGGTTACCTGTGTTGATGCAAATCGATAGGGGCCCACTTTGATCTACAAATCCATCTATTTTTTTAATAAAGCAGAATGAAAATGCCTGTCACTGGTTTTCAAAATAGGCATCATTCAACACGTTTTGTCTTAAAACATCTGCTTTTGCTATATAGATTGGATATATTTTTGTAGACCAAACTAAGCACTATCTAGTAAAAACACAACCTCAAGAATTCTTAAATAGAATCGTTCTGTCCAATCACGCTTGATTGGCCAATAAAGAATTCTATTCTATTGGAACGTCCCCACCCAACCACAAATTGTATAAAGGGTGCAGACGTCTTCATGCCTCCACACTTCAGCACTTGGAAGGACACTTAAGTCTTCTCCCCATTGCTACCCCGTAAAGCAATGAAAACTTTATTCCATTGTCCTGGTGTGTGTCCATTTCGGTTTTTTCAATAAGGTTTTGAATCCTTATGTCTGGCTAAACAAGTCCCTGCTGTTTTCTTGGTAAGGTGTTTGGAAGTGATTTGCAACTGGTGGCTTTCCAGGGCTGAGAGAAAGGCAGCGGTACAAGGTTACCCAACTAACTTCATGGCGGGACTAAAACTCAAAATGTCCCAGTTAATTAGTGATTAAGTAAGGCTTGATGCCTTTACCATATGAAATTGGCTCTTTAATCGTGTCTTTAGTTCTGAGCATCCATCAAATGTGGATTTGATCTGCTTTGAATTTTCACTTTTGTACGTATGCTTTGTTGTACACAGAATTTTTGAACTGGGCAGACTACAAACAGTGGGAAATGAAACCTTAGTAAATTAATAGCTCTTCTTTTTCAACATTTAGACCAGCATTTTACAGATAGTCCTCAACTTATGATCACAACTGAGCCCCAAATTTATGTTGTTAAGTGAGTTTTGTCCCATTTTACGACTTTTCTTTGCCAGGTTTTTTTAAAGTGAGTCATGGAAGTTGTTAAATTAGTAACACGGTTGTTAAGTGAATCTGGCTTCCCCATTGACTCTGCTTGTCAGAAGTTGCAAAAGATGATCATATGACCCTAGGACACTGTCATAAATATGAAACAGTTGTCAAGCATCCAAATGTCAATCATGTGACTATGGGGATGCTCCATAGTAATTAGTATGAAAAGTGGAATAAGTCACTTTTTTCCAATCAGAATAGAGCTGGAAGGGACCTTGGAGGTCTTCTAGTCCAGCCCCCTGATCAAGCAGGAGGCTCTATACCATTTCAGACAAGTGACTGTTTAGTCTCTTCTTAAAAACCTCCAGTGATGGAGTGCCCACGATTTCTGGAGGCAAGCTGTTCCACTGGTTAATTGTCTTCACTGTTAGGAAGTTTATACTTAATTCCAGGTTGCTATTCTCCTTTATTAGTTTTCATCCATTGTTTCTTGTCCTGCCCTCTGGTGCTTTGATAAATGACCCCCCTCCTCTGTGTGGCAACCTCTCAAATACTGGAATACTGCAATCGTGTCCTCCTAGTCCTTCATTTCTCTAGACTGGCCAAACCCAAATCCTGCAACCGTTCTTCACATGTTTTTGTCTCCAGGCCTTTAATTATCTTAGTTGCTTTTCTTTGCACTTTTTCAGTGCCATTGTAACTTCAAACTGTAATTAAATGGACTGTTGTAATTCAAGGACTACCTGGACAAGGGAAATGGCACACTATGGAAGTATGGTATGAGTTACTTTCATGTGTGATGAGGGGCTATACAAATATGATAGATACAGTCCCTTTTCCTTCATCCTAATTTCCCTCACCATGTCATATCTCTCCATATGTATGGTTACAATATGTAAATTAAATAAAATCCTCTTTTTCAGATTAGATTTTAGATTTAGATTTTAGATTAGCAAACAAGAAAAATGAAAAAGCCAAAAATCAAAAATGTCTCTAAGAAACAGTAAATCTGAATTTTGAATTGTCAATGCTTTCTATTTAAAAAGTTTAAACAGTTTACAGTATCTTGATCAGCAATTTGCAACCACCACTAATATAGATTAAAAGTTTCTAGATATTAACTGTCAGTATTGACTCCAATAAACCAACCTAAGAGACCTTTGATTTGGTTTTGTATATATCCCCTCCTAAATAGAAACCAAATTGTAGTTTAAAAAATTAAAGCACAAGGTATTGCAGTGAGATGTATATGCCAGCATGCTATTTGCACTTTCTGGCAAATCCAACTCTTGCAACATTTGCAAAATAAACAAATAAATTTAAATTGCACTTACCCAAGAGACAAAAAATGACCAAGAAAATGCCCATTTCCTGGAAACTGCTCGTTGTAAAACAGATAACAAAATCAAAGTTCTGATTTTTTTCTCGCATCCAAACCGTAATATTTGTTCTGACTCTCCTCTAACTTTCTAGATAATTGTAATTCCTACATCAAGTATCATGCTCTATAATGTCGTTTCTTGCCGGGTTGGTCCAATTTTTGTAGCAGGACAGTGAAAAGAAGACACACCTCTCTCTGGCGTTACACAAGCTCCTTAGAGCTATTCATTTCACACCCTTGATAAGAGGAACTATAAGAAAAATATCTTTTGGAAAGGTCATCATAGCATAAAAGGCTGTGACAAACTAATATGAATAATCAATTCAACACCCTCTGCAAGAGAACTCTCTCCCATGAAACTACTGGACAAATGCATTGGGTTCCCATCTTAGGACCAAAATTGAGCCCCTAATTTATATTGCTAAGTGAGAAATTTGTTAAATAGGTTTTGCCCCATTTTACAACTTCTTTGCCACATTTGTTAAGTGAATCACTGCGGTAGCTAAGTTAGTGACACAGTTGTTAAGTGAATCTGGCTTCCCCATTGACTTTGCTTGTCAGAAGGCCATAAAAGGGGATCACCTCACCCCAGGACACTGCAACCGTCATAAATGTGAGTCAGTTGTCAAGCATCTAAATGTAAATCACAAGCTGCAATGGCCCTAAGTGTGAAACATGGTCATAAGCCACTTTTTTCAGTGCCGTTGTAACTTTGAATGGTCACTAAATGAAGTGCTATAAGTCAAGGATGACCTGTGCTTAAGTTTCAATGGGAACAGATCTTGCCAATCATGTTTTGTCTAATTTCTACAAAGCTTTTTAGATCTGGGTGGGATGGAATGCTTTTATGCCTCCTTGTGTAGAAACACCAAGTTCAAGAGCTGTCTATCTTTGAAAAAAAAAAAAAAAAAACCATAGGGGAAGAAGTTATCTTGAAGCCAAAAGTTATGTTTTTGCAAGTGCCTCCTGATTGATCATATGAATTGGCATTCTCCATTAATGAGAAGTGTACCAGAGATGGAACTGTATTATTTATTATTATTTATTAAATTTATGTGCTACCCATTTCCTAATAGCACTTTGAATTATATTACATGTACATATAATTATATTATATGTACATGTAATATAATTACAATATAATAATAATTATATTACATGTACAGCACTTAGAATTAAATGTACATATAGAATTATGTATACTGAGAGCATATGCACCAAAGACAAATTCCTTGTGTGTCCAATCACACTTGGCTCATAAAGAATTCTATTCTATTTTATTCTATTCTATTCTACCACTTTGTAGTGCTTTACAACCCTTTCTATGAGGTTTACAGAGTCAGCCTATTTCTCCCAACAATCTGGGTCTGCATTTTACTGACCTCAGAAGGATCAAAGGCTGAGTTAACCTTGAGCTAGTCAGAACTGAACTCCTGGCGGTGAATGGTGAGTTAGACTGCAATACTGCTCTAACCATGGCTCGATCAATCAAATCTGGAAGTACCTTTGAAATGTGGCTATGTGAAATGCAGGGTAAACTGGCAAAGGTTTGTCTTTAATTCTTGTCTTCAATTATAAATATAACAGAAATATTTATATAAGTGTGTGGCTATTTTATAAAAGGTTTTTCTTTTCTAGTATAGTGGAACCCATATCCTTTTAGAATGATCGGTGGGATTGTTTCAAAATGATTAAAGTTGACCAAAACTTACAAATTATCCAGATGCAAGAAAGTAACTAGAAGAGTTCTTTGCTTTTTTCTAGTGTTTGGATTTTTGCAGCCCTGATCTGATGGTTGTAGTATCTGATATAAATGATGTTTATTAATATTACTTACAGAACCAAAAATGAAGTAACAAGATAAACTGACTTTCTGGACCATGTAAGAGTAAAAGTGAAGTAAAGTAAAAACTAAATACACACAGGGACGCTTCATAGTATCAAGGCAACAGTGGTAGGGAAGGAAATTTCATTAGAGCGATATTCCTAATCTAAGCAAGCCCTTTCTCCAAATTGGAAGGAAGGAAGGAAGGAAGGAAGGAAGGAAGGAAGGAAGGAAGGAAGGAAGGAAGGAAGGAAGGAAGGAAGGAAGAATCTCTCCTGAGGGTGACTTTGATTTTATAATAGTTTTCTCCCTCATAATCTTGACATTTACAGTAAAATCAGTTTGCAGATCAAAACTTTACAAAAGAAAATGCTTTATCATTGACTTAAAAATATTGGCTATCAAAATGTATTGGGATAAAATTTGTGCTGAGATAGCTGAGAAAAAAAAATATTATTGAAGCATATCACCAACCATGATCAATAACTGGAACTACAGTTTTTGTTACCTTGGAAGCCGAGTATTATATAGCCTGGCATCAGAATATAGTAGGCAATGTCTTGCTAGATTTGAATCTGCCTGTCCAATCAGAACATTAGAAGAAGGCCTGTTGAAAGCTTCCCCACCCCCCAAAGCAGATGGGGTGCAGACTAAATAAGCTTGCTTGAATGACAATAAATTTGAGGGAGCGGCAAATTCATTCTTCTCTAAGCTTAAGCTGAAACTTATCTCATGTGATTGCATACATCCCCCTGCTGGATCTAACTGAGAACCAGCATAGTCAATTAGTCAACAACCTGACATCTGAATTCTCTGCATGAAACAAATGGGAACTTCCTAATAATTCAACATTACTGTTAAGTTCTGCGCATGGGCGCAAGGAATGGAGACGAGACGGTGAACAGTGAACTTCAACTCTTTATTAATCATTGTGGAACAGAGCAAAACCCTAGGGCAGCAGCAGCCCTTTTATAGGCAAGCTGCTAATCTAGTAACCAAAAAGAAACATGGAGCGTTAACCCTCTTAACCAATGAGAGAGGCCCGTTAACAGCCAATCAGATTCTCCTGAACGGACCAATCCGATATCACTATTATCGGCCAATCAGAAGTGCAGGGCTAGAACCCTGCTCTTTTCTAAAGGTTTTGATAACTTTATTAAAGCATTTTATTAGTTCATAACACCCCTTCCCCCCGGGTTCCGTTTGGGGGAGTGCGGTGATGTAATCTCTGAGGTAGGAAGGTTGTTTAGACTGTCTATTGGATTTACGCTGTCCCACCGGTTCTTGTCTATAACCTTGTTTTGGCGGGACTTTTTCTGGCAAGTCGGGTGCCGGTGGTTCCTCGTTGGAAGACTCGGTGCCGCTAATGTTCTCGTCGTTGTCCTCTGGCCTTTGCGGACTTGCCTCTGTCGAGGTGTTCCTCTGTGGCGAGGTCGCCCCCATCTCTGATCCTTCTTCATATGTTACACCTGATTGCTGACTTCTTTCGTTCGTGCTTTCCGCCATCTCGAATTCGGTTTCTTCGGCATCCCCTCCCCCCTCAGTTTGGGAGTTACTGGAGTCGTGGAAACAAGGATGTAGCCTCGAGTGAAGCTGATCTATATGGCGTTTCCATATTTTTCCATCGCGGGTTTTCAATCGGTACAATCTGGGTCCAGTGGCTAGAATTACAGTTGCCTCGACCCACAACAGTTCGCCAGAAAGGTTTCTGGCGAAAACTAAGTCGCCTACCTTGAACTCGTGGCATTTCCCTCTAGATCCACAGGGTTTCTCTGGTTTGTAAGACGGGTGTAGCCGGTCAAGGTGGGAACAGAGTTTGCATCCCATTAATAATTCAGCTGGAGTCTTGTTGGTGACGCTGTGCGGAGTGATGTGTTGAAGAAGGAGTATTCTGTTTATCTTATCTTCAATGTCCCCATAGTCCATATTGTAGAGGTTTTTTTTTGATAAACTGTACCATGCGCTCGGCTCTTCCATTAGCCGCAGGGTAAGCCGGCGAAGTTAGTGCATGGCGAATACCGCAGTCTGCCAAATATTGTTCAAAAGGGAGCGCGGTAAATTGGGGGCCGTTGTCGAATACCAGAACGTCTAGCAGTCCATGCGTCGCGAATAATCTGTTCAACTTCCGGATGACGGACTCAGTTGTGGTACTTTTCATTTCGTGGATCTCGAGCCAGTTTGAATAGGCATCCACTGTTAGGAGGAACATGTGTCTCTTAGTAGGTCCTGCAAAGTCAATATGAATGCAGGACCACAGTCCCCGGGGTGTTTCCCATTCTGTTGGTGTTGCTTTCGGTGGGGCATTGCTAACTTCCTGGCACTTATAACAAGTCTTTACCCAGGCTTCGATCTGTTTGTCGATGCCCGGCCACCACGCGTAGCTTCGTGCGAGCGCTTTAATATGCACGATGCTGGGGTGGCCCTCATGCAGAGTCTTTAATACCACTCATTGTAACCGCTCTGGGACGACGACTCTATCCCCCCATAGGATGCAGCCCTTTTGCGAAAAAAGTTCTGTTTGCCGATTCTTGAAGGGAATGAAGTTGTCAGGGGTTTGATCTACTGGCCATCCTCGTTCGACCCAGCTAAGAACTCGCGTTAAGATAGGATCGCGTTTGGTTTCGATCGCGCTATCTCGAGCTGTTAGCGGCGGTGAATGTAGCGTTTCAATCTGGAGCGTTGTAATGGTTGAAGCCGGGTCGTCAACAGTTTCCGGAAGTGGTGTACGGCTCAGTGCGTCAGCGTGGAAAATGGCTTTCCCCGGGCGATGTTGCAGCTTATAATTGTACGCAGCCAAAAATTCCGACCAGCGAGTCATTCTGGGTGATAATATATAGGGGGTTGGCTTGTCTCCCGCTATAATCCCCAGCAAAGGTTTGTGGTTGGTAATAATAGTAAAAACTCGTCCATATACATATTCATGAAACCGTTTTACAGCAGATACAACAGCAAGAGCCTCTTTATCAATTTGACTATAGTTACGTTCAGCCTTTGATAAAGTCCTTGAAAAGTAGGCAATAGGGGCTTCACTACCATTTGGTAACACATGGCTCAAAATGGCTCCTACTTCAAATGGTGACGCGTCACATGTGATTGCTAAAGGCAAAGTCTCGTTATACTGCATTAAAACAGCATTTGAAGTTAATAGGTTTTTCACTTGTTGGAACGCTTGCTCCTCTCGGTGCCCCCAGACCCAGGTTGCCTTTTTGTCTAAAAGCCGATGTAGGGGCTCGGCTACGGTCACTTTGTGGGGCAGGAAAATGTTGTAAAAATTGATAAGCCCCAGGAAAGCTTGGAGATCAGTCTTATTTCTGGGCTTTGGGGCGTTCTTGATTGCCCTTAACTTGCTATTGGTGGGGTGAATGCCTTGTCTATCAATTAAGTACCCCAGAAATTCCACTTTATCTGTACACAGTTGACATTTATTTTTTTTCACCTTAAGGCCGGAGTCTTTAAATTTCTGGAGAACCAGCCTAAGGCGCTCCTTTAGTATTTCTCCATTCGGAGCAGCAATTAAAACGTCATCAAAGTATGGAACGACCTCTTTTATTCCCTGTAATAGTCTCTCCATCAAGCTCTGAAAAATCCCTGGGGCCATGCTAACTCCGAATTGGAGTCGGTTGCACTTAAAAGCACCGAGGTGCGTAACGATCGTTTGTGCCTCTGCTATTCTTTTATCTACAGGCAGTTGTTGGTATGCCTGTGCTAAATCCAATTTAGCAAAGACTTTTCTGCCCCCCAGGGAATGGAGAAGGTGTTGTACCACCGGTACCAGGTAAGCGTTCTGTTGAAGGGTGTGATTCAGGGTGGCATGGTAGTCCCCACAAATCCTTAACGATCCATCCGGTTTGATGGGTGTTACGATTGGGGTTTCCCAAGGAGCATGGTCGGTTGGTTCTAACACATCCTAGGCTATTAATTTATCAAGCTGCTTGTCAATCTTTGGTTTAAGGGCAAATGGTATTCGACGAGGCTTCAGGCGGATGGGGGCTACTTCAGGGTTAAGATTAAATGATATTGGGGTCCCCTTGTACTCACCTAGTTTGTCTGCAAAGACGTCCTGGAATTCCTGGACGAGGGCCTCCTCCCAGTCATCGCTGCTGGTTCAGTGAATGCCGGCTACCTCAATCCCAAGTGGAGCGAACCATTGGAGGCCTAACAAACTAGGCCGATCCCAGTCGACGACGGTCAATGGTAAAGATGCAGTACGATTTTTGAATGAGACCCGGACTTGGCTGGATCCAATGACTGGAATTCAGTTTCACTGATAGTCCTTGAGGATGATTCTTTGGAATCTGAGGTCTTGCCGCTGGATGGCAGGGATTAATTGTTTAAGGGTCTTCCAGGAAACCATTGAGAGGGACGATCCTGAATCGACTTCCATCACGCAGGGCTGGTTTTCGATGGCGACCTTCACTCGGATCTTCTTTGCGTCTAATGATGAGGCGTGACCAATCGTAATGGTTTGGTGTGCCTCTTCTCATTTCGTTGAATGGGCTAGTGGTTTATTTCTGCAGGAGTGGTTGTTCCATTGGTGGTTCAAATGTTCCCGATTCACAGGACGACTTCCTGTGGTTTGGCGGTAGTTGGTCCCCCTCTGAGGTGGGCTTGAGCCTTGCTTGCTTCTACAGACCTTTCCGATGTACAGACCTTGCCTCTCTTTCCGCAAACATGGCAGAGCGCGTCGAGAAATTTGCAGTCTGATCGTGGGTGGTTTGCCCCACAACCAGCGCATTGATACTGCAATCTCTGGTTACGTTGATGGCGTTGGTCTCATTCAGACCGGAGCTGGTTGACCTCTTCCTCATCACTTTCTGATGACGATTTGAGGTCCTCGTGGTGGGTTGCCATTGCATGTCCCTCAAGGCGAGGTGAGGCTTCGCCGACGAGTTGGCGGAGCAGGGCGTTGGTGCGGTGCATTCGGGCAGCTGACTTCCTGGTTGCTTCTGCGGCAGTAGCGTCAGCGATGGCATCTGTAAGGCTGATGTCGCCTTTCGCCATCAGCTTACTCTGCACACATGGTGCGTCTAATCCCAGAACTATTCAGTCTCTCAGGGCTTCTTCGAGGTCAGCGAACCCACAGAGGCCTCCAAGGTTCCGGAGATCTGCGATGAAATCTGCAACGCTCTCTCCTTTCCACTGGTTTCTCTGGTAAAATTCATGTCTTTGGACAAGCGTTGGTACGGTAGGTGCATAGTGAGCCCGTAGGAGGGGCTCGAGGATGTCCCAGTCCATGGATTTCACCTCAGCCGGTTTCACCAGTGCCTTAGCCATCTTAAAAACGGTAGGACCGCAGTGAGTCAGGAATACCGCTCGCTTTTTCCCAGTAGTGGCATCCTTCAAGTTGTTGGTCTCCAGAAACATCTGGAATCGGTCCATATATGAGTCCCAGTCTTCTTGTGCTGGGTTGAATGGAGCGGGTGGTATGGTTTCCGCCGTTGATGCGCCTTCAGCCACGTGCTCTGTTTAGTGCTCTGTAGTGTTCAGTCAGCTCTGATGTCTCCGCATCCCATCCTCATCGCCAGTGTTAAGTTCTGCGCATGGGCGCAAGGAATGGAGATGAGACGGTGAACAGTGAACTTCAACTCTTTATTAATCATTGTGGAACAGAGCAAAACCCTAGGGCAGCAGCAGCCCTTTCATAGGCAAGCTGCTGATCTAGTAACCAATAAGAAACGTGGAGCGTTAACCCCATTAACTAATGAGAGAGGTCCGTTAACAGCCAATCAGATTCTCCTGAACGGACCAATCCGATATCGCTATTATCAGCCAATCAGAAGTGCAGGGCTAGAACCCTGCTCTTTTCTAAAGGTTTTGATAACTTTATTAAAGCATTTTATTAGTTCATAACAATTACATTCATCATTACAGTTCTAGTCATCAATCTTTCAAATACCAAATGTAGATGTTCCTGTGCCAATAGCCAAACAATAGACCCATGACTTATATGTGGTATGCATGATAAATATAAATATTCGTGTAGAATTAAAGAGGAAAGAAGGACATTATGCCTGAATGTTAAAACCAGCCAAGTATCATGTGAACAAAAGAAGAGGAAACTAACAATATTGGGTGGTTATTTTTAGTGTCCCTGCTTCTTGACCAAGACTGCTGCCCCAAAAGAATCTTATCATATATTTATTAGATCACAGGAGCAAAGAAACAGAATCTTGTATTCAAGTGACACTTGAGACATTTTTGGATTGTGAAAGCGGGCAATCACCAAACTGGTTGTTACACTGGTGGAATCCCACCAGAGGTGGTATTCAGCAGGTTCTGTCCAGTTCTGGAGAACCGATAGCGGAAATTTTGAGTAGTTTGGAAAACTACTCTGGTTGGCCCCACTCCCATCTATTCGTTGTCTCCCGAGTCCCAGCCGATCGGCTGGGTCTTCTTTTGTTGCCCTGGTCAGAAGAATGGAGCTGGAAAGCAGGTTAGTGGAATGGGGAGGGAATGGGGATTTTACAGTATATCCTTCCCCCAGGAGTGGGGTGGAAATGGAGATTTTATAGTATCCTTCCTCTGCCGTGCTCACCAAGTCATGCCCACCAAGCCACACCACACCCACCACACCATACCAAGCCCACCAAGCCACACCCACCGAACCAGTAGTAAATTTTTTTGAATACCACCACTGAATCCCACCCCTGGGAAGAAGTGACTGTAATTGATTGATTCAGGCTTAGAACAAAAACATATAAGTTTTGTTTATGTACTTATAGCCAATCAATCAGACATCATGGCAGTAGACAAGGTCCAAGTATATTTTTTATTTGGTATCCTGTCATGCAAGGAAGAGGATCAACAGAAACAGCAAAATAGGAAAAAAAGGTGTGGGGCTATTTTTAAAGCTCTGGTTTGATTCATGGCCTCAGAAGGAATGCAAGAGAGAATACTTGTAGCCCTGCCCTGCTCTACCTGAGCCTAAGTGAGACTGCGTCAGGAAAATAATGCCTATTCTTTCCTAGCCTGTTTTCCTCCATAGAAATATTGCCTGTGTTGAATCATTGTTTGCAAACATCTTAAGGCAGGGAAGCATCTTTCAGTATGCCAAAAAAGGCCGCATGCATTGACTGCGGCACAACTATCAGGAAACAAACAGCAAAAAAGTCAGCTAAATATGAAGGAAAGTTAGAAATAATTTGGTCTATTTTGATTCTGCAGCTCATATCAAAATTCAACAAATACAATTAGGATGCATATAATTCTAATAAATTGATTGGTTATGTGGCACAAAGCTGATGTTTACTTTTAGCAACAACACAGTTAAATAATATAAGCCCAACATTGCTTCCAATTGCTGCTGCAAATGAGCCCATCGTTTTGTTGATGGCCATCCTTTTCTTTTTCATTCTACCAGCAAATGCCAGCAAGACTGTCCTTAGTATTGATAAATTATCTCTTTGATATATTTAAAAATAATTGTATACTATATTTTTTAAAATTTATATCCCAGCTTTGGTTTTTACAATTCAAGGGGAAATACATTATGCTCCCTCCTCCTGTTTTTCCCCACCACAACTTGGTGAGGTGGTCTGGACTGAGAAAGATTGGTCCAAAGTTACCCAGTTTCAAACCGACCTAGTTACCAAGTGGGTTTACAACCTAAAGGAAAACTAGAACTCTGTTCTGACCCAAACCTGGTTCCAAGAGATCAAACACAAGACAAAGGCAGCAGCACAACCTTTTAATGTTTCATCTATGAATCCTGTTTCTTCACAGATAAAAGGCTGTTTTCCAACTAATTAGCTCCGAAAAGAAAGAGCCTTGCCAAGTTTTTGCAAGGCTGCCAAAAAACAACAGAGAAGAAATATTTTGTCTTCAAACACCAACTGTAATATCCATGAGGCTGAGTTTCAAAACATCTTTGCTTCCTGCAAAGAACATTCACTTCACAGCTGGCTTTTATCTTCTTGAAGGAGGGGCCATTACCTTGCAGCCTTACTCCCAAGTCGCCCATGCTGTTACAGCTGTTCTTTCCTGCGAGCAATCCTGCATGCATGTGCACTTGGCACAGGCTCCTCGGGAACCTCCTAATCGTTGCTGCCAGCCCCCACAATCTCTGAAGACAGCAGTCCACTCCCTAATGGTCCTGGCCCCTTATCTGAGTCCTTGCTCTCCTCAGCCATCCGCACCTGCTGCCAGCTAACAACAACAAACACAATATCCTGCTTTCTAGCCCAACAACTTAACTACTCCAAACCAGTGGTGGGATTCAAAAACTTTTACTATCCATTCAGTGGTTGTGGTTTGGTGGTAGGGGCGTGGCTTCATGGGCGTGACTTGGTGGGCATAACTTGGTGGGCGTGGTAGGGGAAGGTTATTGCAAAATCCTCATTCCGTCCCCACCCCACTAATCTGCTTTCCAGCTCTGTTCTTCAGTACAGGGCAACCAAAGAAGACCCAGCCAATCAGCTAGGACTCGGGAGGCAGAGAATAGATGGGGGCGGGGCCAGTCAGAGGTAGTATTGGCTGGCTCTCCGAACTACTCAAAATTTCTGCTACCAGTTCTCCAGAACTGGTCAGAACCTGCTGAATACCACCTCTGCTCCAAACTGATTATAAATTGATAATAATAATACTTCATTGTCATTGTACAAATATACACAATATACACATTCAGTGAAATTTACATAACACCCAGAGACCAGACCCAACACTCACACACACATGACAATCCCCAAACATACCCCCACCTGCCAAGTTTCCTCACCCCTTAAAAACAGACAAGCATCCACACAACCGACCAAATAATACTGTCCTACAGCTCACTGATGATGGTCCTTAAATTCATTGTTAAATGCAATTATTGATAGATAGAGAGACAGATAATACTATACTAGATAGATAGATAAATCATGCTGTATATAATTGTGGAGACCTAATTTTTCTTAGAAATTATTGAATTATGGAATATTTTGTGTGAACACAGAGTTAGGTTTGCTGAAGATGGGTATTTAATATATTTTCCAAGACTGCCAATAGTGAATCGGAGCCACAGATCTGCACATATCTTCATATGAAGACAGATATTTAATATCTGTGTACAATGGCTATAAATCCGGGCACAAATTTGTAAGCTTTTCTCACTCAGGGATCTTGCTACAAATGATCAATAGTCCCCCCAGGATCCCTGGGGGGTGCCCCAAAACCCTTCCAAGAGTCCTCCAAATCAAACTTATTTGCCAGGTGAAAATGGTGAAAAAATCCCATAAAACAATTATGAGAAATGGTAGCTGCAATGAATGCATCAATATTGTTTTTACTGTGATTGTTTTTGAGAAATATAATCCAAACAAAACTCTTTTGGGGTCCTCCATAATTTTTAAAAGTGGTAAGGAGTAACTTCTAAGAGAAAAAAACGTTAAAAAGAAACACTGATTTAGCAAACCCAGAGTATGTTCAGTAGCATGTCCTAGCTTTATAAATATCAGAACCACCAGTTGGCAGTACTGTAAAGAGAACATTTTCCTGCCATTGCAATCACTGCACCCCTTAGTTGATAACCAACCACAAAAATATTGTTCATTATGTGCCCCAAAGTGGAAATGTTCTAAACACAAACAGAATTAACCCAACAAAAACTAGTAACGGTAAAAATTACATCACAGCAATAAAAACAGTATACAACAGCCTTATACCATAAAGTTATTAGCTGATCAGATGGTCTCAAAATCAAATAAATAAATAAATACTTAAAATTCTGCGCCTAGCCTGACAACTAACTCAGCTAATAAGATTACAATGCTATATCCCTGCCTTTTAGCTTTATTAGCCTTTCTCAACAACCATTTCCAACGCTTTTACCAATGTGTTTGTTTAATTAAATCAGTAAGTTCATCTGAAATACATGCAAATGTCAGAGTATATTCATGAACTGGAACAGAGCATGGTAACAAGGTCATCCCATGAATAGGCATAGCAACTAAGTCAGCCAATGAGGACTGTTTGAAAACTGAAACTAAAAGTAGCCTAGCGGGACTCTGCAACTCTGCAGCAATGTTAAGCTCTGCAGCTCTGCAGCTATGTTGAGCTCTGAGTTTGTCTATTGAAAATGAAACTGTTTCTCTCTTCTGCTGTGTATAATGCTTGCCTGCTGAACTAAAGTGAAACTAATGTCTGTTTCTGAGCTGCTGTTGCTGCTGAAGCTCTGAACTTGTAACATGTTTACTTCTGTCTGAGTTTGCTCCATGTTGGAGAAATCTACAACTGGTTTGTAAAATCTACTTATTAAGTTTATAAAGACGTTAAATGAAGCATCAGCCATCTGTGTTTATTTTTTTGGCACTGAATTAACACCGGAAAACTCTGAACAGCAAAGATGTCTAAAGTAGGAGAAGGGAACAGAATAATCTAATTGGAAACCAACATACTGAAATGAATAAAAAGAAGATGGAGCAACATTTGAAAGAAGTTTCTGTCCTGGTCACATTCTGTAAACTGGATTGTGCCAAGATAGGAGAGGAGAAATTATCAGAAATGACTAACCTCAGGTTTGATCCGTGAGTGCTACCTAATGTATGCTGGTGAAACATGGACACTAACCTCACAATCGATATAAAAGCTACGAGGGGCGCAAAGAGCCATGGAAAGATACATGCTCAGCATCACAAGATAGAACGATCTTCAAGCGGAATAGAGAACAAACAAAAATATGCAAGGCCATCAAAAGAGTAAAAGAATGGAAACAGAAATGGGCTGGTCACATAGCAAGAAGGACTGATGGCAGATGGACCAAGACAGTCATAGAATGGATCCCCCTTGATAAAAAATCATCCATGAAAGAGACCTAAAACAAGATGGATGGACAACATCAGCAAATATTGCGGTCTCAAATGGCAAAAAGAAGGTCAAGACTATATTGGTTGGAAACATGCAGAAGAGGCCTTCATCCGGCAATGAACAGATAGCTGGAATGAATATTAAGAATTTACTTTTGGGCTCTGACTCCCACAGGTGAAATGTAGACTGATCCTTTTAATCAATAACAATCATTTGAGGGGGGAGGGGGAAATCACAAAATCAAACCAGACTTATCTTATCTCAACCTATTTTCGCACGACTTTACAGGGTCCTCAAATGCTATACCTCAGAGGTGCATTGGTTAGAGTGCAGTACTTCTGCTGACTGCCAGATGACTGCAATTTGGCAGTTCAAATCCCACCAGGCTCAAGGTTGACTCAGCTTTCCATCCTTCCGAGGTGAGTAAAATGAGGAGCCAGATTGTTGGGGGCAAATAGGTTGACTCTGTAAACCGCTTAGAAAGGGCTGTAAAAGCACTGTGAACCGGTATATAAGTCTAAGAGCTATTGCTATTGCTATACAAATGAGTGGCTCACCCTGTAATGCGATGCTGATAACTTTCCTATCCCTCCCTCAATTTTAGCTCAGCCTTCCACGACCAAGCAACAACATGTATATAAAAATACAGAAAGTTATCATTTGGTAACCACAGTTCAGACTAATCCTTATGCGAAGCAGTTGCTAAGTGAAACCGTAAATACATTTACAATCTTTGCTTACAGACCCGTGAAGATTGCAAATGCAAGGTAAGGTTACTTCTTCATCACCATTGTTAACTGTGAATGCTCACTAAATGAGGGCTACCTGTATTTAACATCAGTTATTTTAAACCATTTGCAATTGACTTAATTCCCTGCATATAAAATGCAGGTAACTTACCAAGTATATTAGTAGTTTCCACTGTGTGAAAAGAGACCAGGGATGGCAGAGTTGATATAGAGACTGTCTTTCGATCCTCTGATCCGTCTTGACCAACTGTGACAGGATGTACTATATCGCCTAATAAAAGAATAAAAAACTTAAGATAACTATTACAAACATTCCTATACCTGAAGTTATCAAAGATACCCATCCCCTTTTTAAAAAGAAATAATTTTGGGCTTTTTAATTGTTCAAAAGTCCAAACAAAGGATAGCCTTCAAGCAACCCATATTTTATAACTAACATCAATATAAAATATGGGGAAATAACAACCATTTTTTAATTATTAATTTTAAAAATAATTAAAATCAGAACAAAAGGATCTATTGGCATGGAACCAATTTTATAAAATGACAATGCCATCACTTTATGTTACATATACAAAATCAAGATAAAGACATTCAAATTTCATCCAAAGAAAAAACAGCAAAAGAGCTCTCAAACCGGCTTTACTTATGAGGACAACATGAATATCACCTATGGGAAGATAATTGCATAAGGGAAACACAATGAAAATAAAATTGGAGAATAAAGTATCACCTGTTCCAATAGAAGAAGATGGAGACATCGTTGATTCATGAGATCTAATGGTCATTTGACTACTAGCACTCTCAGTAAGGAATGAGATACTACCAGTAACAGACAAAATGGTCACTGTGGGAAACATTGCTGAAGAACCAGAATGAATGAGTGGGGTTATTCCTTGGACAGTGCTCAAATCTAGTTTGCTCATTGAAGACTGAGAATACACAGGTGAAGTTCTGCTCTCCTCACTAGAGGCAAGAGAGGATTCAGTGAGAGAGGGAGTGGTTGGAAGCTGGATGGAGGTTCGCTCAGTTGTGCTAACAGCGGTTGTCGTGGTGATAATCGAAGCCACCGACTCTGCAGAGGACCTGCTTTCTGGCACTGCAATGCTTGAGCGTGCAGAAAGGAGCGAAGATGTGGTGCCTCCTTCGGCTGTGGTGGATTCTGCTTGAGTAGAAAATCTTGTGCTTTGGGACGCAACGGTGGTCTTCAAAGGGGTTGATGATGGCGAGGTCCGAGCCCGAGAGGGTACACTCTGCATCGAAAGCAACGTGGTCAGGGGAGACTCAGATGCAGGAGAGGGTGTTCCGGTCACTTCTGTTGAAGTCAGCTCAGCCTTCGTGGAAGAACCCTTGCTGATGGTTGGCGTGGTTTGACTTTCAAGAGATGTAACACCGGGCTGCACCGTGGAAGGCGGGCTCTTTGGAGTGGACATGGTCAATTCCACAGTTGAGATTTTCAACTGCGCAGCAATAGGAGATGTTGCCGAAGAGAGTGGTGGGCTGCTGAACTCAGCCACAGTTCCTTCCACCTCAGCCGAAGTACTGGTGTCCCGGAAGGCAACGGTGGTCTCCTCAATAGGGGCAAGCGAAGAGTGGTGAGTAGAAGAAGAAAAAGTTGGCCTGGGAAGGGTGGTTCCTCTAGCAGAGCACAGCTCCGGTTCGGTTGTGGAAAAGCCGGAATGCGGGCGTGGGGTTGTCGTGGCAGAAGATTGGCCGAGGGAGGGAGGGGTTGGACGCTGGACGGAGGTTTCCTCAGTGGTGCCAACAGCAGCCATCGTGGTGCCAATTGAAGCCACCGACTCTGTAGAGGACCTGCTTTCTGGCACTGCAGTGCGTGAGCGTGCAGAAAGGAGCGAAGACGTGGTGCCTCCTTTGGCTGTGGTGGATTCTGCCCGAGTAGAAGAACTTGTGCTTTGGGACGCAACGGTGGTCTCCGGAGGGGTTAATGATGGCGAGGTCCGAGCCCGAGAGGGTACAGTCTGCATGGAAATCGATGTGGGCAGGGGAGACTCAGATGCAGGAGAGAGTGTTCCGGTCGCTTCTGCTGGAGTCACCTCAGCCTTTGTGGAAGAACCCTTGCTGATGGTTGGGGTGGTTTGACTTTCAAGAGATGTCACACCGGTCTCCACCGTGGATGGCGGGCTCTTTGGCGTCGAAGCGGTCAATTCCACAGTCGAGGTTCTCAACTGCGCAGCACTAGAAGATGTTGCCAAAGAGAGTGGTGGGCTGCGGGACTCAGCCACAGTTCCTTCCACCTCAGCCGAAGTACTGGTGCCCCGGAAGGCAACGGTGGACTCCTTGGAAGGAGCAAGCGAAGAGTGGTGAGTAGAAGAGACAGAAGTTGGCCTGGGACGGGTACTTCCTCTAGCAGAGCTCAGCTCCGGTTCAGTCGTGGAAGAGCTGGAATGCAGGCGTGGGGTTGTGCTCTCTTGCAGTGAGCTTGTCTCCGAGGGTGTGGCAGAAGATTGGCTGAGGGAGGGAGTGGTTGGACGTTGGACGGAGGTTTCCTCAGTGGCCCCAATAGCGGCCGTCGTGGTGCCAATTAAAGCCACCGACTCTGCAGAGGACCTGCTTTCGGGCACTGCAGTGCTTGAGTGTGGAGAAGGGAGCGAAGACGTGGTGCCTCCTTTGCCTGTGGTGGATTCTGCCCAAGTAGAAAAACTTGTGCTTTGGGACGCAACGGTGGTCTTCAAAGGGGTTGATGATGGCGAGGTCGGACCCCGAGAGGGTACAGTCTCCATGGAAAGCGACGTGGGCAGGGGAGACTCAGATGCAGGAGAGGGTGTTCCGGTCACTTCTGTTGAAGTCAGCTCAGCCTTCGTGGAAGAACCCTTGCTGATGGTTAGCGTGGTTTGACTTTCAAGAGATGTCACACCGGTCTCCACCGTGGATGGCGGGCTCTTTGGCGTCGAAGCAGTCAATTCCAGAGTCAAGGTTCTCAACTGTGCAGCACTAGGAGATGTTGCCAAAGAGAGTGGTGGGCTGCTGGACTCAGCCGCAGTTCCTTCCACCTCAGCCGAAGTACTGGTGTCCCGGAAGGCAACGGTCGACTCCTCGGTAGGAGCAAGCGAAGAGTGGTGAGTAGAAGAGATAGAAGTTGGCCTGGAAAGGGTAGTTCCTCTAGCAGAGCTCAGCTCCGGTTCGGTCGTGGAAGAGCCGGAATGCGGGCGTGGGGTTGTGCTCTCTTGCAGTGAGCTTGTCTCCGAGGGCGTGGCAGAAGATTGACTGAGGGAGGGAGTGGTTGGACGTTGGATGGAGGTTTCCTCAGTGGCCCCAATAGCGGCCGTTGTGGTGCCAATTGAAGCCACCGACTCTGCAGAGGACCTGCTTTCTGGCACTGCAGTGCTTGAGTGTGGAGAAGGGAGCGAAGACGTGGTGCCTCCTTCGGTTATGGTGGATTCTGCCCAAGTAGAAAAACTTGTGCTTTGGGACGCAACGGTGGTCTTCAAAGGGGTTGATGATGGCGAGGTCCGAGCCCGAGAGGGTACAGTCTCCATGGAAAGCGACGTGGGCAGGGGAGACTCAGATGCAGGAGAGGGTGTTCCGGTCACTTCTGTTGAAGTCAGCTCAGCCTTCGTGGAAGAACCCTTGCTGATGATTAGCGTGGTTTGACTTTCAAAAGACGTCACACCGGTCTCCATCGTGGATGGCGGGCTCTTTGGCGTCGAAGCGGTCAATTCCACAGTCGAGGTTCTCAACTGCACAGCACTAGGAGATGTTGCCAAAGAGAGTGGTGGGCTGCTGGACTCAGCCGCAGTTCCTTCCATCTCAGCCGAAGTACTGGTGCCCCGGAAGGCAACGGTGGACTCCTTGGAAGGAGCAAGCGAAGAGTGGTGAGTAGAAGAGACAGAAGTTGGCCTGGGACGGGTACTTCCTCTAGCAGAGCTCAGCTCCGGTTCAGTCGTGGAAGAGCTGGAATGCAGGCGTGGGGTTGTGCTCTCTTGCAGTGAGCTTGTCTCCGAGGGTGTGGCAGAAGTTTGGCTGAGGGAGGGAGTGGTTGGACGTTGGACGGAGGTTTCCTCAGTGGCCCCAATAGCGGCCGTCGTGGTGCCAATTAAAGCCACCGACTCTGCAGAGGACCTGCTTTCGGGCACTGCAGTGCTTGAGTGTGGAGAAGGGAGCGAAGACGTGGTGCCTCCTTTGCCTGTGGTGGATTCTGCCCAAGTAGAAAAACTTGTGCTTTGGGACGCAACGGTGGTCTTCAAAGGGGTTGATGATGGCGAGGTCGGACCCCGAGAGGGTACAGTCTCCATGGAAAGCGACGTGGGCAGGGGAGACTCAGATGCAGGAGAGGGTGTTCCGGTCACTTCTGTTGAAGTCAGCTCAGCCTTCGTGGAAGAACCCTTGCTGATGGTTAGCGTGGTTTGACTTTCAAGAGATGTCACACCGGTCTCCACCGTGGATGGCGGGCTCTTTGGCGTTGAAGCGGTCAATTCCAGAGTCAAGGTTCTCAACTGTGCAGCACTAGGAGATGTTGCCAAAGAGAGTGGTGGGCTGCTGGACTCAGCCGCAGTTCCTTCCACCTCAGCCGAAGTACTGGTGTCCCGGAAGGCAACGGTCGACTCCTCGGTAGGAGCAAGCGAAGAGTGGTGAGTAGAAGAGATAGAAGTTGGCCTGGAAAGGGTAGTTCCTCTAGCAGAGCTCAGCTCCGGTTCGGTCGTGGAAGAGCCGGAATGCGGGCGTGGGGTTGTGCTCTCTTGCAGTGAGCTTGTCTCCGAGGGCGTGGCAGAAGATTGACTGAGGGAGGGAGTGGTTGGACGTTGGATGGAGGTTTCCTCAGTGGCCCCAATAGCGGCCGTTGTGGTGCCAATTGAAGCCACCGACTCTGCAGAGGACCTGCTTTCTGGCACTGCAGTGCTTGAGTGTGGAGAAGGGAGCGAAGACGTGGTGCCTCCTTCGGTTATGGTGGATTCTGCCCAAGTAGAAAAACTTGTGCTTTGGGACGCAACGGTGGTCTTCAAAGGGGTTGATGATGGCGAGGTCGGAGCCCGAGAGGGTACAGTCTCCATGGAAAGCGACGTGGGCAGGGGAGACTCAGATGCAGGAGAGGGTGTTCCGGTCACTTCTGTTGAAGTCAGCTCAGCCTTCGTGGAAGAACCCTTGCTGATGGTTAGCGTGGTTTGGCTTTCAAGAGATGTCACACCGGTCTCCACCATGGATGGCGGGCTCTTTGGCGTCGAAGCGGTCAATTCCAGAGTCGAGGTTCTCAACTGTGCAGCACTACGAGATGTTGCCAAAGAGAGTGGTGGGCTGCTGGACTCAGCCGCAGTTCCTTCCACCTCAGCCGAAGTACTGGTGTCCCGGAAGGCAACGGTGGACTCCTCGGTAGGGGCAAGCGAAGAGTGGTGAGTAGAAGAGACAGAAGTTGGCCTGGGAAGGGTACTTCCTCTAACAGAGCTCAGCTCCGGTTCGGTCGTGGAAGAGCCGGAATGCAGGCGTGGGGTTGTGCTCTCTTGCAGTGAGCTTGTCTCCGAGGGCGTGGCAGAAGATTGGCTGAGGGAGGGAGTGGTTGGACGTTGGACGGAGGTTTCCTCAGTGGCCCCAATAGCGGCCGTCGTGGTGCCAATTGAAGCCACCGACTCTGCAGAGGACCTGCTTTCTGGCACTGCAGTGCTTGAGTGTGGAGAAGGGAGTGAAGACGTGGTGCCTCCTTCGGCTGTGGTGGATTCTGCTTGAGTAGAAAAACTTGTGCTTTGGGATGCAACGGTGGTCTTCAAAGGGGTTGATGATGGCGAGGTCCGAGCCCGAGAGGGTACACTCTGCATCGAAAGCAACGTGGTCAGGGGAGACTCAGATGCAGGAGAGGGTGTTCCGGTCACTTCTGTTGAAGTCAGCTCAGCCTTCGTGGAAGAACCCTTGCTGATGGTTGGCGTGGTTTGACTTTCAAGAGATGTAACACCGGTCTCCACCGTGGAAGGCGGGCTCTTTGGCGTCGAAGCGGTCAATTCCACAGTCGAGGTTCTCAACTGTGCAGCACTAGGAGATGTTGCCGAAGAGAGTTGCGGGCTGCTGAACTCAGCCGCAGTTCCTTCCACCTCAGCCGAAGTACTGGTGTCCCGGAAGGCAACGGTGGTCTCCTCGGTAGGGGCAAGCGAAGAGTGGTGAGTAGAAGAGACAGAAGTTGGCCTGGGACGGGTACTTCCTCTAGCAGAGCTCAGCTCCGGTTCGGTCGTGGAAGAGCCGGAATGCGGGCGTGGGGTTGTGCTCTCTTGCAGTGAGCTTGTCTCCGAGGGCGTGGCAGAAGATTGGCTGAGGGAGGGAGTGGTTGGACGTTGGACGGAGGTTTCCTCAGTGGCCCCAATAGCAGCCGTCGTGGTGCCAATTGAAGCCACCGACTCTGCAGAGGACTGGCTTTCTGGCACTGCAGTGCTTGAGTGTGGAGAAGGGAGCGAAGACGTGGTGCCTCCTTCGGCTGTGGTGGATTCTGCTTGAGTAGAAAAACTTGTGCTTTGGGACGCAACGGTGGTCTTCAAAGGGGTTGATGATGGCGAGGTCCGAGCCCGAGAGGGTACAGTCTCGATGGAAAGCGACGTGGGCAGGGGAGACTCAGATGCAGGAGAGGGTGTTCCGGTCACTTCTGTTGAAGTCAGCTCAGCCTTCGTGGAAGAACCCTTGCTGATGGTTAGCGTGGTTTGACTTTCAAGAGATGTCACACCAGTCTCCACCGTGGATGGCGGGCTCTTTGGCATAGAAGCGGTCAATTCCACAGTCGAGGTACTCAACTGCGCAGCACTAGGAGATGTTGCCAAAGAGAGTGGCGGGCTGCTGAACTCAGCCGCAGTTCCTTCCACCTCACCCGAAGTACTGGTGTCCCGGAAAGCAATGGTGGTCTCCTCGGTAGGGGCAAGCGAAGAGTGGTGAGTAGAAGAGGCAGAAGTTGGCCTGGGAAGGGTGGCTCCTCTAGCAGAGCTCAGCTCTGGTTCGGTTGTGGAAAAGCTGGAATGCGGGTGTGGGGTTGTGCTCTCTTGCAGTGAGGTTGTCTCCGACGTCGTGGCAGAAGATTGGCCGAGGGAGGGAGGGGTTGGACGCTGGATGGAGGTTTCCTCAGTGGTGCCAGTAGCGGCCGTCGTGGTGCCAATTGAAGCCACCGACTCTGTAGAGGACCTGCTTTCTGGCACTGCATTGTGTGAGCGTGGAGAAAGAAGCGAAGACGTGGTGCCTCCTTTGGCTCTGGTGGATTCTGCTTGAGTAGAAAAACTTGTGCTTTGGGATGCAACGGTGGTCTTCAAAGGGGTTGATGATGGCGAGGTCCGAGCCCGAGAGGGTACAGTCTGCATGGAAATCAATGTGGGCAGGGGAGACTCAGATGCAGGAGAGAGTGTTCCGGTGACTTCTGTTGAAGTCAGCTCAGCCTTCGTGGAAGAACCCTTGCTGATGGTTGGGGTGGTTTCACTTTCAAGAGATGTAACACCGGTCTCCACCTTCGAAGGCGGGCTCTTTGGTGTCGAAGCCGTCAATTCCACAGTCAAGGTTCTCAACTGCACAGCAGTAGGAGATGTTGCCAAAGAGAGTGGTGGGCTGCTGAACTCAGCCGCAGTTCCTTCGACCTCAGCCGAAGTACTGGTGTCCCGGAAGGCAACGGTGGTCTCCTCGGTAGGAGCAAGCGAAGAGTGGTGAGTAGAAGAGGCAGAAGTTGGCCTGGGAAGGGTGGTTCCGCTAGCAGAGCTCAGGTGTGCTTCGGTCATGGAAGAGCCGGAATGCGGGTGTGGGGTTGTGCTCTCTTGCAGTGAGGTTGTCTCTGACGTTGTGGCAGAAGATTGGCCGAGGGAGGGAGGGGTTGGACGCTGGACGGAGGTTTCCTCAGTGGTGCCAGCAGCGGCCGTCGTGGTGCCAATCGAAGCCACCAACTCTTCAGAGGACCTGCTTTCTGGCACGGCAGTGCGTGAGCGTGCAGAAAGAAGAGAAGACGTGGTACCTCCTTTGGCCGTGGTGGATTCTGCCCAAGTAGAAGAACTTGTGCTTTGGGATGCAACGGTGGTCTCCGGAGGGGTTAATGATGGCGAGGTCCGAGCCCGAGAGGGTACAGTCTGCATGGAAATCGATGTGGGCAGGGGAGACTCAGATGCAGGAGAGAGTCTTCCGGTTGCTTCTGCTGAAGTAAGCTCAGCCTTCGTGGAAGAACCCTTGCTGATGGTTAGCGTGGTTTGACTTTCAAGAGACGTCACACCGGTCTCCACCGTGGATGGCGGGCTCTTTGGCGTCGAAGCGGTCAATTCCACAGTCGAGGTTCTCAACTGCGCAGCACTACGAGATGTTGCCAAAGAGAGTGGTGGGCTGCTGAACTCAGCCGCAGTTCCTTCCACCTCAGCCGAAGTACTGGTGTCCCGGAAGGCAACGGTGGTCTCCTCGGTAGGGGCAAACGAAGAGTGGTGAGTAGAAGAGGCAGAAGTTGGCCTGGGAAGGATGGTTCCTCTAGCAAAGCTCAGCTCCGGTTTGGTTGTGGAAAAGCCGGAATGCAGGCGTGGGGTTGTGCTCTCTTGCAGTGAGCTTGTCTCCGACGTCGTGGCAAAAGATTGGCCGAGGGAGGGAGCGGTTGGACGTTGGATGGTGGTTTCCTCAGTGGCCCCAATAGCGGCCGTCGTTGTGCCAATTGAAGCCACCGACTCTACAGAGGGTCTGCTTTCTGGCACTGCAGTGCTTGAGTGTGGAGAAAGGAGCGAAGACGTGGTGCCTCCTTCGGCTGTGGTGGATTCTGCTTGAGTAGAAAAACTTGTGCTTTGGGACGCAATGGTGGTCTCCGGAGGGATTGATGATGGCGAGGTCCGAGCCCGAGAGTGTACAGTCTGCATCGAAAGCAACGTGGTCAAGGGAGACTCAAATGCAGGAGAGGGTGTTCCGGTCACTTCTGTCGAAGTCAGCTCAGCCTTCGTGGAAGAACCCTTGCTGATGGTTGGCGTGGTTTGAGTTTCAAGAGATTTTACACCGGTCTGCACCATGGAAGGCGGGCTCTTTGGAGTGGACACGGTCAATTCCACAGTTGAGATTTCCAACTGCGCAGCAGTAGGAGATGTTGCTGAAGAGAGTGGCGGGCTGCTGAACTCAGCCGCAGTTCCTTCCACCTCAGTCGAAGTACTGGTGTCCCGGAAGGCAACGGTGGTCTCCTCGGTAGGGGCAAGTGAGGAGTGGTGAGTAGAAGAGGCAGAAGTTGGCCTGGGAAGGGTGGTTACTCCAGCAGAGCTCAGCTCCGGTTCGGTTGTGGAAAAGCCGGAATGCGGACGTGGGGTTGTGCTCTCTTGCAGTGAGCTTGTCTCCGACGTCATGGCAGAAGATTGGCCGAGGGAGGGAGGGGTTGGACGCAGGACGGAGGTTTCCTCAGTGGTGCCAACAGCGGCCGTCGTGGTTCCAATTGAAGCCACCGACTCTGTAGAGGACCTGCTTTCTGGCACTGCAGGATTTGAGCGTGCAGAAAGGAGCGAAGAGGTGGTACCTCCTTCGGCTGTGGTGGATTCTGCCCGAGTAGAAGAACTTGTGCTTTGGGACGCAACGGTGGTCTCCGGAGGGGTTAATGATGGCGAGGTCCGAGCCCGAGAGGGTACAGTCTGCATGGAAATCGATGTGGGCAGCGGAGACTCAGATGCAGGAGAGATTGTTCCGGTCGCTTCTGCTGAAGTCAGCTCAGCCTTCGTGGAAAAACCCTTGCTGATGGTTGGGGTGGTTTGACTTTCAAGAGATGTCACACCGGTCTCCACCTTCGAAGGCGGGCTCTTTGGTGTCGAAGCCGTCAATTCCACAGTCAAGGTTCTCAACTGCACAGCAGTAGCAGATGTTGCCAAAGAGAGTGGTGGGCTGCTGAACTCAGCTGCAGTTCCTTCCACCTCAGCCGAAGTACTGGTGTCCTGGAAGGCAACGGTGGTCTCCTCGGTAGGAGCAAGTGAAGAGTGGTGAGTAGAAGAGACAGAAGTTGGCCTGGGAAGGGTACTTCCTCTAGCAGAGCTCAGCTGTACTTCGGTCATGGAAGAGCCGGAATGCGGGCGTGGGTTTGTGTTCTCTTGCAGTGAGGTTGTCTCCAACGTCGTGGCCGAGGATTGGCCAAGGGAGGGAGGGGTTGGACGCTGGATGGAGGTTTCCTCAGTGGTGCCAACAGCGGCCATCGTGGTGCCAAATGAAGCCACCGACTCAGCAGAGGACTGGCTTTCTGGCACTGCAGTGCTTGAGCGTGCAGAAAGGAGCGAAGACGTGGTGCCTCCTTTGGCTGTGGTGGATTCTGCTTGAGTAGAAAAACTTGTACTTTGGGACGCAACGGTGGTCTCCGGAGGGATTGATGATGGCGAGGTCCAAGCCCGAGAGGGTAAAGTCTGCATGGAAATAGATGTGGGCAGGGGAGACTCAGATGCAGGAGAGAGTGTTCCGGTCGCTTCTGTTGAAGTCAGCTCAGCCTTCGTGGAAGAACCCTTGCTGATGGTTCGCGTGGTTTTACTTTCAAAAGACGTTACACCGGTTTCCACCGTGGATGGCGGGCTCTTTGGCGTCAAAGGGGTCAATTCCACAGTCGAGGTTCTCAACTGCGCAGCACTAGGAGATGTTGCCGAAGAGAGTGGCGGGCTGCTAATTTCAGCCGCAGTTCCTTCCACCTCAGCCGAAGTACTGGTGTCCCGGAAGGCAACGGTGGACTCCTCGGTAGGAGCAAGCGAAGAGTGGTGAGTAGAAGAGGCAGAAGTTGGCCTGGGAAGGGTGGTTCCTCTAGCAGAGCTCAGCTCCGGTTCGGTTGTGGAAAAGCCGGAATGCGGGCATGGGGTTGTACTCTCTTGCAGTGAGATTGTCTCCGACGTCGTGGCAGAAGATTGGCCGAGGGAGGGAGGGGTTGGACGCTGGACGGAGGTTCCCTCAGTGGTGCCAACAGTGGCCGTCGTGGTTCCATTTGAAGCCATTGACTCTGTAGAGGACCTGCTTTCTGGCACTGCAGTACTTGAGGGTGCAGAAAGGAGCGAAGACTTGGTACCTCCTTTGGCTGTGGTGGATTCTGCTTGAGCAGAAAAACTTGTGCTTTGGGACGCAACGGTGGTCTCCCGAGGGGTTAGTGATGGCGAGGTCCGAGCCCGAGAGGGTACAGTCTGCATGGAAATCGATGTGGGCAGGGGAGACTCAGATGCAGGAGAGGGTGTTCTGGTCGCTTCTGCTGAAGTCAGCTCAGCCTTCGTAGAAGAACCCTTGCTGATGGTTAGCGTGGTTTGACTTTCAAGAGACGTCACACCGGTCTCCACCGTGGATGGCGGGCTCTTTGGCGTCGAAGCGGTCAATTCCACAGTCGAGGTTCTCAACTGCGCAGCACTACGAGATGTTGCCAAAGAGAGTGGTGGGCTGCTGAAATCAGCCGCAGTTCCTTCCACCTCACCCGAAGTACTGGTGTCCCGGAAAGCAATGGTGGTCTCCTCGGTAGGGGCAAGCGAAGAGTGGTGAGTAGAAGAGGCAGAAGTTGGCCTGGGAAGGGTGGCTCCTCTAGCAGAGCTCAGCTCTGGTTCGGTTGTGGAAAAGCTGGAATGCGGGTGTGGGGTTGTGCTCCCTTGCAGTGAGGTTGTCTCCGACGTCGTGGCAGAAGATTGGCCGAGGGAGGGAGGGGTTGGACGCTGGATGGAGGTTTCCTCAGTGGTGCCAGTAGCGGCCGTTGTGGTGCCAATTGAAGCCACCGACTCTGTAGAGGACCTGCTTTCTGGCACTGCATTGTGTGAGCGTGGAGAAAGAAGCGAAGACGTGGTGCCTCCTTTGGCTCTGGTGGATTCTGCTTGAGTAGAAAAACTTGTGCTTTGGGATGCAACGGTGGTCTTCAAAGGGGTTGATGATGGCGAGGTCCGAGCCCGAGAGGGTACAGTCTGCATGGAAATCAATGTGGGCAGGGGAGACTCAGATGCAGGAGAGAGTGTTCCGGTGACTTCTGTTGAAGTCAGCTCAGCCTTCGTGGAAGAACCCTTGCTGATGGTTGGGGTGGTTTCACTTTCAAGAGATGTAACACCGGTCTCCACCTTCGAAGGCGGGCTCTTTGGTGTCGAAGCCGTCAATTCCACAGTCAAGGTTCTCAACTGCACAGCAGTAGGAGATGTTGCCAAAGAGAGTGGTGGGCTGCTGAACTCAGCCGCAGTTCCTTCGACCTCAGCCGAAGTACTGGTGTCCCGGAAGGCAACGGTGGTCTCCTCGGTAGGAGCAAGCGAAGAGTGGTGAGTAGAAGAGGCAGAAGTTGGCCTGGGAAGGGTGGTTCCGCTAGCAGAGCTCAGGTGTGCTTCGGTCATGGAAGAGCCGGAATGCGGGTGTGGGGTTGTGCTCTCTTGCAGTGAGGTTGTCTCTGACGTTGTGGCAGAAGATTGGCCGAGGGAGGGAGGGGTTGGACGCTGGACGGAGGTTTCCTCAGTGGTGCCAGCAGCGGCCGTCGTGGTGCCAATCGAAGCCACCGACTCTGCAGAGGACCTGCTTTCTGGCACGGCAGTGCGTGAGCGTGCAGAAAGAAGAGAAGACGTGGTACCTCCTTTGGCCGTGGTGGATTCTGCCCAAGTACAAGAACTTGTGCTTTGGGATGCAACGGTGGTCTCCGGAGGGGTTAATGATGGCGAGGTCCGAGCCCGAGAGGGTACAGTCTGCATGGAAATCGATGTGGGCAGGGGAGACTCAGATGCAGGAGAGAGTGTTCCGGTTGCTTCTGCTGAAGTAAGCTCAGCCTTCGTGGAAGAACCCTTGCTGATGGTTAGCGTGGTTTGACTTTCAAGAGACGTCACACCGGTCTCCACCGTGGATGGCGGGCTCTTTGGCGTCGAAGCGGTCAATTCCACAGTCGAGGTTCTCAACTGCGCAGCACGAGGAGATGTTGCCGAAGAGAGTGGCGGGCTGCTGAACTCAGCCGCAGTTCCTTCCACCTCAGCTGAAGTACTGGTGTCCCGGAAGACAACAGTGGACTCCTCGGAAGGAGCAAGTGAAGAGTGGTGAGTAGAAGAGACAGAAGTTGGCCTGGGAAGGGTGGTTCCTCTAGCAGATCTCAGCTGTGCTTCGGTCATGAAAGAGCTAGAATGCGGGTGTGGGGTTGTGCTGTCTTGCAGTGATTTTGTCTCCGAAGTCGTGGCAGAAGATTGGCCGAGGGAGGGAGGGGTTGGACGCTGGACGAAGGTTTCCTCAGTGGCCCCAATAGCGGCCGTTGTGGTGCCAATTGAAGCCACCGACTCTGCAGAGGATCTGCTTTCTGGCTCTGCAGTGCTTGAGTGTGGAGAAAGGAGCGAAGACGTGGTTCCTCCTTCGACTGTGGTGGATTCTGCTTGAGTAGAAAAACTTGTGCTTTGGGACGCAACGGTGGTCTCCGGAGGGCTTGATGATCTCGAGGTCCGAGCCCGAGAGGGTACAGTCTGCATCGAAAGCAACGTGGGCAGGGGAGATTCAAATGCAGGAGAGGGTGTTCCTGTCACTTCTGTTGAAGTCAGCTCAGCCTTCGTGGAAGAACCCTTGCTGATGGTTGGCGTGGTTTGAGTTTCAAGAGATTTTACACTGTTCTGCACCGTGGAAGGTGGGCTCTTTGGAGTGGACACAGTCAATTCCACAGTTGAGATTTTCAACTGCGCAGCAGTAGGAGATGTTGCTGAAGAGAGTGGTGGGATGCTGAACTCAGCCGCAGTTCCTTCCACCTCAGCCGAAGTACTGGTGTCTCGGAAGGCAACGGTGGACTCCTCGGTAGGAGCAAGCGAAGAGTGGTGAACAGAAGAGACAGAAGTTGGCCTGGGAAGGGTGGATCCTCTAGCAGAGCTCAGCTCCGGTTCAGTCGTGGAAGAGCCGGAATGCGGGCGTGGGGTTGTGCTCTCTTGCAGTGAGCTTGTCTCCGAGGACGTGGCAAAAGATTGGCCGAGGGAGGGAGTGGTTGGACGTTGGACGGAGGTTTCCTCAGTGGCCCCAATAGCAGCCGTCGTGGTGCCAATTGAAGCCACCGACTCTGCAGAGGATCTGCTTTCTGGCACTGCAGTGCTTGAGTGTGGAGAAGGGAGCGAAGACGTGGTGCCTCCTTCGGCTGTGGTGGATTCTGCTTGAGTAGAAAAACTTGTGCTTTGGGATGCAATGGTGGTCTTCAAAGGGGTTGATGATGGCGAGGTCGGAGCCCGAGAGGGTACAGTCTCCATGGAAAGCGACGTGGGCAGGGGAGACTCAGATGCAGGAGAGGGTGTTCCGGCCACTTCTGTTGAAGTCAGCTCAGCCTTCGTGGAAGAACCCTTGCTGATGGTTGGGGTGGTTTCACTTTCAAGAGATGAAACACCGGTCTCCACCTTCGAAGGCGGGCTCTTTGGTGTCGAAGCCGTCAATTCCATAGTCAAGGTTCTCAACTGCACAGCAGTAGGAGATGTTGCCACAGAGAGTGGTGGGCTGCTGAACTCAGCCGCAGTTCCTTCCACCTCAGCCGAAGTACTGGTGTCCCGGAAGGCAACGGTGGACTCCTCGGTAGGGGCAAGCGAAGAGTGGTGAGTAGAAGAGGCAGAAGTTGGCCTGGGAAGGGTGGCTCCTCTAGCAGAGCTCAGCTGTGCTTTGGTGGTGGAAGAGCCGGAATGCGGGTGTGGGGTTGTGCTTTCTTGCAGTGAGGTTGTCTCCGACGTTGTGGCAGAAGATTGGCTGAGGGAGGGAGTGGTTGGACGTTGGACGGAGGTTTCCTCAGTGGTGCCAGCAGCGGCCGTCGTGGTGCCAATTGAAGCCACCGACTCTGCAGAGGAGCTGCTTTCTGGAACTGCAGTACGTGAGCGTGCAGAAAGAAGCGAAGACGTGGTGCCTCCTTTGGCTGTGGTGAATTCTGCCCAAGTAGAAGAACTTGTGTTTTGGGATGCAACGGTGGTCTCCGGAGGGGTTAATGATGGTGAGGTCCGAGCCCGAGAGGGTACAGTCTGCATGGAAATCAATGTGGGCAGGGGAGACTCAGATGCAGGAGAGAGCGTTCCGGTCGCTTTTGCAGGGGTCAGCTCAGCCTTCGTGGAAGAACCCTTGCTGATGGTTGGGGTGGTTTGACTTTCAGGAGATGTAACACCGGTCTCCACCTTCGAAGGCGGGCTCTTTGGTGTCGAAGCCATCAATTCCACAGTCAAGGTTCTCAACTGCACAGCAGTAGGAGATATTGCCGAAGAGAGTGGTGGGCTTCTGAACTCAGCCACAGTTCCTTCCACCTCAGCCGAAGTACTGGTGTCCCGGAAGGCAACGGTGGACTCCTCGGTAGGAGCAACCGAAGAGTGGTGAGTAGAAGAGACAGAAGTTGGCCTGGGAAGGGTACTTCCTCTAGCAGAGCTCAGCTCCAGTTCAGTCATGGAAGAGCCGGAATGCGGGCGTGGGGTTGTGCTCTCTTGCAGTGTGGTTGTCTCCGACGTCGTGGCCGAAGATTGGCCAAGGGGGGGAGGGGTTGGATGCTGGACGGAGGTTTCCTCAGTGGTGCCAACAGCGGCCGTCGTGGTACCAAATGAAGCCACCGACTCTGCAGAGGACTGGCTTTCTGGCACTGCAGTGCTTGAGCGTGCAGAAAGGAGCGAAGACGTGGTGCCTCCTTCGGCTGTGGTGGATTCTGCTTGAGTAGAAAAACTTGTGCTTTGGGACGCAACGGTGGTCTTCAAAGGGGTTGATGATGGCGAGGTCCGAGCCCGAGAGGGTACAGTCTCGATGGAAAGCGACGTGGGCAGGGGAGACTCAGATGCAGGAGAGGGTGTTCCGGTCACTTCTGTTGAAGTCAGCTCAGCCTTCGTGGAAGAACCCTTGCTGATGGTTAGCGTGGTTTGACTTTCAAGAGATGTCATACCAGTCTCCACCGTGGATGGCGGGCTCTTTGGCATAGAAGCGGTCAATTCCACAGTCGAGGTACTCAACTGCGCAGCACTAGGAGATGTTGCCGAAGAGAGTGGCGGGCTGCTGAACTCAGCCGCAGTTCCTTCCACCTCACCCGAAGTACTGGTGTCCCGGAAAGCAATGGTGGTCTCCTCGGTAGGGGCAAGCGAAGAGTGGTGAGTAGAAGAGGCAGAAGTTGGCCTGGGAAGGGTGGCTCCTCTAGCAGAGCTCAGCTCTGGTTCGGTTGTGGAAAAGCCGGAATGCGGGCGTGGGGTTGTGCTCTCTTGCAGTGAGGTTGTCTCCGACGTCGTGGCAAAAGATTGGCCGAGGGAGGGAGGGGTTGGACGCTGGATGGAGGTTTCCTCAGTGGTGCCAGTAGCGGCCGTCGTGGTGCCAATTGAAGCCACCGACTCTGTGGAGGACCTGCTTTCTTGCACTGCAGTGTGTGAGCGTGGAGAAAGAAGCGAAGACGTGGTGCCTCCTTTGGCTGTGGTGGATTCTGCCCAAGTAGAAGAACTTGTGCTTTGGGATGCAACGGTGGTCTCCGGAGGGGTTAATGATGGCGAGGTCCGAGCCCGAGAGGGTACAGTCTGCATGGAAATCAATGTGGGCAGGGGAGACTCAGATGCAGGAGAGAGCGTTCCGGTCGCTTTTGCAGGGGTCAGCTCAGCCTTCGTGGAAGAACCCTTGCTGATGGTTGGGGTGGTTTCACTTTCAAGAGATGTAACACCGGTCTCCACCTTCGAAGGCGGGCTCTTTGGTGTCGAAGCCGTCAATTCCACAGTCAAGGTTCTCAACTGCACAGCAGTAGGAGATGTTGCCAAAGAGAGTGGTGGGCTGCTGAACTCAGCCGCAGTTCCTTCCACCTCAGCTGAAGTACTGGTGTCCCGGAAGGCAACGGTGGTTTCCTTGGTAGGGGCAAGCGAAGAGTGGGGAGTAGAAGAGGCAGAAGTTGGCCTGGGAAGGGTGGTTCCTCTAGCAGAGCTCAGCTCCGGTTCGGTCGTGGAAGAGCCGGAATGCAGGCGTGGGGTTGTGCTCTCTTGCAGTGTGGTTGTCTCCGACGTCGTGGCCGAAGATTGGCCAAGGGAGGGAGGGGTTGGACGCTGGACGGAGGTTTCCTCAGTGGTGCCAACAGCGGCCGTCGTGGTGCCAAATGAAGCCACCGACTCTGCAGAGGACTGGCTTTCTGGCACTGCAGTGCTTGAGCGTACAGAAAGGAGCGAAGAAGTGATGCCTCCTTCGGCTGTGGTGGATTCTGCTTGAGTAGAAAAACTTGTGCTTTGGGACGCAACGGTGGTCTTCAAAGGGGTTGATGATGGCGAGGTCCGAGCCTGAGAGGGTACATTCTGCATGGAAATCAACGTGGGCAGGGGAGACTCAGATGCAGGAGAGGGTGTTCCGGTCACTTCTGTTGAAGTCAGCTCAGCCTTCGTGGAAGAACCCTTGCTGATGGTTGGCGTGGTTTGACTTTCAAGAGATGTAACACCGGTCTCCACCGTGGAAGGCGGGCTCTTTGGCGTCGAAGCGGTCAATTCCACAGTCGAGGTTCTCAACTGCGCAGCACTAGGAGATGTTGCCGAAGAGAGTTGCGGGCTGCTGAACTCAGCCGCAGTTCCTTTCACCTCAGCCGAAGTACTGGTGTCCCGGAAGGCAACGGTGGTCTCCTCGGTAGGGGCAAGCGAAGAGTGGTGAGTAGAAGAGACAGAAGTTGGCCTGGGAAGGGTGGTTCCGCTAGCAGAGCTCAGGTGTGCTTCGGTCATGGAAGAGCCGGAATGCGGGTGTGGGGTTGTGCTCTCTTGCAGTGAGGTTGTCTCTGACGTTGTGGCAGAAGATTGGCCGAGGGAGGGAGGGGTTGGACGCTGGACGGAGGTTTCCTCAGTGGTGCCAGCAGCGGCCGTCGTGGTGCCAATCGAAGCCACCGACTCTGCAGAGGACCTGCTTTCTGGCACGGCAGTGCGTGAGCGTGCAGAAAGAAGAGAAGACGTGGTACCTCCTTTGGCCGTGGTGGATTCTGCCCAAGTACAAGAACTTGTGCTTTGGGATGCAACGGTGGTCTCCGGAGGGGTTAATGATGGCGAGGTCCGAGCCCGAGAGGGTACAGTCTGCATGGAAATCGATGTGGGCAGGGGAGACTCAGATGCAGGAGAGAGTGTTCCGGTTGCTTCTGCTGAAGTAAGCTCAGCCTTCGTGGAAGAACCCTTGCTGATGGTTAGCGTGGTTTGACTTTCAAGAGACGTCACACCGGTCTCCACCGTGGATGGCGGGCTCTTTGGCGTCGAAGCGGTCAATTCCACAGTCGAGGTTCTCAACTGCGCAGCACGAGGAGATGTTGCCGAAGAGAGTGGCGGGCTGCTGAACTCAGCCGCAGTTCCTTCCACCTCAGCTGAAGTACTGGTGTCCCGGAAGACAACAGTGGACTCCTCGGAAGGAGCAAGTGAAGAGTGGTGAGTAGAAGAGACAGAAGTTGGCCTGGGAAGGGTGGTTCCTCTAGCAGATCTCAGCTGTGCTTCGGTCATGAAAGAGCTAGAATGCGGGTGTGGGGTTGTGCTGTCTTGCAGTGATTTTGTCTCCGAAGTCGTGGCAGAAGATTGGCCGAGGGAGGGAGGGGTTGGACGCTGGACGAAGGTTTCCTCAGTGGCCCCAATAGCGGCCGTTGTGGTGCCAATTGAAGCCACCGACTCTGCAGAGGATCTGCTTTCTGGCTCTGCAGTGCTTGAGTGTGGAGAAAGGAGCGAAGACGTGGTTCCTCCTTCGACTGTGGTGGATTCTGCTTGAGTAGAAAAACTTGTGCTTTGGGACGCAACGGTGGTCTCCGGAGGGCTTGATGATCTCGAGGTCCGAGCCCGAGAGGGTACAGTCTGCATCGAAAGCAACGTGGGCAGGGGAGATTCAAATGCAGGAGAGGGTGTTCCTGTCACTTCTGTTGAAGTCAGCTCAGCCTTCGTGGAAGAACCCTTGCTGATGGTTGGCGTGGTTTGAGTTTCAAGAGATTTTACACTGTTCTGCACCGTGGAAGGTGGGCTCTTTGGAGTGGACACAGTCAATTCCACAGTTGAGATTTTCAACTGCGCAGCAGTAGGAGATGTTGCTGAAGAGAGTGGTGGGATGCTGAACTCAGCCGCAGTTCCTTCCACCTCAGCCGAAGTACTGGTGTCTCGGAAGGCAACGGTGGACTCCTCGGTAGGAGCAAGCGAAGAGTGGTGAACAGAAGAGACAGAAGTTGGCCTGGGAAGGGTGGATCCTCTAGCAGAGCTCAGCTCCGGTTCAGTCGTGGAAGAGCCGGAATGCGGGCGTGGGGTTGTGCTCTCTTGCAGTGAGCTTGTCTCCGAGGACGTGGCAAAAGATTGGCCGAGGGAGGGAGTGGTTGGACGTTGGACGGAGGTTTCCTCAGTGGCCCCAATAGCAGCCGTCGTGGTGCCAATTGAAGCCACCGACTCTGCAGAGGATCTGCTTTCTGGCACTGCAGTGCTTGAGTGTGGAGAAGGGAGCGAAGACGTGGTGCCTCCTTCGGCTGTGGTGGATTCTGCTTGAGTAGAAAAACTTGTGCTTTGGGATGCAATGGTGGTCTTCAAAGGGGTTGATGATGGCGAGGTCGGAGCCCGAGAGGGTACAGTCTCCATGGAAAGCGACGTGGGCAGGGGAGACTCAGATGCAGGAGAGGGTGTTCCGGCCACTTCTGTTGAAGTCAGCTCAGCCTTCGTGGAAGAACCCTTGCTGATGGTTGGGGTGGTTTCACTTTCAAGAGATGAAACACCGGTCTCCACCTTCGAAGGCGGGCTCTTTGGTGTCGAAGCCGTCAATTCCATAGTCAAGGTTCTCAACTGCACAGCAGTAGGAGATGTTGCCACAGAGAGTGGTGGGCTGCTGAACTCAGCCGCAGTTCCTTCCACCTCAGCCGAAGTACTGGTGTCCCGGAAGGCAACGGTGGACTCCTCGGTAGGGGCAAGCGAAGAGTGGTGAGTAGAAGAGGCAGAAGTTGGCCTGGGAAGGGTGGCTCCTCTAGCAGAGCTCAGCTGTGCTTTGGTGGTGGAAGAGCCGGAATGCGGGTGTGGGGTTGTGCTTTCTTGCAGTGAGGTTGTCTCCGACGTTGTGGCAGAAGATTGGCTGAGGGAGGGAGTGGTTGGACGTTGGACGGAGGTTTCCTCAGTGGTGCCAGCAGCGGCCGTCGTGGTGCCAATTGAAGCCACCGACTCTGCAGAGGAGCTGCTTTCTGGAACTGCAGTACGTGAGCGTGCAGAAAGAAGCGAAGACGTGGTGCCTCCTTTGGCTGTGGTGAATTCTGCCCAAGTAGAAGAACTTGTGTTTTGGGATGCAACGGTGGTCTCCGGAGGGGTTAATGATGGTGAGGTCCGAGCCCGAGAGGGTACAGTCTGCATGGAAATCAATGTGGGCAGGGGAGACTCAGATGCAGGAGAGAGCGTTCCGGTCGCTTTTGCAGGGGTCAGCTCAGCCTTCGTGGAAGAACCCTTGCTGATGGTTGGGGTGGTTTGACTTTCAGGAGATGTAACACCGGTCTCCACCTTCGAAGGCGGGCTCTTTGGTGTCGAAGCCATCAATTCCACAGTCAAGGTTCTCAACTGCACAGCAGTAGGAGATATTGCCGAAGAGAGTGGTGGGCTTCTGAACTCAGCCACAGTTCCTTCCACCTCAGCCGAAGTACTGGTGTCCCGGAAGGCAACGGTGGACTCCTCGGTAGGAGCAACCGAAGAGTGGTGAGTAGAAGAGACAGAAGTTGGCCTGGGAAGGGTACTTCCTCTAGCAGAGCTCAGCTCCAGTTCAGTCATGGAAGAGCCGGAATGCGGGCGTGGGGTTGTGCTCTCTTGCAGTGTGGTTGTCTCCGACGTCGTGGCCGAAGATTGGCCAAGGGGGGGAGGGGTTGGATGCTGGACGGAGGTTTCCTCAGTGGTGCCAACAGCGGCCGTCGTGGTACCAAATGAAGCCACCGACTCTGCAGAGGACTGGCTTTCTGGCACTGCAGTGCTTGAGCGTGCAGAAAGGAGCGAAGACGTGGTGCCTCCTTCGGCTGTGGTGGATTCTGCTTGAGTAGAAAAACTTGTGCTTTGGGACGCAACGGTGGTCTTCAAAGGGGTTGATGATGGCGAGGTCCGAGCCCGAGAGGGTACAGTCTCGATGGAAAGCGACGTGGGCAGGGGAGACTCAGATGCAGGAGAGGGTGTTCCGGTCACTTCTGTTGAAGTCAGCTCAGCCTTCGTGGAAGAACCCTTGCTGATGGTTAGCGTGGTTTGACTTTCAAGAGATGTCATACCAGTCTCCACCGTGGATGGCGGGCTCTTTGGCATAGAAGCGGTCAATTCCACAGTCGAGGTACTCAACTGCGCAGCACTAGGAGATGTTGCCGAAGAGAGTGGCGGGCTGCTGAACTCAGCCGCAGTTCCTTCCACCTCACCCGAAGTACTGGTGTCCCGGAAAGCAATGGTGGTCTCCTCGGTAGGGGCAAGCGAAGAGTGGTGAGTAGAAGAGGCAGAAGTTGGCCTGGGAAGGGTGGCTCCTCTAGCAGAGCTCAGCTCTGGTTCGGTTGTGGAAAAGCCGGAATGCGGGCGTGGGGTTGTGCTCTCTTGCAGTGAGGTTGTCTCCGACGTCGTGGCAAAAGATTGGCCGAGGGAGGGAGGGGTTGGACGCTGGATGGAGGTTTCCTCAGTGGTGCCAGTAGCGGCCGTCGTGGTGCCAATTGAAGCCACCGACTCTGTGGAGGACCTGCTTTCTTGCACTGCAGTGTGTGAGCGTGGAGAAAGAAGCGAAGACGTGGTGCCTCCTTTGGCTGTGGTGGATTCTGCCCAAGTAGAAGAACTTGTGCTTTGGGATGCAACGGTGGTCTCCGGAAGGGTTAATGATGGCGAGGTCCGAGCCCGAGAGGGTACAGTCTGCATGGAAATCAATGTGGGCAGGGGAGACTCAGATGCAGGAGAGAGCGTTCCGGTCGCTTTTGCAGGGGTCAGCTCAGCCTTCGTGGAAGAACCCTTGCTGATGGTTGGGGTGGTTTCACTTTCAAGAGATGTAACACCGGTCTCCACCTTCGAAGGCGGGCTCTTTGGTGTCGAAGCCGTCAATTCCACAGTCAAGGTTCTCAACTGCACAGCAGTAGGAGATGTTGCCAAAGAGAGTGGTGGGCTGCTGAACTCAGCCGCAGTTCCTTCCACCTCAGCTGAAGTACTGGTGTCCCGGAAGGCAACGGTGGTTTCCTTGGTAGGGGCAAGCGAAGAGTGGGGAGTAGAAGAGGCAGAAGTTGGCCTGGGAAGGGTGGTTCCTCTAGCAGAGCTCAGCTCCGGTTCGGTCGTGGAAGAGCCGGAATGCAGGCGTGGGGTTGTGCTCTCTTGCAGTGTGGTTGTCTCCGACGTCGTGGCCGAAGATTGGCCAAGGGAGGGAGGGGTTGGACGCTGGACGGAGGTTTCCTCAGTGGTGCCAACAGCGGCCGTCGTGGTGCCAAATGAAGCCACCGACTCTGCAGAGGACTGGCTTTCTGGCACTGCAGTGCTTGAGCGTACAGAAAGGAGCGAAGAAGTGATGCCTCCTTCGGCTGTGGTGGATTCTGCTTGAGTAGAAAAACTTGTGCTTTGGGACGCAACGGTGGTCTTCAAAGGGGTTGATGATGGCGAGGTCCGAGCCTGAGAGGGTACATTCTGCATGGAAATCAACGTGGGCAGGGGAGACTCAGATGCAGGAGAGGGTGTTCCGGTCACTTCTGTTGAAGTCAGCTCAGCCTTCGTGGAAGAACCCTTGCTGATGGTTGGCGTGGTTTGACTTTCAAGAGATGTAACACCGGTCTCCACCGTGGAAGGCGGGCTCTTTGGCGTCGAAGCGGTCAATTCCACAGTCGAGGTTCTCAACTGCGCAGCACTAGGAGATGTTGCCGAAGAGAGTTGCGGGCTGCTGAACTCAGCCGCAGTTCCTTTCACCTCAGCCGAAGTACTGGTGTCCCGGAAGGCAACGGTGGTCTCCTCGGTAGGGGCAAGCGAAGAGTGGTGAGTAGAAGAGACAGAAGTTGGCCTGGGAAGGGTGGTTCCTCTAGCAGAGCTCAGCTGTGCTTCGGTCATGGAAGAGCCAGAATGCGGGTGTGGGGTTGTGCTCTCTTGCAGTGAGCTTGTCTCCGAGGGCATGGCAGAAGATTGGCTGAGGGAGGGAGTGATTGGAGGTTGGACGGAGGTTTCCTCAGTGGCCCCAATAGCGGCCGTCGTGGTGCCAAATGAAGCCACCGACTCTGCAGAGGACTTGCTTTCTGGCACTGCAGTGCTTGAGTGTGGAGAAAGGAGCGAAGACGTGATGCCTCCTTCGGCTGTGGTGGATTCTGCTTGAGTAGAAAAACTTGTGCTTTGGGATGCAACGGTGGTCTTCAAAGGGGTTGATGATGGCGAGGTCCGAACCCGAGAGGGTACAGTCTGCATGGAAATCAATGTGGGCAGGGGAGACTCAGATGCAGGAGAGAGTGTTCCGGTCACTTCTGTTGAAGTCAGCTCAGCCTTCGTGGAAGAACCCTTGCTGATGGTTGGGGTGGTTTCACTTTCAAGAGTTGTAACACCGGTCTCCACCTTCGAAGGCGGGCTCTTTGGTGTCGAAGCCGTCAATTCCACAGTCAAGGTTCTCAACTGCACAGCAGTAGGAGATGTTGCCAAAGAGAGTGGTGGGCTGCTGAACTCAGCCGCACTTCCTTCGACCTCAGCCGAAGTACTGGTGTCCCGGAAGGCAACGGTGGTTTCCTCGGTAGGGGCAAGCGAAGAGTGGTGAGTAGAAGAGGCAGAAGTTGGCCTGGGAAGGGTGGTTCCTCTAGCAGAGCTCAGGTGTGCTTCGGTCATGGAAGAGCCGGAATGCGGGTTTGGGGTTGTGCTCTCTTGCAGTGAGGTTGTCTCCGACGTTGTGGCAGAAGATTGGCCGAGGGAGGGAGGGGTTGGACGCTGGATGGAGGTTTCCTCAGTGGTGCCAGCAGCGGCCGTCGTGGTGCCAATCGAAGCCACCGACTCTGCAGAGGACCTGCTTTCTGGCACGGCAGTGCGTGAGCGTGCAGAAAGAAGAGAAGACGTGGTACCTCCTTTGGCCGTGGTGGATTCTGCCCAAGTAGAAGAACTTGTTCTTTGGGATGCAACGGTGGTCTCCGGAGGGGTTAATGATGGCGAGGTCCGAGCCCGAGAGGGTACAGTCTGCATGGAAATCGATGTGGGCAGGGGAGACTCAGATGCAGGAGAGAGTGTTCCGGTTGCTTCTGCTGAAGTCAGCTCAGCCTTCGTGGAAGAACCCTTGCTGATGGTTAGCGTGGTTTGACTTTCAAGAGATTTTACACCGGTCTGCACCGTGGATGGCGGGCTCTTTGGCGTCGAAGCGGTCAATTCCACAGTCGAGGTTCTCAACTGCGCAGCACTAGGAGATGTTGCCAAAGAGAGTGGTGGGCTGCTGAACTCAGCCGCAGTTCCTTCCACCGCAGCCGAAGTACTGGTGTCCCGGAAGGCAACGGTGGTCTCCTCGGTAGGGGCAAGCGAAGAGTGGTGAGTAGAAGAGGCAGAAGTTGGCCTTGGAAGGATGGTTCCTCTAGCAAAGCTCAGCTCCGGTTCGGTTGTGGAAAAGCCGGAATGCAGGCGTGGGGTTGTGCTCTCTTGTACTGAGCTTGTCTCCGACGTCGTGGCAAAAGATTGGCCGAGGGAGGGAGCGGTTGGACGTTGGACGGAGGTTTCCTCAGTGGCCCCAATAGCGGCCGTCGTGGTGCCAATTGAAGCCACCGACTCTACAGAGGATCTGCTTTCTGGCACTGCAGTGCTTGAGTGTGGAGAAAGGAGCGAAGACGTGGTGCCTCCTTCAGCTGTGGTGGATTCTGCTTGAGTAGAAAAACTTGTGCTTTGGGACGCAATGGTGGTCTCCGGAGGGATTGATGATGGCGAGGTCCGAGCCCGAGAGTGTACAGTCTGCATCGAAAGCAACGTGGTCAGGGGAGACTCAAATGCAGGAGAGGGTGTTCCGGTCACTTCTGTTGAAGTCAGCTCAGCCTTCGTGGAAGAACCCTTGCTGATGGTTGGCGTGGTTTGAGTTTCAAGAGATTTTACACTGGTCTGCACCATGGAAGGCGGGCTCTTTGGAGTGGACACGGTCAATTCCACAGTTGAGATTTTCAACTGCGCAGCAGTAGGAGATGTTGCTGAAGAGAGTGGCGGGCTGCTGAACTCAGCCACAGTTCCTTCCACCTCAGCCGAAGTACTGGTGTCCCGGAAGGCAACGGTGGACTCCTTGGAAGGAGCAAGCGAAGAGTGGTGAGTAGAAGAGACAGAAGTTGGCCTGGGAAGGGTACTTCCTCTTGCAGAGCTCAGCTCCGGTTCAGTCGTGGAAGAGCCGGAATGCGGGCGTGGGGTTGTGCTCTCTTGCAGTGAGCTTGTCTCCGAGGGCGTGGCAGAAGATTGGCTGAGGGAGGGAGTGGTTGGACGTTGGACGGAGGTTTCCTCAGTGGCCCCAATAGCGGCCGTCGTGGTGCCAATTGAAGCCACCGACTCTGCAGAGGACCTGCTTTCTGGCACTGCAGTGCTTGAGTGTGGAGAAGGGAGCGAAGACGTGGTGCCTCCTTCGGCTGTGGTGGATTCTGCTTGAGTAGAAAAACTTCTGCTTTGGGACGCAACGGTGGTCTTCAAAGGGGTTGATGATGGCGAGGTCCGAGCCCGAGAGGGTACAGTCTCCATGGAAAGCGACGTGGGCAGTGGAGACTCAGATGCAGGATAGAGTGTTCCGGTCACTTCTGTTGAAGTCAGCTCAGCCTTCGTTGAAGAAACCTTGCTGATAGTTAGCATGGTTTGACTTTCAAGAGACGTCACACCGGTCTCCACCGTCGATGGGGGGCTCTTTGGCATCGAAGCGGTCAATTCCACAGTCGAGGTACTCAACTGCGCAGCACTAGGAGATGTTGCCGAAGAGAGTGGTGGGCTGCTGAACTCAGCCGCAGTTCCTTCCACCTCAGTCGAAGTACTGGTGTCCCGGAAGGCAACGGTGGTCTCCTCGGAAGGGGCAAGTGAGGAGTGGTGAGTAGAAGAGGCAGAAGTTGGCCTGGGAAGGGTGGTTACTCTTGCAGAGCTCAGCTCCGGTTCGGTTGTGGAAAAGCCAGAATGCGGACGTGGGGTTGTGCTCTCTTGCAGTGAGCTTGTCTCCGACGTCATGGCAGAAGATTGGCCGAGGGAGGGAGGGGTTGGACGCAGGACGGAGGTTTCCTCAGTGGTGCCAACAGCGGCCGTCGTGGTTCCAATTGAAGCCACCGACTCTGTAGAGGACCTGCTTTCTGGCACTGCAGGATTTGAGCGTGCAGAAAGGAGCGAAGAGGTGGTACCTCCTTCGGCTGTGGTGGATTCTACCCGAGTAGAAGAACTTGTGCTTTGGGACGCAACGGTGGTCTCCGGAGGGGTTAATGATGGCGAGGTCCGAGCCCGAGAGGGTACAGTCTGCATGGAAATCGATGTGGGCAGGGGAGACGCCGATGCAGGAGAGAATGTTCCGGTCGCTTCTGCTGAAGTCAGCTCAGCCTTCGTGGAAAAACCCTTGCTGATGGTTGGGGTGGTTTGACTTTCAAGAGATGTCACACCGGTCTCCACCGTGGATGGCGGGCTCTTTGGCGTCGAAGCAGTCAATTCCACAGTCGAGGTTCTCAACTGCGCAGCACGAGGAGATGTTGCCGAAGAGAGTGGCGGGCTGCTGAACTCAGCCGCAGTTCCTTCCACCTCAGCCGAAGTACTGGTATCCCGGAAGACAACGGTGGACTCCTCGGAAGGAGCAAGTGAAGAGTGGTGAGTAGAAGAGACAGAAGTTGGCCTGGGAAGGGTGGTTCCTCTAGCAGATCTCAGCTGTGCTTCGGTCATGAAAGAGCTAGAATGGGGGTGTGGGGTTGTGCTCTCTTGCAGTGATTTTGTCTCCGAAGTCGTGGCAGAAGATTGGCCGAGGGAGGGAGCGGTTGGACGTTGGATGGAGGTTTCCTCAGTGGCCCCAATAGCGGCCGTCGTCGTGCCAATTGAAGCCACCGACTCTACAGAGGACTGGCTTTCTGGCACTGCAGTGCTTGAGTGTGGAGAAAGGAGCGAAGACGTGGTGCCTCCTTCGGCTGTGGTGGATTCTGCTTGAGTAGAAAAACTTGTGCTTTGGGACGCAACGGTGGTCTTCAAAGGGGTTGATGATGGCGAGGTCCGAGCCCGAGAGGGTACAGTCTGCATGGAAATCGATGTGGGCAGGGGAGACTCAGATGCAGGAGAGAGTGTTCCGGTCGCTTCTGCTGAAGTCAGCTCAGCCTTCGTGGAAAAACCCTTGCTGATGGTTGGGGTGGTTTGACTTTCAAGAGATGTAACACCGGTCTCCACCTTCGAAGGCGGGCTCTTTGGTGTCGAAGCCGTCAATTCCACAGTCAAGGTTCTCAACTGCACAGCAGTAGCAGATGTTGCCAAAGAGAGTGGTGGGCTGCTGAACTCAGCTGCAGTTCCTTCCACCTCAGCCGAAGTACTGGTGTCCTGGAAGGCAACGGTGGTCTCCTCGGTAGGAGCAAGCGAAGAGTGGTGAGTAGAAGAGACAGAAGTTGGCCTGGGAAGGGTACTTCCTCTAGCAGAGCTCAGCTGTACTTCGGTCATGGAAGAGCCGGAATGCGGGCGTGGGTTTGTGCTCTCTTGCAGTGAGGTTGTCTCCGACGTCGTGGCCGAAGATTGGCCAAGGGAGGGAGGGGTTGGACGCTGGATGGAGGTTTCCTCAGTGGTGCCAACAGCGGCCATCGTGGTGCCAAATGAAGCCACCGACTCTGCAGAGGACTGGCTTTCTGGCACTGCAGTGCTTGAGCGTGCAGAAAGGAGCGAAGACGTGGTGCCTCCTTTGGCTGTGGTGGATTCTGCTTGAGTAGAAAAACTTGTACTTTGGGACGCAACGGTGGTCTCCGGAGGGATTGATGATGGCGAGGTCCAAGCCCGAGAGGGTACAGTCTGCATGGAAATAGATGTGGGCAGGGGAGACTCAGATGCAGCAGAGAGTGTTCCGGTCGCTTCTGTTGAAGTCAGCTCAGCCTTCGTGGAAGAACCCTTGCTGATGGTTCGCGTGGTTTTACTTTCAAAAGACGTTACACCGGTTTCCACCGTGGATGGCGGGCTCTTTGGCGTCAAAGGGGTCAATTCCACAGTCGAGGTTCTCAACTGCGCAGCACTAGGAGATGTTGCCGAAGAGAGTGGCGGGCTGCTAAATTCAGCCGCAGTTCCTTCCACCTCAGCCGAAGTACTGGTGTCCTGGAAGGCAACGGTGGACTCCTCGGTAGGAGCAAGCGAAGAGTGGTGAGTAGAAGAGGCAGAAGTTGGCCTGGGAAGGGTGGTTCCTCTAGCAGAGCTCAGCTCCGGTTCGGTTGTGGAAAAGCCGGAATGCGGGCGTGGGGTTGTGCTCTCTTGCAGTGAGGTTGTCTCCGACGTCGTGGCAGAAGATTGGCCGAGGGAGGGAGGGGTTGGACGCTGGACGGAGGTTCCCTCAGTGGTGCCAACAGTGGCCGTCGTGGTTCCATTTGAAGCCATTGACTCTGTAGAGGACCTGCTTTCTGGCACTGCAGTACTTGAGGGTGCAGAAAGGAGCGAAGACTTGGTACCTCCTTTGGCTGTGGTGGATTCTGCTTGAGTAGAAAAACTTGTGCTTTGGGACGCAACGGTGGTCTCCCGAGGGGTTAGTGATGGCGAGGTCCGAGCCCGAGAGGGTACAGTCTCCATGGAAAGCGACGTGGGCAGGGGAGACTCAGATGCAGGAGAGGGTGTTCCGGTCACTTCTGTTGAAGTCAGCTCAGCCTTCGTGGAAGAACCCTTGCTGATGGTTGGGGTGGTTTCACTTTCAAGAGATGAAACACCGGTCTCCACCTTCGAAGGCGGGCTCTTTGGTGTCGAAGCCGTCAATTCCATAGTCAAGGTTCTCAACTGCACAGCAGTAGGAGATGTTGCCAAAGAGAGTGGTGGGCTGCTGAACTGAGCCGCAGTTCCTTCCACCTCAGCCGAAGTACTGGTGTCCCGGAAGGCAACGGTGGACTCCTCGGTAGGGGCAAACGAAGAGTGGTGAGTAGAAGAGGCAGAAGTTGGCCTGGGAAGGGTGGCTCCTCTAGCAGAGCTCAGCTGTGCTTTGGTGGTGGAAGAGCCGGAATGCGGGTGTGGGGTTGTGCTTTCTTGCAGTGAGGTTGTCTCCGACGTTGTGGCAGAAGATTGGCTGAGGGAGGGAGTGGTTGGACGTTGGACGGAGGTTTCCTCAGTGGTGCCAGCAGCGGCCGTCGTGGTGCCAATTGAAGCCACTGACTCTGCAGAGGAGCTGCTTTCTGGCACTGCAGTACGTGAGCGTGCAGAAAGAAGCGAAGACGTGGTGCCTCCTTTGGCTGTGGTAAATTCTGCCCAAGTAGAAGAACTTGTGTTTTGGGATGCAACGGTGGTCTCCGGAGGGGTTAATGATGGTGAGGTCCGAGCCCGAGAGGGTACAGTCTGCATGGAAATCAATGTGGGCAGGGGAGACTCAGATGCAGGAGAGAGCGTTCCGGTCGCTTTTGCAGGGGTCAGCTCAGCCTTCGTGGAAGAACCCTTGCTGATGGTTGGGGTGGTTTGACTTTCAAGAGATGTAACACCGGTCTCCTCCTTCGAAGGCGGGCTCTTTGGTGTCGAAGCCATCAATTCCACAGTCAAGGTTCTCAACTGCACAGCAGTAGGAGACGTTGCCGAAGAGAGTGGTGGGCTTCTGAACTCAGCCACAGTTCCTTCCACCTCAGCCGAAGTACTGGTGTCCCGGAAGGCAACGGTGGACTCCTCGGTAGGAGCAACCGAAGAGTGGTGAGTAGAAGAGACAGAAGTTGGCCTGGGAAGGGTACTTCCTCTAGCAGAGCTCAGCTCCGGTTCAGTCGTGGAAGAGCCGGAATGCGGGCGTGGGGTTGTGCTCTCTTGCAGTGTGGTTGTCTCCGACGTCGTGGCCGAAGATTGGCCAAGGGGGGGAGGGGTTGGACGCTGGACGGAGGTTTCCTCAGTGGTGCCAACAGCGGCCGTCGTGGTACCAAATGAAGCCACCGACTCTGCAGAGGACTGGCTTTCTGGCACTGCAGTGCTTGAGCGTGCAGAAAGGAGCGAAGACGTGGTGCCTCCTTCGGCTGTGGTGGATTCTGCTTGAGTAGAAAAACTTGTGCTTTGGGACGCAACGGTGGTCTTCAAAGGGGTTGATGATGGCGAGGTCCGAGCCCGAGAGGGTACACTCTGCATCGAAAGCAACGTGGTCAGGGGAGACTCAGATGCAGGAGAGGGTGTTCCGGTCACTTCTGTTGAAGTCAGCTCAGCCTTCGTGGAAGAACCCTTGCTGATGGTTGGCGTGGTTTGACTTTCAAGAGATGTAACACCGGTCTCCACCGTGGAAGGCGGGCTCTTTGGCGTCGAAGCGGTCAATTCCACAGTCGAGGTTCTCAACTGCGCAGCACTAGGAGATGTTGCCAAAGAGAGTGGTGGGCTGCTGAACTCAGCCGCAGTTCCTTCGACCTCAGCCGAAGTACTGGTGTCCCAGAAGGCAACGGTGGACTCCTCGGTAGGAGCAACCGAAGAGTGGTGAGTAGAAGAGACAGAAGTTGGCCTGGGAAGGGTACTTCCTCTAGCAGAGCTCAGCTCCGGTTCAGTCGTGGAAGAGCCGGAATGCGGGCGTGGGGTTGTGCTCTCTTGCAGTGAGCTTGTCTCCGAGGACGTGGCAAAAGATTGGCCGAGGGAGGGAGTGGTTGGACGTTGGACGGAGGTTTCCTCAGTGGCCCCAATAGCAGCCGTCGTGGTGCCAATTGAAGCCACCGACTCTGCAGAGGATCTGCTTTCTGGCACTGCAGTGCTTGAGTGTGGAGAAGGGAGCGAAGACGTGGTGCCTCCTTCGGCTGTGGTGGATTCTGCTTGAGTAGAAAAACTTGTGCTTTGGGATGCAATGGTGGTCTTCAAAGGGGTTGATGATGGCGAGGTCGGAGCCCGAGAGGGTACAGTCTCCATGGAAAGCGACGTGGGCAGGGGAGACTCAGATGCAGGAGAGGGTGTTCCGGTCACTTCTGTTGAAGTCAGCTCAGCCTTCGTGGAAGAACCCTTGCTGATGGTTGGGGTGGTTTCACTTTCAAGAGATGAAACACCGGTCTCCACCTTCGAAGGCGGGCTCTTTGGTGTCGAAGCCGTCAATTCCATAGTCAAGGTTCTCAACTGCACAGCAGTAGGAGATGTTGCCAAAGAGAGTGGTGGGCTGCTGAACTCAGCCGCAGTTCCTTCCACCTCAGCCGAAGTACTGGTGTCCCGGAAGGCAACGGTGGACTCCTCGGTAGGGGCAAACGAAGAGTGGTGAGTAGAAGAGGCAGAAGTTGGCCTGGGAAGGGTGGCTCCTCTAGCAGAGCTCAGCTGTGCTTTGGTGGTGGAAGAGCCGGAATGCGGGTGTGGGGTTGTGCTTTCTTGCAGTGAGGTTGTCTCCGACGTTGTGGCAGAAGATTGGCTGAGGGAGGGAGTGGTTGGACGTTGGACGGAGGTTTCCTCAGTGGTGCCAGCAGCGGCCGTCGTGGTGCCAATTGAAGCCACCGACTCTGCAGAGGAGCTGCTTTCTGGCACTGCAGTACGTGAGCGTGCAGAAAGAAGCGAAGACGTGGTGCCTCCTTTGGCTGTGGTAAATTCTGCCCAAGTAGAAGAACTTGTGTTTTGGGATGCAACGGTGGTCTCCGGAGGGGTTAATGATGGTGAGGTCCGAGCCCGAGAGGGTACAGTCTGCATGGAAATCAATGTGGGCAGGGGAGACTCAGATGCAGGAGAGAGCGTTCCGGTCGCTTTTGCAGGGGTCAGCTCAGCCTTCGTGGAAGAACCCTTGCTGATGGTTGGGGTGGTTTGACTTTCAAGAGATGTAACACCGGTCTCCTCCTTCGAAGGCGGGCTCTTTGGTGTCGAAGCCATCAATTCCACAGTCAAGGTTCTCAACTGCACAGCAGTAGGAGACGTTGCCGAAGAGAGTGGTGGGCTTCTGAACTCAGCCACAGTTCCTTCCACCTCAGCCGAAGTACTGGTGTCCCGGAAGGCAACGGTGGACTCCTCGGTAGGAGCAACCGAAGAGTGGTGAGTAGAAGAGACAGAAGTTGGCCTGGGAAGGGTACTTCCTCTAGCAGAGCTCAGCTCCGGTTCAGTCGTGGAAGAGCCGGAATGCGGGCGTGGGGTTGTGCTCTCTTGCAGTGTGGTTGTCTCCGACGTCGTGGCCGAAGATTGGCCAAGGGGGGGAGGGGTTGGACGCTGGACGGAGGTTTCCTCAGTGGTGCCAACAGCGGCCGTCGTGGTACCAAATGAAGCCACCGACTCTGCAGAGGACTGGCTTTCTGGCACTGCAGTGCTTGAGCGTGCAGAAAGGAGCGAAGACGTGGTGCCTCCTTCGGCTGTGGTGGATTCTGCTTGAGTAGAAAAACTTGTGCTTTGGGACGCAACGGTGGTCTTCAAAGGGGTTGATGATGGCGAGGTCCGAGCCCGAGAGGGTACACTCTGCATCGAAAGCAACGTGGTCAGGGGAGACTCAGATGCAGGAGAGGGTGTTCCGGTCACTTCTGTTGAAGTCAGCTCAGCCTTCGTGGAAGAACCCTTGCTGATGGTTGGCGTGGTTTGACTTTCAAGAGATGTAACACCGGTCTCCACCGTGGAAGGCGGGCTCTTTGGCGTCGAAGCGGTCAATTCCACAGTCGAAGTTCTCAACTGCGCAGCACTAGGAGATGTTGCCAAAGAGAGTGGTGGGCTGCTGAACTCAGCCACAGTTCCTTCGACCTCAGCCGAAGTACTGGTGTCCCAGAAGGCAACGGTGGACTCCTCGGTAGGAGCAACCGAAGAGTGGTGAGTAGAAGAGACAGAAGTTGGCCTGGGAAGGGTACTTCCTCTAGCAGAGCTCAGCTCCGGTTCAGTCGTGGAAGAGCCGGAATGCAGGCGTGGGGTTGTGCTCTCTTGCAGTGAGCTTGTCTCCGAGGGTGTGGCAGAAGATTGGCTGAGGGAGGGAGTGGTTGGACGTTGGACGGAGGTTTCCTCAGTGGCCCCAATAGCGGCCGTCGTGGTGCCAATTGAAGCCACTGACTCTGCAGAGGATCTGCTTTCTGGCACTGCAGTGCTTGAGTGTGGAGAAGGGAGCGAAGACGTGGTGCCTCCTTTGCCTGTGGTGGATTCTGCCCAAGTAGAAAAACTTGTGCTTTGGGACGCAACGGTGGTCTTCAAAGGGGTTGATGATGGCGAGGTCGGAGCCCGAGAGGGTACAGTCTCCATGGAAAGCGACGTGGGCAGGGGAGACTCAGATGCAGGAGAGAGTGTTCCGGTTGCTTCTGCTGAAGTAAGCTCAGCCTTCGTGGAAGAACCCTTGCTGATAGTTAGCATGGTTTGACTTTCAAGAGACGTCACACCGGTCTCCACCATCGATGGGGGGCTCTTTGGCATCGAAGCGGTCAATTCCACAGTTGAGGTTCTCAACTGCGCAGCACTAGGAGATGTTGCCGAAGAGAGTGGTGGGCTGCTGAACTCAGCCGCAGTTCCTTCCACCTCAGTCGAAGTACTGGTGTCCCGGAAGGCAACGGTGGTCTCCTCGGTAGGGGCAAGTGAGGAGTGGTGAGTAGAAGAGGCAGAAGTTGGCCTGGGAAGGGTGGTTACTCTAGCAGAGCTCAACTCCGGTTCGGTTGTGGAAAAGCCGGAATGCGGACGTGGGGTTGTGCTCTCTTGCAGTGAGCTTGTCTCTGACGTCATGGCAGAAGATTGGCCGAGGGAGGGAGGGGTTGGACGCAGGACGGAGGTTTCCTCAGTGGTGCCAACAGCGGCCGTCGTGGTTCCAATTGAAGCCACCGACTCTGTAGAGGACCTGCTTTCTGGCACTGCAGGATTTGAGCGTGCAGAAAGAAGCGAAGACGTGGTGCCTCCTTCGGCTGTGGTGGATTCTGCCCGAGTAGAAGAACTTGTGCTTTGGGACGCAACGGTGGTCTCCGGAGGGGTTAATGATGGCGAGGTCCGAGCCCGAGAGGGTACAGTCTGCATGGAAATCGATGTGGGCAGGGGAGACTCAGATGCAGGAGAGAGTGTTCCGGTCGCTTCTGCTGAAGTCAGCTCAGCCTTCGTAGAAAAACCCTTGCTGATGGTTGGGGTGGTTTGACTTTCAAGAGATGTCACACCGGTCTCCACCTTCGAAGGCGGGCTCTTTGGTGTCGAAGCCGTCAATTCCACAGTCAAGGTTCTCAACTGCACAGCAGTAGCAGATGTTGCCAAAGAGAGTGGTGGGCTGCTGAACTCAGCTGCAGTTCCTTCCACCTCAGCCGAAGTACTGGTGTCCTGGAAGGCAACGGTGGTCTCCTGGGTAGGAGCAAGCGAAGAGTGGTGAGTAGAAGAGACAGAAGTTGGCCTGGGAAGGGTACTTCCTGTAGCAGAGCTCAGCTGTACTTCGGTCATGGAAGAGCCGGAATGCGGGCGTGGGTTTGTGCTCTCTTGCAGTGAGGTTGTCTCCGACGTCGTGGCCGAAGATTGGCCAAGGGAGGGAGGGGTTGGACGCTGGATGGAGGTTTCCTCAGTGGTGCCAACAGCGGCCATCGTGGTGCCAAATGAAGCCACCGACTCTGCAGAAGACTGGCTTTCTGGCACTGCAGTGCTTGAGCGTGCAGAAAGGAGCGAAGACGTGGTGCCTCCTTTGGCTGTGGTGGATTCTGCTTGAGTAGAAAAACTTGTACTTTGGGACGCAACGGTGGTCTCCGGAGGGATTGATGATGGCGAGGTCCAAGCCCGAGAGGGTACAGTCTGCATGGAAATAGATGTGGGCAGGGGAGACTCAGATGCAGGAGAGAGTGTTCCGGTCGCTTTTGTTGATGTCAGCTCAGCCTTCGTGGAAGAACCCTTGCTGATGGTTCGCGTGGTTTTACTTTCAAGAGACGTTACACCGGTCTCCACCGTGGATGGCGGGCTCTTTGGCGTCGAAGGGGTCAATTCCACAGTCGAGGTTCTCAACTGCGCAGCACTAGGAGATGTTGCCGAAGAGAGTGGCGGGCTGCTAAATTCAGCCGCAGTTCCTTCCACCTCAGCCGAAGTACTGGTGTCCCGGAAGGCAACGGTGGACTCCTCGGTAGGAGCAAGCGAAGAGTGGTGAGTAGAAGAGGCAGAAGTTGGCCTGGGAAGGGTGGTTCCTCTAGCAGAGCTCAGCTCCGGTTCGGTTGTGGAAAAGCCGGAATGCGGGCGTGGGGTTGTGCTCTCTTGCAGTGAGCTTGTCTCCGACGTCGTGGCAGAAGATTGGCCGAGGGAGGGAGGGGTTGGACGCTGGACGGAGGTTCCCTCAGTGGTGCCAACAGTGGCCGTCGTGGTTCCATTTGAAGCCATTGACTCTGTAGAGGACCTGCTTTCTGGCACTGCAGTACTTGAGGGTGCAGAAAGGAGCGAAGACTTGGTACCTCCTTTGGCTGTGGTGGATTCTGCTTGAGTAGAAAAACTTGTGCTTTGGGACGCAACGGTGGTCTCCCGAGGGGTTAGTGATGGCGAGGTCCGAGCCCGAGAGGGTACAGTCTGCATGGAAATCGATGTGGGCAGGGGAGACTCAGATGCAGGAGAGGGTGTTCTGGTCGCTTCTGCTGAAGTCAGCTCAGCCTTCGTAGAAGAACCCTTGCTGATGGTTAGCGTGGTTTGACTTTCAAGAGACGTCACACCGGTCTCCACCGTGGATGGCGGGCTCTTTGGCGTCGAAGCGGTCAATTCCACAGTCGAGGTTCTCAACTGCGCAGCACGAGGAGATGTTGCCGAAGAGAGTGGCGGGCTGCTGAACTCAGCCGCAGTTCCTTCCACCTCAGCCGAAGTACTGGTATCCCGGAAGACAACGGTGGACTCCTCGGAAGGAGCAAGTGAAGAGTGGTGAGTAGAAGAGACAGAAGTTGGCCTGGGAAGGGTGGTTCCTCTAGCAGATCTCAGCTGTGCTTCGGTCATGAAAGAGCTAGAATGGGGGTGTGGGGTTGTGCTCTCTTGCAGTGATTTTGTCTCCGAAGTCGTGGCAGAAGATTGGCCGAGGGAGGGAGGGGTTGGACGCTGGATGGAGGTTTCCTCAGTGGCCCCAATAGCGGCCGTCGTGGTGCCAATTGAAGCCACCGACTCTGCAGAGGATCTGCTTTCTGGCTCTTCAGTGCTTGAGTGTGGAGAAAGGAGCGAAGACGTGGTTCCTCCTTCGGCTGTGGTGGATTCTGCTTGAGTAGAAAAACTTGTGCTTTGGGACGCAACGGTGGTCTCCGGAGGGCTTGATGATCTCGAGGTCCAAGCCCGAGAGGGTACAGTCTGCATCGAAAGCAACGTGGGCAGGGGAGATTCAAATGCAGGAGAGGGTGTTCCTGTCACTTCTGTTGAAGTCAGCTCAGCCTTCGTGGAAGAACCCTTGCTGATGGTTGGCGTGGTTTGAATTTCAAGAGATTTTACACTGTTGTGCACCGTGGAAGATGGGCTCTTTGGAGTGGACACAGTCAATTCCACAGTTGAGATTTTCAACTGCGCAGCAGTAGGAGATGTTGCTGAAGAGAGTGGTGGGATGCTGAACTCAGCCGCAGTTCCTTCCACCTCAGCCGAAGTACTGGTGTTCCGGAAGGCAACGGTGGACTCCTCGGTAGGAGCAAGCGAAGAGTGGTGAATAGAAGAGATAGAAGTTGGCCTGGAAAGGGTAGTTCCTCTAGCAGAGCTCAGCTCCGGTTCAGTCGTGGAAGAGCCGGAATGCGGGCGTGGGGTTGTGCTCTCTTGCAGTGAGCTTGTCTCCGAGGACGTGGCAGAAGATTGGCTGAGGGAGGGAGTGCTTGGACGTTGGATGGAGGTTTCCTCAGTGGCCCCAATAGCGGCCGTCGTGGTGCCAATTGAAGCCACCGAATCTGCAGAGGACCTGCTTTCTGGCACTGCAGTGCTTGAGTGTGGAGAAGGGAGCGAAGACGTGGTGCCTCCTTCGGCTGTGGTGGATTCTGCTTGAGTAGAAAAACTTGTGCTTTGGGACGCAACGGTGGTCTTCAAAGGGGTTGATGATGGCGAGGTCGGAGCCCGAGAGGGTACAGTCTCCATGGAAAGCGACGTGGGCAGGGGAGACTCAGATGCAGGAGAGGGTGTTCCGGTCACTTCTGTTGAAGTCAGCTCAGCCTTCGTGGAAGAACCCTTGCTGATGGTTAGCGTGGTTTGACTTTCAAGAGACGTCACACCGGTCTCCACCGTGGATGGCGGGCTCTTTGGAGTCGAAGCGGTCAATTCCATAGTCAAGGTTCTCAACTGTGCAGCACTAGGAGATGTTGCCAAAGAGAGTGGTGGGCTGCTGAACTCAGCTGCAGTTCCTTCCACCTCAGCCGAAGTACTGGTGTCCCGGAAGGCAACGGTGGTCTCCTCGGTAGGGGCAAGCGAAGAGTGGTGAGTAGAAGAGACAGAAGTTGTCCTGGGAAGGGTGGTTCCTCTAGCAGAGCTCAGCTGTGCTTCGGTCATGGAAGAGCCAGAATGCGGGTGTGGGGTTGTGCTCTCTTGCAGTGAGCTTGTCTCCGAGGGCATGGCAGAAGATTGGCTGAGGGAGGGAGTGGTTGGACGTTGGACGGAGGTTTTCTCAGTGGCCCCAATAGCGGCCGTCGTGGTGCCAATTGAAGCCACCGACTCTGCAGAGGACCTGCTTTCTGGCACTGCAGGACTTGAGCGTGCAGAAAGGAGCGAAGACCTTGTACCTCCTTTGGCTGTGGTGGATTTTGCCCATGTAGAAGAACTTGTGTTTTGGGATGCAACGGTGGTGTCCGGAGGGGTTAATGATGGTGAGGTCTGAGCCCGAGAGGGTACAGTCTGCATGGAAATCGATGTGGGCAGGGGAGACTCAGATGCAGGAGAGAGCGTTCCGGTCGCTTTTGCAGGGGTCAGCTCAGCCTTCGTGGAAGAACCCTTGCTGATGGTTAGCATGGTTTGACTTTCAAGAGACATCACACCGGTCTCCACCGTGGATGGCGGGCTCTTTGGCGTCGGAGCGGTCAATTCCACAGTCGAGGTTCTCAACTGCGCAGCACGAGGAGATGTTGCCAAAGAGAGTGGTGGGCTGCTGAACTCAGCCGCAGTTCCTTTCACCTCAGCCGAAGTACTGGTGTCCCGGAAGGCAACGGTGGTCTCCTCGGTAGGGGCAAGTGAATAGTGGTGAGTAGAAGAGACAAAAGTTGGCCTGGAAAGGGTGGTTCCTCTAGCAGAGCTCAGCTCCGGTTCGGTCGTGGAAGAGCCGGAATGCGGGCGTGGGGTTGTGCTCTCTTGCAGTGAGCTTGTCTCCGAGGGCGTGGCAGAAGATTGGCCGAGGGAGGGAGTGGTTGGAAGCTGGATGGAGGTTCGCTCAGTTGTGCTAACAGCGGTCGTCGTGGTGATAATTGAAGCCACCGACTCTGCAGAGGACCTGCTTTCTGGCACTGCAGTGCTTGAGCGTGGAGAAAGGAGCAAAGATGTGGTGCCTCCTTCGGCTGTGGTGGATTCTGCTTGAGTAGAAAATCTTGTGCTTTGGGACGCAACGGTGGTCTTCAAAGGGGTTGATGATTGCGAGGTCTGAGCCCGAGAGGGTACAGTCTCCATGGAAAGCGACGTGGGCAGGGGAGACTCAGATGCAGGAGAGGGTGTTCCGGTCACTTCTGTTGAAGTCAGCTCAGCCTTCGTGCAAGAAACCTTGCTGATGGTTGGCGTGGTTTGACTTTCAAGAGATTTCACAGCGGTCTGCACTGTGGAAGGCAGGCTCTTTGGCGTCGAAGCGGTCAATTCCACAGTCGAGGTTCTCAACTGCGCAGCACTAGGAAATGTTGCCAAAGAGAGTGGTGGGCTGCTGAACTCAGCCGCAGTTCCTTCCACCTCAGCCGAAGTACTGGTGTCCCGGAAGGCAATGGTGGTCTCCTCGGTAGGGGCAAGCGAAGAGTGGTGAGTAGAAGAGATAGAAGTTGGCCTGGGAAGGGTGGCTCCTCTAGTAGAGCTCAGCTCTGCTTCGGTCATGGAAGAGCCAGAATGCGGGCGTGGGGTTGTGCTCTCTTGCAGTGAGCTTGTCTCCGACGACGTGGCAGAAGATTGGCCGAGGGAGAGAGTGGTTGGACGCTGGATGGAGGTTTCCTCACTGGTGCCAACAGCGGCCGTCGTGGTGCCAATTGAAGCCACCGACTCTGCAGAGGACAGGCTTTCTGGCACTGCAGTTTTTGAGCGTGCAGAAAGGACCGAAGACGTAGTGTCTCCTTCGGCTTTGGTGGATTCTGCCCGAATAGAAGAACTTGTGCTTTGGGACGTAACGGTGGCCTCCGGAGGCGTTGATGAAGGTGAGGTCCGAGCCCGAGAGGGTACAGTCTGCATGGAAAGCGACGTGGGCAGTGGAGACTCAGATGTAGGAGAGGGTGTTCCGGTCACTTCTGCTGAAGTCAGCTCAGCCTTCGTGGAAGAACCCTTGCTGATGGTTGGCGGGGTTTGACTTTCAAGAGACGTCACACTGGTCTCCACTGTGTAAGTCGGGCTCTTCGGCTTGGGAGTGGTCACCTCCAGAGTCACGTTTGGAGAAGATGTTGCATTTACATTTGTCTGTGATATTGCTAAGATAGAATAATAAGAAAATATTTAGTTAATTTGTGTTTATCATTTGTATATTGTGCTACGTGTTTGTTTATTAAGGTGACTTCCTAATTTTCTTTGTGAATAAGTATCGAATATCTCAGGCTGCCACATAATGTTTTATTTAGGCAGGCAGTTTTTAATGTATTTTGTAAAGATGAGTGCTGGATTAGAAAACCTGCAAGGTCCCTTTCGGTCCTATGATTTTTAAGCTTCTATCATGGTTTCTAATCCAGCCAAGCTCCAATAATTTTTTATTTAAGATTTCCAGCAAGTTTTTAAAAAATGGCATCAAACCAAACCCTAAAAATACAACCTGGGATGCAGGTGAAACTGGCCACTCCCCATTTAACTGGGAGAACAATGCATTATAAAGTACACATTTGTTGCTGATTTATTAGGAAATTCATTCCTTTCATGAGCGTGACTAACTAGGCCAGCTGTGTCTTCTGAACCCAGTAATGACGTATGGGCATGAAAGAGAAATCTATCAGTTTTCCATGCCAATGATATAAAATAGAATAGCATAGCATAGCATAGCATAGAATAGAATACAATAGAATAGAATAAGAGAGTTGGAAGGGACCTTGGAGGTCTTCTAGTCCAACCCCCTGCCTAGGCAGGAAACCCTACACCACTTCAGACAAATGGTTATCCAACATCTTTTTAAAAACTTCCAATGTTGGAACATTCACAACTTCTGGAGGCAAGTAGTTCCACTGGTTAATTGTTCTAACTATCAGGAAATTTCTCTTTAGTTTTAAGTTGCTTCTTTCCTTGATTAGTTTCTATCCATTGTTTCTCGTCCTTCCTTTAGGTGCTTTAGAAAATACCTGACTCCTTCTTCTTTGTGGCAGCCCCTGAGATATTGGAACACTGTTATCATGTCTCCCCTAGTCCTTCTTTTCATTAGACTAGACATACCCAATTCCTGTAACTTTTCTTTGTATCTTTTAGCTTCCAGTCCCCTAATCATCTTGTTCTTCTCTGCACTCTTTCTAGAATCTCCACATCTTTTTTACATCGTCGTGACCAAAACTGAATATAGTATTCCAAGTGTGGCCTTACTAAGGCCTTATAAAATGGTATTAACACTTCACATGATCTTGATTCTATCCCTCTGTTTATGCAGCCTAGGACTGTGTTGGTTTTTTTGGCAGCTGTTGCACACGGCTGACTCATATTTAAATGGTTGTCCACTAGAACTCCGAGATCCCTTTCGCAGTTACTACTATTGAGCAAGGTACCACATATACTGTACCTGTGCATTTGATTTTTCTTGCCTAAATGTAGAACCTTACTTGAATGATGTACTTACTTGAACGATGAAATATGAAATCTCTTCATAATGCTAGACAGTGAGAGAAGGACAAGCTGGCAACTTAGATGCCTGCTGGCAATGTAAGGCTGGCTGTGGGATGCTAACAAGTGAGCAGCAATTGGCTGCTTTGGGACAAAGGCTGAAATCTAATATCTTTTAAAGCCGTGGAGAGATTTGGATGTGAGGTATGGCTAGCTGGAGAGTACTGATGGTTGACAGCTGAGCCCTCTTTCTCCCTGGATGGAGGTGGCCTTTGAGATATGCCAGGATGGGGAGTATGGATGCAATTTTCCTTGCAATTCACATATTCCTTTGTTTCTTTTCCCTTTGGCACGTGACAGGCAGTTCTATGAGTCAGCTGAGGAGAAGGAGGCGTGATTTCCAATGCTTCCTGCCAGCTTCCCGCAAGCAACATCAATGGGGAAGCCAGCAGGAAGTCAGAAGTCACTCCAGCTCCCACTGCTTTATTTGCTGCCGGTGGTCATTCTGTTTCTCTGTTTAGGTAAGGAAATATCTCTGGAAGGATATCCCAGGGTCACAGATTGTCTAATAATATATTGTTACTCAGACCAATATTTTATTTTATCCAAACTATGTTGGAAGGCATTCATAGTTACTACCTAAATATCTTATTCTGATTTTGCTCCTGAGCGTGCAAGGCAAAGCATTGAAAAAATGCAAAACCGTTTGCCTGAATGTGAAATTAGAAAAGCTATACAGATAATCCCCAACTTTCAGCCGCAATTGGGACCAGAAATGATATGATCATTTTTGCCAGTGATTAAATGAATTGTATGAAGTGAATCTGGCTTCCCCTATTGACTTCGTTTGTCAAAAGCCAGCTGGGGAGTTCACAAATATTGATCATATGAGCCAGGATGCTACAACCATTGTAAATAAATGACGATTGCCAAGAGCCCAAAATGTGATTAGTATGCTATGAGAGTTATAAGGAGCTATTACAAGTCACTTTTTTCAGTGCCATATAATTTTGAACAATCACGAAATGAATGAACATAACTCAAGGACTGCCTCTATTTAGCAAAACTGCATGTAAAATTAATTGTACGATATTAAGCTTTTTAAAAATTATAATGTTGGAATAATACTGAAAATGTACAGAATCAGTATATGAATGAATACAGGTGAAATTGTTATAATCAGATGCTCAGACTGATTCACACAACCCAAATGCATGATAAATTCTAAAAACTCAATATTTAATATAAAATACATCCAATATGAAATAATAAATAATGCACTACACAGTATCAAAGGGAGCAACATTATTAATCAATTTCTACTTTATTATAAAACACTATGTTTGCCTTATTCTAATGTGATTATAAACTAAAATTAACACTGAATATATGAAAATGAATGTAGAATTATTGATTTTCAATGCAGCAAAGATATTGTAAGAGGGTGCAGAATTATGTCAGCTCATTTGCTCAATTCTCTGCAAATTTCCCCAATAAATATGTAAACAGAAATACATTTATTTATTTATTTGGAAATTTTATTTTGAAATTTTTTATTGCCACCCACTCACACACAGCGCCTCAAGGTGGCTTTTTTATATATAAGAAAGGCAGAATAGACAATAAACATATAATACCAATTCTCCCTAATCTTGGTGTCCTCCCAATGTATGGAATTCAACTCCCAGAACTGTAGACTTCAACTCCCAGAATTCTCAGCTATAAAAATATGCTTGCTGGGTACCCCTGGCTCAAATTGAGTTGTGATTGAGTGGGGTGGTTCAATGGCTCAGCAGTTAAGACACTGGGCTTGTCCGCTGGAAAATTGACAATCCACGTTTGAGACCCAGGTGCTGTGCAACAGGGTGAGCTCCTGTTACTCATCCCAGCTCCTGCCAAACTAACAATTCAAAAGCATGCAAATGTGAGTAGATAAATAGATACTACTTTGGTGGGAAGATTACTGCGTTCTGTAATTTCATGCGGGCTCCATGATGACGGAAGTGTCTCTCAGATAATACAAGCTCCCTCGGCTGAGAATCAGAGATGACCCTTGAGTTGGTCATGACTGCACAGGAGAAACTTTGATTGAGTCCCATCTAACTAATCTGAAACTCATAGGCATTTTCTTTCTCTCCTACCCTGTCTATGGAGAGTCTCAGTTATCCAGGTCATGGTTGTCCCAAAGGTGCTTTTTTAAGAGACAACTGGACTTTCTTTGTTTTTCTTTGAAGGCGTTTTACTTCTCATCCAAGAAGCTTCTTCAGCTCTGACTGGATGGTCCCTCCATTCCCCACAATCGAGTCAGAGCTGAAGAAACTTCTTGAATGAGAAGCAAAACACCTTCAAACAAAAACAAGACAATCCAGCTGCCTCTTGAAAAAGCACCTTTGGGATTCCTACCTTGTCTGTCACAATGGCAAAAAATCTATTCCTGGTCAGTAAAGGAAATTCTTCACCACCATTATCTGGAAGAGCGTGGTTTTTCTTACAAAACTGCCTCTGTTTATCCTTCTCTGCATCCGTGTCAACTATTGTTTCCAACATGTTAGATGCTTTTGTTGCTTAACTACCAGAATAGTTGGCAGATCACCAACTTGAACCAGTTTTTAATTATACCTCATGATTAATTTTTTGTACACTTTCATCCAACTTGTTATATGGAAAGGTACAGTGGTGGGATTCATGTTTTTTTACTACCGGTTCTGTGGGCATGGCTTGGTGGGCGTGGCAGGGAAAGGATATTGTAAAATCTCCAGTCAGAGATGGTATTTGCCAGTTTTCTGAACCACTCAAAATTTCTGCTACCAGTTCTCCAGAACTGGTCAGAACCTGCTGAATACCATCTCTGGAAAGGTACCGGTATGTGAAATCCACCTCACATGGTCAATTTAACCTCAGACTTAATATGTTGCCTCTGAAGAAGTGAGAAATATATTTAATACTGAGTGGGTACAACAGGAATTTCATGAGAGGATTCAGACACAGTCACAAATGTGCACTTAAAAACCCCAGGTTCAGTTGTATAGTTGTAGCTGCCAACTTGGCTTTTTTAAAAATCCCCCAGTGGATACTGTCGTGTCCGTCGTGGGAAAGGAGATTCAGAGCCAGTGACTCAGTTTCAGCTCTTTATTTGGTCCCGAGATCGGCTCGGCTTCAATGGAAAAACAGCAGCTTTTATTCTTTGGCCGCCGCGGCCAATGGCACCACTTTGAATCTCCTGCGATTAGTTTCCACCAATTGCGGGGGATTCGCGGCGGGCCAATCAGTGCGGCTCGCTCGACCAATCAGATTGCCGTGCGCTTGACCAAATGCTACGCGACGTTTACAAGTATGTTAGTGACCGTACAGAACACCCCTCCGCTCTTGGTCTGGTCCTACGTAACGTAGTCCCATAAGTAGGCGGGGCTTCGTACTTGCCTACTTGACCTGCGCAGGTTAGTTGGTGCTTGGCTCCTGGACGGTTCGGTCGGGTTCTGTGTTGCTCTCTGCCTCGTTGATGGAACCGCCTGGAAGGTTTCGCCGGGCCTTTTGTCGCAGCTTCCTCCCGGTCTACCTGGGCTGGTTGAGCTGTGGTTGTTGCCACTCCCGCCTAGTCTTTCTGGGCTGGTTGAGCTGGCCTGGCTGCTTCTCCCTGGTGAGGCTTCGAGCTGGCTGCTTGTTGGTGAGTATTGCTGGTTTCTTTCTGTTGTTGGTTGGTTCCCGGGGTCTTCCCTCCCCTCTTGGTTTGTGTTATGTGGGTTCCCTTCTCTCTCTGGGTGTCTGTGTCTGTTTGCGTGTCAGTTGTGTTTCCTGTGGTTGTTCTCGATCTTAATTGATCGATGTGTCGTTTCCATGCTCGTCCATCGGTTGTTTGCAACCGGTACGAGCGGGGACCTGTCACTTGGGTTATGGTTGCTGGCACCCAAAGTGGATCCCCGGTAAGGTTCTTCGCGTAGACTGCATCACCTGGTGTAAATGTTCGGTGTTTGCTTAAGGAGTTTGGGGTTTTTTCTGGGTTGTATGTGGGGTGCAGCCTGTCGAGTGGGGACCTTAATTTCCTCCCCATTAGTAGTTCTGCCGGGCTTTTGTTGTTTGTTGTGTTCGGGGTTATGTGTTGTATAAAAAACTTTTTGTTTATTTTTTCTTGGATTTCCCCGTGTTAAATTTTTTGGATTGGTTTTTTTTTTTCGTAAATTGAACCATTCGTTCCACCCTCCCATTCGCCACCGGATGTGCTGGCGCTGTCAGTGCGTGCCGTATTCCCCGTTTCACTAGGAATTTTTTGAATTCCAGCGAGGTAAATTGGGGCCCGTTGTCCGACACGATGACATCTGGGAGGCTGTGGGTTGCAAACAGCTTGCTGAGTTCCTTGGTCATGGCCTCCGTAGTGGTGGTTTTCATGTTGCTTACCTCCAACCAATTGCAGTAAGCATCTACCGTGATAAGGAATATGTGTCCCTTAGTGGGCCTGGCAAAATCTATGTGAATCCTGGACCATGGTCCCCTGGGGTTTTCCCATTCTAGGATTGGTGCGGCGGGAGGGCTCGGCCTGGTTTCTTGGCAACATTTGCATGCTGCCACCCAAGTCTCGATCTGTTTGTCCATCCCTGGCCAGCAGGCGTAACTCCTGGCCAGGGCTTTTGTTCTAACTATGCCTGGGTGCCCCTCGTGTAATAACTCCAATACCTTCCCTTGTAATTTTTCCGGAATAACAACCCTATCCCCCCAAAGTACACAACCTTTTTGTAATGACAGTTCTGTTTGCCGATTCCGAAATGTCCTGACTGATTCGTCATCGTCTTTTTCTGGCCACCCTTTCTCTACCCAATGTAACACCCGCACCAGACGCTTCTCTTTATTAATTTCGTGGGCAATGTCTGACGCGGTTATGGGTAGATCGGGCAAAGTCTCTATGCTAAGGGTGGCCATCGTGGGTGCTGGGTAGGTGTCTAGGTCTGGTAGTGGCGTGAGGCTCAGGGTGTCTGCGTGGGTGATCGTCTTACCGGGTCGGTGCGTGAGCCTGTAGCTGTAGGTGGTGTTAAGCCTGAGTTCCCCAACCAGGGTTAAGGAGACAAGCTAAACAGAATGTGCAGCGTTAGTCAGATAGGCACACAGATAAATGAGTGAGATAAGCTTGTATGTTTGTTAAAATAACAGATACGCTTGTGCTATCAAAAATATAGTTTATTCCATTTATAGCATAGTCAAAATAACAGTCCATTAGTCATGTATCATTTTAGTCAGTCCATTCAAGGATATTCAGTTAGCAAAGTCCGTGTAGAATATCCTATGTCAGTTCACTTACAAATCAGTCCTTTGTTTATCTCTCCCGTTCGAGTAATGCAGTCTTGAGTCCAAGCAGTAATTAGGGATCATCAAAGCCAGAGAGAGAGCAAGCTGTCGTCTTGCTTCTTTTAAAATGCTTTCACAACCACTCCCTTAATTACAATCCTACAGTTAAAGTTGCAGACACTTTAACTAACAAACTATGATAACATATTTATTATTTTACCTAAACCAGTTAGGGTAAACAATGTTATCCCTAACAGTTGGCAAGGAATTCGGACCACCTTGTCATTCTAGGAGATAGAATGTTCAGGGTGGCCCTGTTCCCTGCAAGGATTCCCAGCAGCGGCTTGTGGTCGGTGATGATGGTGAAAGTCCGGCCGTAGAGGTACTCGTGGAACCTTTTTACTGTGGCGATGATAGCCAGGGCCTCTTTGTCCATCTGACTGTAGTTTCTCTCCGGTTTGGTGAGGGTTCTTGAAAAGAAGGCAATGGGTGCTTCTTTTCCGTCAGGGAGAGTGTGGCTGAGGATGGCGCCGATGCCGAAAGATCATGCGTCGCATGTGACGGCTAGTGGTAGGGTCTTGTTGTATTGGATGAGGACGGCATCCAAGGTGAGCAGATCCTTGGTTTTGTTGAAGGTGGCTTCCTCGCGTTTCCCCCAAGTCCACGTGGCCGCCTTGTCCAAAAGCCTATGCAAAAGCTCCACCGCGGTCGCCTTTTGGGGCAGGAACACATTATAAAAGTTAAGCAGTCCTAGAAATGCCTGTAGTTCCATTTTATTCTTCGGTGTGGGGGCTTCTTTAATGGCTCTGATTTTTTTTTTCGGTCGGGTGGATGCCGTGTCAGTCTAGGAGATATCCGAGGAACTCGACCCACTCTGTATGCAGTTGGCATTTTTCTTTTTTCACCTTTAGCCCGGCCTCCTTGAATTTGGTTAGTACCTCCCTTAGACGACCCTCTAGTTCTTGTTGGTTGGCTGCTGACAGCAGTACGTCATCGAAATAGGGCACCACCCCCTTAATTCCTTGCAAGAGTCTCTCCATGAGGCTCTGGAAAATTCCCGGAGGCACACTGACTCCAAACTGGAGTCTCTTACAGCAAAACACTCCCCGGTGGGTGACTACGGTCTGCGCCTCTGCGGTTTCTGCGTTGACCAGCAGCTGTTGATAGGCTTGTACCAGGTCGAGCTTCGCAAAAACCTTGCCTCCCCCCAGTGAGTGTAGGAGGTGCTGCATTACTGGAACGGGGTAGGTGCTTTGTTGTAAGGCACAATTTAGGGTGGCCTTATAGTTCCCGCAGATTCTCACCGACCCATCAGGCTTGACTGGGGTGACTATGGGGGTCTCCCACCGGGCGTGATCGATTGACCCCTTGTTTGATGAGCTTGTCTATTTGCTCATCGATCTTGGGCCGGAGTGCAAAAGGTACCCGCCGTGGTTTTAGACGTATCGGGGGAACGCTGGGGTCTAGGCTGAAGGAAATGGGGGGCCCTCGGTACTTGCCTAGGGTGCCGTCGAACACTTCCTGGAAGTCCCTTGTGAGTTGCTCTTTCCAGTCAGCATCTGCGACGTGGTCGACGCCCGTAACTTCGATTCCGAGTGGCGCAAACCACTGTAGTCCCAAAAGGCTGGCGCGGTCTCGGTCCACGATTGTCAGGGGAAGCCTTGCTGTGTGTCCTTTGAAGGTTACTTTGAAATGTCCTGTTCCGACTACCGGGATGCGATTCTCCTGGTAGTCTTTAAGGATTAATTTCTGGGTTTCCAGTCCCCTTTTGTGGATCGCGGGCACCAAACGCTTGATTTCCCGCCATGCAACCATGGAGAGGTAGGACCCAGAGTCCACCTCCATCTTGCATGGTTCGCCCTCGATGCTCACTTCCACATATACCTTTCGGGCATCTGCGCTGAATGAGTGGCCGATGATGACCGTCTGGTGGGTTTCCTCTCTCTGTCGGTTCTCGCCGTTCCGTCGGCCCCGTCCATCTCGGTTCCAGCGATTTTCAGCTTGGTGGTCTCTGGGCCTGGGTGGGGGTGCCATCTCGTCTCCGGTTGCTGTGATCTCACCGTCGGGGGCTGTAGGCTTTCTTAAGTCGGCAGACTCAGGTGATGTGTCCTCTTTTATCGCAGTGTCGGCAGATCGCATCGAAAAACTGGCACTCCGATCGAAGGTGGTCGCCTCCGCACCCGGCACATTGGGGTCCCGACTTACGACTCCGCTGGTCGCGCCGGTCTCGTACCATCTGGAGTCGATGGATGTCCTCTTCCTCGTCCATGGTATCGGAGGCGGAGTTGAAGTGTGTTAAAAAGACGGCTCTTTTCTTCTGCCCGGTTGCATCCTTTAAGTTGCTACTTTCGAGGAACATTAGGAATCGGTCTGTATATGATTCCCAATCCTCAGTAGCGGGGTTAAAAGGTGCGGGCGGTGCGATGCTGGCCATCTTGTCGGTCTTGCTTTCTCAGGACACGTGCTTAATGGGGATTAGTCTTGAAATCCCATCTTCGTCGCCAGTGTCGTGTCCGTTGCGGGAAAGGAGATTCAGAGCCAGTGACTCAGTTTCAGCTCTTTATTTGGTCCCGAAATCGGCTTGGCTTCAATGGAAAAACAGCAGCTTTTATTCTTTGGCCGCGGCCGCCGCGGCCAATGGCAGCACTTTGAATCTCTCGCGATTAGTTTCCACCAATCGCGGGGGATTCACGGCGGGCCAATCAGTGCGGCTCGCTCAACCAATCAGATCGCCGTGCACTTGACCAATCGCAACGCGGCGTTTACAAGTATGTTAATGACTGTACAGAACAGATACCCTGAGATGCAACCTCACGGTTTTAAACAAACAAGCCAGATCTGTGATTCATCTGAACCAAGCATCAAACTCACAGGAATGAATGTTGGCAAAACACATCAGGTCACTAAGGAACAAGAAGCACACAGCATTTGAAAAATGTAATAGCTCAACCGCCAACTGGTGCACAATGCTAAGATCACCCATACTGAATGTCATACACTTTTTGCCTAAGTGATTTACCTAAGTTATATAACATGCCTTGTTTAAATTTAGAGTCATATTTGTTAGGGGTTGCATATGGAGTCATCCAGACATTAAGATCTGCAAAAATCCTTTTCAGGCTGCCCATGTTTCTGAAGTGCTATGATTGTGAAGTTGATGTATAGAAGATGTTTATCTATTCCTCAAAGATATGGAAAGTATTTTCCTGGTTTTCACTCTCCCAACCTGTTTGGCACTGCTGCTATTTTTTGCTTTATTGTTTGCTATTTACATTTTTATTTTGCTGTAAACTGACCAAATTATCCTTCCTGAATGAAAAGGTGGGGTATGTGGTAAATTAAATCTTTTTACATTCTTTTGAGTCAGTCTTGGTTTCTAATGACTTTACGAACAGCAATGTAAAGTTGTTTGGGCAACATTTTCATCCTAGGGACAAGGAGCTGCTCTTAAATACTACAATAAAAGAAAAGAAAAAAATCCCAGTGAAAGTCGAAACATTTACTGGAAACTAAAGTATGTAGTAAAACAGAGCTGTAGGGATGGTAGAGAAGAACTGAGAGTTGGGTATCCCGCTTGGAAGGGATGGTTTAACAAGAACGTACTTTTATTTGTTCAAATGGTGATTTTGAAGATTGAGTGCCTTTCAATATGGAATCTCCACAGACATTTTAATATGGAAGTGAAATTGAGGGATACAGAGCTAAGGTTGTGTTTCTACAAATTTAAGGGTCTCCCTTGATACCCAGAAAGCAGTCTTCAAATACTTGAAGGGCTGCCACAGGGGAAAGGACGTCAACTTACTCTCTATAATATCAAAGATAGGACAAGAAGCTCATCAGAGGGAGATCCAATCTGGAAATAAGGAAAAATTTCCTGGCGGTGAGAAGAATTAAGCCAGAACTGCTTGCAGGTGCTCCATAACTGGAGATTTTCAAGAAAAAAAATGGACAACTATTTGTCCAGGATCTTATAAGAACTCCTGCTTTGGGCAGAGACTTCCAAGGGTCCTTCCAACATTATGATTCTTAGGATGTTATCAGTTTCCAGGAGAAAGAGAATGTTAAGATATTCCTTAAAAGAGAGAGGAAGAGAGAGAAGAAAATAGAGATGGGACATACAGGAAGAAAAGAATTTGTTTGCTTCAGATCACCTAAAGATGGTGATTTCATTAGATTAGATTCTTATTACTTGATAAATAACTCAAGGCAGCAAACCTACATAAAACTCTTTCTTTCTTCTATTTCCAGGTTGGGTTTAGGAATAGGCTTCATGCCTAAAGCGGGATAGTACTCATAGTCTCTTGGCTTCTGATCTGGTGCCTCAACCATTATACCAAACTGGCTTTCAAAGTGATGATGATGAAGATGAAGAAGATGTATTCAAGTTCTACGGCTGCCCATCTCTAAGCAACTCTGGAAGACTCAGAGACCTTCGTCTTGTAGAAGAGTAACAGCAGGTTCTAAATTAGCAAGATGGCGAACAGAGTCTCACAGAGTGGCAAAATTCATTTCTGAGGAACATTCGCACAGATTTTTAAAAAGGGTGAGGCTTGCATTGTGATTCCCCACCTGCCATGTGGCCAATTTTGACACGTACTCCCGTACAGTGATGCTGCTGAAAAGTAGGCAGCTGAGGGGCAGATCTGGAATTATGATCACAATGGGAAAGCTTCCAAATTATAAAGTAGCTGCTTGCAGCAGTTGTGAACCATCCCGAAAACATTCACTGAGCAGAAGACAAATTGATAAGGTCCCTTCCACCCCAATTACTTTTTCTATTTTTTTTTTCCTAAGCAAATTTCCAAAAAAGAGAAGCTTTAGCTTTGGATTGGCAGTGTGATAACTTCTCGTTTATCCATTATTGATCATTAGCATATGAAAATCAAGCAGAAAAGGAAAAAAAATATGGGCCTTCCAACATTATGATTCTTAGGATGTTATCAGTTTCCAGGAGAAAGAGAATGTTAAGATATTCCTTAAAAGAGAGAGGAAGAGAGAAAAGAAAATAGAGATGGGACATACAGGAAGAAAAGAAATATGGGCCTGAGTAGTATTATATTTCTATTTAGTTTAAAGAGAGTTTCTGGGGCATGAGTATTTGAGTATTTGCGAGGTAGGTGTCAAAATAGGCAAATTGGTCACCAATTGATGGAAGACCCAGTCTTCACATTTAAGTTGTGAATGTGTGAAAATAGGCATCACAATATTTTTGATTCCCACCCTCCCCTACCCATGGTAGTCATAGAGAGATATGTTGAAAGAAAAATGCATCCTTGTTATTTTTCACTCTATGTACCTGCCTTCTCACCACTTCACCACAATAAAATTGGCTCTTCCAATGTTTACAAAGGTTAGCAATTAAAATTTTTGAAACTCCAGCCTGCATTTTTTTTTTTTTCAGAAGCCTGCATTCAAACTTCTCTGTACCACTGAAGACACAACATCAGTACACATTTCTATAAGTGCCCCTGTGTGCATAATTGATAATGAATCTTTTTCTGGGGTCTGCGCTCATTCATTACGTTAATTCATTTTTCATTGCAAAATTTAGTGAAGCAAACATTGAACATCAATTCATCTATTTATAGTTTTGGAAGGGCAAAGGATACATTAAGTTAATGGTTTAATTAAATGCGTTAAATAATTGCACTCCAAAGCATTTAATTGGCTTGGCTAATACAAACTGGATTATCAGTTCTTGTTAAAACAGGAACTATAAAAACATTGTCTCTATATTAGTGGACTCCAAAAGAGGTTGTGCAACACTCCAGAGATATGCAAGATAACCCACTGGAGTGCAGGATGAAAATATTGGAACATCTGTTTAATTATTTTATTTAAATTAAGCTGCACTTAGGATTCAGAATGTACAAAATAGAATACATGTATATTTGGAGATACATTTCACGAAGTGTATATAGTATACCATGTATATTTCATACGTACGTTAATACATTTATACAATTTATAAATAAATACATTCAATATTTTGAAGTACAAGCTCTTTTTTTTTTACTGATGATAAAAATTTTTTTAAAAAAACTTCACTATTTAACTCTCAGGTTCAGATTTCAGGCTGATAAACTGCTCCTGAATAACTGCTATTTTACTACGGTAACCGGATCAGGATTAATGTATGTAATCTAATCTATCATGAGAGTTCTGTGATCTGAACAGGATCCAGACATTTCCTCTGAGGCGAATTTAAAAATCTGTCTTTTTTTTTTTTTTCATGTCAAGCAACATAAGAAGAGTACATTAAACAATTCAGATTTTAATCACAGGAATGCCACTTGCTTTCTAAGGCTTTGCTATCTGCCAGTGCTTCCTTTCCTCTCTACAATCACATCACAATCATTGCCTTAAGTAGAAATGTTTAATTATGTCCCTCTCAAATGAAAGGAGAGGACTGGTTTGGTATAATGGTTAAAGGGACTGGGTTAGAAACCAGCATACGTTTAATTTGCATTCTGTCTTAGGCATGGAAAGTATCTCTGAGTCCCTCATTCTCTTTCAGCCCTAGGAAGAAGATGGCAATGGTGAACCACTCCCAGCTGCGTAGACTTATCCATGTAGTTGCCAGGATTCAAGGCTGGCTCAGAGGCATCACAGAGAGAGAGACAAAAAGAAGAACATCAACTACATAGGAAATTGGTGTCCAGGAGTCTTCAGGATAGGTTACTTCTATTGCTCAAGAACAAAACTTTTCGAAGAAAAGAAGAAGATGCCCTACCTGAAATCCATATATGGAAATAAAGCATCCAAAGGAAAAAGATGTTCCTGAGACAATATTGAACCGAGTGAAGTTTCCAGTCCATGGTTCTTGTCTCAAGGCCAGTTTTTTGACTTGTCCCCTGGGAACCCTTCCGCTTCTGAATCTGGGTGCCAACCTGTAGTGTGTGTGGGGCTAACTCTGGAGGAGGCAAATCTATTAGCTTAACAAGCAGACACACCCTGGGCAGAAGCATCAATCAATGTCTCAGCCAAGCCCTTAACTGAAAGGATTTCATAATATTGCATAGAACTCTCATGAAGGGTCAGCCTCTGCAAATATTTTTACAAGTAAGAGAAAAAGTAAAGAAGAATTAAGGTATGAGAAATGTCACGCTATTGAAACTGGACTCCTGACCCATTGGCATTGTTCACCAGTAAAGAAGCAACAGGAAACATTCAGCCACAGCTGCTCAGGTTATATTGTACTAAATCATCTCTAAATTTCTTTCTTTAAAATATTATAAAATGTAGACCTGATTACTAGAGCATATTTTCCATTATATTTTTGATATTATCTGTTTAAACTCCTTTGAAGTTATTGGGAAAGGTCTTCCAGTATTTCCAACTACCATCATGGAAATATCAGAGTTGACAGTTTTCATATTTAACGAAGAAATGTAAATGCAGGACAGTTAATGGATACAGAATTAATTTTCTTATTCACTTTTTAAGAAGACAAGATTTGTTAAGTGATTGGCATTAGGAGAAAGTATTGAAATGTTGAAAATAAGCAAGGAAGGATTTTGATTTAATGTGAATATGGGTTTTAAGAGATACAATTAGTATTATTAAGCTTGTCTATACTAAAATGTATGATATACTGATGCCACACAGTTAATGTATTGTTGTGTATGTGTAGATTGAAATTTTTTAAAAAAATTTTTTAAAAAGATTTGTTAAGTGAGTTTGCTCCATTTTACAACTTTTCACATCACATTTGTTAAGTGAATCACTGCAGGTCTTTAATTAGTAACACGGTTGTTAAATGAACCTGGTTTCCCCATTGACTTTGCTTGTCAGAAGGTCGCAAAAGGGATACTGCAACCGTCATAAATGTGAGTCAGTTGTCAAGCACTCAAATGTAAATCACGTAATCATGGGGAATGCTGCAAAGGTCACAAGTGTGAAAAATGGACATAAATAACTTTTTTCAGTGCTGTTGTGACTTTGAACCATCATTAAATGAACTGTTGTAAGTCATAACTACCTGTAATCATGTGGTTTTCTTAGCAACCACAGAAAATAATTCATCACTGTCTTTTTCTAAGCTATCTGTCACCTCAGTCTAATCCTACAGCCCTAGGATTCCTTAGTAGTCTCTCATCTAGTACAATATTAACAAGGTCTAGCCTAATTTAGTATCTCAGTTCAAGTTAGGTCAATTTGAGGCTGCTGCTTGTTGAAAACTTTGGCAAAGAACCATAAACAGAAGTCATTGTTGGTTTACTTAATGATATATCTTTCCTGCTACTTCCCGTCTTTAAAACAATCCTAAAGCAAAATTACAGTAAAAGTCAGTAAAAGCTGAAATTGGCTGATATCCCAACGCATTTAAGGAAAAGGCTTAAGAGTACAGCTGGTAGTCCTCAACTTACAACAACAATTGAGCCCAACATTCCTGTTGTTAAGTGAGACATTTGTTAAGTGACTCTGGAAAGAGTGCAGAAAAGAGCAACAAAGATGATTAGGGGACTGGAAGCTAAAACATACGAAGAACGGTTGCAAGGATTGAGTTTGTCTAGTCTAGTGAAAAGAAGGACAAGGGGTGACATGATACCGTAGCAGTGTTCCAGTATTTGAGGGGCTGTCACAAAGAAGAGGGGTTTTTCCAAAGCACCAGAAGGCAAGACAAGAAAACAATGGATGGAAACTAAACAAGGAGGGAAGCAACCTGGAACTAAGGAGAAAGCTGTTCCTTAGTTGGAACAGCTTTCCTTCAGCAGTTGTTGGGGCTCCATCACTACAGACTTCTTAAGAAGAGACCGGACAACCACTTGTCTGCAATGCCACTTGTCTCCTGCTTCAGCCAGGGGTTGGACTAGAAGGCTTCCAACTTTGTTGTTCTGTTATTCAGCCAAAGAACTAAAAACCCAAATATATTATGAAAATGCCACTTTGCTTCTGGTCCTCTGCCTTGTATAAGCCCAAGAAACGGATTATATTCAGGAATCAGACTAAACACGTAGTATGGGAGAAGCACCGTCATGATGAACTGTTAAATGTTGAGGGAAAGCCAATGTGGGAAATTGTGGGGAGGCTGCAAAAGATATAGAAGGGAGAAAAAAAACCACAAACAATGAAGAAAAGATGAGCTTGCTGGCAGCTTATAAACAGCAACCTAGCCCAGGTGGGGAGAAACCTAAGCATAAGTATTTCAAAATATTTTAAAAACTCACTCTCAATAAGCTTATTATAAAGGAAGGTGGGACATTCCTCCTTTAGTTTCCAAGATTCTGCATTGATCTTGGATGAGCATTAAAGATCCTTTACAGATATGGCATTAAACTGCAAAGAACTGCAAAGGGCTGCCTTTTGTACTTGAACACCCTAAGCCCTGCACAAAGAGAAAAATCTTTTGTGGCATTCCTTAACTGAAGAATGAGCTTGGGTATGGAAAAACTAAAATTCACCTATAGTAAGTCTTAGGCAGCTTAAAGTCTGATAGATGCATAATAAGTTTTCTGAAATGGGAAGACAATCCATCAAATGCTGAATGTTGCAAACATGCAAGCGGCTAGGAGCAGAAACGCACACTGGGAATAAACAAGCACTTCTTACACCTTTCTATAATACAGGATATTACTTTAGGCACCCTCTGAAATGGATAGTAATAATGCAATAGAGCAGTATTTCCCACTTTAGCTCCTGCTGGAAAATGTGTGGACTTCAACTCCCAGAATTCTCCAGCCAGCTTTTCCTCTGGGAGTTGAAGTCCAGAAACCTTCCCAGGGCCAAGAGAGGAGAAACACTGCAAATGGAGTAATAATGTGTTAAATTTTCAAAAAAGTGAAGATGAAACAAAAGCAACAAATACAGCTTTATTCCTTTGAGGGGGGGGGAAAGAGCAAACCAGGAGGTCATCTTTAAGAACATGCTACATCATTATGCAACACAAATTACAGGAAATAGATCTGTTTTCTCCCTTTACTCCCTCCATTGATTTATTTCTCAAGCAGATTTGAAGCCATCACCAGAGGAAAAACTCCCCTAACAGCATCTACATTTTTGTTTACGAGGAGCTCTTTTATTCTTCAAGTTTAATCACTAGGGAATTACCAGAAAATATATCAAGCAACGAATCAGCGAACACCTAGAAAAAAACAAAGTCATAACCAAAAGCCAACATGGGTTTGTTAAAAACAGATCACGCCAGACTAATCTTACTGCATTTTTTGACAAAGTGACAAAATTAGTTGACCAGAGGAATGCTGTCAATATAATTTACTTGGACTTAAGTAAGGCATTTGATAAACTAGACCATAACCTCCTACTAGATAAAGTAGAAAAATGTGGATTAGACAGCATCACCACCAGATGGATTCGAAACTGGCTGACCAACCACACTCAATGTATAGTCCTCAATGGAACTGCATCTACATGGAGGGAAATACCCCAAGGCTCTGTTTTAGGCCCAGTACTCTTCAACATCTTCATCAATGACTTGGACAAGGGGATAGATGGGGAACTCATCAAATTTGCAGATGACACCAAGTTGACAGGAATAGTCAACACTCCAGTCTAGAAGATAGGCTTAAGATACAGAAGCATCTTGACAGACTTGAAAATTGGGCACTATCTAACAAAATGAAATTCAATGGTGAAAAAAGGTTTTACATTTAGGCAAGAAAAATCAAATGCACAGATATAGTATGGAATAGATGGTACCTGGCTCAATAGTAGTAATCGGGATGGGGATCTTGGAATCCTAGCGGACAATCAATTAAATATGAGCCAGCAGTGTGCAGCAACTGCCAAAAAAGCCAACACAGTCCTAAGCTGCGTTAACAGAGGATAGAATCAAGATCACATGAAGTGTTAATATTACTTTATAATGCCTTGGTAAGGTCACACTTAGAATACTGCATACAGTTTTGGTCACCATGACGTAGAAAAGTTGTTGAGACTCTAGAAAGAGTGCAGAGAAGAGCAACAAGGATGAGTAGGGGACTGGAGGCTAAAACATATGAAGAATGGTTGCAGGAACCGGCTATGTCTAGTTAATGAAAAGAAGGACTAGGGGAGACATGATAGCACTGTTCCAATATCTCAGGGGTTGCCACAAAGAAGAGGGAGTCAACTTATTCTCCAAACACCTGAGGGCAGGACAAGAAGCAATGGGTGGAAACTAATCAAGGAGAGAAGCAACTTAGAACTAAGGAGACATTTCCTAACAGTTGGAACAATTAATCAGTGGAACAAGTTGCCTCCAGAAGTTGTAGATGCTCCAACATTGGAAGTTTTTAAGAAGAGATTGGATAACCACTTGTCTGAAGTGGTGTAGGGTTTCCTGCCTATAGGCAGAGGGTTGGACTAGTAAATCTCCAAGGTCCCTTCCAACTCTTCTATTCTATTTTATTCTATTCTAAATCATTGGCATGGAAAACTGATAGATTTCTCTTTAATGCACATACGTCATTACTGGGTTCAGAAGACATAGCTGGCCTAGTTAGTCAGGCTCATGAAAGGAATGAATTTCCTAATAAATCAGCAACAAATGTGCACTTTATAATGCATTGTTCTCCCAGTTAAATGGGGAGTGGCCAGTTTCACCTGCATCCCAGGTTGTATTTTCGGGGTTTGGTTTGATGCCATTTTTTAAAAACTTGCTGGAAATCTTAAATAAAAAATTATTGGAGCTTGGCTGGAGTAGAAACCATTATAGTGGCTTAAGAATCATAGAAACATAGGGCCGAAAGGGACCTGGGAGGTCTTCTAGTCTAGCAACTTGTCCAGGGTAAGAGTTCTTATTGCATCCACAATTTTTCCTGAAAACCAACAAGACAAAGTGCCTAGAGAAGCCTAGTTTTATCTCTCTGTGCAGCCAGTAGGTTAATCCTATATTAACATTCATTTATATTCACATGACATTACAGACTTAGAGATACTATCTATTTAAAATTGAAACTATCCCAGGCCTGCTCAGTGTTAAAATGTCCCAGTGCTGCTGGATTTTTTGTGTTCACACAACATTACAAACTCTGACATTGATCCAGTTCATTGTGTTGGATGAGCATATGAATATATGCAATGTATACCAGTGTGTAGAAAGTTAGCACCCACCCCTCCTAGAGTAATAAAATATTTTAGGAAATATGCAAAAGGCAAAATATTGCATTTCCCTGGATGAGAAATTGAGAAACATGCTCTTGGAGACAGAAACTTAGCCCAGTTCCCTGCCCCCAGCAGATATTTGGTGCCTGTTCTGTATTCTGTACGGTGGTAGATTTGTCTTCTGTACAGATGCAGATAGATAAACTCCACAAAACATCCATAACAAAGTACTTTTATTGGTTCATCAAGTATCCTCATAACTCACATTTATGATAAAGTTCTTCTTTAATGACCAATCCTTTGCATATCTGTCTTGTAGGTAAAAAGATGATTATCTGCTATCCTTTTTCCCTCATATCGTAGCGATAGAAGTCGAACATATTATTTTTTAATATTAAAAAAGGTACAAGACAAGGATGCCCATTATCTCCTTTGTTATTTGTATTGACCTTGGAAGTCTTAAATAGAAATATTAGAGAGGATATAAACATAAAAGGAATGAAAGTCAAAAAGGAGGAACTCAAATTGCAAGCCTTTGCGGATGATTTGGTCTTTATTTTGGAAGACTCTTTAGAGACAGCTTTAAAACTATTGGAAAAGATAAAGACGTATGGTGAGATGGCTGGTTTAAAAATAAATAAAGACAAAACAAAGATTTTGACAAAGAACATGTTATTAAGACAAAGAGAAGAGCTGGCAGATTTATTGAAAATTCAAGTTACGAACAAAGTTAAATATTTGGGGATATATTTGACGTCAAGATGTACTACATTGAAAGAGAATAATTATATTAAACTTAAACAGCAGATAGCATCCGACCTGAAAAAATGGGAAAACCTACAATTGTCATTGATAGGTGAATTTCAACAATTAAGATGAATATTTTACCCAGAATTTTATATTTGTTTCAAACAATACCAATTAGGTTAAGTAAGGATTACTTCGAAGAACTAAATAAAATTGTGTTGAAGTATATATGGCAAGGCAAGAAAGCGAGAATAAAATTAAAACTTTTACAGGATGCTAGAATTAGAGGAGGATTTGGCCTTCCTAATTGGGAGTTGTATTATCAAGCTGCAAACTTAATGTGGGTTAAAGAATGGATAACGTTAAGAAAGACTAGATTGTTGACATTAGAAGGTCATGATTTATTATTGGGTTGGCATGCTTTTTTATGGTATAAGGGAACTAAATCACAGGGTTATTTTAGAAGGCATTATATACGGGAATCGTTATGGTTGAATTGGGAGAAAACTAAGAAACAATGTTATTTGAAAATTCCAGTTTGGTTATCAACTATTGAAGCTTTTTCGTATCCTATAACTTATAAGAAGGAATAAACAGTTAGATATGGGGAAATATTGAATGAAAAGGGTGAACTTAAAACGATGCAAAATTTAGAAGAACAAGGTATAAAGATGAATTGGTTTTCATATGCGCAAATACATGCAAGGTATCTTAAAGATTCTAAAATAGAAGGATTTTATGATAAATTGACTGACAGATAGGATTTTGACAGGTACTGATGAAAAAGTGATTAAAAAACTATATAGTTATTTGTTGGAAATTAAATTAGAGGAAGAACAAGTTAAAGAAACAATGATTGCTTGGGGGAAGAATTTTGGATATGGGATTGATTTAGACAAATGGCAAAAACTGTGGTCACAAAATTATAAAATGACAATGTCAACAGCATATAAAGAAAATTTGTATAAGATGTTTTACAGGTGGCACTTTCCCCCGACAAGAATAGCAAGAATGTTCAAGAATAAATCTGAAAAGTGCTGGAAATGTCATCAGATACCTGGCTCATATTACCATATGTGGTGGACTTGTGAGGAGGCCAGGAAATATTGGACTAGAATTCGCATATGGCTGGAAAAAATGATAAACACATAGATTTGAAACCAGATATTTTTTTATTGGGAATCGTACCTGATATATATAATAAAAATTTAAAATATCTGATTGTAAATGTATTAACAGCAGCTAGGATTGTATTTGCTAAACATTGGAAGAGTGAGAAAATACCAATAGAGGAAGAAATTATTAAGAAAATATTGGAATGTGCTGAAATGAGCAGATTGACATTTGAAATTAGGGAACAAGAAGATAAACAATTTTATGAAGTTTGGGATCTTTTTTATCAATGGTGAGATAATACAATATGATAATAGAATATTTAGAAATTTAGGAAATAATGAATATATAATTTTTTTTGGTTTTGATAATTTTTAAGAATATTTTGATATGATTTCATGATTTGATATGATTTCATGATTTGTCATAAAATAATTTAACTTAATTATAGTTATCTCGCTTAAGTATGAATTAGTAAAATTATGGTCAAATGATTGTTCAATGATATTGGGATATTTTATTGATGATTGATAATGTGAATTATTATGTAATATAATTATTCTGATGACTATGAAATGGATGCACAAAAGGGAGTGGTAAACCAACCGATACACTGTAAATTTATGAAGAATGCTATAATTTTTTTTATTTTTAATTTTTTTATGTCATGTTTTATGTCTTATATGTTTTTGTCTGTTGTTAAAATCAATAAAACTTTTACAAAAAAAAAAAAAGAAGTTACCACAGTCCGTGAATTCAGCCAAGAGTGAGGAAAACTCCCCCGACCCCTCGAGGGTCAATTTAGTGACCAATCAGGATTACAGATGTGGTCATGTGATATGGACTACATTTCCCAGGATACCTTAACTACATTTACCATGATGCATTCCCTTAAGGGGACAGCTCACAATTGCTACCTCACTATCCAATTCCCATACACTGACTGGACAGCACAGTGCCCATTGAGAAAGACTGGACCAGCCTATCTACAAAACAAAAGACCTCAGCTCCAAGGTGATGGGATTAAGACACGATCCTCTGGGACATAATAGGATTATCTATCAGCAGAGCTCACCACATGGCACAATTAAGCCCCTTCATTACTTGATGAAGCCCCCCACCAAACTTGATTCAGACAAATATGACTCCACATGGGAACCAATAGGATATATGCCTTTGCCACAGAAACAGGAAGCTCAAGTTCAAAGCCCAAGAGAGGGTATAAAAAACACTCACTCTCCACTTCATGTGGTCAGCTACCCAGGACTTCAAACTAGTGGTGGGATTCAAAATTTTTTACTACCGGTTCTGTGGGCGTGGCAGGGGAAGGATACTGTAAAATCTCCAGTCAGTGGTGGTATTTGCCAGTTCTCCAAACTACTCAAAATTCTGCTACCGGTTCTCCAGAACTGGTCAGAACCTGCTGAAGACCACCTCTGCTTCAAACCCATGTGGTCCTGTTCACCATTAAACCATCTTTCCAAGCAGCCTCCATGTTTCCAGTGTCTTTCTCCCCACTTGGCACTGAACCCAGATGGACATTTCTTCCAACAAGTGAGAACGTATTATCCATCAGTTGTTTATTTAGGCCTTTATTCAAAAGCACAACCATTCTCTGAGCTGGAATAGGCCATTGCATTATTATTAGACACAATAGGCAAGATAGAGCAACTTCATTTCAAGCCTTCTTTCTCTCAGCACCAGATCACACCTTTCCAACAAGGAAGCATTAATCTGTGCAGTCCTGTGTTTTCTGGTTGTTTGCTTTAATAGCCTTCAGTCATCAGCCATCAACAGATACATAAAGGTACAGCACATTGGCATACCACTCAAAAGAGACAATGAAAGAGCTAAAGCAGAAACAAAAAACCCAGAACACAACAGGTGCAGTGGTTAAGGTGCTCACTAAGACGGCACTCTCTGAAGGTCCCTGTAGATGACATTGTCTCAAGGTGAGAACATTTTATATAAAGTATCTCTTCCGGAGTGCACTTGATGGATAGATTCAATTCTATCTCACTGAAAGGAAAACCAACTCCTGTAGCCAACGTGGCCATTTTCACAAGGATGCTGACACGCAACTTCTGTGGATGAAAGCTAATATGGCTCAACTTGGAACTGGTTGCCCAATTGGTTTTCTCTGCTATATACAGGGGTGGGATTCTACTGGTTCTGTCCAGCTCTGTAGAACCAGTAGCTCTGAAGAGGAGCAGAAACAGAACCAGTTCTATGTCTGCTGCTGTTTTGGCCCAACCGCCCGCCCGGGCTCTTACCTGACCTTTATTTCCTGCTTTTTCAAACTCAGCTGCTTTGCATGGCACAGCTGTGGTTGAAAAGACAGGGGGAAAAGTGCGCTGCTCAGCTGTCCAGGTAGCTCAGCAATTTGTTAATTGCACGAAGTGCGCATGCACGCATGACACATAGCCATTGAAGCAGTAGATACACTGGTTCGGATCCCACCCCTGGCTACATAGCTACTCTGGGGAGGAAATCGGGAAAGGATTGTAAATGAAAGAATCAGAACGGTTATTTCTTTGCCTCTTCCCAACACATTTATGCTGCTAAGCAAGATGGTTGCTGAGTGAGTCACGCCTGACTTTGATCTTTTTGCCAAGGTTGTTAAGTGAATCATATGGTTGTTAAGTGAAGCTGGTTCTCTCAAGCAAGCTGACCTTGCTTGTTGAAAACCAGCTGCAAAGGCAGTGGGGGGGTTCTTTTTTTTTTAACTACCGGTTCTGTGGGCGTGGCTTGGTGGGCATGGCAGGGGAAGGATACTGCAAAATCTCCATTCCCTCCCCATCCCACTAACCTGCTTTCCAGCTCTGTTCTCCTGTGCAGGGCAACCAAAGAAGACCCAGCTAACCAGCTGAGACTCGGGAGGCAGAGAATAGATGGGGGCGGGGCCAGTCAGAGGTGGTATTTGCCGGTGCTCCGAACTACTCAAAATTTTTGCTACCGCTTCTCCAGAACTGGTCAGAACCTGCTGAATAAAACCTCTGTGCAACGGCCACAAATGGTGATCACATGACTCAGGAACACTGCACCCATTGTAAATACATGATAGTTGCCAAGTGTCCAAATTCTGATCATGTGACCGTGGGAATGCTGGAACAGTTGTAAGTGTGGGGACTGGTCATAAGTCACTTTTTTCAGTGCCATTTGTAACCAAGCAGTTGTGAAAGGATTGTAAGTTGTAATGCAATACTGAGAACAATCAACATTAGCATAAACTGAGCAGATTCTTCTGGGGTCCTTAATGCTAACTGGAAATTCAGGATTAGTCTCAACTTAAGTGATAGAGAAACTCCCTCCTGGCTAAGTAATCGGTAAACAGTGCTGGAAAGTCTCTCTTTGGCAGACGTCAGACTTCTTCTGATGATAGCTTTTCCTTTAAGGACATTTCTTATCATAGCACTCCATCAAGTTTGCAATGCAGCCCCCACTGCTGGATCCCTAAAATCTGACAGAGGATTTTAATTGCTTTGGATGGACTGTCTGAATTTAAACTGATGTGGGAAGCCACCCCACCCCATAAGAATAAAATATTTTGGGAAATATTAAAAAGGCAGAATATTATATTTCCCTAAAGGAGAAATGGAGAAACATGTTCTTAAAGACAGAAAGCAGCCCCCAAGTCTTTCTTAATAACTCACAGCAGAAGCCAGCACTTAAGAGATAAAGAGCTTATTGAAAGAGGATAAGCAAAGCAAATATTGCAGGACAGGATATCCTGTCCATTCAAGACAGGATATTTCAAAACTCCTTGTAGCACAGCTAACAAAGGCAAAATGATAGGATTAACAATCAACCCATGGAACAGAAGTTGCCCTTGGAAGTTGTGGGAGCGCCATCACTTGAGACCTTCAAGAAGAGACTGCCATTTGTCAGAAATTGTGTAGGGTCTCCCGCTTGGGCGGGGGGTTGGACTAGATGACCTACAAGGTCCCTTCCAACTCTGATTATCTGTTATCTGTTACAATGGCACTGAAAAAAGTGACTTATGACTTTCACAGTTACAAACTTTTCAACATCCCCATGATCATGTGAACAAAATTCAGAGGCATGGCAACTGATTCATATTTATGACCTTTGCTGTGTCCCAAAGTTATCTGATCCTCTTTTGAGAATTTCTGACGAGCAAAGTCAATGAGGAAGCCAGTTTCACTTAACAACCAGCTTACTAACTAATCAATTAGTGATTCACTTAACAACTCTGGCAAGAAAGGTTGTAAAATGGGGCAAAACTCAACAAATGTCTCACTTAACAACATAAATTTTGGACTCAATTATGGTTGTAAGTGGAGGACTACCTGTAGCAGTAAAAATCCAGGAACCATATGTTACTGGGAAAAAATAAAGGACAAATCTGAAAAAGGACAAATCTGAAAGAGGTTCATAAGGACAGAAATGTAATTATGTTGATAACTTTTCTATATGAAGGAAAATCCAAGAGCAAACCCAAGAAGAATTGTATAAAATGCAAATTCTAATAAAAATATCAAAAAAATCAAACAGTATATGTAAATTTATTCTAAAAATACAATTTCCACCATTTTTACATGAATGTAGGTGCACTAAGTGGTACCTAATGTACAGTAATAATTAAATGATCGATATAAAGGACACAAGTGAGTTTTGGAAAAATAAAAACAAATCTAAAGAAAATTTCTGAATTTTTTTTTAAAAACGTGTTTTTTTATCTATATACAGTATATAAAAGCAAAATGCCACTCATCATCATCACAAAATCTCCAGAATCAGAAAGCCTACAAGCTTGAAATTTGGCACGTATGTTCCTCTTGGCTTCTAGGTGCTCACTAAGAAAGGATTTTTTTAAATGACCATCAGAGCATTAATATTACGTATATTATTATTATTAACATGCTCTGATGCTAAGGAGTTCTACTCCCATTCCCCACCTAAAAAGAAATCTGTTCCAGATGCAAAACAAAGCAGAGGAGTTTCAGTTTCAGTTTCACAGTACCAAGCAGCTTTAGTACAAAACAGTTGAGCTAAGCCATGCCTAGGCTCCTTGCTGTCTCCTTGCTTACACAGCAAATACTGTTTTAGTTTCCAAACAGCTCTCAACTCTCTCACACACTGACAGTACACTAGCCAGATGAATAAAGATGGATGGTGGTAAGCAGAGGCATAACTTTCCCCCCTTATTTTCCTCCCCCAAAACTAAGCCCAATCACTTAGTTTCATAGTGAAGCATGAATACTAAGGGATAACTGATCACTGTAACTTACAGACAAACCAGCATATAATAAAGCTACAGAAATGCAGCAGCATAAAATAAGCTTCCTGATAGCCTCGATTTCTATCTGCAGAGTTCTGACCATTTAATCCCCTCCTATCATATCCAGCAATAGAAAGAAGAAGCATATGTGATGTTGGTGGCATCCTCTCCATTTCCAAGTGACATTCCAGAATTGTATTTTTTTCCCCATTCACCTGCACATTAAGGATCTAATGGCCACTGATCTTGGCCACTGATCTGAAGCTTCTCTGTCTGTTTCCAGTTCCAAAATAATTGGGACCAGGCATCCTTGCTGCTTTGTAACAGCTACTAAGCCTCTATTGTTGAGATTGTCAATCAATCACGGTAAGATTTGCAAGAAGGAAAACAGGGTCCTGTTGTTTTCACGGTTCACTAATGATAAAAGCCTTGAGACTGGTTTCCCATATTTTATCTCCAGTGTACAAAAGGAAATTGCCAAAAAAAATTTTTTTTTTAAGAGGAATGCCAGGTGACAAATACCTTTCTGCTAGCCAAAACCAGGCAGGAGCTTTGTAGGCAGGACAGGTGTGTCTACCCAGAAGAACAGTTAACTCTTATCACCCACTGGCAGGTTTGCTAGAATCACTCATCCTAAAACCACTTTGAATCAGGAAAGGTATTCAGCCGAGAGAAATCATAGTTGAAAGACATAAACTAGAAATAGAAAAAGGCATACCATGGAAACAAATGAAAAGGAGTGGAGAATTAACCTCATTTGAATCTCCCAGTTTTATTATCCCTGTAGAACAGGGGTGTCAAACTCAATTTCATTGAGGGCTGTATCAGGGTTGTGTTTGAGCTCGGGGGAGGGGGCGTGGCCAGGGTGGGTGTGGCCAGCTCAACATCACTCATGTCAGGGGCACCTGGGGTGGTGCAAGTGCTTTGCCAGCGAAAACGGGCTCCCAAACTCTGTTTTTGGCTGTGTAGAAAATTAGCACCCATCCTTCCTCTAGAAAAATGAAATATTCTAGGAAATATTAAAAATGCAGAACCCTGGATGAGAAAAGGAGAAACATGCTCTTGGAAAGAAGCCCCCACCTTTGTTAATAGCCCCCAAAAGACAAAAGACATCTTACCTACAGCACAAAAAACCTTCATCTCCAGGGTAATGGGATTAGTCCTCACTCAGATCCAAACAAGAACAAAGCCATTAAGGAGAGGGAGGAGCTGGCGTCACGACAATACGGCATGCGATCTTGGAGGTCTGAGATCGCTGCCGATATCTTTGCTCCTGGACAGTCCAATCGGATCTAAACCATCCCAAAGAGATGGTGAATGTAAAGAGCACATCCTGTCGATCCCAGGGATACCGCAAAGTCCCTGGTAGATCCAGGGGAAGCTCTTTTTGCCAGCGGCAAAGAGGCAGCCATTAAAGCTGCTGAAGTTGGGATAGCTCCGAAACGAAAGAGAACAGAAAGAGAAATTGTGCCGGTTTGGTGAGAACTTTATTTTTATTCTGAGATCTAAAAGCACACCCTAAGGAAGAGAAAGAATCTGTAAAAGTTTTGACAGAAGTGATTAAGCAGCTATTTTAAACAGGAAGTCAAATAATTTTTTTTTTCATTGCTGGATTTTCTATACATGATTTTATATTTTGAAATTGGACTAGTTTTTTTTCTTCTTCCACCTATTCTTTCTCTCCTTTTTGACTTTATAATATTCTAGGCTAGAGACTCCCTTTTAGTCATCTTTTTAAATATCTTTTCCCCTTTTTAATTAATTTTTATTATATCTTGTTTGGAAAAGGAGAGGGAAAGTGAAAGCAGAAGAAACTTTGTAACACTGCCAACTAGAAGCTTGGAAATATTTTATCTCTTCTTTTCTTGACCAGACAAAGCTGAGAAAGAACTGAGACTTCTTTTCAAGGACATTGCTATTTGATAAGATAGAGGGAAGAGCATGGGAGAGTATTATTGCAGGTGCTCTTCTGGGTTTCTATCAAGAGCTGGAGTCTGGTGTTGAAGTTTATAGGGAAAAAAAAGGTGATAAGACTCTGGAGAAGACAGTTATAAATTTTAACAAAAGCCTTGAATAAACAAACAAGGTGCAGTGTGCTCTTTTTATTTTTTTTAAACTGGGCTATTTCTTACTTTAACAACCCCCCTCCTTACTAGCTTACTTTTTGTAAAAGCTATTTGGATTTTTGGCCTTTTGGAACTTGTTTTTGTGTTTCTTTTTGTCTTTTGAAGTCTAATTTTTACATTTGCATTTTATTTTAAAGGAAAAACTTTAGTATTAATGATTTCCTTTCTTTTTTTTCTTTTTAAGGGAGTAGTCTCTTTTTTCTCTCTCTCTCCCTCCCTTGTATTTTTTTTCTATTTATATTGGGTTTTTTAAATTTTTGTGGCTTTCTTTTTTTCTTATGCATCCTTTTATACCTGAGACCTTTTAATTGGACTAAGGTGTTGAAGAACCTGAAGAACTTTTCTTTTCTCTTCTTTAGTTTTTTATTTTTAACTTTTCCACCTTTTTCAGGATTTAACAATTTTTTTTCTTTTTTGTGTGTTTATGGCCTTCTCTTCCATTTTTGAATTTTTACTGCTATCTAACTAATCGATTAGATTAAGGTATACAAGAACCTGAAGATTTTTTTTGAAAAATTATTATTATTACTGTTACTATTTGGTTTCTTTTTCCCTCCTATTTTTACTTGGAATTACAATTGGTTATTTCACAAGTGGATTAAGGTCTAGAACAGGGGTAAGGAACGTTGGCTCTTTTATCACTTATGGACTTCAACTCCCAGAATTCCTGAGGGAGCCATAAAAGGTTCCCCATCCCTGGCCTACTGGTTTTTTCAGTTGTGAGGGAAATCAATTTTTGACTTGAATGGGACTGTTTAATATACAAATGTAGGACATACAAAGAATATATATAAAAATATGTCCTACATTTGTATATTAAACAGTCCCATTCAAGTCAAAAATTGATTTCCCTCACAACTGAAAAAACCAGTAGGCCAGGGATGGAGAACCTTTTATGGCTCACTCAGGAATTCTGGGAGTTGAAGTCCGTAAGTGATAAAAGAGCCAACGTTCCTTACCCCTGGTCTAGAAGAACCTGAAGATTTTGAATTGTCCAAAATGAGTAGGAAACTAACAGCCCCTGGTTCCTCAACTTCTACTTCTTCCTCTTCACCATCTGGAGGACAATGTTCAATACAGACAATGTTACAGCAAGAAAAAGAACAGGAAAAAGTGACCCTGCAGAAGATTATGCAAGGAATTCAGAATATTCAAATAAGAACAGATAATATTGAAAAGAGAACAGAGAACATTGAACAAAGAACAGGAAAAACTAATGAAAAGGTGGAAAACATTCAACAAATGGTGATGAAGTATGATGACAGATTCCAAAAAATTGAAGAAGATAAACAAAGAGATAAGAAGATTGGAGATATTGATAGCAGATTAACCGTGGTTGAACAAGATAAAAGTGGGATGTTGAGATGGGAGATGGACAGATCAGAATTTTATCTCAGATTCCAAAACAGAGGAAGAAAAGGGACAAAACCTAGCTGAGACAATGATAGAAATTTTGGCTGAAGCTTTGGAAATAACTAAAGAGAAGATGATGGATGGAATAGATGAGGTTTATCGAGTCTTCACAAGATATGCTATGAGAAATAGCTTACCAAGAGAAGTTCACATCAGATTTACAAAGAAAGCCATTAAAATGCAAATATTGCAAGTGGAAAGAGAGAAAACATTGAAATATAAATATAAGGAGATTGTGGTCCTGAAACAAGTACCCAGAAGAGTGAGAGAGATGAGAAGAAAATACCGATTTCTGATCAAAATGCTACTTAAAAAAGAGGTGAATTATAGATGGCTGATTCCAGAAGGTTTAATGTTCACATGGCAAGAACAGAGAAATAAAATTGACTCAATTTAGAAAGCTGAATTATTTTACACAGAATATTTTGGAGAGACAGAGGAGGAGGCAGAAAAAGAAGTGTCACTAATTGAATTCCAAGAAGACTGCCAAATGGCGACTGAAAAAGAAGAAGGTGCAGTAGGTAGAAAGGTGGAAGTCAAAGAACAACGTGAATCAAGATCTACAAGAGCTGCTAAACCTAACTACAAAATGTAACCATGGAAGAGAAAAAAATGATTACAATTAACATAAATGGACTTAACTCAGCTGTTAAAAGAAGGAAAACTTTCCATAAATTAGAGAAATTAAAATTTGATATAATCTGCCTACAAGAAGTACATATCAAAAAGCAACATGAACAATTGCTGATACAGCCAAAACAAGGGAAAATATTTACTTATTTGACACAATGCAAGAAAAGAGGAGTGGTTTTATACATTAAAGATATTATCCCAGCAAAATTGATCTATACCAATGACGATGGAAGAATACTAATGGTGGAAATAATGGACAATAATATGAAAACACTCCTGATTGCAATCTATGCCCCGAATGACAATCAAGAAGAATTTTATAAAAAAATTACATATGAAAATAATTGAACTGGACAATGCTAATATAGTTATGATGGGAGATTTTAATGGAATTGTAGATAATAAACTGGACTACACAGCACAGAAAACAACAAAGCAAAACAGAAAGACTCTCCCTAAATCTTTTTTTTAAATGATAGATGAAACAAATTTAAAAGATACATGGAGAGAAAGAATGCTAAGACTAAACAATACACCTTCTATTCAAATAGACATTTATCATGGTCCAGAATAGATATGATATGGATGTCAACAGAATTGTTAGCTAATATTCAAGAAATAAATATTGAAACAAGTACTTGGGCAGATCACAATCCAATGACAATTAAATGGAAAGGACAAAGAAGAAGATCTAGATGGACGTTAAATAATACTATATTAAAGGAAAAAGACTTCACACAGAGGATGGAGAAAGAACTGCCTTTCTTCTTTAGAGAAAACAAAAAAGAAGATACATCAATGCAGAACGTATGGGATACAATGAAGGCATATGCCAGAGGCTTGATAATAGACTATACAAGAAACACCATGAAAAGACTAGCTTCTAAGGCATTAGAGGATGAATATAAAGGACTTGAAAAAGAGCTACAGAAAATGCCACAGAAAAAGGACATTAAGTTAAAAATGGATATAACTAAACATAAAATGGGTCTAATAGAAAAAGAAGAATTAGCACAGAAAATCAGAAGTGTGAAACAGAACTATTTTGAAGATGCAAATAAACCAGGTAGATGGTTAGCATATAAACTGAGAAAGGAGAAAGAATCAAGTAAAATATTGCAATTAATAGATAACCAAGGCCAAGTTTGCTATGGTAGTAAAGAGAAGAAGGAAATCATATGAGACTATTATGGGAAACTATACACACAAGAGAATATTGATGAGGAAAGAGTTAAACAATACTTACAGAATGCTAATCTACCCCAGATACCTAAAGAGATTGAAACAATGTTAGAAAGCAATATAACGATGATGGAGCTAACTGAAGCATTCAAGAAGCAAAACAATGGAAAGGCACCAGGCCCAGATAGACTTCCGGCAGAATTTTATAAAACACTACAAGAATCGTTGAAGCTTCCATTGCTAGAAGTTATGAATGAAGTTATGTTAAAAAAAGAAGATACCCAAATCATGGTCAGAAGCTTATATTACACTTGTTCCAAAAGAGGAAGCCGATCCATTACAAATTAAGAACTATAGACCTATTTCCTCACTAAATGCAGATTATAAAATTTTTGCTTCAATATTGGCAGAAAGACTTAAAAAATATTTAAACAATTTTATCCATCCTGATCAAAATGGATTTCTGCCAAAGAGACAAATTAAAGACAATATGAGAGTAATCTTGGACACTTTGGAATACTACGAGGCACACCCTGAAAAACAAATTGCTTTGATATTTCTAGATGCACAGAAGGCATTTGATAATGTGAATTGGCGATTCATGTTATTACAGTTTTGCTAAAAAATTTATTCAAGCAATAGAAGCTATATATCATAAACAAACAGCAAAGGTAATGATAGAGGGAGAACTGACAGACTCTATTGATATAAGAAAAGGAACAAGACAAGGGTGCCCACTATCACCTCTGTTGTTTGTGTTAACCTTGGAAGTGCTATACAGAAATATTAGAGAAGAAAAGGATATAAAAGGTGTTAAGTTCTAAGTGTGGGCGCGAAGAACGGAGACGAGCCGGTGAGAGTGAACTTCAAACTCTTTATTGTCATAGTGAAAACAGCTCAGCTCATGGCTGCAATGGGCCTCCTTATATAGGCAACTTATTAACTATTCAACCAATGAAACCCAGGGAGCGCTAGCTCCGTTAACCAATGGGAGAGGCTCGTTAATAGCCAATCAGATTCACCTGAATGGACCAATCTGATGTCGCTATTAACGGCCAATCAGAAGTGCAGGGCCAGAACCCTGCACTTAACTTCAAGCTCTTAATAAACTTTATTAAACACATTTATTCATTCACAACACCCCTTCCCCCTGGGTCCCGTTTACGGGGTGTGGTTACGTAGTCCTTGAGGTAGGCCGGTTGTTTTATTAGTCTATTTGATTTTCGTTGTGCACCCGGTATTTGGCTGCAGTCTTGTGGAGGTAGGACGTTATCTGGTGACAAGGGTGCCTCTAATTCTGAATTTGAATTTCCGTTGTCACTAACATTATCGGTATCTCCATGAGGCGAGCTCACTCCCATCCCTGATTCCTCTTCATGTGTTTCCATTTCGCTGTCATTTCTTTCATTAAGGCTTTCTGCTATTTCAAGTTCATCTTCCTCCATCTCTCCTCCCTCCTCAGTTTGGAAATCGGGGAACTCGGAGGTCCCTGACTGCAGCCTTGAACACAGCTGATCAATATGGCGCTTCCATAATCTATTATTGCGACATTGTACGAGGTACGATCTAGGGCTGGTTACTTGGATCACAGTTGCCTCAACCCACAACGGATCGCCCGAAAAGTTCCTAGCGAATACTAAGTTGCCTACCTGGAAGCTACGGCATCGCCCGCTGGATCCGTGTGGTTTCTCAGGTTCATACGATGGGTGCAGCCGGTCGAGGTGGGAGCGGAGCTTCCGCCCCATTAGCAATTCGGTGGGAGTTTTGTTGGTGACGCTGTGCGGAGTGATATGCTGCAAAAGGAGTATCCGGTTAATCTTTTCTTCGATATTGTCATAGTCCATTTTGTGTAATGTTTTCTTGACGAATTGTACCATGCGCTCGGCCCTTCCGTTGGCCGCAGGATGCGCCGGTGAATGGTGAATGCGCTCGGCCCTTCCGTTGGCCGCAGGATGCGTCAGCGCATGGCGAATACCGCGGTCCGCCAGGTACTGTTCAAAAGACAGCACGGTAAATTGTGGTCCATTGTCGGATACCAGAACGTCTGGTAATCCGTGTGTAGTAAATAATCTGTCTAGTTTCTTGATGACCGCTTCAGTTGTTGTATTCCTCATTTCATGGATTTCGAGCCAGTTCGAGTAGGCATCCACTGTTAACAAGAAGGTGTGGCCTTTGGTAGGTCCCGCAAAGTCCAGATGAATACGGGACCAGGGTCCTCGCGGTGTTTCCCATTCGGTTGGGGTCGCTTTCAGTGGGGCGTTGCTTACTTCCTGGCATTTGTGACAAGCTTTGACCCACATCTCGATTTGCTTGTCGATGCCTGGCCACCATGCGTAACTACGTGCAAGGGCTTTCATGTGCACGATGCCGGGGTGGCCATCGTGCAAGGTTCTTAGTACCGATTGTTGTAGCCGCTCTGGGACAACGACTCTATCTCCCCAGATAATGCAGCCCTTCTGGGAAAACAATTCCATTTGTCGACTCTTGAAGTCGTCAGATATCTGCTCCAATAGCCATCCGCGCTCGACTCAACTGAGGACTTGTGCTAAGGTGGGGTCGCGTTTCGTTTCCATCGTGATATCTCAGGCTGTTAATGGCGGTGTTCGAAGTGTCTCGAACTGCAATGTTGTCACTGTTGGCGCGGGGTCATCAATGGTCTCTGGGAGTGGTGCTCGGCTTAATGCATCAGCGTGGGGAATGGCCTTCCCTGGGCGGTGTTGCAACTTATAATTATAGGCAGCCAAGAATTCTGACCAGTGAGTCATTCTGGGGGATAATATATAAGGGGTTGGCCTATCTCCCGCTATTATTCCCAGCAAAGGTTTGTGGTCAGTCACTATAGTAAAGGCTCGGCCGTACACATACTCATGAAATCTCTTGACAGCAGATATTATAGCAAGGGCTTCTTTATCAATCTGCCTATAATTGCATTCTGTTTTTGAAAGCGTCTTTGAGAAATAGGCAACAGGGGCTTCTCTACCGTTTGGCAAAATGTGGCTCAAAATGGCGCCCACTCCGAAAGGCGCTGCGTCACACATGATCGTTAAAGGCAAAGTTTCATTATACTGCATCAGTACAGCATCAGAAGTCAATAATTCTTTTACATTTCGAAACGCCTGCTCTTCTCTACGTCCCCATACTCAGATTGCTTTTTTGTCCAATAAACGATGTAGGGGTTCGGCTACGGTTGTTTTGTGAGGCAGGAAAACGTTATAAAAATTGATAAGGCCTAGAAATACCTGGAGGTCGGCCTTATTTCGGGGTTTTGGTGCGTTCTTGATTGCCCTAAGTTTGCTATCGGTGGGGTGAATGCCATGACTATCAATTAAATATCCTAAAAATTCAACACGATCCATGCACAGTTTACACTTGTTTTTCTTAACTTTAAGACCTGCGTCTTTGAATTTCTGGAGAACCAACCTCAGGCGATCCCGTAATATTTGCAGAGTAGGGGCAGCGATTAACACATCATCAAAGTATGGGACAACGCCTTTTATCCCTTGTAATGGTCTTTCCATCAAACTTTGAAAGATTCCCGGGGCCACGCTAACTCCGAATTGGAGTCGGTTACATCTAAATACACTTTCGCCCTTCTGCTGACTCCTCTGATAAAATTCATGCCTTCTGACAAGCGTTGGCATGATCGGTGCATAGTGGGCCCTCAGTAGGGGTTCGAGGATGTCCCAGTCCATAGACTTTACTTCTGCTGGTTTCGCTAGTGCCTTGGCCATCTTGAATACGGTCGGCCCGCAATGGGTTAGGAATACTGCTCGTTTCTTCCCGGTAGTGGCATCCTTCAAATTGTTGGTTTTCAGGAACATCTGGAAGCGATCCATATAGGAGTCCCAATCTTCTTGCGCTGGGTCGAATGGAGCGGGTGGTATGATGCTGCCGGACATGGTTCCACCTTTGTGCGTTTCAGCCATGTGCTCGGTTATCATTCTTCTTTGTTCAGTTGGCTCTGACATCTCCAAATCCCATCCTCGTCGCCAGTGTTAAGTTCTAAGCGTGGGCGCGAAGAATGGAGACGAGCTGGTGACAGTGAACTTCAAACTCTTTATTGTCATAGTGAAAACAGCTCAGCTCATGGCTGCAACGGGCCTCCTTATATAGGCAACTTATTAACTATTCAACCAATGAAACCCAGGGAGCACTAGCTCTGTTAACCAATGGGAGAGGCTCGTTAATAGCCAATCAGATTCACCTGAATGGACCAATCTGATGTCGCTATTAACGGCCAATCAGAAATGCAGGGCCAGAATCCTGCACTTAACTTCAAGCTCTTAATAAACTTTATTAAACACATTTATTCATTCACAACAAAAGGGATGAAAATTAAAAAGGAAGAATTTAAGTTGCAAGCATTTGCAGATGATCTGTTTTTCATTTTAGAAGATCCACTAGAAACAGCACCAAAATTGATAGAAAAGATAGAGGCATATGGAAAGGTGGCTGGTTTGAAAATAAATAAAGATAAGACAAAGATCTTGATAAAGAATATGCTATCAAGACAAAAGGAAGAACTGGCGGATCTATTGAAAATTCAGGTCACAAATAAGATCAAGTAGTTGGGGATACATTTGACAGTAACATGTAGTGCACTAAAAGAAAATAATTATATCAAACTTAAGCAGCAGATAGTGCTAGATTTGGCGAAATGGGAAAATTTACAACTGTCATTAATAGGGAGAATATCAACAATCAAGATGAATATACTAGCCAGAATTTTATATTTGTTCCAAACAATTCCAGTTAGGCTTGGAAAAGATTATTTTGAAGATTTAAATAAAATTGTGTTGAAATATATATGGCAAGGTAAGAAAGCCAGAATAAAGTAAAAACTTTTGCAAGATGCCAGAATAAGAGGAGGTTTTGGTTTGCCTAATTGGGAGTTGTATTACCAAGCTACAAATTTGATGTGTGTTAAGGAATGGATAACATTAAGAAATACTAGCTTGTTGACATTAGAAGGACATGATCTGCTGTTGGGGTGGCATGCTTTTCTATGGTATAAAGGAACTAAAACACAGGGGTATTTTAGAAGACATTATATACGGAAGTCTCTGTGGTTAAACTGGGAGAAGACTAAAAGACAATGTTATTTGAAAATTCCAGTCTGGCTATCGACTATTGAAGCATTTTCTTATCCTATAATATATAAAAAGGAACAAACAGTTAGATATGGTGAAATATTGAATGAAAAGGGTGAACTTAAATCTATGCAAAAATTAGAGAAACAAGGTATCAAGATGAATTGGTTTTCATATGCACAGATACATTCAAGGTATGATAAAGATTCTAAAACAGAAGGTTTCTGTGATAACTGACTGATTTAGATAAGATTTTGACAGGTACTGATGAAAAGGTGATTAAAAATTGTATGGATATTTATTAGAAATTAAATTGGAAGAAGAACAAGTTAAAGAAACTATGATTGCTTGGGGGAAGAATTTTGGATATGGGATTGATCTAGAGAAATGGCAAAAATTGTGGTCTCAAAATTATAAAATGACAATGTCAACAGCATATAAAGAAAATTTGTATGTTTTTCAGGTGGCATTTTCCCCTGACAAGAATAGCAAGAATGTTCAAGAACAAATCTGAAAAATGTTGGAAATGTCATCAGACACCTGGCTCATATTACCATACGTGGTGGACTTGTGCGGATGCTAAAATATATTGGACTAAAATCCACACGTGGTTGGAAAAAATGACAAAAAAGCAAAAAGACTTGAAACTAGAGATATTTTTATTGGGAATTTTACCTGAAATATATAGTAAAGACTTGAAATACCTGATTGTAAATGTGTTAACAGTGGCTAGGATTGTATTTGCCAAAAACTGGAAAAATGAGAAAATACCATTACAGGAAGAAATTATTAAGAAAATATTGGAATGTGCTGAGATGAGTAGATTGACATTTGAAATCAGAGAGCAAGAGGATAAACAATTTTATAAAATTTGGGATCTATTCTATCAATGGTTAGACAATGAAACATAGTAATGAAATATGTAGATTCTTAGAAAATAATAAATATATAAAGATGTATTCTTTTCTTATTATATCTACAAAATAATTGTAGGATAGATTTGAGATGATAATATGAACTGTCATAATACAAATTAAGTAAAATATGGATTATTTTGTAAAACATGAATGAATAAAAGTATAGTCAAATGATTGATTAACAATGATATTAATGTATTTAATATTTGATTGAAAATATGAGAATATATACAATGTAACTGTAATTGAGGACTACGAAATGGAAGCACAAAACAACCGACACACTGTATGTATATATATATGGAAGATGGCTTGATGTTTTTATGTTTTGTTTCTCTATGTTTGTCTTAAAAACCAATAAAAATTTAAAAATAAAAAATAATTTTAAAAAAAGATAATAAAAAAGCCATTAAGCCATAATAGGAATTGCCCAAAGCCCCTTCATTACATCACCCGGCAAGATTCAACAAGGCTTGGGACTCAAGACAACCTGCAAAGCTACTCCTGCATGGCCCCATGGGAGTTTGACAACCAATCAGGATACATTTCTTGCCACAGGAACAGGAAACAAGCTCAAAGAATAGAATAGAATAGAATAGAATAGAATAGAATAGAATAGAATAGAATAGAATAGAATAGAATAGAATAGAATAGAAAACTTTATTGGCCAAGTGTGATTGGACACACAAGGAATTTGTCTTGGTGTAAATACTCTCAGTATACATACAAGAAAATATACATTTGTCAGGAGTCGAGAATCATCAGGTACGACACTTAATTATAGTCATAGGGTACAGTAAGCACTCAATCATACTAGGAAACAGTCAATATAAATCGTAAGTATACAAGCGACAAAGTTACAGGCCCAACAGAGGTTATAAATCTCTCTTCCTCCCTCACCCATGTGTTCTTTTTGCCCAGGACCTCGAATCATGTGACCCTGCTGTCCATCGTTAAACCATCTTTCCAAGCAATCTTCATGTTTCCAGTGTCTTTCTTCCCACTTGGATCTGAACCCAGATGGGCTTTTCTTCCAACAGCTGCAATGGCTTCCTACAACCCTCTGCCAACGAAAATGGCTCCATTTTCACTGGCAGAGGCACCATGGATCGGTCCTTCACCAGATCTAAGCACCCCAGGGGCCATATCTGGCCCCTAGGCCTTGACTTTGACACCCTTGCTGTAGAAAGTTAGCACCCACACAAGAAACTGGGCTCTGGCTGGATCAGGAAATAGACTGATTCCAGAAATGCCATATTGCTTTATTGTTATAGGGTATAATAAGAGAATCTTGAAAAACGGTGAGTTATTGTACCAAACAATCAAAATGGGGTTATTTTGAGTTTCTTTCTCAGACTTTCTCCAGAGTGTGTAGTCATTTACCTCTTTTAATGCCTCTTCATTCTTCACTTTATTCCTTATCCTAAATTTGGCTGGTCAATGTCCTTCAGCATAATCTATCTCACAGGCTGATTGTTATGGAGATAATAATCAAGTGAGACTCCCCTGAGATCCTAACCAACAACTTACAGGTAGTCCTCAACTTACAACAGTACATTTAGTGACCGTTTGAAGTTACAATGGCACTGGAAAAAATGGCTTATGACTATTTTTCACACTTACAACCGTTGCAGCATCCTCATGGTCACATGATTTACATTTGGATGGTTGACAACTGAACTCATATTTATGACGGTTGCAGTGTCCCAGGGGTTCATGTGATCCCCTTTTGCAACCTTCTGACAAGCAAAGTCAATGGGGAAGCCAGATTCACTTAACAACCGGGTTACTAATTTAACAACTGCAGTGATTCACAGTGCAATGATTCAACTGCAGTGATTGACAACAAATTTCTCATTTAGCAGCATAAATTCTGGGTTCCACTGTGGTCTTAAGTTGAAGACTACCTGTAGTTGACTTTGCTAAGTTCATACAATATGTTTAAAAATGCCCATTATAAAACCAGCAACTGTGTTTATTCCCTAGGATTACCTTTTCTGTTGGCGTATTGCTATTATTTAATAGCTTAATTTGTTGTTGCTTGGTTTATGATTCAACAAACTCCATGAACCCAGAAAATGAGCTAATAAATCATTAAATCTATCTGCTGCCCAAATCTTTATGACTTTGAGCAGTTGATATAATCAATCAAGTGTGAAAAGTCTACATAATCCCAACCATTTAAAAAGCTCTATGCCATTCCTGCCACCTGCTGTAGGGGAAACAGTGCAGCCAACAAGCTCTATATTTTACAACACAGAGAATTGCAGGCTAACCTGCCTTCTCTCTTCCCATCATCATCTTTCTTCTTTCTTGCATCATTGGTTTCCAAGAATCTCTTGCAGTGGGTTTCCAGTAAATATTGTGACAGGCTTCACCTTAAAGTGCCAAGCACCAATGCAATGACTCAAGTCAGTGTTCTGAATGCAACTCTTGCTAAATCAAATGAAGGCTAAAGTAAACCAATATACGTGTCCCAGGATAATGATAGAGAGAAGTTCCTTGAGGATGGGCTGATCCAAAAGCTTGGAAGACTAAACCTCTGGTCTCGGTGACCAACCCAGATTGGATCTTACTAAATCTTTGAAACCTGCAGTGTTGGCTCTTGTTGAGTTGAAAATCCAACAAAACAGCTCATCTAAAATAATGAGCAAGATACAATTGGAAGAAGGAAACACAGACAATATCTGAGTGAAACTTAAAAGTTGGATAATACACAACGATGGCAAAGCTAAAAGCATACTGGATGTCCATAGCATAGGTTTAACTAAATTCAAGCAATAATAGATTTCATATATACAATATCTCAGACAGCAAGATAAATACAAATATTTACAGTATGGTTTTTACGAGGCTTTGTTAACACTGCACATTGGTTGGAATATAGAAAGAAGGATGTTAGAGATTAAATGTCTATCTTGAAGCAGTTTCTTTCACTCTTTCTCTTCTTTGTTTCCCTTTTAATATCAATAAATAACAGTAAATACAGAGACAAGACTTATACAACGTATAGTATTCCCTATGACACTCTTTGGAAGAAAAAGTAGAACTTTAAAGAAGCAGACCTGAAAAACCTCTGATGAGTTTGATGTTAGAGAAGATCTCTGAGAATACCAGCCAAGAAAAAAACTGATGGATTTTTGAACAAATCAACCCAAAGTTCTCACCCAAGACACAAATGAAGAGATTCAAAATATCTTACTTTAGAGACATTAAGCAGAAGCCCAATTCTCCAGAATAGGTTCCAATGCTTGAAAAGGTAGAAAGAAAGCAAAGAGAACAACCAGCAGCAAGATGGAGGGACGCTGTTACAGAGACAATGAGTGCACCATTAGAAGATTTGGAAGAAAAAAAGTTAGAGACAGGTGATCATCATGGGGAAAATCTATCTATGTCAGAAGTGTCAAACTCAAGGTCTGCAGGCCAGATTTTGCCCACACGGGGTCTAGATCAGGCCCATGGGGTCATCCTGGAAACAGCAAAGGATCGGCCCATACTGCCTCTGCCAGCGAAAATGGAGCTCAAGAGGGCCACACATGGTTCTCCCAAGCTCTGTTTTCATCCATGATGGCCTCCTGCAGCCCTCTGCCAGCAAAAACGGAGCTTGGGGGGCTGTGTGCGCCCTCCATTCCATTTTTGCTGCAGAGGGCCGTAGGAGGCTGTCATGGCCAAAAACGGAGCCTGGGGGAGCTGCGTGTTACCCCAGCTCAGTTTTCACTGACAGAGAGATGCAGGAAGGATGTTGAGCTGGCCACACCCACCCCACCAACACACACACACCCACACACACCAAAGCGAAACACAACCCTGATGCAGCCCTCAATGGAATTGAGTTTGACACCCTTGACCTATGTAGTCACAGAGTCAAAAATGACTTGGTGGCACATAATATATCAATTAAGCACTTAGCATTGAGCTCAAAAGGAAATAAACCCTGACTGTTCTTCGGAAGGACAGTTGCTGAAGCTGAAGCGCAAATACTTCAGCCACCAAATGAGAAGAGAGGGTTCGTTGGAAGAGACCCTGATGTTGGAAAAGATTGAAGGCAAAAGCAAAAGGGGGTGACGGAGGAGAAGATGGTTAGATAGTGTCATTGATGCAATGAGCATGAATTTGGGCAAATTGAAGCACTGTGGAAGACAGTAGACCAATCAGGGCGCGGTGTTTACAAGAATGTTAATGAAGCTATACAGAACATCCCTCCCCTCTTGGTAGGGTCCTACGTGACGTAGTCCCGTAAGTAGGTGGGGCTTCACACTTGCCTACTTGACCTGTGCAGTTTAGTTGATGCCTGGCTGTCGGCTGGTTCGGTCGGGTTCTGTGTTGCTCCTTGGCTCATTGATGGAACCACCTGGTATGAGCCAGGCCTCTTGTGGTGGCTGCCTCCCGGTCTACCCGGGCTGGTCGGGCAGCTGGCTTCACCGCTCCCGCCCGGTCTGTCTGGGCTGGTTGAGCTGGCCTGGCTGCTTCTTCCCGGTGAGGATTCGAGCTGGTTGTCTGCTTCTGCTTCGGTTGGTGAGTAGTTTTGGCTTCTTCCAGGTTGGGCTTGGTTCCTGGGGCTCTCCCTCCCCTCTTGGTTTGTGCTTGGGTGGTTTTCTTCCCTTTCTGGGTTTATGTTTGTGTCTGTGTGCGTGTCGGTTGTGTTTCCCCTGATCGTTCTTGATCCTATTTGATCGATGTGTCATTTCCATGCTCGTCCATCGGCTGTTTGTAGCCGGTATGAGTGGGGACCTGTGGCCTGGGTTACCATTTCCGGTACCCAGAGGGGGTCCCCTCTGAAGTTTTTCATGTATACCGCGTCTCCTGGTGCGAATGTTCAGTGCCTGCTTGATGAGTCGGTGGGTTTCTCGGGGTTGTAAGTGGGGTGAAGCTTGTCTAGTGGGAATCTTAATTTTCTCCCCATTAGTAGCTTTGCGGGGCTTTTGTTGGTTGTTGTGTTTGGTGTTATATGTTGGATAAAATGTAGTTTATTTATTTTTTCTTGCATTTCCCCAGTTTTGATTTTTTGGATTTTTTTTTTGTAAATTGTACCATCCGTTCCACCCTACCGTTCGCCACCGGATGTGCCGGTGCTGTTAGGGCATGTCGTATGCCCCACTCTGCTAGGAATTTTTCAAAATCCAATGCTGTAAATTGTGGCCCATTATCAGACACAATTACATCTGGGAGGCCGTGGGTTGAGAATAGTTTGTTTAGTTCTTTGACAACGGCCTCGGTGGTGGTATTTTTCATGTCGCTTACCTCCAGCCAATTGGAGTAAGCGTCTACTGTAATGAGGAATGTGTGTCCATTTGTGGGTCCAGCGAAATCTATGTGTATCCTGGACCACGGTCCTCTAGGGGTTTCCCATTCCAGGATTGGGGCGGTGGGTGGGCTTGGTCTGGACTCTTGGCATTGTCTACAACTTGCCTCCCAGGCTTCGATTTGTTTGTCCATCCCTGGCCACCAAGCATAACTTCTGGCCAGGGCTTTAGTCCTAACGATACCCGGGTGCCCCTTGTAACAATCCCAGGACCCTTTTTTGTAATTTCTCTGGGATTACGACCCTGTCCCCCCATAGTACACAACCTTTTTGTGTAAAAAGTTCCGTTTGTCTGTTCCGAAAAGTCCTGAATGTTTCATCGTCATCTTTTTCCGGCCACCCTTTCTCTACCCACTGTAAAACCCACGCCAGACGTTTGTCTTTATTAGTTTCACGGTCAATGTCTGATGCGGTTATGGGTAGATCGGGTAGAGTCTCTATGCTAAGGGTGGACGTTGTTGGTGTGGGATCAGAGTCCAGTTCGGGTAGCGGCATACGGCTCAGGGCATCTGTGTGGGTGATTGTCTTACCGGGTCAGTGTGTTAGCCTGTAGCTATAGGCGGCAAGGAATTCGGACCACCTTGTCATTCTTGGGGATAGAATGTTCGGGGTGGCCCTGTTCCCTGCCAGGTTTCCCAGCAACGGCTTGTGATCAGTGATGATGGTGAACATCCTGCCATAGAGGTACTCGTGGAACCTCTTTACTGCGGCGACGATTGCCAGGGCCTCTTTATCCAGCTGACTGTAATTTCTTTCTGGCTTGGAGAGGGTTCTTGAAAAGAACGCGATGGGTGCTTCTTTCCGTTCGGAAAAGTGTGGCTGAGGATGGCTCTGACGCCGAAAGGTGATGCATCGCTTGTGACTGCTAGGGGTAGGGTCTCGTTGTACTGGATGAGGACGGCATCCGAAGTGAGCAGGTCTTTGGTCTTGTTGAATGCGGCTTCCTCACGTTTCCCCCAGTTCCAGGTGGCCACTTTGTCCAAGAATCTATGCAACAGTTTCGCCGCGGTCGCCTTCTGGGGCAGGAAAACATTATAGAAATTTAGCAGTCCTAGAAATGCCTGCAGCTCCGTTTTATTCCCCGGTCGGGGTGCTTCCTTGATTGCTCTGATCCTTCTCTCAGTTGGGTGAATTCCGTGGCAGTCTAAAAGGTACCCTAGGAATTTGACCCTCTCAGTGCGCAGTTGGCATTTCTCTTTTTTGACTTTTAGCCCTGCTTCTTTGAATTTTTGCAGTACCTCCCTTAGACGACTTTCTAGTTGTTTCTGATTTGCCGCTGACACCAGTACGTCGTCGAAGTAGGGAACCACCCCCTTGATCCGTTGCAGGAGTCTTTCCATGAGACTCTGGAAGATTCCAGGGTCTACGCTGACTCCAAACTGGAGTCTCTTACGGCGAAAAGCCCCCCGGTGGGTTACTATGGTTTGTGCTTCCGCGGTTTCTGTGTCGACTGGTAGCTGTTGGTAGGCTTACGCCAGGTCGAGCTTCGTGAAAACCTTACCTCCCCCCAGTGAGTGCAGGAGATGCTGTACTACTGGGATGGGATAAGCACTTTGCTGTAAGGCACAATTTAGGGTGGCCTTATAGTCCCCACAAATTCTCACTGACCCATCAGGCTTGACGGGGGTGACTATGGGGGTCTCCCACCAGGCATGATTGGTTGGTTCTAGGACTCCCTGTTTGATGAGCTTGTCTATCTGCTCATCGATCTTGGGTCTGAGTGTGAAAGGTTCTCGCCGCGGTTTTAAGCGTATTGGGGGAATGCTGGGGTCTAGGCTGAATGAAATAGGGGGCCCTCGGTACTTGCCTAGGGTGCCGTTGAACACTTCCTGGAAGTCCCTCGTGAGTTGCTCTTCCCAGTCGGCCTCTGCGATGTGGTCGATGCCCGTTACTTCGATCCCAAGTGGCACAAACCACTGGAGTCCCAGGAGGCTGGGCCAGTCTCTGTCCACAATCGTCAGGGGAAGCCTTGCTGTGCGCCCCTTGAATGTGACCTCGAAGTGTCCTGTTCCAACTGCGGGGATACGGTTCCCTTGGTAGTCCTTTAGGATTAACTTCTGGCTTTCTAAACGTCTCTTGTGGATGGTGGGCACCAGGCACTGGATTTCCTGCCATGCAACCATGGAGAGGTAGGATCCGGAGTCCACCTCCATCTTTCATGGCCTGCTCTCGATGCCCACCTCCACTTACACTTTTCGAGCGTCCATGCTCAATGAGTGGCCGATGATGACCATCTAGTGGGTCTCCTCTCTCTGCCGGTTCTCGCCGCTCCATTGGCCTCGTCCGTCCCGGTTCCAGTGGCTCTCGGGTTGATGGTCCCTTGCGCCGGGGGGGTTTCCGTTCCATCTCTGCTTGCTGTTGTCGCGTCGTCGGGGGCTGTATGATTTCTTGAGGCGGCAGACTTGGGCGATGTGGCCTTTCTTCCCGCACTATCGGCAGATTGCGTCGAAAAAACAGCACTCTGAGCGAGGATGGTCGCTCCCACAACCGGCGCATTGGAGACCCGACTTATGACTCCGCTGTTCGCACTGGTCTCATTCTGTCTGGAGTTGATGGATGTCCCCCTCCATGGTGTCGGATGTGGAGTCGAGGTCGCCATGGTGGGTGGTCGTGGTTGCTCGGTGGCTTGCTTCGGGGTGTGTGTCGGAGGTTGTGGCTCGGTCCCCGGCATCAGGTCTCCGCATTCGGGCTGCTGATTTCCGGGTCGCCTCTGTTGTGGTGGCCTCGGCATGATTTCCAGGAGTACGAAGCGCCATTGCTTGAGGGGTTGGGACACTGGACAGGAAGTTAGTAAGCCCACGTTCAAGACCCAAGAGCTGCCATGGGGTGGGGTTGAGCTCTCGTCCTTGGTTCCAGCTCCTGCCAGGGACATGAAAGAAGCCCCCAAGTGGGCATCCCAGGGCAACAGTGATGCCACTGGCTAATCCTTTAAACCCAGAAGTGCCTCAGGGTTTCTGGTTGAGTGCAAATATATCTGCCTGCCTCTCTTTCTCTCTCTTTCTCTCTCTATCCATCTATCTCTATCTCTATCATCTCTATCTCTATCTCCAGAGGTTTTGTGATGTGTTAGTTCTAATACAGCAAGATATCTCATGAACCCTGGGTCCCAAAACAATAGTTTTGCTGCCCACATAATAGCAATAACACTATATACTGCTTCACAGTGCTTTACAGCCCTCTCTAAGCCAGCCTATCGCCTCCAACAATCTGGGTCCTCATTTTACCCACCTCGGAAGGATGAAAGCAGTGGTGGGATTCAAATATTTTTACTACCAGTTCTGTGGGTGTGGCTTGGTGGGTGTGGCAGGGGAAAGATATTGTAAAATCTCCATTCCCACTGCATTCTTGGGGGAAGGTTACCACCAGTTGTCAGAACTACTCAAAATTTCTGCTACCGGTTCTCCAGAACTGGTCAGAACCTGCTGAATACCACCTCTGGATTGAAGGCTGAGTCAACCTTGAGCTTGGTGAGATTCGAACTGCCAAATTGCAGGCAGCCAGCAGTCAGAAGTAGCCTGCAGTACTGCACTCTAACCACTGCACTACCAAGGCTCTAACCTATTGAAATGGTTGAAAACAAGAGAAGTCATGTCCTGGTATTTTAAGGAAGTCCTATGGTTCTTGTTAAACAATGCAATTTTTGTCACGCAAGGATTGTGTTGGTCTTTGTACATGCTGAAAGCCATGCTCCAAACAGAGAGAGGTCCCATTTGAAACCCAGCTGTTTCTGAGCCTCGACACATCCATTTGAGGCCCAGTTTGGTCTAGTGGTTAAGGCTGTTAAGCCTGGTTTCCCCAACCAGGGTTAGGGAGACAAGCTAAACAGAATGTGCAGCGTTAGTCAGATAGGCACACAGATAAATGAGTGAGCTAAGCTTGTATGTTTATTAACATACAGTAAAAATGACAGATACGCTTGTGCTATCAAATATATAGTTTATTCCATTATGAGTTCATAGCATAGTCAAAATAACAGTCCAATAGTCATGTATCATTTAGTCAGTCTATTCAGGGATATTCAGTTAGCAAAGTCCATGCAGAATATCCTATGTCAGTTCACTTACAAATCAGTCCTTTGTTTTCTCTCCCGTTCGAGCAATGCAATCTTGAGTCCTTGCAGTAATCAGGGATCATCAAAGCCAGACAGAGAGAGCAAGCTGCAGTCTTGCTTCTTTTAAAGTGCTTTCACAACCACTCCCTTAATTACATTCCCTATATTTAAAGCTGCAGACACTTTAACTAACAAACTATGATTACTTAGTTATTATTTTACCTAAACCAGTTAGGGTAAACAATGTTATCCCTAACAAAGGCACTAGACTAGAAAGTGGGAGACCCCATGTTTTAGTCCCACCCTAGCCATGGAAGCCCTCTGAGTGATCTGGGACCAGTCCCTTTCTTTCAACCCAACCCACTTCAAAAGGTTGCTGTTGTGATGAAACTAGGAGGAGGAAGGTGTGTTGGATACGTCCACCACCTTATCTGTAAAAATTATAAATTGGAATATAAATAAATCATAAAATTTAGCAGCTTTAGAATATAGAATGACAGAGTTGGAAGGGACCTTTGAGATCTTCTAGTCCAACCCCTGCTTAAGCAGGAGACCCTACACCAGGGGTAAGGAACGTTGGCTCTTTTATCACTTATGGACTTCAACTCCCAGAATTCCTGAGGGAGCCATAAAAGGTTCCCCATCCCTGGCCTACTGGTTTTTTCAGTTGTGAGGGAAATCAATTTTTGACTTGAATGGGACTGTTTAATATACAAATGTAGGACATACAAAGAATATATATAAAAATATGTCCTACATTTGTATATTAAACAGTCCCATTCAAGTCAAAAATTGATTTCCCTCACAACTGAAAAAACCAGTAGGCCAGGGATGGAGAACCTTTTATGGCTCACTCAGGAATTCTGGGAGTTGAAGTCCGTAAGTGATAAAAGAGCCAACGTTCCTTACCCCTGCCCTACACCATTTCAAACAAATGGTTATCCAATTTCTTCTTAAAAATGTCCAGTGTTAGAGCACCTACTCAGTGTTAGAGCTTCTGGAGGCAAGTTGTTTCACTGATTAATTGTTCTAACTGTCAGGAAATTTCTTCTTAGTTCTAGGTTGCTTCTTGATTAGTTTCCAATCGTTGCTTCATGTCCTGCCCTTAGGTGATTTGGAGAATAGCTTGACTCCCTTTTCTTGGTGGCAGCCCCTGAGATACTGGAAGACTGCTATCATGTCTCCCCTAGGCCTTCTTTTCATCAGACTAGACATAACCAATTCCAGCAACTGTTCTTTAAATGTTTTAGCCACCAGTCCCCTAATCATCTTTGTTGTTCTTCTCTTTCTAGCTTTAATTTTTGCCCCGAAAAATAAACAGCCAACAGTTAAAGTTTGGGGATGTGACAGGTGTTATGTATTAAAATGGACTACTCGAAATCCCTGCGCCTTGATTGGCTAAGGCGCAGGGATTTCTGATTGGCCAGGCGAGCCGCGCCGATTGGCCCGATTGAAGTCTCCCGCGATTGGTTCAAACCAAGAGCGGGAGACTTGAATCGCTGCCATTGGCCGCGGCCGCCGCGGCAAAAGGTATAAAAGCCGGAGGCTTTTTGCCTTTTGCCGGTTCGGTTCACCTATTAGAAATAAAGAGCTGTTAATGAAAGTCACCGACTCAGAACCTTTTTTCGCGGACACGACACTGGCGACGAAGGTGGGATCTCGCCCCTGAACCGAACCCCGTGTCCATCTAAGAACTAGCAACAGCAAAATGGCGAAGATAGCACCGCCCGCCCCCTTCAACCCCGCCGCCGAGGACTGGGAATCGTACTCGGATAGATTCCGTATGTACCTGGAATGTGCCGGCATGAAGGACGCCCCGGGCCCGCTAAAACGCGCCGTCTTCCTTACGCATTGTGGACCAGAGGTTTTCCAGATGGCCAAGGCATTGGCCAAACCGGCAGACGCGACTGCCATGGATTGGGACGTCCTCGAACCCATACTGAGGCGCCATTACGCCCCCGAGGTCCCCATCCTAATACGACGAAATGAATTCTACCGAAGAAACCAGAGACCAGACGAAAAGCTGAGCGACTTCGTCGCTGAATTAAGGCGCCTAGGTGGACTCTGTGAGTTTGAAGGATTGAATAGTCTCATAAGAGACCGTTTCGTACTCGGATTGTGGGATCCGACACTCCAGAGCCGACTTATGGCCAAAGGCGACATCAGCCTAGCCGATGCCCTCACCGCAGCCGCAGCCGCAGAAGCAACTCGCACGTCAGCAGACACCATGCGAAGATCCGACGCGAAGGGCGGAAACAACAACCCCGCGAGGTCGGCCGACACAAGAAACGAAGCAACCGCACACTACGGCGACTACCAGTCAACATCCAGCACGTCAGATGATGATGAGGACATACATCGCGTGCAGACGGGACGCGGAAACCAACGAAGCCAAAACAGTCGTAGGTCGAGGACCAACTGCGCCGGGTGCGGCGGCGACCACCCCAGGTCTGAATGCCGTTTCTTTGATGCTATCTGCAGGCATTGCGACCGAAGGGGCCACATCGCTCGAGTTTGCCGCCAAAAGAAGACCCGCAGCCCGCCAAGATGGGAACAGCAGGACAGAAGAAGAGAGAACTCCCCGCCCAGAGCCAGAGAGCGCCAGCCAGCAGGTAGATGGGACCAGAAGCAACGACCTCAAAGAAGCGGCGACGGTCGGCGGAAAGAAGAAACCCACCAGACGGTGACCATCGGCCACGCCATCTCCGACGGCGCCAGAAAGGTACACGTAGAAGTCCACATCGAAGGCCAGCCATGCAAAATGGAAGTGGACTCCGGGTCCTACCTTTCCATGATTGCATGGCGCGAAATAAAAAAACTAGTGCCTACTCTACAAAGAAAAAACGTGCTTGCCCAGAAAATCATCATAAAAGACTACCAAGGTAATCGCGTTCCGGTAGTGGGCACCAAGAACTTTAACATAACCTACAAAGGCCACACCGAACAACTGCCACTCACAATAGTCGATCGTGACCGCCCGAGCCTGCTGGGTCTGCAATGGTTCGCCCCGCTTAACATCGCGCTGACAGGTGTCAACCAAGTCTCCATTGAAGCCTGGGAACAGCAGCTAGTCCAGGAGTTCCAGGAGGTCTTCGATGGAGGCTTGGGCAAGTACAAGGGGCCCCCTATCTCGTTTGATTTAGACCCAAGGGTTCCCCCCAAGCGGCTTAAACCTAGAAGGGTGCCCTTTGCTTTAAAGCCAAAAATTGACGAGCAGATCAACAAACTCGTCAAACAAGGGGTATTAAAACCGGTAGACCACGCCAGATGGGAGACCCCTATAGTGACCCCAGTAAAGCCAGACGGGTCCGTGAGAATCTGCGGGGACTATAAGGCCACCCTAAACAGCGCGTTACAGCAAAGCGCCTACCCAGTCCCAATAGTGCAACATTTACTGCACTCACTGGGAGGGGGAAAAATTTTTGCCAAGCTCGACCTCGCCCAGGCATACCAGCAACTGCCTGTGGACGAGGAAACGGCAGAAGCCCAAACAATTGTGACACACCGGGGGGCCTTCAAGTGTAACAGACTCCAATTTGGAGTCAGCGTGGCACCAGGCATCTTCCAGAGCCTGATGGAACGTTTACTACAGGGCATCAAGGGGGTGGTGCCCTATTTCGATGACGTATTAATAGCGGCGCCAAACGAAGCCGAATTAGAAAACCGATTAAGACAAGTCTTAACAAAATTTAAAGAAACAGGACTTAAAGTCAAACGCGAAAAATGCCAACTTTGTACACAGCAAATAGAGTTTTTGGGTTACCTCCTAGACCGGCAGGGCATCCACCCTACAACTAAAAAAGTTAAAGCCATCAAGGAAGCCCCCACCCCGAAGTCCAAAACAGAACTACAAGCATTCCTAGGCTTACTAAATTTTTATAATGTCTTCCTACCTCAGAAGGCAACGGCGGCGGAACCTTTACATAGACTCCTAGACAAGAGGGCAGCATGGACTTGGGGGAGACGAGAACAAGCCGCCTTTCAGAAAACCAAAGACCTCCTCACCTCCGACGCCGTCCTGATGCAATTCAGTGAGACTTTGCCCTTAGCTGTCACTTGCGACGCATCACCTTTCGGCGTCGGCGCTGTCCTCAGCCATACCCTCCCAGACCAGAGAGAAGCACCTATTGCATTTTTTTCCAGAACTCTGACTAAACCGGAACGGAACTATAGCCAGCTGGACAAAGAAGCTTTGGCTATAGTTGCCGCCGTTAAGCGTTTCCACGAGTACCTGTACGGCCGCCCATTCAAAATAGTTACTGATCATAAACCACTGCTGGGCATCCTCGCTGGAAACCGTGCTACACCAAACATCTTGTCGCCCCGCATGACAAGATGGTCTGAATTCCTGGCAGCCTACAGCTACGAACTGTTACACAAGCCAGGTAAGAAAATTTCGCACGCAGACGCTTTAAGCCGCTCGCCCTTGCCGGACTCTGACCCTGACCCCGCACCAACAACAAACACCCTGAGTATCGAGAGTTTGCCCATAACCGCATCTGATATTGCCAGAGAAACCGTTAGGGACAGACAATTGGCGCAAGTCTTACATTGGTTAGAAAAAGGCTGGCCGGAAAGAGACATTGACGAGACTTTTAAAACATTCCGGCAGCGCCAGACTGAACTTTCACTGTTAAGAGGTTGCATCCTGTGGGGTGATCGGGTGGTAATTCCAGGTAAATTGCAAAACAGGGTCCTAGAGATGTTACACGAGGGCCATCCTGGCATCGTCAGGACAAAAGCCCTGGCCAGGAGTTACGCTTGGTGGCCAGGGATGGACAAACAAATTGAAGCATGGGTAGCCAAATGCCACCGGTGTCAGGAAACCAGATCCAGCCCACCCACAGCACCTATCCGGGACTGGGAAATACCACGGGGACCCTGGTCCAGAATCCACTTAGACTTTGCTGGCCCCACAAATGGACACACTTTTCTAATCACAGTCGATGCATACTCAAATTGGTTAGAGGTGGCTGACATGAAATCCACCACCACAGAGGCTGTCATTAAAGAGCTGTGTAAACTGTTCTCCACACATGGCCTCCCAGACGTCATTGTCTCAGACAACGGGCCCCAATTCACCTCCATCGAATTCGAACGGTTCCTGGCCGAGAGGGGTATCCGCCACGCATTGACAGCACCGGCGCATCCGGCGGCGAACGGTAGGGCGGAACGGATGGTCCAGTTTACAAAAAAGACCCTCCGGAAAATGGACCACGGGGAGATCAACGAAAAAATCAACAAACTACTTTTCATACAGCACATCACACCCAATACCACAACCAACAAAAGCCCTGCAGAGCTCCTGATGGGCAGAAAGCTGCGGTCCCCACTCGATCGTCTGCACCCAACCTATAACCCGGAGCGACCCCCAGACTCAAGCTCCAGGTACCGGACTTTTGAACCAGGCGACTTGGTCTACGCCAAAAACATGACGGGGGACCCCCTATGGATCCCAGCCGTCAAAACCCAAATCACCGGCCCGCGGTCGTACCGGCTCCAAACCATCGATGGGCGAGCCTGGAAACGACATATCGACCAGCTCCGGTCGCGAGCAATGACTGACCTCAACCCCCAAGACACGAACCAAGGGGGGAGGGAACACCCGGTAAGACAAACGCAGGAGAAAATTAAATTTAAAAACTCACCAGAACGCAGCCTTCGCGAGTCCCATCCGGAGAAGAGCCGTCCGGCCAACTCTACCGACTCGGAGAAGCCAAGCGGGAGCGGCGAAATCCGTGACTCAACCGACCCGGTAGGCCCAGGCGGGAGCCACGGCGAGAGAACCGGCCCGATCATCCAGCCGGTTCTCACAGAGCCAGGAGCAGCCAAAAAGATGACCGCTCCGGCCGAGTTACAACAAGGAAGTGAGCTGCGCAGGTCAACTAGGACCCGACGGAGCCCCGCCTACCTGCATGATTACACCACGTGAAGGACCGTACCAAGAGGGGAGGGGTGTTATGTATTAAAATGGACTACTCGAAATCCCTGCGCCTTGATTGGCTAAGGCGCAGGGATTTCTGATTGGCCAGGCGAGCCGCGCCGATTGGCCCGATTGAAGTCTCCCGCGATTGGTTCAAACCAAGAGCGGGAGACTTGAATCGCTGCCATTGGCCGCGGCCGCCGCGGCAAAAGGTATAAAAGCCGGAGGCTTTTTGCCTTTTGCCGGTTCGGTTCACCTATTAGAAATAAAGAGCTGTTAATGAAAGTCACCGACTCAGAACCTTTTTTCGCGGACACGACAACAAGCATCCTCACAAGTTGCATTTTCCTATTCTTAGGTAGGCCCAGCTGGCTGGTCTGGGCTCAGGAGCTAAGAACTAAGTTGGGTTAATCCTCAAATAGTACATCACCCAGGGATAGGCTAAAATGAGAAATGAAACAATGGCCTAGCAGAAGATAAGGATGAAAACCAGCTCCTCCTGCAAGGAAAACTAGTTGGACATGAAGCATTCGAAAGCCAATCTAAACTCAGAGATTTTATTGAGCCAAGACAAGTGTTTCTCAAAATTGGCAATTTTCAGGTGTGTGGACTTAGAATACAATAGAATAGAATACAGAAGAATAGAATTCTTTATTGGCCAAATGTGATTGGACACACAAGGAATTTGTCTTCGTGCAAATGCTCTCATTATACATAAAAGAAATTAACTATTTGCTATTAACTCCCATCATTCATGCTGGCTGGGGAATTCTGGGAGTTGAAGTCCACACATCTGAAAGTTGCCGATGTTGAGAAACACTGATTTAGACGTTGCTGAATTACAACTCCAGCCAAAATGGATAAGAGTGAGGGAGGCTGGCAGAGATGCTTCTCTTCACATCATCTTAGGCTTGGCAAGAATATCACACACAGCGTATTTGTGTTGTAGAACAAGTTATAAAACAGGGGGGTTCTTCTTCTTTTTAAAATTCCAATGAATATGAAATAAAGAGTACAAAAGCCAAAAGTGAAGACTTAAGTTTGATGTGTCCCATTCTTAGATCTCACCTTATCTCATTTCTGTTTTCCTTCATCCCTCTCCCAAACATCCTTTCCTGTCCATGCAAGGATATAGCATAGCTACCTATTTTCTTCCTCCTAGGACAGCTTCCCCTTCCTCCCAGTTTACGATGATTATATAGGTAGTCCGCAACTTATGAGCCCAGGCTTTAAGTTGCTAAGTGAGAAATTTGTTCAGTGAGTTTTGCCCAGTTTATGACTTTTCTAGCCACGTTTGTTAAGAAAATCACTGCAATTGTTAAATTAGTAACAAGGTTGTTAAGCGAATCTGGCTTCCCCATTGACTTCGCTTATCAGAAGGTCACCAAAGAGGATTGCACGAGCACTGCAACCATCATAAATATCAGCCAGTTGTCAGGCATCCGAATTTAAATCACGTGACCATGGAGATGCTGTAACAGTCATAAGTGTGAAAAATGGTGGTAAGTCACTTTTTTCAGTGCCGTTGTAATTTTGAACAGTCACTAAATGAACTGTTGTAAGTCGAGGACTACCTGTATTTTAATTGCTTGGTTTATCAGATACCTATGACATCCGCATAGGTTGCCTCCTCTGGTTGCCTCCTCCATAGGCACCCCCGAGCCAATACTTTTATTTACAGACCCCTCACATCCCGGACACGAACTGTTTCAACTCCTACCCTCAAAACAATGCTATAGAACACTGCACACCAGAACAACTAGACACAAGGAGAGTTGTTCCCCGAACGCCATCACTCTGCTAAACAAATAATTCCCTCAATACTGTCCAACTATTTATAAAGTCTGCACTACTATTACTGTTAATCTTCTCATCACTGCTTAATACCCATCTCCTCCCACTTGTGACTGTATGACTGTAACTTTGTCGCTTGTATCCTTATGATTTATATTGACTGTTTCCTAGTATAGTTTCACTGCTTATTGTATCCTATGACTTGATAAAATAGGAAAATTTACAATTATCATTGATTGGGAGAATATCTACAATTAAGATGAATGTATTCCCTAGAATCTTATATTTATTCCAGACAATTCCAATCAGATTAGGAAAAGAATTTTTTGAAGATCTAAACAAAATAGTGCTAAAATACATTTGGCAGGGGAAGAAAGCTAGAATAAAACTTAAACTGTTACAAAATGCAAGAATAAGAGGAGGATTTGCTTTGCCCAGTTGGGAATTATATTACCAGATGACGAGTTTGATGTGGGTAAAGAAGTGGATATCACTAAGGAATACTAGACTTTTGAATTTAGAAGGACATGACTTGCTGTTAAGGTGGCATGCCTTTCTCTGGTATAAGGGAACTAAAATGCAGGGGTATTTTAGAAAACATTATATTCAACAAGCATTGTTTTTAAACTAGGAGAAGATAAAAAAGCAATATTATTTAAAAATTCCACTATGGTTATCTACTATTGAAGCTTTTTCCTATCCAATAATATATAAAAAGGAACAAACAGTTAGATATGGTGAGATATTGAATGAAAAGGATGAACTTAAATCTATGCAAGCGTTGGAAGAACAAGGTGCAAAAATGAATTGGTTTTCATATTTGCAAATACAATCTAGATTTGATAAAGATGTTAAAATAGAAGGTATCTATGATATGCTGACCGATTTAAATAAAAATTTGACAGGTACTGATGAAAAAGTAATTTAAAAACTTTATGGACATTTGCTGGAGTTTAAATTAGAAGAAGAACAAGTAAAAGAAACAATGATTGCATGGGGGGGAAATTTTGGATATGGGATTGACCTAGATAAATGGCAAAAATTGTGGTCTTAAAATTATAAAATGACAATGTCAACTGCATATAAGATACATCTTATTATATAAGATGTTTTAAGGTGGCACTTACCCCTGACGAGAATTGTGAGAATGTTAAGAATAAATCGGATAAATGTTGGAAATGTCATCAGATACCTGGTTCATGTTACCATATGTGGTGGACATGCTCAGATGCAAAAAGATATTGGACTATAACCCACACATGGTTGGAAAAGATGATAAAACAACACATAGACTTTAAACCTGAGATATTCTTATTTGGAATTATACCGGAAATATACAGTAAAGAATTGAAATATTGAATTGTAAATGTTTTAAGAATAGCTAGAATTGTATTTGCTAAGAATTGGAAAAATGAAAAAATACCTATGCAGGAGGAAATTATTAAGAAAATCATGGACTGTGCCAAAATGAGTAAATTGACATTTGAAATTAGAGAACAAGAAGATAAACAATTTTATATGATATGGGATTTATTTTATCAATGGTTAGATAAAAAGACATGATAAAGAAATAGATTAGAAAGCTTTACAATAAAAATTAATAGATTGATATAGAATACAATATAAAATATATAAACATTGGATGAACGTATAAGATTAAACCATAATGAAATTTAGAATATCTCGTATAAAATGATGGAAAAATAGTTTAGTCAAATGAATGATTAATAATTGATATTACATAAGCACAAGTTAGATTGATAAGGTGAGAATTTATACAACTTGTGAGTAATGGTAAAAAAAAAAAAGGTTAGCACAAAAGATTGTAACCAACTGACACACTGTATGTATATAATTGAAAGATGGTTTTATGTTTCTATGTTTTGTCTGTATGTTTGTTGTAAAAAATAAAAACTTTACATGAGGAAAAAAAAATTTTTTTACTACCATTTCTATGGGCATGGCTTGGTGGGCATAGCAGGGAAGGATATTGCAAAATCTCCATTTCCACCCCACTCCAGGGGAAAGATATACTGTAAAATCTCCATTCCCTCCATTCCCTCCCTACCCCGCTAACCTGCTTTCCAGCTCCGTTCTCCTGTGCAGGGTAACAAAAGAAGAGCCAGCCGATCAGCTGGGACTCAGGAGGCAGAGAATAGATGAGGGGGGCAGTCAGAGGTGGTATTTGCCAGTTCTCCAAACTACTCAAAATTTCTGCTACCGGTTCTCCAGACCTGGTCAGAACCTGCTGAATACCACCTCTGATTCTGACTCAGGGCCTGATGGAAGAGCCCTTTTTTTCAAAAAAATAATATGTACAATGATTTTTTTAAAAGGCCATACTTCAGGGGAAATGCCATTCAATTTATGACTTTCTCTCCCCATCCCAGATTAATTCTCATTGCAATATAGAACATCTGCACTCTGGTGCAGTCTACCTTAAGGTTCTTTCTTATATCACATCTGTCAGGAAAGAAAGTATTGCTTCATAGCTTAACTCTGCCAGGGCGCAGCAATGAGACCACTCCATGTCGCTGCTGGCACACAATTTGAAGTATTTTGGGGAACAAAAACAGTAAGAAAATGATTTAATGCACTGGCTGCCAAACTTTTCGGCACCAGGATCCAGGTCCATGGAGAAAGGTTTTTCCACAGACCGGAGAAGGCATGATTTTGTGTGCTGCCTGCATCCCACCAATGGGACTTCGCTCATCTGAACAGACCGGTTTCTGGCATGCTGCGGACCGGTGCCAATCCATGGACCAGGGACTGGGGATCCCTGTTCTAGTACTTTCTCCCTGCCCTGTTTAAAATCATTAGGGTAATACAGTGCTAAATTGAACAGATCAGATCAGATTAACAGAGTTGGAAGGTGTCGTATCCGCAATTAAGACTCGTAGTCAGTGACTTTCAATTCAAGCTCTTTATTAACACTGGTGGAACCGAACCGCCAAAGACAAAAAGCTTGCGGCTTTTATATCTTTGGCTTCGGCGGCCGCGGCCAATGGCAGCGATTCAAGTCTCCCGCTCTTGGCTTTAACCAATCGCGGGAGACTCCAATCGGGCCAATCAGGCGCGGCTCGCCTGGCCAATCAGAAATCCCCGCGCCTTAGCCAATCAAGGCACGGGGATTTCGAGTAGTCCATTTGCATACATGACACCCCTCCCCTCTTGGTATGGTCTTCTCACGTGGTGTAGTCACGCAGGTAGGCGGGGCTCCGTCGAGTCCTAGATGACCTGCGCAATTCATTTTCTTGTTGTATCTCGGTAGGGGCGGTCATCTTTTTGGCTGCTCCTGCCTCTGAGCGAACCGGCTGGATGATCGGGCCGGTTCCTTCGCCGCGGCTCCCGCCTGGGCCTACCGGGTCGGTTGAGTCGCGGATTCCGCCGCTCCCGCTTGGCTTCTCCGGGTCGGTAGAGCTGGCCAGACGGTTCTTCTCCGGCTGTGACTCGTGAAGGCTGCGTTCTGGTGAGTTTTTAATTTTTATTTGTTCTTGCGGTTGTTTAACCGGGTGTTCCCTCCCCCCTTGGTTCGTGTCTTGGGGGTTGAGGTTAGTCAATGTTCGTGACCGGAGCTGGTCGATATGTCGTTTCCAGGCTCGCCCGTCGGTGGTTTGGAGCCGGTACGACTTTGGACCAGTGATCTGAGTTATGACGGCTGGGATCCATAGGGGGTCCCCCGTCATGTTTTTGGCGTATACTAGGTCGCCTGGTTCAAATGTCCGATACCTGGAGCTGGAGTCTGGGGGCTGTTCCGGGTTGTAGGTTGGGTGTAGGCGGTCGAGTGGGGATCGCAGCTTCCTGCCCATCAGGAGCTCTGCAGGGCTCTTGTTGGTGGTTGTATTTGGCGTGATGTGCTGTATGAAGAGCAGCCTGTTGATCTTGTCGTTGATCTCCCCGTGGTCCATTTTCCGGAGGGTCTTTTTTGTAAACTGGACCATCCGCTCCGCCCTACCGTTCGCCGCCGGATGCGCCGGTGCCGTTAACGCGTGGCGGATGCCTTTTTCTGCCAGGAACCGTTCAAAATCGATGGATGTAAACTGTGGCCCGTTGTCCGAGACAACGACGTCTGGGAGGCCGTGGGTGGCAAACAGCTTACACAGTTCTTTAATGACGGCCTCCGTGGTGGTGGATTTCATGTCGGCCACCTCTAGCCAGTTTGAGTATGCGTCAACTGTGATTAAAAAGGTGTGGCCATTTGTGGGGCCGGCAAAGTCTAAATGTATTCTGGACCAGGGTCCCCGAGGTGTCTCCCAGTCCCGGATAGGTGCCGTGGGTGGGCTGGATCTGGTCTCCTGGCACCGGTGGCATTTGGCGACCCATGTTTCAATTTGTCTGTCCATGCCAGGCCACCAAGCGTAACTCCTGGCCAGGGCTTTGGTCCTGACGATGCCAGGATGACCCTCGTGCAACATCTCTAGGACCCTGTTCTGTAATTTAGTCGGAATTACCACCCTGTCTCCCCAAAGGATACATCCTCTCAGTAGTGAAAGTTCCGTCTGGCGCTGGCGGAAAGGTTTAAAAGTCTCGTTATCGTCTTTTTCCGGCCAGCCTTTTTGCAGCCAATGTAAGATTGGCGCTAAGTGTTTGTCCTTAACCGTTTCCCTCGCTATGTCCGATGCGGTAATGGGTAAACACTCGATGGACAGGGTATTTGTTGTTGGTGCAGGGTCAGGGTCAGAGTCAGGTAAGGGGGAACGGCTTAAAGCGTCCGCGTGCGATATCTTCTTACCTGGCTTGTGTAGCAGTTCATAGTTGTATGCTGCCAGGAATTCAGACCATCTTGTCATCCGGGGTGACAAGATGTTTGGTGTGGGACGGTTTCCCGCGAGAATGCCCAGCAACGGTTTATGGTCAGTCACTATTTTGAATGGGCGGCCATAAAGGTACTCGTGGAAACGCTTAACGGCGGCCACTATAGCCAAAGCTTCTTTGTCCAGCTGGCTATAGTTCCGCTCTGGTTTAGTCAGAGTTCTCGAGAAAAATGCGATAGGTGCTTCTCTCTGGTCTGGGAGGGTATGGCTGAGGACAGCGCCGACGCCGAAGGGTGATGCGTCGCAAGTGACAGCTACAGGCAGGGTTTCGCAGAATTGCATTAGGACGGCATCAGAGGTGAGGAGGTCTTTGGTCTTTTGAAAAGCTGTTTGTTCCCGTCTCCCCCAAGTCCAGGCTGCCTTCTTGTCCAGGAGTCTATGTAAAGGTTCCGCTGCCGTAGCCTTTTGAGGTAGGAAGACATTATAGAAGTTTAGTAAACCTAAGAACGCTTGCAGCTCTAATTTGGACTTTGGGGTGGGGGCTTCTTTGATGGCCTTTACTTTTTTCGTTGTGGGGTGGATGCCCTGCTGGTCTAGGAGGTAGCCCAGAAACTCCACTTGTTTTGTACAAAGTTGGCATTTTTCGCGTTTGACTTTAAGTCCTGTTTCTTTAAATTTCGTTAAGACTTGTCTTAAACGGTTTTCTAGTTCAGCTTCATTTGGCGCCGCCACTAATACGTCATCGAAGTAGGGCACCACCCCCTTGATGCCTTGCAGCAAACGTTCCATCAGGCTCTGGAAGATGCCTGGTGCCACGCTGACCCCAAATTGAAGTCTGTTACATTTAAAAGCCCCCCGGTGGGTCACTATTGTTTGGGCCTCTGCCGTTTCCTCGTCCACAGGTAGTTGTTGATAGGCTTGTGCGAGGTCGAGCTTAGCAAAAACTTTGCCCCCTCCCAGTGAGTGCAGTAAATGTTGCACTACCGGGACTGGGTAGGCGCTTTGCTGCAACGCGCTATTTAGGGTGGCCTTATAGTCCCCGCAGATTCTTACGGACCCGTCTGGTTTTATTGGGGTCACTATAGGGGTTTCCCATCTGGCGTGATCTGTCGGTTGTAACACCCCTTGTCTGACGAGCTTGTCTAGCTGCTCGTCGATTTTGGGCTTTAATGCAAAGGGTACCCTTCTAGGCTTAAGCCGCTTCGGGGGAACCCTTGGGTCTAAATCAAATGAAATAAGGGGCCCCTGGTACTTGCCCAATTCTCCATTGAAGACCTCCTGGAATTCTTCGGTTAGCCGCTGTTCCCAAGCTTCAATGGATACGTGGTTGACACCTGTCAGCGCGATGTTAAGCGGAGCAAACCATTGTAACCCCAGCAGGCTAGGGCGGTCGCGGTCGACTATTGTGAGTGGAAGTTGTTCTGTGTGGCCTTTGTAGGTTATGTTAAAGTTCTTGGTGCCCACTACCGGAACGCGATTACCTTGATAGTCTTTTATGATGATTTTTTGGGCAGGTACGTTTCTTCTTTGTAGTGTAGGCACTAGTTGCTTGATTTCGCGCCAAGCAATCATAGAAAGGTAGGAACCGGAGTCCACTTCCATCTTACATGGTCGACCCTCTATGTGAACTTCTACGTGAACCTTTCTAGCTCCGTCGGAAATGGCGTGGCCAATGGTCACCGTCTGGTGGGTTTCCTCTTTGCGCCGGCTGTCACTGCTTCTTTGCGATCGTTGTCTCTGGTCCCATCGACCCGTTGGCTGGCGCTCTCTGGCTCTGGGCGGGGAGTTTTCTCTCTTCCTGTCAAGTTGTTCCCGTTTGGGCAGGCTGCGGGGTTTTTTCTGGCGGCAAACTCGGGCGATGTGGCCTCGTCGGTCACAATGCCTGCAGATAGCGTCTAAGAATCGGCATTCTGACCTGGGGTGGTCGCCGCCGCAACCGGCGCAGTTGGTCCCCGACCTGCGACCTCTTTGGCTTCGCTGTTCGCCTCGTCCCATTTGTACACGGTGTATGTCCTCCTCGTCATCTGACGCGCTGGAGGTTGATTGGTATTCGCCGTAGTGTGCGGTCGCTTCGCTTCTGGTGTCGGCCGGCCTCGCGGGGTTGTTGTTCCCGCCCTTCGCGTCAGATCTTCGCATGGTGTCTGCTGACGTGCGGGTGGCTTCTGCTGCTGCGGCCGCAGTGAGGGCATCGGCTAGGCTGATGTCGCCTTTTGCCATGAGTCGGCTCTGGAGTGTCGGATCCCATAGCCCGAGCACGAAGCGGTCTCTGATGAGACTATTAAGCCCTTCAAACTCACAGAGTCCTCCCAGGCGCCGTAATTCAGCGACAAAGTCGCTTAATTTCTCGTTCGGTTTCTGGTTTCTGCGGTAGAACTCGTTTCGCCGTATCAGGATGGGGACCTCGGGGGCGTAATGGCGTCTCAGTATGGGCTCGAGGACGTCCCAGTCTATGGCGGTTGCGTCTGCTGGTTTGGCCAATGCCTTGGCCATCTGGAAGACCTCTGGTCCGCAGTGTGTGAGAAAGACGGCGCGTTTTAGTGGGCCCGGGGCGTCCTTCATGCCGGCGCATTCCAGATACATCCGGAATCGATCCGAGTACGATTCCCAGTCCTCGGCGGCGGGGTTGAAGGGAGCGGGCGGTGCTATTTTCGCCATCTTCGCTGTCGCTGGTTCTTAAACGGATACGGGGTTCGGTTCAAAGGCGAGATCCCACCTTCGTCGCCAGTGTCGTATCCGCAATTAAGACTCGTAGTCAGTGACTTTCAATTCAAGCTCTTTATTAACACTGGTGGAACCGAACCGCCAAAGACAAAAAGCTTGCGGCTTTTATATCTTTGGCTTCGGCGGCCGCGGCCAATGGCAGCGATTCAAGTCTCCCGCTCTTGGCTTTAACCAATCGCGGGAGACTCCAATCGGGCCAATCAGGCGCGGCTCGCCTGGCCAATCAGAAATCCCCGCGCCTTAGCCAATCAAGGCACGGGGATTTCGAGTAGTCCATTTGCATACATGACAGAAGGGACCTTGTAGGTCATCTAGTCCAACCCCCCACCCAAGCAGGAGACCCTACACCATTTCTGACAGATGAGAGTCCAATCTCTTCTTGAAAGCCTCCAGTGATGAAGCTCCCACAACTTCCGAGGGCAACTTCTGTTCCATTGGTTGATTGTTCTCACTGTTAGAAAGTTTCTCCTTATTTCCAGGTTGAATCTCTCCTTTCCATCCACTATTCCTTATCTGGCCTACAGGCGCTTTAGAAAATAGCTTGACCCTCTCCTCTCTGTGGCAGCCCCTCAAGTATTGGAAGACTGCTATCATGGCTCCCCTGGTCCTTCTCTTCCCTAGTCTAGCCAAGCCCAGTACCTGTAACCATTCTTCATATGCCTTAGTCTCCAGTCCTCTAATCATCTTGGTTGCTCTTCTCGACACTCTTTCTAGAGTCTCAACATCTTTTTTATAGTGTGATGATCAAAATTGGATGCAGTAATCTAGGTGTGGTTTTACTAAGGCTTTATAGAGTGGTATTAGTACCTCCCTTGATCTCGATTGTATCCCTCTGTTAATACAATTCAGGATTGCATTAGCTTTTTTGGCTGCTGCTGCACACTGCTGGCTCTTACTTAGCTGGTTGTCCATTAAGACCCCAATATCTCTTTCACAGTTACTGCTATTAAGCCTAGTTTCACCCAGTCTATATGTGTCCTTTTGGTTTTTCTTGCCTAAGTGTAGGACTCTACTTTTTTCTACATTGAATTTCATTTTGTTAGATAGGGCTGTGTTAGTTAGAGGTTCTGCATGGCTGCTGGGTAGAAATAGTGGATTCTAATAACAACCAAACCAATTTCAACACAAACAACTCCCTGGGAGTTGAAGTCTACAAGTCTTAAAGTTGCCAAGTTTGGGGACCTCTGTTCTATGGTGTTGGTGTTGGGTGTTAGGAAAATGATACCTTCTTGGAGACAGCAAGATGAAGATTGATTCAGAGTCGTTCCCTTTCCTATCTTTATGTTTCATTTATGAATAAGCCATCAAGTCAGTGGTGACACTTAGCAACCAAATATCTTTAATAATGATGTATTATTGTATGTACACCATCCAATGTTACCATGGACTTGGGCATCTTATATAATAATATAAATATAATAAGGCTGAACATTTGAGAACATTGCGACCTGGCTCTCCTAAAGCAATCGAAACACTCTGAAGACATAACATAATTTTTACTAGGCATGCAAACAATACAGTGAGCTCCTGGCAAAGCATTGGCACTTTATTGGGCAGTAAGGTATACCAGGCAAGAAACCAGGAAATGGTGAGTTCTAATCCTACCTTAGGCACCAAGCCAGTCGGTGACTTTGGGCCAGTCACTCCCTTGGCAGCCTAAGAAAACAAGCCAAGGTCTAGCCACTTGTGAAAATGTTGCCATGAAAACTGCAGGGACTTGTCTGGCAGAGGTCAAAACTGACTTGTACACACATACTCTCTCTCTCCAGCAAAAGCTTATTTAATGCTTACACATATTCAATTCAGCTATGCTGGCTGGAGAATTCTGGGAATTGAAGTCCACAAGTCTTAAAGTTGCCATGTTTGGGGACCCCCTAACCTAAAGTATGATCACGTGACCACAGGGAAGAGGGGCAGGTGTATGCCAGTTATAACTTCAAGGATAACTCATTAGTAGCTTTTAAAAACTGTTGTGATAAAAACAATCATTAAGCTAGAAGTACCTGTACAAGATGGCAAAACGTGTGAGATCCATCAGGTTTCCTTTTAAAATACCATAACAGAGTTTTATACCTCCAAAACCTAGGGAAACCCATTGAAACTGGCAATCTTGTAATAAACAAAGGAAGCAGGGGGAAAAATGTGGTTTTTGCCTGCAGTCCAAGCACTGCTAACTCCTCTTGGTCTGGGTTTGCACAGCATGACTTATTCAATTAACCCAGTTTTCAGGATTTGTATGAATCAGAAACCATCTTGCAACCTGAGTTTACAGAATACACTAGATTAAAATGCAATTTGCTGAAGTCTGACACACAAATACACCTGTGGATTTGAAGAAGACTATTAGAACCACTTAATGTAGTGGTTTAGGCTGCTAGAGCGAGAAAACCTGAGTTCTAATCCAGTGGTAGACCCTAAATCAGGGGTCTTCAAACTTGACAGCTTTAAGACTTGTGGACTTCAACTCCCAGAATTCCTCCTCCAGTCATGTTAGCTCAGGAATTTTAGAAAAAAGTGGAATACATGGCATCACCACTAGATGGACTTGCAACTGGCTGACAAACTATACTCAATGAGTAATCTTAAATGGGTCTAAGTTTACATGGAGGGAAGTAAGCAGTGGGGTGCCACAAGGTTCTGTCTTAGGCCAAGTACTCTTCAATATCCATTAATGACTTAGATGAGGGAATAGAAGGGGAAATTATCAAATTTGCAGATGATACTAAGCTGGCAGGAATACCTAACACCCAAGAAGATAGGCTTAAGATCCAGATGGATCTTGACAGACTAGAACATTGGGCCGTAAACAAAATGAAATTCAATGTAGAGAAAAGTAAAGTCCTACACTTCGGCAAGAAAAACCAAAAGGACACATATAGACTGGGTGAAACCCGGCTCAAGAGCAGTAACTGTGAGAGGGATCTTGGAGTCTTAGTGGACAACCAGCTAAGTAAGAGCCAGCAGTGTGCAGCAGCAGCCAAAAAAGCCAATGCAATCCTAAATTGCATTAACAGAGGGATACAATAGAGATCAAGGGAGGTACTAATACCACTCTATAAAGCCTTAGTAAGACCACACCTAGAGTACTGCATCCAGTTTTGGTCACCACATTATAAAAAAGATATTGAGACTCTAGAAAAAGTACAGAGAAGAGCAACCAAGATGATTAAAGGAAGGGGGCAATCTATTTTCTAAGGCGCCTGTAAGCCAGACAAGGAATAATGGCTGGAAACTGATCAAGGAGAGATTCAACCTGGAAATAAGGAGAATTTTCTGACAGTGAGAACAATCAACCCATGGAACAGAAGTTGCCTTCAGAAGTTGTGGGAGTTTCATCACTGGAGGCTTTCAAGAAGAGACTGGACTGCCGTCTGATAGAAATGGTATAGGATCTCCTGCTAGGGTGGGGGGGTTGGACTAGATGACCTATAAGGTCCCTTCCAACTCTGATTATCTGTTATCTTTTATCTGAGTTGAAGTCCACAAGTCTTAAAGCTGTCAAGTTTGAAGACCCTTGTCCTAGAGCCAGCTGGATGACACTGGAATAATTACTCTCAGCTCCAGAAAAAAACGTAGCCATAAGCCATTTCAACTAGGTTGCCAGAAGATCATTTGGATTTATCCATGTAGTTACCAGGAGTCAAAATTGCCTCAAAGCACCCTCACTGCAACAGATTATTTAGAAAATAACATAAACTAATCTAGATTAAATGCATAAAATTTATTTATTTACTCACTTATTTAGATATTGAGATTTTACACCACCCAGAGCCCATCTCTGAGAGGGTATGTTAAAAAAAAGATGAGATATAAAAAAATACTTACAGTACATGATACGCAACCAAGAATTGTCCACAATCAGTTAATTAAACCAGGAGAGATTCAAGGAAAGCACAGCTCCAAAAGATAACGCACCTGCCCGAAAATTCTACAAACACATCCTTTGGCAAAAATTGTATGTCTTTGTTTTATAGAATCCCAGCAAAAAAACAAAGAGCATTGATGGCCAGCAATCTTTGGTAGAAGACCCCCCCAAAAGGAAGGAATCATATTATTCGAATCCAAAATTGTGTCTGGACTAGCTCACAGGGCTTTTTTTCCTTGCTGTTCATCATTGCATCTAAAACTAGACATGGTATTTCAGTTGAGATTAAATGAGTACAGAATAAACTAAATTGAATTTTTATTTCCAATGACTTGGAAACTCTGGTTTGGTTAAAGCAAGCGAAACAATCACAAATAATTAGGTTTTTTTCCCCCCTTGCTGTAATCTCAAAATTATTTTCAAATGTGCTGCTGCTAATCCAGGAACATTCCATTCAAAATATGCATATTTATGTCCTGGCAGAAATTTCAGGAAAAAGATAGCCACATTCCTGGGAAGCCAAATTATATGAATTCAACCCTTCCTTCTTTAACATTCCCCTGTAGTTGGATACAATTATTAAGAGGATAGTAGACCCTTTACCAGTTGGACATAATTATTAAGAGGGTACAAATTCATCATCTGTAACTCAACCCTATCTTCTCCATCATTCCCCTGTAGACCCTTTACAAGTTGGGCATAATTATTAAGAGGGTGCAAATTCATTTATCTGGAATTCAACCCTACCTTCTCGATCATTCCCTTATATACCCCTTACCAGTTGGATATAATGATTAAGAGGGTGCAAATTTGTTTACCTAAAATTTGAAAGACACACTGTAATACCCAGAGCCATAGGTGGCCATTCAAAGCATCTCTCTTCAAGTCCATTTGCCTTCCAGAAATGAAATTAGCTGTTGCGTGGATGCAAAAGATCTCAAACATTTCAGCTGGTCAAACTCCACCTCAGTGAATCATGGTGTATGGAAGGTGGATAATATTGGCCACAGCTAAGTTGCCCTAGCTACCTTCAAAGACAAAAGGGTATCAAATTATATATGTGCTATTGGGAATTAATCCCACAAATCTGCATTCTTTAGGCCATTACATCGGTTGGGAAGTGGTTGGTTTACTGAACTGAACCACATCAATTTTTCTCAGCCCATTCTGAAACAGAGAGCTGTTCAAAGGCAAAATAGAAGGAGAAACAGTTTTTGAGTTATTCATTAATGATTTGTTCATCAGATTTATTTGCCATCCATCTCACAGTTCAGGGTGATTCTACAGAAAAGATTATAGATACAGATAGTCCTCAACTTACAACAGTTCGCTTAGATGATCACTCAAAGTTACAACGGCACTGAAAAAAGGGACTTAAGGCTACTTTTCACATTTACGACCGTTGCAGCATCCCCATAGTCACAGGATCAAAATTCAGACACTTGGCCACTGACTCATATTTATGACGATTGCAGTGTCCTGGGTCATGTGATCCCCTTTTGTGACCTTCTGACAAGCAAAGTCTAGCCAGATTCAATTAACAACCGTGTAACCAACTGAACAACTGCAGTGATTCGCTTAACAACTGTGGTAAGGAAGATGGTAAAATGGGGCAAAAGCTGACTTCACAAATGTCTCAGTTATCAATAGAAATTTGGGGCCTCAATTGTGGTCGTAAGTCGAGGACTACCTATTCTACATTGAACTATTGGAAGGAAGCCAAGATACGAATTGTCAACATCTGTTAATGTCAGCAACAACATGTGTTAGAAGACACTAGAGCCTTTATATTCTGCTTCTGAACTTCTGAGTGGGATCCAATGTCTTGCTAGAATAGAATAGAATAGAATAGAATAGAATAGAATAGAATAGAATAGAATAGAATAGAATTCTTTATTGACCAAGTGTGATTGGACACACAAGGAATTTGTCTTGGTGCAAATGCTCTCAGTGTACATAAAAGAAAAGATACATTTGTCAAAAATATATATAAAAATAGGGTGCCAAATTGGAGACTTGCATATCCTCAGTGCCCTTTCGACACCAAAACTTTTACCAGCACCAAAATATTAATTCCTCTCCCCGCCCTTGTTTATTTCTTGCTTATCAGATAAACACGCCTCCTATCCCCCAACTGATATTATTTTGAAAGTAATTGGAGGATTGAAAGGGCTGTATGTATGCAGTTATATAGTGGTGGTGGGGAGACCCTGGAAGAATGGCCAGGCAGAACAATGGCCTTCCCAGAGGATTAAAAAGCACCTTGTTCTTCTTGGTCACGTTCCTGAACAGGCTTGTTGCTAAACAGTCAAGGCGGGGTGGGGTCTTGAAGTGGGTTCTTTTACAACTGCCAATCAAAGAACAGTGATTCGTAAGATTGATAGAGGAGGAAAAAGCTCGTGGTTTATGGGGGGGGGACTTATTTAGAACACTCCATAGAATCATTGGTGGGAAGGGACTTTGGATACCTTCTACTTAACAGGGGTCCCCAAACTTGGCCACTTTAAGACTTGTGGACTTCAACTCCCAGAATTCTCCAGCCCAGCTATGCTAACCAACCTAAGCAGGGTCTGACCACGAGAAGAGCCCAGCAGTGACAGCTAAATTGGGCAATCATACATCTTGCACAAAAGTCAACTTCTATGGCACGGGTCCCCAAACTTGGCCACTTTAAGACTTGTGGACTTCAACTCCCAGTCCACAAGTCTTAAAGTGGCCAAGTTTGGAGACCTCTATTGCACTACAACCCACTGTCTAGGGCAGGGGATATCAAACTTGATTTCATTGAAGGCCACAACAGGGTTGTGTTTGAGCTCGGGGGGATCAGGGTGGGCATGGCCAGGTCAATGTCACTCATGTTGGGGGTGCCTGTCATGGTCCAAGTGCTCTGCCAGTGAAAATGGACTCCCAAGCTCTGTTTGGGAGCTGTGATGGCCTCCGGCAACCCCATGCCAATGAAAACAGAGCCCTTGAGGCAGTGGTGCTATTCAATTTGGTTTACTATGGGTTCTGTGAGCATGGCTTAGTGGGTGGGGTGTGGCTTGGTGGGTGTAGCAGGGGAAAGTTACTGCAAAATCCCCATTCCCTCCCCACCCCACTAACCTGCTTTCCAGCTCCGTTCTCCTGTGCAGGGCAACCAAAGAAGACCCAGCTGATCAGCTGGGACTCGGGAGGCAGAGAATGGATGAGGGCGGGGCCAGTCAGAGGTGGTATTTGTTCTGTCCTTAATTAACATACTCGAGATCCCCGCGCTTTGATTGGCCAAAGCGCGGAGCTCTCCGATTGGTCAGGCGAGCCGCGCCGATTGGCTCGCTAGGAATCTCCCGCGATTGGTCCATTCGAATCGCGGGAGATTCAAAGCGGTGCCATTGGCCGCGGCCGCCGCGGCAAAAGGAATAAAAGCCGTGGGCTTTTTTCCTTTCGCCAGTTCGGTTCCAACTTCTTAATAAAGAGCTTTGCACTAAAGTCACCGACTCCTGGCATCATTTCGCGGACACAACACTGGCGACGAAGGTGGGATCCAGACCCTGAACCGAACCACGTGTCCGACGGAAGCCAGACGAACCACCGAGATGGCGAAAATCGCACCACCCGCACCCTTCAACCCCACCACCGAGGACTGGGAATCGTTCTCCGACCGATTCCGCATGTACCTCGAGTGCAGCGGCCTGAAGGACGCCACCGGCCCAATGAAACATGCCGTCTTCCTGACCCACTGCGGGACCGAGGTCTTCCAGATGGCCAAGGCGCTGGCCAAACCCGCCGACGCGACCGCGATGGACTGGGACGTCCTCGAACCCATACTTCGGCGGCACTACGCTCCAGAGGTACCCATCCTGATCCGGTGCAACGAGTTCTACTGGCGGGACCAGAGGTCGGGTGAGAGCTTCAGCGACTTCGTCACCGAGCTGCGGCGTCTAGGGGGGCTCTGTGAGTTCGATAACCTAAACGACGCCTTGCGAGACCGAATCGTGCTCGGGTTGTGGGACCCCGTCCTCCAGAGCCGGCTGCCGCAGCCGCCGAAGCAACCCGAACTTCCGCCGACCGCATGCGCAGACCGAACACGGGGGACCGCAGCAGAAACAACAACCGGCGAGGTCGACCGAGCCCAAACCCGAGACGACCACCCACCAGGGCGATTTCCACTCGGCATCGGGCACTTCCGATGACGAGGAGGACATCCATCGACTCCAGACAGGCCGCGACCCACGGAACTGGCGAGGTCGTAAGTCGAGGACCAACTGTGCTGGCTGCGGCGGCGACCACCCCAGGTCGGAATGCCGGTTTTTCAAATAGATCTGCCAGCATTGCGACAAGAAGGGACACATCACTCGTGTCTGCCGCCTGAAGAAAAATCGCAGCCTGGCACGATGGGACCAGAACGACCAGAGGAGAGAAAGCACACACCCCCGGACCAGAGATCGCCCCTCGGACAGCCGATGGGACCGGAACGGGCGATCCTCGCGAGGCGGCGACAACCAGCGGAGAGAGGAGACCCACCAGACGGTCACCATTGGCCACGCCATCACCAACGACGCCCGGAAGGTCCACGTGGAGGTAGGCATCGAGGGCCAGCCATGCAAAATGGAGGTGGACTCAGGGTCCTACCTCTCCATGATTGCATGGCATGAAATAGAGCGCTTGGTGCCTACCCTCCAAAGGAGGAACGTAGACAGCCAGAGACTCATTGTAAAGGACTACCAGGGAAACCGCATCCCGGTAGTCGGAACCAAACACTTCAAAATCACGTATAAGGGGCGCACCGAACGACTTCCCCTAACAATCGTCGACTGCGACCGCCCAAGCCTACTGGGACTGCAATGGTTCGCCCCGCTCGACATCGCATTCACGGGAGTCGACCACATCACCGACGACAGCTGGGAGCAGCAACTGGCCCGGGAGTTCCAAGAGGTCTTCGACGGAAACCTAGGCAAGTACTGAGGGCCCCTTATATCTTTCGACCTAGACCCTAACGTCCCCCCAAAACGCCTGAAGCCAAGGCGGGTGCCATTCGCACTGAAACCCAAAATAGACGAGCAAATTGACAAGCTCGTCAAACAAGGGGTTCTACAGCCCATAGACCACGCCCGGTGGGAGACCCCCATAGTCACCCCGATCAAGCCCGATGGGTCGGTGAGGATCTGTGGGGACTATAAGGCCACCCTAAATGGCGCGCTACAACAAAGCGCCTACCCCGTCCCAGTAATGCAACACCTACTGCACTCACTGGGAGGGGGCAAGGTTTTCACCAAGCTCAACCTCGCCCAGGCATACCAACAGTTGCCGGTCGACGAGCAAACGGCAGAAGCGCAGACCACAGTCACCCACTGGGGGGCATTCAAATGCAACCGACTCCAATTCGGAGTCAGCGTGGCACCGGGCATATTCCAAAGCCTAATGGAGAGACTATTGCAAGGTATCAAGGGGGTGGTACCTTACTTCGACGATGTCCTAGTGTCGGCAGCCAACCAAGCCGAACTAAAGGGTTGACTAAGGGAGGTCCTAACTAAATTTAAAGAGACCGGACTAAAAGTCAAGAGGGAGAAATGCCAGCTATGCACGGAACGAGTAGAATTCCTGGGCTACCTCCTAGACCGGCACGGCATTCACCCCACAAGCAAAAAAATCAGGGCCATCAAAGAAGCCCCCACCCCCAAGTCAAAGACTGAGCTACAGGCGTTCTTGGGGTTACTGAACTTTTACAATATTTTCCTACCCCAAAAGGCGACGGCGGCGGAGCCCTTGCATAGGCTCCTGGACAAGGCGGCGACCTGGACTTGGAGGAAACGCGAGCAAGCCGCCTTCCAAAGAACGAAGGACCTCCTCACCTCCGACGCCGTCCTCATACAATTCAACGAGACCCTACCTCTGGCAGTCACATGCGACGCATCACCCTTCGGCGTCGGCGCTTTCCTCAGCCATACCCTTCCCGACAGAAAAGAAGCGCCCATCACATTCTTTTCAAGGACCCTCACCAAACCGGAGCGGAACTATAGCCAACTGGACAAAGAGGCTCTGGCTATAGTTGCCGCCGTAAAACGATTCCACGAATACCTCTATGGCCGGACTTTCACCATCATAACGGATCACAAGCCGCTGCTGGGAATCCTTGCAGGAAACCGGGCCACCCCGAACATTCTGTCTCCCCGAATGACAAGGTGGTCCGAGTTCCTGGCAGCCTACAACTACGGACTCATACACAGACCGGGTAAGACGATCGCCCATGCAGACGCCTTAAGCCGCTCGCCGCTACCGGAACCCGACACCGACCCAGCACCCACGACGACCACCCTCAGCATAGAGACTCTACCCAACCTGCCCATAACCGCGTCAGAAATTGCCCGAGAGACTAATAAAGACAAACGTCTGGCGCGGGTGCTGCATTGGGTGGAGAAAGGGTGACCGGAAAGGGACAACGACGAGTCCGTCAAAATGTTCCGAAACTGCCAAACGGAACTCTCCTTATTAAAAGAGTGCATACTGTGGGGGGATAGGGTGGTCATTCCGGAAAAGCTACAGGGGAAGGTTTTGGAACTGCTACACGAGGGGCACCCTGGCATCGTTAGGACTAAAGCCCTGGCCAGAAGTTACGCTTGGTGGCCAGGGATGGACAAACAAATAGAGGCCTGGGTAGCTAGGTGCCAACGATGCCAGGAAACTAGACCAAGCCCACCCACAGCACCCGTCCTAGAGTGGGAAACCCCAAGGGGACCTTGGTCTAGGATCCATATAGACTTCGCCGGGCCCACAAAAGGACACACCTTCCTCATAACAGTTGACGCTTACTCCAACTGGCTGGAGGTAAGCAACATGAAGACGACAACCACGGAGGCCGTGATCAAGGAACTCTGCAAACTCTTTGCAACACACGGCCTCCCAGACGTCGTCGTCTCCGACAACGGGCCCCAGTTCACCTCGCTGGAATTCAAAAAATTCCTAGCGGAAAGGGGCATCCGCCACGCGCTGACAGCACCGGCGCACCCGGCGGCGAACGGTAGGGCGGAACGGATGGTCCAATTCACTAAAAAGACCATCCAGAAAATAGACCACGGGGAGATCCAGGAGAAAATAAACAAACTACTCTTCACCCAACACATAACCCCAAATACCACAACCAATAAAAGCCCAGCCGAACTATTAATGTGCAGAAAGCTAAGGTCCCCACTCGACAGGTTACACCCTACGTATAACCCGGAGAGGCCCCCAGACTCAAACACCAAAAACCGAACCTTCGCACCCGGCGACCCCGTATACGCAAAGAACCTGACGGGAGACCCACTATGGATACCAGCCGTCATCACACAAGCAACAGGCCCACACTCGTACCGGCTACAAACAGCAGACGGACGAGCGTGGAAATGCCACATCGACCAACTAAGTTCGAGGACTACCAACCAACAAACCACCGGCGCACAAACAGGCGAAACCAACCCCCACAACACAAACCAAGGGGGGGAGGGAATACCCAGGGGACCAAAACCAAAGAAGAATAAACCAGCAGTACTCACCGGAAAGCAGCCATCACGACCCCTCGCCAGGAAGGAACAGCCAGGCCAGCTCGACCGACCCGGAAAGACCGAGCGGGAGCGGCGAAACCCGCAGCTCAACCAACCCGGAAGGCCCAGGAGGGAGCTACGGAGAAAGGACCGGCCCGATCGACCAGCCGGTTCCCACGACGGCAGCAGGAACAACAGAGATCCCGACCGAACCGGCCGGGATCCAGCCTACAACTGAGTTGCGCAGGTCAAGTAGGACCAGGCGGAGCCCCGCCTACCTACGTGACTACGCAACGTAAGGACTGAACCAAGAGGGGAGGGGTGTTCTGTCCTTAACATACTCGAGATCCCCGCACTTTGATTGGCCAAAGCGCGGGGCTCTCCGATTGGTCAGGCGAGCCGCGCCGATTGGCTCGCTAGGAATCTCCCGCGATTGGTCCATTCGAATCGCGGGAGATTCAAAGCAGTGCCATTGGCCGCGGCCGCCACGGCGAAAGGAATAAAAGCCGTGGGCTTTTTTCCTTTCGCCAGTTCGGTTCCAACTTCTTAATAAAGAGCTTTGCACTAAAGTCACCGACTCCTGGCATCATTTCGCGGACACAACAGTATTGGCCAGTTCTCCAAACTACTCAAAATATATGCTTCCGGTTCTCCAGAATCTGTCAGAACTGGCTGAATGCCACCTCTGCCATGAGGGCTGCACATGAGCTCCGTTTCCGGCTGTAATGGCCTCCTGCAAGCCTCTGCCAGCAAAAAGGAAGGCCAAGAGGGCTGCATGTAGTGCTCGTGAGCTCCGTTTTCTGCTGCAATGGCAGAGGTGGCATTCAGCAGGTTCTGACCAGTTCTGGAGAACCAGAAGCGGAAATTTTGCGTAGTTTGGAGAACCGGCAAATACCACCTCTGACTGGAGATTTTACAGTATCCTTCCCCTGCCATCTCCATCAAGCCATGCCTACAGAAGCAGTAGTAGAACAATTAGAATCCCACCACTGTGCGATGGCCTCCTGCAACCCTCTGCCAGCAAAAACGGAACCTGCAAGGACCATGCACGTCCCTCCCTAGCTCCATCTTTGCTGGCATGGCACTGTGGGCCAGTCCTTTGCTGTTACCTTGGGGGCCGTGCAGGCCAGATCTAAGTGGGCCGCAAGCCTTGAGTTTGACACCCCTGTCCTAAGGCAATAATCTTCCTAACATTCCAGACAATTAGCTCTTCGGCTTTGCTTGAAAACCCAGTCATTGAGCATCATGATTCCATCAGGAAATTCCTAGATTAACTGTATATATTCGCACAAAATTGTATGTATTTGTAAATATGCCCAAAAGATGGAAATGGATCAGATTGATGTCACAAAACTGTTAACATCATGATATTTATTTTTTGTTTTATTTTTAAAATATACAAAAGACTAATAAAGTTTTTTTTTTTTTTTAAAAAAAAAAAGGAAATTCCACCCACAGAAACATTCAAATTTAGAGACAAGAATGCCAGAGAGAGCCAGTTTGGTACAGTAAGCAGGATGGTGGCCTAGCAACTAGGAGACTGGGAGTTCTAGTCCCACTTTAGGCATGAAAGCTGATTGGGTGACTTTGGACCAGTCACTCTCTTTAGCTCAATCCACCTGACAGGATAGTTGTGGAGAAAACAGGAGGAAGAAGGAGCATTAGGTATGTTCGCTGCCTTGGGTTGCTTATAAACAGGCAGTCCTCAATTTTCAACAGTTCATTTAGTGACCGTTGTCACTCAAGTTAACAAACAGCACTGAAAAAAATGACTTAGGACCGTTTTTCACACATCATTGCAGCATCCTCAGGGTCACCTGATCAAAATTCAGATGCTTGGCAACTAACTCATATTTTTGACAGTTGCAGTGGAGTGGAACCGTTTTTGCAACCTTCTGACAAGCAAAGTCAATGGGGAAAACCAGATTCACTTAACAACTGTGTTACTAACAACTGCAGTGATTCACTTAACAACTGTGGCAAGAAAGGTCATAAAGTGGGGAAAACCTCACTTCAATATCTCACCTAGCAACAGAAATTTTGGGCTCAGTTGCGGTTGTAAGTCAAGGACTACCTGTAATAAAGGTGGGATTTAAACAAAAAATCTAATAAATACATTTTAAAAAGGCTTCCTAAGTTCAATGCATTGTTTCCAGCTATGGTCAGTTCACTTGCAAGTTGCAAAATTAACTGTTGTGAATGCATAAAGGTTTAATAAAGTTATCTTGAGCTTGGAGTCAAGTGCAGGGTTCTGGCCCTGCACTTCTGATTGGCTGTTAATGGCAGGATTGGATTGGCCCGTTCAGGGGAATGTGATTGGCCATTAATGGGGCATATGTATTGGTTAACGGAGCTAGCGCTCCTGGATTGTTATTGGTTAAATAGTTATTGGGTTGCCTATATAAGGAAGGCTATAGCGGCCATCCAGTTTGAGCTGTCACACCATGTAAATAAAGAGTTGAAGTTCACCGTTCCACAGGCTCGTCTCCATTCTTTCTCGCCCATGCTCCAAACATAACACTGGCGACGAGGATGGGATGTGGAGACGTCGGAGCTGACTGAACTAAGAAGAAACACCGAGCACGTGACTGACAACGCAACACGACGGAACCATGTCCGGCGTCGTCGTACCACCCACTCCGTTCGACCCAGTGCAAGAGGACTGGGAGTCCTACATGGATCGTTTCCAAATGTTTTTGGAAACTAACAATTTAAAGGATGCCACAACCGGGAAGAAACGGGCGATATTCCTAACGCATTGTGGACCAACCGTATTTAAGATGGCTAAAGCACTAGCCAAACCTGCAGAAGTAAAGGCGATGGACTGGGACGTCCTCGAACCCCTACTAAGAGCTCATTACGCACCGACCATGCCCACGCTCGTGAGACGGCACGAGTTCTATCAAAGAAACCAGCGAAAAGGAGAAAGTGTCGCCGACTTCATAGCAGACCTCCGAAATCTGGGAGGCCTCTGTGGATTCGCCGATTTGGAACAGGCGTTGAGAGATCGAATAGTTCTGGGATTAGATGCACCCGGCATGCAGAGCAAGCTGATGGCGAAAGGCAACATCAGCCTTGCCGATGCCATCGCTGATGCTACTGCAGCAGAAGCAACCAGGAAGTCGGCTGCCAATTACGCCGCAACCGCGCTCTGGTACACCAACCAACAGGCGACATTTTACCCAAGTCAGAGGGACAGCTATCAACGGCCCACCACGAGGACCTCTCTTCGTCATCAGACAGCGAAGAAGAAGAGGTCCATCGACTGCGGTCTGACCAGGACCCCTACCCGAAGTCCCTACACCCATGCGCCGGCTGTGGAGCCAACCATGCCAGGTCTGAATGCAAATTCCGCGACGCGCTCTGCCATGAGTGCGGGAAGAGAGGCCACATCGGACGGGTCTGCTGAAGCTTCCAAGGACCCGGCCAGGCCTCAAAAGGGGCTAACTATCGCCAATCGACAGGAAACCATCCTGTAAGGCAAGAACCAGTAAACCACTCCTACAGAAACCGAGTTTTGAATCGCCCCATGAAGCGAGAAGAGGCTCACCAGATGATCATTATCGGTCACGCCTCTGCCTTGGATGCCAAGAAAATCCGAATTACAGTGGCCATCGAAAATCAGCCTTGCCAAATGGAAGTCGACTCGGGATCGTCTCTCTCGATGGTTTCCTGGAAGACCCTCAAGCAACTCATCCCCACTATCCAGCGCCAAGACCTCCGTTCCCAAAGACTTATTCTTAAGGACTATCAAGGGAATCAAATCCCTGTCATTGGATCCAACCGAGTCCGGGTCTCATTCAAGAATCGCACAGCGTACTTACCCCTAACTGTGATCGACAAAGATCGGCCTAGCCTGCTAGGCCTCCAATGGTTCGCGCCACTTGGCATTGAAGTGGCAGGCATAAACCAAGTCAGCAGCAGTGACTGGGAGGAGGACCTCATCCATGAATTCAGGGACGTCTTCGCGGAAAAATTAGGCGAGTACAAGGGGACCCCAATATCGTTCAGCCTTAATCCAAAGATAGCTCCCATTCGCCTTAAGCCCCGTCGAGTTCCGTTTGCCTTAAAGCCGAAAATTGACGAACAACTCAATAAATTAATAGCTCAGGGGGTGCTAGAGCCAACAGATCACTCTCCCTGGGAGACCCCAATCGTAACACCAATTAAGCCGGATGGTTCAATTCGAATTTGTGGGGACTATCAGGCCACCCTGAACCACGCCCTACAGCAAAATGCATATCCGGTGCCGGTGGTGCAACACCTCCTCCATTCCCTGGGAGGCGGAAAAGTCTTTGCTAAACTAGACTTAGCTCAGGCATATCAGCAACTACCTGTTGATGAAAAGACGGCACAGGCACAAACGATTGTGATGCACCGAGGTGCCTTTAAATGTACCCGGCTCCAATTCAGAGTCAGTGTAGCCCTGGGAATTTTTCAGAGCCTTATGGAGAGGCTACTATAAGGGATTAAAGGTGTAGTCCCCTACTTTGACGATGTATTAATTGCTGCACCTACAAAAAAAATCTTACAGGATCGTTTAAAACTAGTTCTACAGAAATTCCAAGATGCCGGTCTTAAAGTGAAAAAGAATAAGTATAAATTGTGTACAGATCGTGTCGAGTTTTTAGGGTATCTAATTGACAGTCAGGGTATTCACCCTGACAGTAAATTGAGAGCAATAAAAAACGCTCCCAGACCTCGGAACAAGGCCGATCTCCAGGCGTTCCTAGGCCTTATCAACTTTTATAACGTATTTCTACCACATAAAGCAACTGTCGCTGAACCATTACATCGTTTGCTAGACAAAAAAGCAATTTGGTTATGGGGTCATAAAGAAGAACAGGCGTTCCATAATGTAAAAAAACTACTGACTTCTGACGCTGTACTCATGCAGTACAATGAAACTTTGCTGTTAAATATCACATGTGATGCTTCGCCTTTCGGAGTGGGCGCCATCTTGAGCCATGTACTGCCTAATGGTAACGAAGCCCCTGTTGCATATTTTTCAAAGACGCTTTCAAAAACTGAGCGAAATTATAGCCAAATCGATAAAGAAGCCCTCGCAATTGTATCTGCCGTTAAAAGATATCACGAGTACATGTATGGCCGGGCTTTTACTATCGTGACTGACCACAAACCGTTATTGGGGATAATAGCCGGAGATAAGGCGACTCCCTACATATTATCCCCCAGGATGACTTGCTGGTCAGAATTCTTGGCTGCTTATAATTATCGGCTGCAATACCACCCGGGGAAAGCCATTCCCCACGCCGACGCATTGAGCTGAGCACTGCTTCCAGAGACTCTCGACAACCCCGCACCAACGGTAACCACGTTACAGATTGAGACACTCCACGCACCAACATTAACCGCCCAAGATATCGTGAGAGAAACCAGACGAGACCCCACCTTAGTGCGAGTCCTAAGCTGGGTAGAATGCGGATGGCCATTGGACTGGTTATCAGATGACTTTGCACCATTCAAGACTCGACAAACAGAGTTGTTCTCTCAAAAGGGCTGTATCATCTGGGGTGATAGAGCCGTTATCCCAGAACGACTCCAACAAGCAGTACTGAGAACCTTGCACAATGGCCACCTCGGTATTGTGCAAAATGAAAGCCCTCGCACGAAGCTACGCATGGTGGCCAGGCATCGACAAGCAAATCGAGAATTGGGTTAAAGGTTGTCATAGATGCCAGGAAGTGAGCAATGCCCCACCAAAAGCAATCCCAACCGAATGGGAGACACTGCGGGGACCCTGGTCCCGTATTCACCAGGATTTTGCTGGGCCGACCAAAGGCCACACCTTTCTTCTAACCGTCGACGCCTACTCAAATTTGCTTGAGATTCACCGCATGACGAACACGACCACTGAAGCGGTCATCAAAAGATTGGAAAGACTGTTTGCAACCCATGGATTACCAGACGTTCTGGTATCCGACAATGGGCCCCAATTTACCGCGCTGTCTTTCAAGCAGTACCTGGCTGACTGCGGCATCCGACATGCACTCACCTCGCCTGCGCACCCTGCGACCAATGACAGGGCTGAGCGCATAGTCCAATTTGTTAAGAAAACTTTGCAGAAATTAGACTACGATAACATCGATGACAAAATCAACCGAATCCTTTTTCTACAACACATCACACCTCACAGCATCACCAACAAAACTCCCGCCGAACTGCTAATGGAACAAAAGCTCTGCTCCCACCTCAACCGGTTACACCCAGCTTATGAACCGGAAAAACCACTCAGATCCAGCGGCCGATGCCGTACCTTCCAGGTAGGCGATTTGGTGTAAAAACCTATCGGGTGATCCGCTGTGGGTAGAGGCGACAGAAATCCATGTAACCGGCCCGAGATCCTACCTTGTACAATGCCTTGACGATAGACTATGGAAACGCCATATCGATCAATTACGATCACGGCTCCGGTCGGGCATTTCTGAACTCCCTTATGACCAAACTGGGGGGGGGGAGATACAGAAGAAGATGAAATTCAACTAGAGGAAAACCCGTTTGAAGAGAATGATAGCGGAATAGAGACACAGGAACTGGAACCAGAGATGGGAGTAGGTTCACCTCAGGGAGTTGCCAAAGATATTGGTGACAACGGAAACGCAAACTCTGAACCAGAGGCAACCCCTTCGCCAAACAACGATCTACCTCAGCGAGATTGCAGCCAAATGCACAGCGAAAATCAAGCAGACTAAGAAAGCAACCGTCCTACCTTAAGGACTATGTAACTGCGCCCTGTAAACAGAAGCCAGGGGGAAGGGGTGTTGTGAATGCATAAAGGTTTAATAAAGTTATCTTGAGCTTGGAGTCAAGTGCAGGGTTCTGGCCCTGCACTTCTGATTGGCTGTTAATGGCAGGATCGGATTGGTCCGTTCAGGGGAATCTGATTGGCTATTAACGGGGCATTCGTATTGGTTAACGGAGCTAGCGCTCCTGGATTGTTATTGGTTAAATAGTTATTGGGTTGCCTCTATAAGGAAGGCTATAGCAGCCATCCAGTTTGAGCTGTCACACCATGTAAATAAAGAGTTGAAGTTCACCGTTCCACAGGCTCTTCTCCATTCTTTCTCGCCCATGCTTCAAACATAACTTTAACAACAAGGCAAGGGTAGATTTGTGCATAATGTTATCCCCTCCAAAAGTGACCCTGAGAAAAATTGGGATGGAGAAGGAACAAGAGTGCCTATTTCAGCTGCCCAAAATGCTTGTAGAAGTTGAAAAGAAATCCGAGGGAGGCCCAGGCTGTAGAAAATTGAAAGGGTTGACCAAGTGTATTTGATATCTCCTGGGAGATATAATATTTGAGGAGGTCTTTCTAGCTGCAAGCTGAGAAACGTTGAGCATTTCTCCTGGCAGAGCCTTTTAAGAACAAAAGGACTCATGGTGCAGTATAAGGGAATGACCCAAAGCTATGATGTTGCGCTGTGTGTTTCTTGGGTGTGTTAGTAACAGTGACACTGAAGGTCAAGTGTATCCATCCAGGCTGTGCAAGTGCCTGGAATATCTGGTAGGACAGCATTGTTGATCTACAGTGCTGACTCCCACCCCTCGTGTACTTGAGGGATTTCTCGTTTGGCTTTCTGAATCTTCGCCCTTCAGCTACATCCCACTGTAAATGCCATTACAAGCTAAGATTTCCCAACTTGATACCCCATCCCTGAATGAATTGAAGTCCAGCTCCAACATGAAGCCCCACACGTCTGGAGGACATCAAACTGAAATCTATATATATATAAAAGCGAAATACCCCTCACGCATCATCACAAAATCTCCAGAACCGTAAAGCCTACAAACTTGAAATTTGGCACGTATGTTCCTCTTGGCTTCGAGGTGCTCGCTAAGAAAGGATTTTTCAAAATGACCATTATCAGAGCATTAGTATTTCCTATATTATTATTAACATGCTCTGATGCTAAGGAGTTCTACTCACCCTCCCCACCTGAAAAGAAATCTCTTCCAAATGCAAAACAGAAGCAGAGGAGTTTTAGTTTTAATTTCACAGCAGCAAGCAGCTTTACTACAGAACACATCACGCGGCAAGGCAAAGAGTACGGTGAAACACAGAATGCTATTACCTTCCTGCCAAAGTGGTACCTATTTATCTACTTGCATTGTCATGCTTTTAAACTGCTAGGTTGGCAAGAGCTGAGACAAGTGAAGGGATCTCACTCCCTTCGTGAAAGACACACTGATCTTTGTGAGATCTTTGTGAAATGTGCAAGCTCTGGATGGTTTTAGCAATACAAGAAGGGAAGGCTAGATTATCTGGGATTAGCAATAATTCCAGATAATCTAACATTCTGGTATAGAATGCTGAAAGGAGAGAAATCTCCAAGGGAATTAAATTACAGCTTACGTTTCATAAACTGCTTCCCTCTCTCTCTTTCTCTCTCTCAAGATGGCAGCCAAACCATGCAGTCAAATCCTGCTCTTTTTTGCGTGCATCATAATTAATGTCGCAACAAAAGCAACACATCCCAGGGAAATGTCCTAGGAGCATGAACAGAAGACTTGTATGTGCTTTTAAAGGAATTTGCAATGTAACTTGATTGAGCTAGTTTTAAAACTCTCAGTAAACAGAGACTCATAAAATTCACGCAAAGCTTGCTTTTAAAGTATTTTCTCTTCAATATGCAAACCAAAGCAAGTAGGGATGGCTATATAAATAGAACAGGCAAACAATAAACAGGTCATAATCCCTTCAGGTAGGAATATTGCCTGAAGCATTTTGAACATTAATTATTATTTTCCCCGTCCCTACTTCTGAATAGAATAGAATAGAATAGAATAGAATACCTTTATTGTCACTATCCACGTGTACAATTTGCATCATACGCATACACAGTGAAATTAAGCGACTCGTCCTTCAGTGCAACATACACACCAGAAATATACATAAAATCTCTAAAAAAATTATGATAAAAGAATAAAAAGAATAAAAGAATAAAAGAATAAAAATACCCTACTGTGCCTGTCCCAGTAGGAATTATTGCACATGCCCGCCAACACAACAACAATAGTGATCATATTGCACAAAATTTGTTCACAATTATTTACAGTGTATCTGGCAGTATTTAAAATCAGTGCATGTGCAAATTCAAGGTAGTTATGGCTTTCGGGAAAAAACTGTTTTTAAGGCGGTTTGTCCTTGACCAGATGCTCCTGTAACGCCTCCCTGAGGGCAACAGGTCAAACAGTCCATAACCAGGATGAGAGCTGTCTTTTATGATGTTCACAGCTCTACTAAGACAGCGGGAGGAATAAATGTCCGACAGGGAGGGAAGAGGGCAGCCGATGATCTTCTGAGCTGCTTTGACTACCCTCTGTAATCTCTTCCTGTCTGCCATGGTACAGTTGCCATACCACACTGTAATGCAGTATGTCAACAGACTTTCAATGGACGCACGGTAGAAGGTAATCAGCAGGTTAGAGTCCAGATTGTGCTTCCTGAGCACCCGCAGGAAATGGAGTCTCTGCTGGGCCTTCTTAATGACCGCCGTGGTATTTTCCGTCCAAGAGATTTTATCAGCAATGATGACACCCAGAAACCGGAAGGTGTGGATCCTCTCCACCTGCTCTCCATCGATGTAAAGGGGAGCCAAATCGGTGTTATGCCTCCTAAAATCCACAATGAGTTCCTTAGTTTTCTTGGTGTTCAGAACTAAGTTGTTGTCCGAACACCAAGCTGTTAACATCAGGACCTCCTTCCTGTAAGCTGCCTCGTCTCCCTTCGAAATGAGTCCAACCACTGTGGTGTCATCAGCAAACTTCACAATGAGGTTGCTGTCGTGCCGTGGACTACAGTCGTGGGTGTAGAGGCAGTACAGGAGTGGGCTCAGCACGCAGCCCTGTGGGGAGCCAGTGCTGAGTGTACAAGTGGAAGAGAGGTGGGGGCCAAGCCTCACAGTCTGGGGCCGATCGCTTAGGAAGTCTTTTATCCAGGCACATGTAAGGGAAGGCAAACCTAATATGTCCAGTGAAAAAATTCAATCCTCTGTTTCCAAGTTTCAACCTTTTATAACCTTTCGCTCAGTAAGTGGCCTGTAGCCATTTCCTCTTAGGCAAGCCAGAATCCTAGCTTAGCAAAATGAAGACACATAAAGGTAATGTGAAGCAAATGATAACAATGCAGGCTTTGTTTGCTTAAAACCAGCTTAATTCAACAGGAATACAAATACGTTTGGAAATAATACATTTAATCTTACTGAAAAGCGAAAGTTGAGGCACGGTTCAACTATATCTTCTGTGGGCCTAGCAGCCATGGAAAACTTTTTCCTTATGGATATGTGTAACTCTTCCCCTTCCTCTTCATACTTCACATTCTTTTCCTTCCCAGATCACACTTGGAATATTGCATCCAGTATTGGCCACCACAATACAAAAAAAGATGTTGAGAGACCCTAGAAAAAGTGCAGAGAAGAGCAACCAAGAGTTTTAGGGGATTAGAGGCAGTTTGATAAACGGTTTCGGGAACTAGGAATGTCTAGTCTAGTGAAGAGAAGGACTGCGGAGTGACACGATAGCAGGTTCCAATGTCTAAGAAAGAAAAGATCAACATTCTCCAAAGCAGGGGTCTTCAAACTTGACAGATTTAAGACTTGTGGACCTCAACTCCCAGAATTCCTCCTCCAGTCATGTTAGCTCAGGAATTTTGGGAGTTGAAGTCCACAAGTCTTAAACTTGCCAAGTTTGAAGACTTTTGCTCTGAAGCAGGGGTCTCCAACCTTGGCAATTTTAAGCCCGGAGGACAAAGCTGGCTGGGGATTTCTGGGAGTTGAAGTCCTCCAGGCTTAAAGTTGCTAAGGTTGGAGACCCCTGCTCTAAAGCATGTAAAGGCAGGAAGGACAAGAAGCAATAGATGGAAACTAATCAAGGAGAGAAGCAACCGAGGAATTTCCTGACAGAAAGAAGAGTTAGAAGTTGCCTCCAGAAGTTGTGAAAGCTCCAACACTGGAAGTTTTTTTAAAAAAAGACTAATCCTGCCTAAGCAGGGGGTTGGACTAGATGACCTCCAAGATCCCTTCCAATTCTGTTATTCTGTATTCTATAATCAAGGAGCAGCATGAACAATAGTACATATTAGTGATTTTAAACTTGGCAACGGTAAGATATATGGAGTTCAATGCCAGAAGCTGGCTGGGGAATTCTGACCATTAAAGTCCACATACCTTAAATGTTCCATATTAGCAGGCTTGAAACCTTGCATTCCCATTGGTCCGTTTTAACCGCTACCTGATTGGTCAGCCGGGGCGGTTATGATTGGCTCACTAAGAGTCTGCCGCGATTGGTTAAAACCTAGCGCGGGAGACTCAAAGCGATGTCATTGGCCGCCAAGCCTCGGCTAGCTCTATAAAAGAGCCGCCGCAGCTGCTACCTTCCCCGAGTCTGATCTAGCCTATTAATAAAGAGCTGTTGTTACTGAATCCGAGTCTCTCGTCTCTGAAATCCATCCTTCCGAACATAACACTGGCGACGAGGATGGGATTGTGAGACAACGAGACATCTTGCACGTGGCAAACGGCATGAAAACGACCAGCAAGATGGCCAGCAATACCACGCCACCCGCACCCTTTAATCCAGCCACTGAAGACTGGGAGTCCTACATTGACCGGTTTCAGATGTTTTTGGAATGCAGCAACCTGAAAGACGCAAACGGCAATCGGAAGTGGGCCGTATTCCTAACATACTGTGGATCCGCCGTATTTAAAATGGCCAAGGCTTTGGCAAAACCGGTGGACATTAAGGCAATGGACTGGGACAACCTCGCACCCATTCTCTGTAGCCACTATGCTCCAGCTGTGCCTACCCTCATTCGCCGGCATGATTTTTACCGACGAGACCAGCACGAGGGCAAGAGCATCAGCGACTTCGTGGCTGACTTGAGGGACCTGGGAGGTATGTGTGGATTCACGGACCTAGATGAGTCCATGTGAGACCGGTTCGTCCTCGGCCTAAAGGACCCCACACTACAAAGTAAGCTGATGGCCAAGGGCAATATCTCCCTCGCCGACGCCATAGCAGAAGCGACTGCGGCAGAAGCCACCCACAAATTGGGCCCGAATGCGCCGATCAAACGGAACTGACCACCATCCCGTCAGCGAGGCAGCTCCAACATCAGAGAAACACACCACCACCCACCACGGCAACGTTGAATCCCCCTCTGACAGCGACTACGAGGAGGAAGAAATCCACCAACTCCAATCAGAACACGATCGGTGAGACCAGCGGGGTCATAAGTCAAGCTTCCAGTGTGCCGGATGCGGAGGTGACCACCCCCGTTCTGAATGCCAATTCCTTGACACCATTTGTCAGCATTGTGAGAAGTGGGGGCATATCGCAAAAGTATGCCGAAATAAATGCAACCAGAGTCCACGGCGCCGAGCAAGCAGCCCCAGACGATGAGATGGCATCCCCTTAAGCATCGGGAATGCCAGACTGACAGCCGTTGGAACCGAGATGGACGAATCAAATGGTTCAGCGAGCTGGCACGAAGAGAAGAGACCCATCAAACAGTCGTCATTGGTCATTCCTCAACCATAGACGCCCGAAAGGTACGCATAGTAGTGAACATCGGAGACCAACCCTGCACCATGGAAGTAGACTCCAGCTCCTTCCTTTCCATGGTTTCCTGGCACACCATCAAGTGCCTAATACCCAGCATATGCCGACACAAACTAAGTAACCAAAAGCTGATCCTCAGAGATTACCAGGGAAATCGCATTCCCGTAGCCGGCATCAGGCATTTCAAAATCATGTTTAAAGGCCGTACCAACATATTGCCACTCACCATTGTGGACAAAGACAGCCCCAGCTTGCTCGGGCTACAATGGTTCGAGCCGCTAGGTATAGAAGTGGCTGGCATCCACCACACGAATGAGGAAGATTAGGAAGCAACACTTGCATGGGACCTCCAAGAGGTCTTCGACAACACCTTACGCAAGTACAAGGGGTCTCCAATCTCATTCAATCTTAGCCCAGATGTCACCCCCATCTGCCTCAAACCGCGGCAAGTGCCATTTGCACTCAAGCCTAAAATAGACGAGCAACTAAATAAGCTCATTGCCCAAGGGGTATTGGAGCCTATTGACCACGCCCACTGTGAAACACCTATAGTCACCCCCATCAAACCGAATGGCTCCATAAGAATCTGTGGTGACTATAAGGCCACCCTCAACCATGCCCTGCAGCAAAGTGCCTACCCCGTGCCAGTAGTCCAGCACCTCCTGCACTCACTGGGGGGAGGCCAGGTCTTTGCAAAGCTCGACCTGGCACAAGCCTATCAACAGCTGCCGGTCGATGCAGAAACCTCCGAGGCACAAATGATGTAACGCACCAGGGGGCATTTAAATGCAACTGCCTCCAATTCGGCGTCAGCGTAGCACCCAGGGTCTTTCAAAGCTTCATGGAAAGACTATTGCAAGGAATTAAGTGAGTAGTGCCATACTTCGATGACGTATTAGTGGCAGCGGCTAACAAAAAACAATTAGAAAAACGCCTAAGGGCAGTACTCGAGAAATTTAAAGACTCTGGCCTGAAAGTTAAAAAAGAAAAATGCCAACTATGCACTAAGAGGGTCAAATTCTTGGGGTACCTCCTAGACAAACACAGAATTTACCCCACCGGCAAAAAAACTCAAAGCCATCAAGAAAGCCCCCAGACTGAAAAACAAGGCGGAACTTCAGGCGTTTTTAGGACTCATTAACTTTTATAATGTTTTCCTACCTCAAAAGGTGACCGTGGCAGAACCATTGCATAGACTCTTGGACAAAACCGCCTCCTGGATTTGGGGAAAATGAGAAGAAAACGCCTTTCAACAAATAAAAAACCTCTTAACCTCCGATGCAGTCCTCATCCAGTATAGTGAAACCTTACCATTAACAATTACATGCGACGCATCCCCTTTTGGAGTGGGGGCAATTCTCAGTCATACCTTACTGGATGGAAAAGAGGCACCTGTCGCCTTCTTTTCAAGAACCCTGTCCAAGCTGGAAAGAAATTACAGCCAGCTGGACAAGGAAGCCCTAGCGATCGTCTCCAGAGTGAAAAGGTTCCACAAATATATCTACAGTAGGACCTTTTCAATCATTACTGACCACAAACCCCTGCTAGGCATATTGGCGGGCAACAAGGCCACTCCCAAATATTCTGTCACCTTGCATGACTAGGTGGTCCAAATTTTTGGCCGCCTATAATTACCGGCTCACACATCGCCCCAGTAAGAACATTTCACACGCCGATGCCTTAAGCCATTCACCCCTTCCAGGCGTGCAAGACGACCCAGCACCCACCACACAAGTCCTTCAAATCGAAACCTTACCCAGCCCACTCCTCACTGCACCAGACATTGCCCGTGAAACAAAAAAGGACAGGCGACTGGCACGAGTATTGAGCTGGGTAGAACAGGGTTGGCCAGAAAAGCCTTCAGGAACCGGGAAACTGAACTTTTTTCTCAAAAAGGGTGCATACTTTGGGGAGATCGGGTGGTGATACCAGAAACTTTGCAAAAAAACTGTACTAGACATGCTGCATGAAGGGCACCTGGGCATTTTCCGAATGAAAGCCCTGGCAAGAAGCTACGCTTGGTGGCCAGGTATGGACAAGCAGATAGAAACATGAGTATCCGCATGCAACAGTTGTCAACAAATGTGATCCACCCCCCCACTGCATCACCCCTAGAATGGGAAACACCCAGAGGCCCCTGGTCATGAATCCATCTTGATTTCACTGGCCCCACTCATGGACACACATTTCTGATTACCGTCGACGCATATTCAAATTGGCTGGAAGTTTGCACTATGAAAAAGACAACTACCGAAGCCGTCATAACAAAACTTAACAAACTCTTTGCCACACACGGTTTGCCAGATGTGATAGTGTCTGACAATGGGCCACAGTTCACAGCACTGGCATTCGAACAATACCTGGCTGCCCGAGGCATCAGACATGCTTTAACTTTGCCCGCTCACCTGGCGGCGAATGGGCGGGCAGAACGAATGGTTCAGTTTACCAAAAAAATTATACAAAAAATTGTAGATGGCAACATCCAGGAAAAAAATAATAAAATGCTGCTGATCCAACATATCACGCCTAACATGACCACTAACAAATGCCCAGCGGAACTACTTATGGGCAGAAGACTCCGTTCACCACTAGACCATTTACATCCCACATATAATCCAGAGAAACCCCCAGACTCCACCAGCCGACATCGCACACTCAATATCGGTGACACCGTCTTTGGCAAAAGCTTCACCGGGGACCCTCTTTGGGTACCTGCATGGATAACCCAAATAACCGGACCCCGGTCATACCGCCTAGAAACAACCGATGGGCGAAGCTGGAAGCGCCACCTCGACCAACTACGGTCAAGGCCAGCACAGCCTGTAACAAAGGAACCAGTGGGGGTGGGGGGAAAACCACTAACATCGAAAAAGAAAAAAATTCATCACAAGCAGAACACCCCCCAAGCAGAAGCCAAATAATTAACCAACCATACTCACCTGAAAACACAGAACCATGGCAGACGGGTGTTTCACCTGAAAGGAGCAGCCGGACAGGCTCGACCAGCCCGGAGAATCCAGGCGGGAGCAGCAGAGCGAACGACTCGACCAACCCAGGCGAACCAGGCAGGAGTTACAGCTATGGGCCCAGCTCACCCTTCCAGGCGGTTCCATCAGGAAGCTTGAGAGCGACGCGAAGCCCGTCCGAACCGGATGACGACCAGAGACTGAATGAAGCGCGCAGGTCAAGTAGGCAGATGCGGAGACCCGCCTACTTGCGTGACTACATCACCCCGCCCCTTGGACGATACCAAGAGGGGAGGGGTGTTCCATATTAGCAGGCTTGAAACCTTGCATTCCCATTGGTCCGTTTTAACCGCTACCTGATTGGTCAGCCGAGGCGGTTATGATTGGCTCGCTAAGAGTCTGCTGCGATTGGTTAAAACCTAGCGCGGGAGACTCAAAGCGATGTCATTGGCCGCTAAGCCTCGGCTAGCTCTATAAAAGAGCCGCTGCGGCTGCTACCTTCCCTGAGTCTGATCTGGTCTATTAATAAAGAGCTGTTGTTACTGAACCCGAGTCTCTCATCTCTGAAATACATCCTTCCGAACAGAACACTAAAGTTTTCAATTAAAAAAACAAACCATTAATTTATGTCTAACTTCTCCAACCCAATGATCTCCAACATGTTAGTCATGCTGAGGAGAACCTCTGGGAACAGGGTGCCAGCACACTGGAAAACATCAGGTTAAAGTAACCTGTATCCCTTTAGGTAAGAAAAGTCAACCCTTAAATAAATATACAGTTTTATTAGTTATGAAGTCTACTCTCATAAAAAACAAACACAGTTTGAAGTCCACCCCCACCCTCAAAATACTAGTTACTTGACAAACCTGAACGAACGGCATTAACCGGAAGGAGATGCCCATTTCCTACCCTTCAGAGATTAAAAATACAGGTAGTCCTTAACTTACAAGGAGTCCTCAGAACTAGAGTTGTAATTTGTTGCAGTTGTTAAGATTACTATGTCACCGTGCATTTTTTGTAGTGGTCGTTAAGCAAACACCACAATTGTTATGCAAAAACTGTTGATAAGTGAATGCTGTGATCATTAAGCAAACCCACATTATGCAATTGGGAGGGGTCCATCATGACTTTGAACAGTTGCTAAATGACTGGTCATAAGTCAAGGACTACCTGCAATGTGGCTGTCAGAGTTCCAAGTAATAAATCCATTGCAAGCAAAAATTCCGAGGCAAGTAAATTTATCAAAGAATAGCTTTATTAGAAATATCATATTGGTTTAAATTTAGTGAAAACCGACTCTGAAGGGTCTCACTAGGCCAGCTTCAGGGTTGACAGGTTGCCCCCACCCCCAATTGAAGAGAAAGAGGTTGACAGTGGCTCTAAATTCACGGCAGCTTTTTAGAATCAAGGATGCCTAGCAGGCTATGAAAACAAACCAGGACTTGAACCAAAACGGAATATTGCTGGAGCCAACTGTTTTCCATCTTTCTTCCCACTGCCTTTTGTTGACTGCTGTTGCAAAAGGTCGAATTCAGTGGTCGCCAACTGATGGGCTGGGGACCACTGGTGGTCCGTGAGAAAATTTTGGTGGTCTGCAGAGAAATATCCCCCCCCCAAACCATTCCCCCCAAAGCAATTAATCCAGGCTGCATGGGAACACAAGACTGGGCCACCCACATGGCCCACCCACCCACTGGCTCCCACCCTTCAGCTGAGTGCAAACCTTACCTTGAGTAGAGCCATGCAAGCTGGAACTGGAAGGTGAGACCAACGGCGGGGGAGGGAAATTTGCCCCGGAGTGGCTTGCTGACGTTGGTGGGAAAGTCAGTCCCATATTCCAGAGCTGCAGTAGTCACAGGACTGGCCCTTTGGTCATCCAGGAGCAGCTCCTCCAGTCCATGGCAGACCAGTGCACCTGAGTGGAGGAGCAGCTGCTCCGGGGTGACCAAAGGGCCAGTTTCCTGCCAACATCAGCAAGCGACCATCAGTCAAAATTCATATTAGTGGTCCATGGGATTTAAGATTATGAGTTTGGTAGTCCCTGAGGTCCCAAAGATTGGTGACCCCTGGTCAAATTCACAAGGTATTTAAACCAGGCCTAGGACTTCATAGGCGCTGGCCTTCTGCCATTGACAAGGTATGTCTATTTGTTCTTCACTTAGGCAGGGCTTTTTTTAAAAAAAAAAAAAAAGAAAGAATCTTGTTTGCTTTCTAATAATAATATTGATGAAGCATCATTTGAATCAATGGACCGTGACAATTGTGAACACACCCTCTCTCTCTTTTTGAAGCAGTAAATAATCATTGACATTGGTTGTACACATAAATCATGTGTTTGTCACTTCATTTAGCCACAGTTTAAAGTTACAGCACTGATAAAAGGGGACATATGACTTTTTCACACTTATGACCATCCCCGTGGTCCCATGATCAAAATTTGGATGCTTGGCAATTCACATTTATGACAGCTGCAGTGTCCCAGGGTTATGTGACTCCCTTTGGAAACCTTCTGACAAGCAAAGTCCATGGAGAAGCCAGAGTCACTTAATAACTGTGTTACTAACTGAACAACTGCAGTGATTCACTTAATAACTATGGCAAGAAAGGTCGTAAGATGGGACAGTACTCACAACAACTGTCTTTCTAGCAACAGAAAGTATGGGCTCTGTTATGGTCATAAGTCAAAGACTGCCTGTACAGGTAGTCCTCAACTTATGACCACAATTGACACCAGAATTTATGTTGCTAAGTGTTCTGACCTAGGCTTCCCCAAAAAGCACTAAGCAGACTTTTTGTCCCAGCAAAACCCCTTTTCTTAAACAAAGGTGAATTTCTTGCATTCACATTCAGCCAAAGGCCTGGAAAACAGTCTTTCAAGGGTGTAATTAGGAGCACAGACCTTATCTAGCCTGGAGAGCTGCCAAGGAAATATTTTCAAACACAGTGCTGACAAGGAAGGACTCAGCACTGAGTCTCTGAGATGCACCGACAAATCTTCACACTGCTGGAACAAATGAATTGTTTCCTGCAAAAGCCCCCTCCCCTTTTGCTCCTCTTTTAAACCCTATGGGAGGGGCCATTCACCATCCATCTGTGGCCTTACTCCCAAGTCGACCCTGAGTTCGTAATTGTTCTTTTCTTTTGGCAGCTCTGCACTTGCGTAGGTTGGAAACTGGTTCCAGAAGCTGCCCCGCTTCACTGCTGTCCGAGCCTAAAGGCAGATGATGACTGCCAGACTCCCCTGGCCCCATCTCTGCCTCTGATGCAGAGCCCCCGTCCAAGCCTTCCTCAGCCTCCAGGACTGGCCTAGGTTCCTCCCCAACCTCCTCACTGTCCGACTCTGCTGCCAGCTCCGCTAGCTGCTGGAGGGCCACAACACTGAGAAATTTGTTATGTGAATTTTGTCCCATTTTACACTTTGCTTGCCATACTTGTTAAATGAATCATTGCAGTTGTTAAATTAATAACATGGTTGTTCAGTGAGTCTGACTTCCCCATTGACTTTGCTTGTCAGAAGGTCACAAAAGGGGATCACGTGACCCCTCCTTGGACACTGCAACTGTCATAAATGGGAGTCAGTTATCAAGCCTCTGAATGTAACTCACATGAGCATGGGGATGCTGCAAAGGTCACAAGTGTGAAAAATGGTCATGCATCACTTTTTCATTACTGTTGTAACCTCAAAAGGTGACTAAATGAACTGTTGTAAGTTGAGGACTAGCTGTATAGGGTGTCCTTGACTTATGACCAGGGGTGGGATTCTACCAGTTTGCACCTATTCAATAGAACTGGTTGTTAACATTCCAAGCAGTTCGGAGAACCAGTTGTTAGAAGAAATTACTGGCCTAATCCTGTAAGGAAAGCAGGAAGGAAACATTCTGGTGTTGCTTACAGAGAATGTTCTTGGATTGACCCAACTCATAGCTTCAAGGAACCCATCTGTCAGCGTTCCAAGTAATGCACCCATTGAGAGCAGAACTCCGAGGCAGGCAGCTTCCTCAAAGAACAATTTCTTGGATGTATCATATTGGCACAACAGGTGACAACTGACTCTGAAAGTTTCTGTGGTTTTCACCTAATTAAAAAGGAAGTTCCCCCAGATCCTCGGTCACATTATCCAATGATGATGTTAGCAGTTTGCTTGGTTACTCCACTCCTCCTCTTCTCAGCCACCTGATGGAATGACCTTGGTTCCCACAAGAAAACTTTTTGTTTCAATGGCAAAGCCAAGCTATCTACATTTCCATCCTCCCTTTCTTCCCCTCTTTTTTGTGGCAACCATGAAGTCTCAAAGATGGCCTCAACCAGGTTCACTTTAGGGTTAACTTGACAGTATCTTAATCCCCTGCTGGCCTGTTTAAATAAAGGAACCCAAATCACGTATCAAACTGGAGTTTAGAAGGCAAGCACCACCAAGGCAAGCATAGAAAAACAAGAGAAAAATTTTTTTTTCTCATGTATATATTGTGAAGGGCTCTATGACAACTCACCATGGAAAACTTGCCATGGCCAACTCATTGCAGCCAACTCAACATGGCCAATTCACTGTGGGACAACTCATTGCAGAACAAGAGTTACACTAATATCAAAGTAATAGTAGACTAGAATCATTAAAGAAAGAATGCTAAAGAAGGGACAAAATGAAATGTGAATGACAAAAATTAAAGCAATGTTTTAACTATTTTAAATCATTAAATTGAATTGTTGAATTGTTCTGTAGCAGGTTGTTAGGAATGTAAGTCACCTAACAGCTATTTGGGTTGGAAATATATAAACCAGGATAGACATTTTAATACTGTATCTTTAAGAAAATGTAAAAATTGTAATTGGGTGTGGTTTCTCAAACGGCCATAAGATGGAGCCAGAAACCTGGGTTGTTCAGTCTTAGTCTCAGAAGAGAGTGTGTCTCAGTGAGTCTCTCTGTTTCCTTCTGTTGGAGAGTTTTGCCGTTCCTTCTAAATTGACTGTTATTCTTGGATTTGATGTAAGTCTGTTACTGAACTGTTTTTTGACCCTGGACTTTGTTATTGGATTATCCCTGGACTGAAAACTGACTGACTTATCTGTGAATGACTTTGGACTGCTTGTTTTGAACTTCGCTTAAAACCTTTACTGGAAGTAAAAACCAACATTTACTGTACAGTGTATCTGTGCGCTGTGTGTGTATTATTCAAACACTACTCTCAATATATCTCCCTGTATGCGCTCATTCTCCTAACGGGGAATTACCTCAACACAGGTTGTCCCATTATGAGCTGGCCATTGCAGGTTGTCCCACAATGAGTTGTCCTATTCCATTGCGAAAGAAAAAAGATGAATATCTAGGTATAAGCCTTAGGGACAGGAATGACATACTTGTTTAGAGCAGTGTTTTCAACTTTAAAATATATGGACATCAACTCCCAGAATTCCCCAGCCAGCACAGCTTTGTTATTCAAGGTCAGTTCATGAAAATGGCAAAAAAATAATACTAGACTTTCCCAGACAAAGCACCATTGAAACAACAGTACCATACCAGGAGTGGGATTCGAATTTTTTTACTACCGGTGCTGTGGGCGTGGCTTGGTGGGCGTGGCAGGGGAAAGGATACTGCAAAAGCTCCAGTCGGAGGTGGGATTTGTCGGTTCTCTGAACTACTCAAAATTTCCACTACTAGTTCTCCAGAACTGGTCAGAACCTGCTGAATACCACCTCTGTACCACACCAATGAAAAAAAATGACATGGAATAAAATTTGTTTGCAAAAAAAAAAAAAAAAGACATGGAAAGGAATAATTTATTTCTATATTCCATGCTTTCATTGGTATTTTTGGTTTTTATGGATTGCTTTCAGAGGTGGTATTCAGCAGGTTCTGACCAGTTCTGGAGAACTGGTAGCAGAAATTTTGAGTAGTTCAGAGAACCGACAAATCCCACCTTTGTCTGACCGCGGCCCCATCTCTTCTCTGCCTCCTGAGTCCCAGCTGATCAGCTGGATCTTCTTTTGTTGCCCTGCACAGGAGAAGGGAGCTGGAAAGCAGGTTAGTGGGGTGGGGAGGGAATGGGGATTTTGCAGTATTCTTCCCCTGCAATGCCCACCAAGCCACGCCCACAGAACCGGTAGTAAAAAAAAAATGAATCCCACCACTGGTTGCTTTTAATTGTTCTGTTTCTATCCTACACCACTCAGATTCACATCCGTGAATTGAGTGGCTGTATAAATTTGGTACACAGGTAAATATGCAGGTTCCTATTAATCACTCTCCTTGTAGAAGTTTATTTAAACATGGGATATTGCTGTATTTTTTTAAAATGATAAAATAAACCTTGGGGCTTGGGGAATTGTTGCCATTTCACCTTTTGTTATTTTTTGTTACCTTTCTTAAAGCAACTTACCTTTCTGATACTCTGCAAATGGCCAAACCTACCACACCTGGCTGTCAATCAGCAGCCCTGCCCAGAGTTTAGCATTTAATCTTGGTTCTTAGAATTTTTTCACCAAGATAGAGAAAGAATGGCCCTCACATATCTTCCTTCTGCTCTTTTTTAATTTTATTGCTTTTAAAATAGTGACAAAAAAGAAAAATAACACAAAGATAACAATGATAGAAATCAGACATGGTGGGGAAAAAAAACCACAGGCATAAAAATGCTTTTAAAAAGAAGTGAAAAGAATATAGCAGAAAAAAATTAAGAAAGGACTGCAATTCCTATTATGTTATAACCTATTTTTTTTATAAAATGATATACTGTTGGTATATGGCTCCAGGAAAAATTATCTAGAATGTATAAAAGCATTTCAAATTTATATTAGAAATATGGAAAACACATAGGGGACATTTTATTAAGCTTGGTGGACTTGTAAAAAAAAAAAGCCAGAAATTTTTTGAATTTAAAATTTTAATTTTTGTAGGGATTGAGGAAAAAGGTCATGAAAGATTATTTTTTGTATATGTTCATTGTTGCCAGACAACTGTAAGTTTTTGGTTTAAAACAGCATTCAACCAACTGACTTGGTTGTAGTTAGATCCAACTATTTTTGGAAAAACCAAATTAGGCCTGATGATTTTCCACCTCTTTTGTGATAAGTTGGACAGAATGGTCAAATAGCTGAATGGCAGTCTTCCAAAATTTTGGCATTGGGCTTCCATCAGGCACTACAAAAAACCAGCTGTTTATAGTTGATAAGGGTCTGATTCATCCTGCTTTTTCTCTTCCCATCCTCTGGAAGGACACACAGGTTTTTCTTGACAACAATAGTCCTTTTGTCCGTGGACAGCAGTCTCTCTCTATCTGGCCCACCACTCATTTATATGCACTTTTTTTTATGGGGCAGAATGAAGAATCGCTCATCTCAAACCACCAAAGGGAACAGCAAGACTGAAAGCGAATCCAGGAAGAATATATCTTCTGAAAGGGAATCTGAAAGCGAATCCAGGAGAATATATCTATCAGCTTGAATTCATGAGCTCTATTTCCAGAGAGATGAGGCACAAACTATTTTAGCAACTCCTTTGTTCCATTTCAAACGGGTTTTCATTTGAAAAGAAATGGAAAACTGCCCATTATATCTCTGCATGAGTTACAGTAAACATGGGGAATCTTTAGCTCAGTGTTTCTCAAACACAGCAAGTTTAAGATGGGTGGGCTTCAGTCCCAGAATTCTCCAACTTGAGGAATTCTGGGAGTTGAAGCCTGTAAGTCTTAAACTTGCTGATGTTGAGATTCACCGTTGTAATTCAGATAACAGATAATCAGAGTTGGAAAGGACCTTATAGGTCATCTAGTCCAACCCCCCGCCCAAGCAGGAGACCCTACACCATTTCTGACAAATGGCAGTCCAATCTCTTCTTGAAAGCCTCCAGTGATGAAGCTCCCACAACTTCCGAGGACAACTTCTGTTCCATGGGTTGATTGTTCTCACTATCAGAAAGTTTCTCTTTATTTCCAGGTTGAATCTCTCCTTGTTCAGTTTCCATCCATTATTCCTTGTCTGGCCTTCGGGTGCCTTGGAAAATAGCTGGACCCCACCTCCTCTCTGTGGCAGCCCCTCAAATATTAGAATGCTTCTATCATGTCTCCCCTGGTCCTTCTCTTCCTAGACTAGCCATACCCAGTTCCTGTAACCATTCTTCATATGTTTTAGTCTCCAGTCCTCTCATCATCCTGGTTACCAATTCATTGGCTAGATGAAGTTTTCCAACTTCTAATCCAGGCTTGAATATAACTCATGCCTTCTTTTTCTAATCTTCTATTTCCACTCAGAGTTATTGAAATGACCTCTTAATTTGGCATTTTTATCTACCTGTGGGGTGGGGGCTTGAAAAACCACCAAAAATTTGATATTAATCCAAGGAAAACAGCTTTATTGTAGCATTTCTGCAGAAACGGGTTCCTGCCCTGGCAGGTGGGAGGAACCCAAAGCAAAGTTTGCATTCTATTTTATACCCTAACCTACCTATCCTTTGATAGCTTGGTTTATAATCTACCTATTGAATTTCAGTATACAATTCATCACCAAATATGGGACATCAGGAAGTTAGATGCTTCCTAACACGTACATATTTTCCCAGATTTTCCCAGAGCACAACGTATGATTGTTCAATGTTTCAATTCTCCCTCTTGCAGCAGAAAAGTATCAAACTCGCAGCTTTGAAGTTTGAGTCACAGTTACACATATACAGTTACACAATACACAATGGATTTTATTCATGTTTTCCTCTTACAATTCCCCCCTTTTCTGCTTACATTCATTTTCTGCATACATTGACTCAAACTCACGCAACAGATCCCCAGCCTCTTTCAGAGCCATCTCCTTCTGAAACATCATCAGAGGTTCTTCCTCCTGCTTCCCGGATCTTGAACCTAAAGTTTTCCCTAATCTTCCACACATTGCTATTACACCAGGGAAACACTGAACACAACAACACAACATCACACAGCATATAATAATTAATATAATTCCCATGATTGTAGATCTCAACCAAGCAGTGCTGGGAAGCCAAGACCATAATGCCCCCCACAAATCTGGAAATGAGGAATCACCTCTTTGTAATAATGAATTAGAACAAATGCGTTCCTCCATCATTTGCACTGTTTTTGTAATATTGGGTTGGAAATCATGGATATATACACAGCAATGTGAATGAATCAAAATACACACACACCCTTTTGCAGCTAATACAATGTCTAATGCATATCTATTTTGCAAAGCCACTTTTCTAACTTCAGAAAGTTCCGTGTTGAGCATTTTGATTGTCTTGATAGTATCATTAAACATGGCTACTGTAAAGTTATTCAGGATATGTAAATCTCTATAATTCATGGCTACTCCCAATGATGCCAGCACTCCCCGTGCTATCTGTGTTTTCAACCCAACCCCCCCCAGCGTTAGTCCTGAACTGATTTCTCTTTTATTCTGAATCTGTCCCTGGGGTAAGGTATTCAATTTATATATTACTGGTATCACGTATCCCATGGTACAAATCCCACTCCAATGTGGTGGCATTTCTCTGTACGCATGTTTCCCACACAACACCCACCTAAAATTTTCTATGGCGTATGTTTGATTCGAAGTCCGAGTCCAATTGATTATAACTTCAAAATACATACACATCTGGTATTGGTCGTGATTAAAATAACTCAATTGATGATGAGTGTTAGAATAACTGTGGTTACTACAAGATAAAGGCATATCAAAAGTTTTGTTGCATTTTTCCCAATCACCCAAATCCACTCCTTTGGATACATTTCTCTTGAAACACACTTATGCTTTTTCTCTCAAATGGACAAATACCTTCCCGGATAGGTTTCTTTTCATAGGAGCCTGTTCAAATTTATTTCCCTTTGGTCTCAAATCCTGTTGGCTTAGTGGGATTGCATGTAATGTTAAACCCTCCCCTGTCTTCCCTGGCATGTGCATGCACATCCAGCAGTTAGTTATGTTCAATGCTTGTGATACCTTCTTCAAATCCTTCATGTATGTATTGTCTTCCCATAAATCTGTCCCCAAGTCTCCAGCTGGTCCAATATATGGAATCTGTCCTCCTGATGCAATCATCAGTACTATCATCAAGGTGGTTAGCTCAGTCCAGGGTCCAATCTTCTTCATCTTTTTAAGATGAGCTTCAGCAGCTGACCATCCACTGGAACTGCCCTCCACGTAGAATTTGGATCTGGTGCCTTCTTGACTCTGCTGTAATGCATCCAGCCTCCTTCTCGAGTGCGAACTGCAGATTCAGTTGTCAACAGCACCTGGTATGGGCCTTCCCAGCTAGGTTGCAGCTTCTCACTTCTCCAAGTCTTTATCAGGACCCAATCTCCAGTTTCATAGGGGTGTTGGCTTCCCGCAAGTGGTGGTCGTTGTGCCAAAACCCCTGTTTATAAAGAGAAAACAAAGACCTGGACAGTGCCTGCAAATATTTTCTCAGGAACAAATCTTTAAATTCAGGTATAGGATTTCCCAGTCTGGCCAGGTAGGGTCGCCCCATTAACATTTCAAAAGGGGAGATCCCTGTGTCTTTCCTTGGGCATGTTCTAATTCTAAGGAGTGCCAAGGATAAGTTCTTTGTCCATGGTAACCCATTTTCTAATTGTAATTTGGTCAAATGTCTCTTCAATTCCCTGTTCGCCCTTTCCACTTTCGCACTGCCAAGGGGTGTGCAAATCCCATTTCACCCCAACAGCTCCCATCACAGATTGCAACACTTTTTGTGTAAAATGTGTCCCCCTGTCAGAATCAATAGTTTCCATCATCCCATATCATGGAATGATTTGTTCTAATAGGATCTTGGTTACTGTGGATGCTGTGGCTCTTCTAGTCGGATAGGCCTCTACCCATCCTGTCAATTGATCTTTAATCACCAATGAGTATTTCCAACAGATACTCTGGGCTAGTGTCCACATCTTTGGGCTCCAAAAATGTGGTTTTACAGCCATCACCAATGCTTCCGTTCCCCAGTGTCTTTCCTCATGTATCTTCTCCAGAATTCCTCTTATTACATTCACGGGAACCACCCTCACCCCCTCTGAAGTTCTCCACCCATCCTCAGTTCATGTACACCCTTCTTTTTCCAAATCATCTTTCTCTTTTCCCTTAGGTTTCCAATCCTCATCCATTTCTAGCAAGGGAATTAATGCCATTACCAGCTTTATTTCCCCTGCAGCTTTTTCGCCCATTTGTCTGCCCACCTGTTTCCAACTACCTCTGGGGTATTCCCTTTCTGATGAGCATTCACATGTACTGTTAGGGATGTGATAAGTGAAATAATGTAATGCTACTTTTGCTTCTGTAAATTTGCTTACGCTTAGAGTTGCTTACAAAAGCATGTATTTGTAACCTTCCGGAAGATAAGGATTAGAACAATATGAACCATTTTGTATACGTGTGTGTTTCAAAAGCAGCGCCAGTACTGATAGGGGAACCATCAACAAACAGTTGGTGGTCTGGGGAATGTTGATGGGCAATAAGTGTCCCTGGAAGGTGTGAAGTTTGATGACGTCTGTGAACCAAGCCCTCGTACGATGGGGCAGGGGAATTAGGGTATAAGTATGCTGTGCAAAGTGTGCTCGGGGTTCCATCCAGCTGCCTTGGATGTGAACCCGCTTCTGCAGAACCGCAATAAAACCAGAGAGAAAACTCAGATTCGTGTCGTGTCAGTCTCTCGTACGAGTGCAATCTCACAATTTGGCGCCCGAACGTGGGGCATTCCACGGCGATCCTCGGTGTTCTGGGGACTGGTGAGTAGTGGCCACTCCGTCTCGTTTGGAGTCATTCCCACTCCCCATTGATCGAGAGGTCCCAGGAATCTCCAATCCAAAAACGAAGTTTCGGAGAAATCGAGAGAAAAAGGACGGACTGAGTGAAGGTACCTTGTGAATGGTGATCAGGGATCACGAGAAAACCTGAGTCGGGGACGCCCGCACATCCGCATACCTGAACTGACGACAGGTCCCGGAGTGATCAGGTAAATTTGTTCCTTTTTAAAGAGAATGGGGTTTTTGTTGATAGAAAGGTGTCTTTAAAATTTTCTCAGGGAGAAAAGTCCAGCGCCTGCTGGAGGACAGGTCTGGTGACGAGAATGGGGAAAGGACAAAGTAAGAGGTTATTAGAAACCTCGGGCATAGACAAGATAGAAGAGAAAGAAGGCAGAAAACCTATTCCGGTAGATTCGCCTTTGGGACCACTGCTGCACCAGTGGTTCTCCCCGAATCTAAAATATTATACCCGGAATCTGGAAAAGAAGCACATGATTTACTTGTGCAAATACAGGTGGCCAAAATATCCTCTTGTGGATCCAAAATTTCCCTACCATTGGGCACCGGAGGGAGAACCCAGTACATACTGGATGAATCAATTGAAGGATTATTTATTGGCTCATAAATTAACCGCCGAGATACCGTATTTAGAAGTATGGTATCACGTTGAATTTGAAGGACCCAGCCCGCCACCGGCTGATCAATTTGTGTCCAAAATTAAAGATCCGGAGTCTGACGATGAGTTTTATCGTCCTCCAGCGATATACGTTCCTCCGCCCAATCAGCAGGAAGTATTAGCAGCAGCGGCAGCGGCTCCATTACCTCCCTCCCCGCCGCCGGCACATCATGCACGTTTGCGGAGAGAACTAAGAGATTTGGAACAGAACGTTCAGAACTTTCCTTTTCCACCGGCACGGCCGGCACACGCTTATCCCTTGCGTGAAGTGCCAAATGGTCTGAACGCTCTGGGCCAGCCCGTGGCTATGTATGCTATTCAACCTATGAGGCCTGGGGAACTGAGAGAATTGAAACAATCACTTCCCCGTCTTCATGAGGACCCGCAGAAAGTAAGCTCAGAATTGGAACTATTTTTGGGGCCAAATGATTACACTTATGAAGAACTGATGTACATTTTGGGGCACCTATTTAGCAGAGAAGAAAGAGATCTGATTAGACAAGGAGCAATAGAATATTGGCGAGTATTGCAATTGGGAAATAACCAAGCAGTTGCTGGGGATGTTAAGTTTCCCTTGGCCCCTCCCAATTGGAATATCCAAAATGCAGATCATAGACAAAACATGAAAGATCTGAAGACAATGATAATTGAGGGAATTAAAAATGCAGTACCACAGGGTCGAAACTTAACAAAAGCCTTCGAGATAAGTCAGGGAAAAGATGAGTCCCCAGGGGATTATTGTGCTAGGTTAAGACAAAGCTTGGAGAAATATTCAGGGGTAAGATCAGACACGCCTGCCTTTGAATCTATGTTAAAAATGCAGTTTGTGGCGGGAGCTTGGCCAGATATTCAAAAGAAGATTCAGAAGATAGATAACTGGGGGGCACAGGGGATTACTGAGTTGATTCGAAATGCCCAACAAACTTTTGTGAATAGGGATGTGATTAAAACTAGACAGAAATCTCAAATGATGTTGGCGGCAGTACAGAGCGCTGCTAAAAATGAAGTGAGAAAATCAGGAGAAAAGGATCAACCGAGGAAAGAGGCGTCTGGAGGAAGGGGTAGAGGATTCCCTCCCAGAGGGAGACCTTTTAGAGGGAGAGGGATGAGCACTAATAGAGTAGGTATGGGTCGTAACTGTTTCAGGTGTGGCAAGCATGGTCACTTTGCATGCGAGTGCCAGAACAGTCACCCTGAGAGAAGTTACGCTCTATATGAAGATTAGGGAATTTCTGGCTCCTTTAAAAGGACCTACGGGGAGCCACTGGTAAATATAAAAGTAGGTCCAGACCGTCAGGAACTAACTTTCCTGATAGACACAGGGGCAAGTCGTACCTCGGTATGCAAGCCCATAAATGAAAGGATGCAAGGAAAAGAAACTATTCTGGTAACTGGAGTGAGTGGGAAGCAAAATAGAGTGAGAGTTTTGGAAGAGGTAGAAATGAGTATGGATGGGATAGAAGTTTATAGTAAGGTGTTGTATATACCAGAGTCAGGAGTGAATCTGTTGGGGAGGGATCTCATGCCAGCGTTTGGATTCCAGTTGAGAGATAATAGTGGGATAAGAATGTGTGTTCTGAAGGAAGAGGATGTAGAACGAATTCATGATGATGTTTGGGCAGATGGACAAAATGTGGGGAAGATGGAAATAAAACCTATCGAGATTAAGGTGCAGCCAGGGATTGTTAAAAGTTGGACACCCCAATACCCAATGAGCAAGAAGGGTAGAGAAGGATTGAAGCCTGTAATTGATCAATTGTTACAGCAAGGATTATTGGAACCAACCATGTCCCCTTTTAACTCTCCTATCTTGGCTGTACTAAAGAAGGACGGAAAGCATAGGCTAGTGGTGGATCTGAGGGGGGTCAATAGAATTGTAATACCACGTTTCCCGGTGGTACCTGATCCCTATACCATTTTGGGTCAGATACCTCCTAAGGATGGGTGGTTTACAGTTATTGATTTGAAGGATGCTTTTTGGGCATGTCCGCTTGAAGAGGGGAGCAGAGATTTGTTTGCTTTTGAATGGAGTGATCCTGAAAGTGGGAGGAAACAACAATTGAGATGGACAGTATTGCCTCAAGGGTATATAGAAAGTCCTTTGTTGTTTGGTCAGGCTTTGGAAGAGAAGTTGCAGACTTTTTCAAAAGAGCCGGGGTAAGTTTGATTCAGTACGTGGATGATTTGCTGTTGTCAGGAGAAAAAGAAGTAAAAGTTAGGGAGAGTTCAGTGGCTTTATTGAACTGGTTAAAGGAGCAAGGATTGAAGGTGTCAAAGGAGAAGATTCAATTTGTAGAGAGAAAAGTGAAGTATTTAGGACATTACATCATGCAAGGAGTCAGGAGTTTGGATCCTGAAAGGGTGAAAGGATTGATGAGTTTAGCTCCACCAAGGAACAACCACTAACGGAGGTTAGAAAAGCCTTGGGATTAGTTGGATACTGCAGAGCTTGGATAGATCAGTATGCAGTGTTGGTTCAGTTCCTGAATCAGAAGTTGCACGGAGGAGGAGAGATCATTGAATGGTTGGAGGAGGATGAAGCAAGGTGGGAGGAAATCAAGAAGGCATTAGCCACCGCACCGGTGTTGGCTCTGCCTAACTTGAAACTCCCATTCCATCTGTATGTTTCTGCAAGATCAGGAGTTGCGGTAGGAGTGCTTGCTCAGAAGAGGGGGGGGCAGTTTCAGCCCGTTGCTTTTCTGAGTAAGACATTAGAACCTGTGGTAAGAGGTTGGCCTATCTGCGTGCAGGCGGTAGCCGCCACAGCTGTTTTGGTGGTAGAAAGCAGGAAGTTGACTTTTGGGGGAGCTATAGTGGTACACTATATATACATCAAGTAACCTCAGTATTAAGTCAGTTGGCTTCCACTTGGATGACTGAGGGAAGGATTTTGAAATATGAAACTATTTTGAGGACAAGTCCAGATATTATTATCGGAACTGATAAGAATTTGAATCCAGCAGAATTTTTGGAAGGAACCAGAAAAGAATGGGAGGCTGAGGATCATGATTGTTTGCTGGAGGTTGAAATTATGACAAAAGTGAGAAAAGATTTAGAGGAAATTCCGCTGGCGAAAGGGGAGAAGTGGTTTGTGGATGGCTCAAGCAGAGTTGAGGATGGCATGAGGAAAGCGGGATATGCAATAGTGACTCAGAATGGGGAGGTAATTGAGAAAGGATCATTACAAACAGGATGGTCGGCTCAGAAGTGCGAATTATATGCTCTCAAAAGGGCTTTGGAATTAGCCGAGGGAATTGATGTGACAATATGGACTGATTCTAAGTACGCTTGGGGTGTGGTTCACACTTTTGGGAAGATCTGGCAAGAAAGAGGGTTTATAAAATCAGATGGGAAACAGATAGAGCAACTCCAGCTAGTAGAAGAAGTGTTAGAGGCTTTACAATTACCACAGCAGGTAGCCATTGTTCATGTAAATGCACACCAAAAGGGGAATGGTCTGGAGGTTGTTGGAAATAGATGGGCAGATAAGTGGGCAAAAGAGGCAGCTGGGGAGGTAACTCTACAAATGGTATCAGTACCCATGTTGCCTGAAGAGCCCGAAGACAAATGGGAACCAGATGGAACTGTAATAGAGAGATTAGAAAAGGAAGGGTGCAGGAAAACAGAGAAAGGATGGATGACTGGGAATGGAGAAACAGTTTTGTCAGAAACACAAATGAGAAATGTAATGCAGTATTTACATGAAGGGAGTCATTGGGGAACTGAAGCTTTAGTACAAGCTGTCAAGCCGGTGTATTGGAGTCTGAACATGTGGACAATTGCTCATTCCATTTGCTGGAAATGTTTGATATGTCTAAAAGTTAATAAAAGTGCATCCAGAAAAACAGAGAAAGGGGAGCGGCCTTTAGCAGCTTGGCCGTTCCAGAAGATACAAATTGATTACACTGAATTGCCACCTAGTGGTGGATGGAAATATCTGTTGGTAATTAAAGATCACTTAACAGGGTGGATAGAAGCCTTTCCCACTAAACAAGCTACCGCTTCCATGGTAACAAAAATTCTGCTAGAACAAATAATACCTAGATATGGCATGTTTGAAGTAATAGACTCCGATAGGGGCACACATTTTACACAAAAAATTCTTCAAGAGATAATGAGGGCTATAGGGGTGAGATGGGACTTACACACCCCTTGGCATCCTCAGTCTTCAGGGAAGGTTGAAAGGGGAAACTCAGAAATTAAGAAACACTTGACAAAATTACAGTTGGAGAATGGGTTACCTTGGACCAAAAACTTGCCCCTAGCTCTGTTGAGAGTTAGGACTTGTCCAAGAAAGGACGTGGGGGTTTCACCTTTTGAAATGTTAATGGGTCGCCCTTACTTGACAACCTTTGGGGAACCTATACCTGAATTCAGGGATATGTTTGTGAGAAAATATTTGCAGACGCTGTCCAGGTCTTTATTATCTCTTCGTAAACAGGGACTTTTAGCACAACGACCACCACTAGTAGGAAGTCAACATCCCTATGAAGTTGGTGATTGGGTGCTTGTGAAGACTTGGAGAACTGAGAAATTGCAACCTAGCTGGGAAGGACCATATCAAGTACTCCTGACGACTGAGTCTGCTGTCCGGACGAAGGAAAGTGGATGGACTCATCATAGTCGTGTGAAAGCAACTCCAGAACCTGAGAAGCCCTGGAGAAGTCACCCAGTGGAAGGACAACCCTTGAAACTGACTCTTAAAAGATAAAATCATGCGTCTGTTTCTGTGTACTTTAACTGTACTTGTGAATATTTTTGTCTTACAACAGGTTAAAGAAGCAGAAACCGGACAGTCTCAGCATGTTCAGAGAGCAGGGGATCTTGGAGAAGATCTCTGGGCAGACAATTGCTACATTAAAGATATAAGAGCAACGGCGAAAGGTCTAAATATTACTAATTGTTGGTTATGTATGCATTTGCCTGGGAAAGCTGAAAAAGGGGTTATTCTACATGGAGTACCTTTGACAAAACAAATGATGGCGAATGGAGGGGAACGTAAAAAGGAGTTTGGGAGAAATATGACCAGGAAGGTATTCCTTCAATTGCGAGAGACAGCTCATGTTTGTTTTAGAAGAAATACTACTGGGGGAATCTTCCTGGGAGATTGGGAAAGGTGTAATAAAACATTTATAATGCCCACAACATGTTTTAATACCAGTAAAACAAAATCCTATGACTGTACAAATGATCTTCAACCCTTCTATATATATTATTGTGAAATGTGTATGTATTTTGAGGACATGATCAATTGGACAAGGATTTCTAATGCTACTTGGGCCATGGATGACAGCAAGTGGTTGTTATGTGGGAAACATGCCTATAGAGAAGTACCAAAATTGTGGTCAGGAACTTGTACCATGGGGTTTGTGTTACCGGTAATATATAAATTAGATAACCTATCCAACACCCGAATCAGAAATAAAAGAGAGTTAGATTCCGGAGTAAATCCGGGATCCTGGTGGGGTGGTATGGGAAGAGCTCTAATTGCACCTCTAGGCATTGGGTTAAATTACCAAGACATTAAACAATTGAATAACTTTACCATTGCAATGTTTAATGACACCATAAAAAGTATAAAAATGATTAATGAAGAATTGTCCGAGGTTAGACAAGTTGCATTGCAGAATCGCTATGCTTTAGACATAGTGCTTGCTGTGAAAGGGGGTGTCTGTGCCTTAATACATTCTCATTGCTGTACTTATATACACAATTATGAACCAAATATAACTAAAACTGTACATGAAATGGAGACCAGGATAAATGAATATCAGAAGCAGTGGGATGGTGATTCAGGATCATAGTGGGACATGCTATGGTCTTGGCTTCCCGATGGATCATGGTGGAAATCGATAATAACCACTCTAACAATTATAGTAGTAATTTTGGTTAGTTTAGGCTGCTGTATCCAATGTATTCCAAACTTAATAAATATGTGCATACAATCTTTAGGGGAAATTAGATTCACAAATAAAAAGAAAGAACTCATTTTATATAGTCAATCAGAAGAAATGTTAATGCAAGTTAGTAAAGATCTCTGTGCTTTTGAAACAAAGTGTAACCAGAAGAGGAGGGATTGTGATAAGTGAAATAATGTAATGCTACTTTTGCTTCTGTAAATTTGCTTACGCTTAGAGTTGCTTACAAAAGCATGTATTTTGTAACCTTCCGGAAGATAAGGATTAGAACAATATGAACCATTTTGTATACGTGTGTGTTTCAAAAGCAGCGCCAGTACTGATAGAGGAACCTTCAACAAACAGTTTGTGGTCTGGGGAATGTTGATGGGCAATAAGTGTCCCTGGAAGGTGTGAGGTTTGATGACGTCTGTGAACCAAGCCCTCGTACGATGGGGCAGGGGAATTAGGGTATAAGTATGCTGTGCAAAGTGTGCTCGGGGTTCCATCCAGCTGCCTTGGATGTGAACCCGCTTCTGCAGAACCGCAATAAAACCAGAGAGAAAACTCAGATTCGTGTCGTGTCAGTCTCTCGTACGAGTGCAATCTCACAGGGATAACATTGTTTACCCTAACTGGTTTTGGTAAAATAATAAATATGTAATCATAGTTCATAAGTTAAAGTGTCTGCAACTTTAAATATGGGAATGTAATTAGGGAAGTGGTTGTGAAAGCACTTTAAAAGAAGCAAGACGACAGCTTGCTCTCGCTCTGGCTTTGATGATCCCTAATTACTGCATGGACTCAAGACTGCTTTGCTCGAACGGGAGAGATAAACAAAGGACTGATTTGTAAGTGAACTGACTTAGGATATTCTGCACGGATTTTGCTAACTGAATATCCTTGAATGGACTGACTAAATGATACATGAGTAATGGACTGTTATTTTGACTATGCTATGAACTCATAATGGAATAAACTATATTTTTGATAGCACAAGCGTATCTGTTATTTTTACTGTATGTTAATAAACATACAAGCTTAGCTCACTCATTTATCTGTAGGCCTATCTGACTAACGCTGCACATTCTGTTTAGCTTGTCTCCCTAACCCTGGTTGGGGAACCCAGGCTTAACACGTACTATTGACACTTGATTTGGCAGTTGCAGGGCCTCCAGAACCTGTTCCACAAGCTGTAACTTGTTTCCCATCAGCCCTGATAAAACCCCTCTCCTGCCAGATCTTACCAAAGGTATGGACCACACCCCAGGCATATTTGGAATCAGTCCAAATTGTCACATCAATTCCTTCAGCCAAATCCAAAGCCCTCTTCAAAGCAACTGCAAATCCTGACTTCCTCTTTCCTTCCTTAACCCTGCTTGATCCATCCACAAACCATCTCTCCCCTCCTTTCAAAGGAGTTTCTTCCAGATCCTCCCTCACTTTTGTCATCAGATCTACTTGCAACAAACAATCATGATCCTCAGCTTCCCACTCCTGTCTTCTTCCTTCTAAAAATTCTGCTGGATTCAAATTCCTGTCTGTCCCAATCACTACATCAGAGCTGGTTCTCAAAATGGTCTCATATTTGAGAATCCGTCCTTCTGTCATCCAAGCTGTTGCCAACTGACTTAGCACAGAAGTAACCTGGTGGGGTGAATGCCCTACAAGCCCCCCCCCCAAAGGTTAACTTCCTTCTCTCTACCACCAACATAGCTGTAGCAGCCACAGCCTGCACACACACCGGCCATCCTCTCACCACCGGCTCCAGAGTTTTGCTCAGAAAAATGATGGGCTGGTTTTGCCCCCCGCTTTCTTCTGCACCAACACTCCTAGTCCCGTTCCCTGAGCTGCTGACACATACAGATGAAATGGGAGCTTCAAATTGGGCAAAGCCAAAACCGGTGCGGATGACAATGCCTTCTTTAAAACTTCCCATCTCTCATCATCTCCCTCTAACCATTCTATACTCTCTCCTTTCCCTACTAGCTTCCTGTGCAAGGATTGGGCTAACACAGTGTATTGGTCTACCCAAGCTCTTCAATCCAGGAGCTTTATTTCACCTCCTTTTCCACAAACTGGATCTTTTCCCTTGAAACTGTCAATCCCTGCTCCTTCAGCCAATTTAGCAAAGCTACAGATGCTGCTCTGACCTCATTCTCTTTCTCCCCAGTCAGCAACAAATCATCCACATATTGAATCAACATAAAAGACACTAACTTTCCAAAGCCTGTCCAAATCTTCCACTCTCAGGATCATTCCATTCAAATGCAAACAGGTCTCTACTTCTGTCCTCAAGGGGGCATGCCCAGAAGGCATCCTTCAGATCAACCCCTCTCTCCCCCTTCTACTCATTGAATACTGTGGGGTCCAAAGCTTTGTCACCCCAGGCTGCACTTGAATCTTGATAGGCTGAATGTTCATTCGCCCTGCCTTCTCTCCTCCTGCCCAGACCTTATCTGAAATTGCTCTCTCATCTTCCACAGTCATCTTCCACATCCTTACTCCCTTCCCAGTATCCCACAGCTGGATACCAAACACAGGCAACAGATCTCTGCCTAGCAAATTCACTCCAGCAGCCTCAGTCACCACTTCATTCATTTCCAATCTGATTTGTTCAAACACCCTCACATCCTGTGATTTTCCACTCACCCCCACTACTTTTATCATTTTTCTTGATCTATGAGCACCCTTTATCGGGTCACACACAGAAGCCCGGCTTGCGCCGGTGTCTATCAGGAACAGCCGCTCCTGATAGTCAGGACCCACTGAAATGTTTACCAATAGCTCCCCGCTGGTCCTCTTAAAGGAGCTGGAATATCCCTAATCATCATACAATGCATAACTCCTCTCCTCCCGGTTGGTAGGACACTCGCGCGCAAAGTGTCCTTCCTTCCCATATCTGAAGCAACTCCTATCCATTCCAGGCTGTCTCATTCCCATCCTCTGAAACCTCTTCCTCTGAAACTTCCTTGCATTCCGCCTTGCCTTCTCTCACCCTGGCCTCCCATTGCCCCCCTTACACAATCCACACTTTTCTTCACCTCATTCTTAGCTGCAGCCTCCACAGCTGAAACCATCATCTGTGACCTCTGTCTGGTTTTTACAGTGTCTCTCTAGTTCTAACTGTTCAACCACCTCATGAGCATTCTCATGAAGTTTTGGAAGAGTCTTTTTCAATTCTCGCAACTCGGCTGGTTTTATGGGGGCAGCCACAAAGACTGTCACTGGGTTGCCTGCAGCATTGATCCCATTAGGAACTTCCCTAAGAGGAAATGCATCCACTTCAGGTTTTTCTCTGAAGGGAAAATTTTGAACACTTCTCTTCTCAACTGTTCCACTTCTTTTCTCAGTCGCAGATAGGGGCAGCTGAGGAGGGGGTTGTGCCACCAGCAATGGCGGTGGTGCCATAAGCACGTTGGCGGGCGCGTTATTCAAATTAGGATTTGCGGGTGGCAGACTCTGCAGCCAATCGTCTGTCTCACTCTCATTGTCTTTTTGTTGAGACATGTATTGACCCTCGATTGGAGGGACGGGACCTTCAAATTTCACATGCTATGTATGCAATTTGAGTGGTCATTTTGTGTTGGAGAATATAGTCTCTCAATTTGGTTATCCAATAGGTACTGGTTTCCCCTCAGGACTCCAGTGATATGGAAATTTAGGATCAATCAGAGGATATTTTGGCCATCGGTCTCGACAAAGATAAATCATGTTTTTCTTTTCGAGATGTCTGGTGAATTCCTTTAGATTTGGGGAGAACCTACTGCTGGAGTAGTTGTCCCAGAGGCGAATCTACCGGAATTGATTTCCTGCCATTGTCAGTTTTTCCCTGTCCTAGATAGGCTTCTTCCTGGTCTCCAAGACCCTTGCTTTGTCCCTTTCCCATCTCTACTCTTTCAGACTCCCAGAGCCTTGACTCACCAGTCCAGTCCTCCAGCAGACGCTGGATTCCCCCAGGGAGTTTAAGGACCTCTTCCCCCCCTTTTCTTTTTCTGACTGCAAATGAAAGGAACAAAGTTTTACCTGATCACTCCAGACCTCCGAGGTAGTGGATGTGTGGGCATCCCCAACTCAGGCTTTCCTCTATTCTCTTTTCGATAGTCCCAGACTATCAGACGGCAAAATGCTGCTTCCGAGGATCGTCTGGATTTCCAGTCGCCTCTGGAGCCGACCAGAATTCGGAGAGGAGGCACCTCTCAACGGGAGGTCGTGGCCACTATTCATCTAGTCCCTGGCTTCCAGAAGACCACTGTTGAGGGTCCTGGCTGGCTCACCAAATTGTGATGTGGGGGCTTGAAAAACCACCAAAGATTCAATATTAATCCAAGGAAAACAGCTTTATTGTAGCATTTCTGCAGAAACGGGTTCCTGCCCTGGCAGGTGGGAGGAACGCAGAGCAAAGTTTGCATTCTATTTTATACCCTAACCTACCCATTCTATGATAGCTTGGTTTACAATCTATCTATTGAATTTCAGTATACAATTCATTACCTAATATGGGACATCAGGAAGTTAGATGCTTCCTAACATGTACATATTTTCCCAGAGCACAACATGTGATTGTTCAATGTTTCAATACTCCCTCTTGCAGTAGAAAAGTATCAAACTCGCAGCTTTGAAGTTTGAGTCACAGTTACACAATACACAATGGATTTTATTCATGTTTTCCTCTTACATACCTATTGAATCCTTCCCAGGCATCAGGGATAGACAGATGTTGTTCTTTGATGGTATTAAAGCAGCAGTGGGATTCAAATATTTTTATCATCAATTTGGTGGGCATGGCTTGGTGAGTGCACTTTGCGCACGTGCACACCCTTTGTGTGCATGCATGTGCCAAACGCGCACTTTGCGCAGGCGCAGAAGTGTTCTAACTCACCTCCTGCAAGCCTGCACAATCCCAGTCACTTCAGCAGTTGCTTCATGGCATTCTTCTATGCCGCACAAAGCAGCTGCACTTCAAATTCAAAGGATAAAGGCAGGGATTCTACCAGTTTGCACCTATTCGCTAGAACCGGTTGTTAACATTCTAAGCAGTTCAGAGAACCAGTTGTTAGAAGAAATTACTGGCCTAATCCTGTAAGGAAGGCGGGAAGGAAACATTCTGGTGTTGCTTACAGAAACTGCCTCTCCGTTAACCCTTATTACATTCTTGACAGGACTAGACTTCCTGTCTCTGGAACTTCTCTGGAGTTTTTTTCCCCTTCTTTGCCGGTACTTTGCTTGTGTGGAGTGACCATTCAAAGTTACAATGGCACTGAAAAAAGTGACTTATGACCATTTTTCACACTTGCGACTGTTGTAGCATCCCCACAGTCATGAGAGGCCAGGCAAGGAGAAGCGTGCCTCGATGTGAGTGATATTGAGTTAGCCACACCCAGCCAATAACATGACCAAGCCACATCCACCAATGACATGACCAACAAGCTATGCCCACCACTTAAGCCACGCCCACAGAACCGGTTGTTAAAAAATTTGAATCCCACCCCTGGATAAAGGTAAGTATGGAAGCCCAAGTGGGCAGGCAGGCCCAACATCAGAGCAGCAGAGATAACTGATTCAGTCTCTGCTGCTCATCACTGCTACCAGCTCTGCAGAACCGGGCCGAACCAATAGAATACCACCACTGTTTTAAAGGTACCGTTGGAGGATATCAGCTTTTCCAAGTAAAGCTGCCTTTTGCAATTAATTTGGGGTGATTTTGTCAAGGCCAATGGGGTACAAGTTAGTACTCTAGTTGTTTATTTATTAAAGTTATACACTACTCAACTCACTATCAAGCGACTTCTCTATCAAAACTCCTCTCTTGCTTTTCCAGGAACGGGTCTGCAATGCTTTCATATCTCAGTTTTTCTTTGTGGTTACCTTGATTTCTTTTTTTAAATTTAAAATTACCAAGTTTGAAAAGCATCGGTTTAGGGTAGCCGAATTCAGAAGAAGTGGGATAGCTGCAGTAAAACTGATATCTTTTCATAAAAATTGGTCACCACATTATAAAAAAAGATGTTGACGCTCTAGAAAAAGTGAAGAGAAGAGCAACCAAGATGATTAGGGGACTGGAGACTAAAGCATATGAAGAATGGTTACAGGAACTGGGCATGGCTAGTCTAGTGAAGAGAAGAACCAGGGGAGACACAATAGCAGTCTTCCAATATTTGAGGGGATGCCACAGAGAGGAAGGGGTCAAGCTTATTTTGCAAAGCACCTAAAGGCTAGACAAGGAATAATGGAGGGAAACTGAACAAGGAGAGATTTAACCTGGAAATAAAGAGAAATTTGCTGTCAGAAAGAACAATCAACCAATGGAACAGAAGTTGCCTTTAAAAGTTGTGGGAGCTTCATCACTGGAAGCTTTCAAGAAGAAACTGACAGCTATCTGTCAGAAATGGTACAGGGCAGGGGTGTCAAACTCATGGTCCATGGGCCGGATGCTTCAAGTGTTTGCCATGCCCACTCCCCACTTAGCTAAAGGGGGGGGAAGTTAGGATATATCACATGACACATGTCATCACAAGTTTGATGCCGCTGATATAGGACCTCCTGATTGAGCAGATGGTTGGATTATTTGATCAACAAACACGTACATATTTCTATTCTTATTCTATTAATTTGTTGAGCAGATGGTTGGATTATTTGATCAACAAACACGTACATATTCTATTCTTATTCTATTAATTTGTTTGCCACTTCTGATTTTTTTTTTTTTTCTGTAGCCTTTTAGCCACCAAGCATAAACTGGCACAAGAATAACAATTCCATTCTTAAGGAAGGACATCTTGGTCCATAAAGAAATATATGGAATACTAGATTTATATAGGTAGGCAAACAAAATATTACACAATTGATTAAATCAGAGTTCTCAGCCCAACCTTCTAGTTCCGGGAGCCAGAACTCCCTTCCCACTCATACAGGCCTAGACAATCCACAGGGTCACAGATCTACAAGCCATAGATATGAACTGTGGTTTAAGAAACTTCCCCATCATTACAGCCTTCCCTTTTTACATATATTTAACTACTGACCCAGGCTGGTCCCGTTTTCTCTACTTATGCTGCCAATTAACTCAGAAGTTATTATTAGGATATTATCCAAGTCATAGAATCTGTCAGAATGTAAAGATGAGACAAGGCAAATCTCTTGCAATTGCAGTGGGCTGGGGGCCAACCATAATCACTGCTTGCTGGCACTTGTTACTCTCGGATTAAAAGGGAACTGGGTAATCTAACCATCAAACTGTAGATGGATACCAAGAAGTTCCGTGTAGAAGGAAGGAAAGAATAGAAAGAGGAAAAGTGGGGTAAGGTAGGGTAGAGTGGGAGGAAGGATGGAAGGAAAAAAGGATTAATAGAAAGAGGAAGAGTAGGGTAGGGTAGAAGGAAGAGAGAAAGGAAGGAATAAAAAGGAAGAGTAGGGTAGAGTGGGTGGTAGGAAGGACAGATGGATGGAAGAAAGGAATAGAAAGAGGAAAAGTGGAGTAAGGTAGAATAGGGTGGAAGGAAAGAAGGATTAATAGAAAGAGGAAGATTAGGGTAGGGTGGGTGGGTGGGCAGGAGGAAGGAAAGGAAAAAGAAGAGGTAGGGTGGAAGGAAGGAAGGAAAAAAGAGAAAGAGTAGGGTAGGGTGGGAGGAAGGAATAGAAAGGAAGAGTAGGGTAGGTAGGGTGGGAGGAAGAAAGGAAAGGAATAAAAAGAGGAAAAGTAAGATAGGGTAGGGTAAGTGGGAGGAAGGAAGGAAGTATAGAAAGAGGAAGGGACTGGAAGGAGGAAAGGAAGGAGGGAAAATTATTATTTAATTTCAGATTGCAAATGTCCCACCTGGCAGTTCTTCTGCCTCTAGTCAACCTATTTACATCTGCAAAACTGTTTTTGAGACTGACTGAGAGAGAGAGAGAGAGAAGACAAATTTTACTGAGCACAACAAACATTAACATTTTGAAATGTTACATCCAACTTAGGACTCCTGAAACATTCTGCTATTTTTTAGACATATCCCAGGTTTTGAAGTGGTAAGTAACATCTGTTGTTGGATATCGAGAAGACATTTTCACCACTTTGAGATTCCCCAGAGGAGCAGAGTCTTTCTTCAGGATCTTTTGGAACAGAGTTTTGAGCGATTTCTGCAAAGAAAGGCTGGGGCAATCAAGATTAGAGCCACTTGTTGCTAAGATGGCCGACAATTTGGAAAACACTTCCATATCCTGTCTTTCCCCAGAACCTGAAAACTTCAGTCCATACCTGTTCTTTATTGAGCTAGAACTGCTTTCAGAGAGGTGAGCTGAGCTAACCAACCAAGCATGGTATGGACAGTGGTTCCTCAGGCTGATGTTTGTGCATTCTGCCCGCACGTTGTCAACACTGCCGTGGAATCAGTGGCCTTCTTGTGGGTTCAAATCTCTCTTTGGGTTGGGATCTCTTGAGGAAGCCAAACCAAACTCGAAAAACAGGGCCTCTTCCTTAGTCACCTGAGGACTTTGCCCCAGTTGACACAAAGCCATAGGGAGTGATGATCTTTGGCAAATGGGGCAGAGACAATGTGGCTCAGGTGACAGAATCAACAGGTATATAGTTCAGCCCCAGATTCACCTCGAGTCTGGAGTAGCAGGTCAGAAAGGACCCTGGTGGGAAGCAGTGACAGGCCTTGATTTTGTTCCTCGACATCTCTAGCTCTTGGGGCATCTTTGCCAAAGCCTTCACCTTGCCCAAGCACCGATGCTCTTCCAGGAGACCCGAGGAAGGAATGATGAGTTCGGGGATACGATCTGGAGTCACCATATACCTGAAAAAGTCTCCAGAATGTTGCTTTCTGGGAGAGCTGCTGAGGGATCGTGCGTGGTTCTGAAAGGCCATTCTTTTTTCCCCCTTGAAAAATTACAAATCGCTTCCAGCCGTCCCTCTTGAGTCATCAGACTGCTCCACAGCCCATTTGGCCATCTCTCTTGGGCTCTTTTTATACACTTGGCTTCAAATCTCCTCGCTCTGGTGACGTCTGCAGCCAATGGGTGGGACATACATTATGCTCTTTGTTTAGGGATGGTACCCCCTGTAGCAAACAGTGGAATCCTATCATCCTATGCTCCAACTGCTGACTCACATTCTCAAGGGAGGCTTAAGCAGGGTGGACTCTGAGAAGGATGGCGTTTGACTTTGAGACAGGAGAAAAAGATGCCAAGAAACCAACAAGGGCATTGTGGAACATGGCACAGAAGCCCAGAGAAGACATTGGCAAAGAAAAGGTGAGTCAGGCTGTACCCTTCAAAAGCAGGGAAGATTAGAAAAGGATCTATGACACCCCCCCCACCCCAATCTTCTTTTCACCATGAAATCAATTTATACAAAGTTGAAGAATGACATGAAAACATTTTTCAAATACCTAAATGGATATCACACAAAAGGTCACAAAACACAACCTGTTTTTTATTGTTCCATAGAGCAAGAAATGGAGGAACGGATTTTATGTAAGAGGAAGGTGGATTATCCTTAAAGGTCAGGAAACATTCCCAACCAAAAACCAGTTCAGAGCTAAACTGGATCTTGTGAATGGAGGAGGAGGAGGACAGACAGCTACTCAAATGAGTAAGAATTTGTTCTGGACACTGAAAAATAAATCCTACAAGGATAGATGGAGGGGTAATGTAAGTCTTTCAAGGGAGTCCAGAAGAAGAAAACTAAAACCAAAAATGCCAATACAAGTAGTGGCCACAATTGAAACCAAAATTTATGATCCTAAGCAAGAAAGTTGCTAAGTGAATTTTACCCCACTTGACCAGCTTTCTTTCCACAATTGTTAAGGGAATCCGTGCAGTTGTTAGTAACACAGTGTTAAATGCATCTGGCTTCCCCATTTCAGAAGGCTGCAAAAAAGGATCACATGGCCCCAGGACATTGTAGATACGAGTCAGTTGCCAAGCGGCTGATTTTTGATCATGTGACCATGGAGATGCTACAATGGTCATGTGAAAAATGGCCATGTCACCTTTTTCAGTGCCACTGTAACTTTGGTCACTAAATCAACTGTTGTAAGTCAAGAACTATCCATATTCATCTCTGTTTTTGGTTTATATTGCATGCCTGTTCTAATCTTGCATAACCTCAGAGTCTCTGTGAGATTGTTATCCTGGACATTTGATTATATATAAACAAAAGGATGCTTTTATTGGTTCTTAATATTGTCAACTCTCCAGTCTTGAAAGCTAGGTGTTCCTCAGATTTATAAATCAGTGTAATGAATGAATAATGAATAAGTATTTGATTAGGAACAATCATCAAAGCCTATTGTTTTTTTAATGGGCTCTGTTCCTATAAGAATTCAGCAAGAGAAAGCCCCTGGCTGATTCACCTAGGCCAGAGGTCTCCAAACTTGGCAACTTTAAGACTTGTGGACTTCAACTCCCAGCATAGCTGGCTGGAAATTCTGAAGTGGCAAACAAAAGTTTGGGGACCTCTGATCTAGGCTCAGAAATTGAGCAGGATGAGGCTTCTATCTGATTAAGTTACTGAGTGGGATCTCAAGCAACCGAGAAGTAGGTAGAATTTAAAATATGCAAAAAAAGAAGTAGTTGCAAACTACTATTTCCTAAAGCAGTTGTTGAGTTCAACCAAAAGGATTCCTCGCCTTTTTTTTTCCAGATAATATATTCAGTTCTACATTAGCCAACCCCCTTTAGCATAGTCAATCAATGCAGTTGAGATACTTAAGGTCTAGAGCAGGGGTGTCCAACCTTGGCAACTTTAAGACTTGTGGACTTCAACTTTGTTGGCTGAGGAATTCTGGGAGTTGAAGTCCGCCAGGCTTCCAGGGGCCAAGGTTGGAGACGGCCTGCTCTAGAGAATATTAGGTTTGAACTCAGAAACCTGAATTGAGTAAAGGACGGATAAATAAAGGCCAGGCAAACTGAGAAATTGTGAGTTCTTGCCCTGTCTTAAGCCACCTGGGTGATCCTAGGCCAGTTCTTCCTCTTGGCCCTAGGAAATAAACAATGGCAAACCACTTCCAAACCTTGCAAAGAAAAGTGAAGGAATTTGTCCAGGCGCTTCCAGGAGTCAAAAAAACTGCTGGAAAACCACACCAAATGTGTCACACAAACATACCCACTATCAATTTGTCTTTCATGTGACCAGCAGGCTATTAAGCAACCTGCATGCAACCACTGCCAGCTGCTCCCAGTATTAATAATCCAGCAAAGACTTAGATTCAGTCCCCTTTAAGCCCCATTTTCTCCTACACCCTAGCCAGCCAAATAATATCCCACTGCCCAAACTTCCTAAATGCAACATCCAAGGGGACAGCTTCAGGATTGCAACCCATCAGACTAAAACCACCTTCCCCGTTTGATTGCCATATTCTTGAATGTGAGGTGCTTATCATTTTGCATGGTTGCTTAACTAAATCAGTTCAAGATCTCTCAACTGCATTCACAATGGCCTGTTGTGGTTGGTGAGTTTAGCAAGAGTCAGCATTTCAGAGTTTAGCACCTGGTATATACACCCAACCCTTATTTGAAGCCCCTTTCTTACAACCTATCCTTAAGTATTTTGAGGATCAGGAACAGAGGCAGGCTTTGATGAAGAGGGAAGCTGGCTAACTAAAGGCTGGATGATTGCACCTGGGGTTGAGTCTATTTAAACCTAATTGAAAGGTTGAACTTTGCTTACTTTTTTTTTTCACTTCTACTTACCATGGAACAGAAAGGAGAAAAGTCCTTGTCCCAGGTATTGTTACTGCATTTATATTATATCATTGGAGAGGAGAACAGAAAAACAAGAAGTTTGTGAGAGACATTTCAGCAAGTAATAGTGCTGTTGGTATTTGCTTAGAGCTCGAGTTGAAAGAGGAAAGATTATTAATGGGAAAGGGTTTGGGTCAGTCCTTCCCTCTCAGCCCCAAAACCAGGTGCTGTTGGTGGAAGAACTTCTATATTCTCCCATTGGGAAATTTTCCTTCTAAACCAGGGGTCTTCAAACTTGACAACTTTAAGACTTGTGGACTTCAATTCCCAGAATTCCTCCTCCAGGCATGTTAGCTCAGGAATTATTGGGAATAATAAGGCTTAAACAAGGCTTAAACTTGGCAAGTTTGAAGACCCTTGCTCAAAACCAATGTTTCTCAACCTTGGCAATTTTAAGTGGTTATGGACTTCATTTCCAAGAATTCTTTAGCCAGCATGCTGGCTGGGGAATTCTGGGAATTGAAGTATCTGCATCTTAAACTATTCAAGAGCAATGGTGGTTTCCTTGGATAATTTGCCTCTCAGAGTAACTTGCAATGGCCCATTGACCAGTTAATTAGTATTCTATCTAACCTGGTTACTTGTAAGCTTCTTAAATGTTTTAATGTGTTAGCAGCTGACTTCTGTTTTTCTGAACTTCCCTTCTAGATTTCTACATTTCCCCTCAAAGAAAGCCCAGAAGCCACCTGGAAAGTATGTTTTAAAATAATAAAATGGTTTTGGCCACTGAGGTTACTGGTAAGTTGCCTTCCTCCCCCTTGGGTTGGGGCTGGGAGGGGAAATAATGGCTCTGGAAAATAGGGAGAGGTGGAAGTTTTAGGCAAAAAACATCTCTGGTCAAGCTTTCATTTTCAGCCAAGTATCCTGGGTGGTGATTTGGAAAATGAGTAAGGAATGACTTGTTTTGTTTTGTTTTAGGGTTTCCTGCATGTTTGCCTCCATTACTGGAAGCTGCATGGGCACTTGGCAAAAAAAGGCCCTGTGTCCTACCATGCCTTTTAGATTATCCTGCTTTCTCTAAGTTGGCCATGTTTCAGATGTGTGGACCATAATTCTTAACAATGGCCATACTGGCAGGGGAATTCTGAAAGTTAGAAATGCACACATTTGAAGAGTGCCCTAGTTGGGGTGGAGTCTTTTACATCCTAGAGCAGATGGCAAATTTTAAGCGTCTTAGATTGGAAGCTTGAGGGACCTGAAGGAATTTGTCCAGGTGCTTCCAGGAGTCAAAAAAAAAAACAAAAACTGCTCGAAAACCACACCAAATGTGTCACACAAACATACCCACTATCAATTTGTCTTTCAGTGACCAGCAGGCTATTAAGCAACCTGCATGCAACCACTGCCAGCTGCTCCCAGTATTAATAATCCAGCAAAGACTTAGATTCAGTCCCCTTTAAGCCCCATTTTCTCCTACATCTTGCTCTAGCCAGCCAAATAATATCCCACTGCCCAAATTTCCTAAATGCAACATCCAAGGGGACAGCTTCAGGATTGCAACCCATCAGACTAAAACCACCTTCCCCGTTTGATTGCCATATTCTTGAATGTGAGGTGCTTATCATTTTGCATGGTTGCTTAACTAAACCAGTTCAAGATCTCTCAACTGCATTCACAATGGCCTGTTGTGGTTGGTGAGTTTAGCAAGGGTCAGCATTTCAGAGTTTAGCACCTGGTATATACACCCAACCCTTATTTGAAGCCCCTTTCTTACAACCTATCCTTAAGTATTTTGAGGATCAGGAACAGAGGCAGGCTTTGGTGAAGAGGGAAGCTGGCTATAACTAAAGGCTGGGATGATTGCACCTGCGGTTGAGTCTATTTAAACCTAATTGAAAGGTTAGTCTATTGAAAGTTACGATGGCACTAGAAAAAGTGATGTATGACTATTTTTCACTATGTATGACTATTTTTCACTATGTATGACTATTTTTCACAACCAGTGCAGCATCCCCATTTTGTAATCAAAATTCAAATTATTGCCAACTGGCTCATTTATGACCTTCGCAGCATCCTGGAGCTGCGCAGCGTCATGCTTTTGCTACTTCTGACAAAAGTGAATGGGGAAGCCAGATTCATTTTATGACCAGGTGACTAACTGCAGTAATTCACTTAACTATGGCAAGAAAGGTCATAAAATGGGGTAAAACATAGCAAATGTCTCAGCAATAAAAAATGTGAGGCTCAATTGTAAGTCAAGGACTACCTGCCTGTGCCTGGTTTTTAGGTTTACTAAGAGTGTACTTTAGGTTTACTAGCAGTATTTGTCACCACTGTAACTGAGTCCATCCACAATGGCTGCTACTCATCCTCTTCTCTTTCCCTTTTTCTTTGCAAAGAAAACTGAAGGAAATTTTCCAGGTGCTTCCAGGAGTCAAAACCTGTTTGAAACCACACCAAATGTGTCACACAAACACACCCACTATCAATTAGTCTTTCATGTGACCAGCAGGCAATTAAGCAACCTGCATGTAACCAGGGCTAACTGCTCCCAGTATTAATAATCCAGCAAAGAATTAGATTCAGTCCCCTTTAAAGCCCCATTTTCTCCTACACCTTGCTCTAGCCAGCCAAATAATATCCTGCTTTTCCCACCATTGGAGGCTTCTCCAGAGAGCTGGATCTTTGCTTAATAAAGTAGGATAATTTGAGCCAGGTCATTTGTGTCTAAAAAGCCGATTTATTCAATGATCCATTAGTTTGTTTTCTTATCTTGGGAATCTTTTCTAACACCAAAGTTCAAAAGCATCCAGACTCTTCCTATTTTGTTACTTAAAATCCTTTTACTTCCATCAGTGTCTGGAGGTAGCAAACTTGGGATGAGAAAGATGGAAAGAAATCAGATTTGTCCTTTCCTATCCAATTGGCTTTTGTAATTTGCAAGTGCCTTAATCACCACAGCTCACTTGAAACACATACACTCCAACACATCTTTATGTTGGGTGGCAAACATTTTTCCCATTTGCAAGTAGGGGAAAGTTTATTGGGAAAAGCAGAAATGGGATATTTCTTGAATGGCTCCTACAGAAAAGAATGCCAAGTCTTGTTTTCTATTGTTCCAAGTGCCAGACACAATAATAGATTTAAATTAGAGAAAGGTCCAGCTGAATTCTGGGGGGAAACTAGGATTGTAATAAACACAATTTTAAGGGAAATGCTAAGTCTCCTGCCTTGCATGTTCTCAAGATGTTTTCATTTAGATCTTTGTCCTATGTGGGAGCTGACAGTTGCTGGAAATGGCTTGTGGTGTTTTTAAACACATTAGACAAAAGGATGAATTGTTTGAGTTTGCACATTCTGCTAAATGATATTGCCTTGCTGGGTGGTGATTTGTGAACACAGCTTTGTCAGTTTGTGAAATGTGTTAATTTAGCCCGCAAAGCCAAGCAACATTGTTTAGTACAGCCTGATAAGCAGGGTTTGAACACAGCCATTGATATGTGAATGCCAGGCTAATGGGTTTCACAGAGAAATTGTTGCTTGTCACATTGTAAACTTCCTAGAGGGACCTCCTAAAGATGTCCTGAATATTTTGCAAATCACCAAAGTGGTCTTCACAAATCAGACCCTGTTTATTCAGGCTGTACTCCTTCATGAGGAATTCAGAATTAGGATTGATTCAATGCTCGAGATGAAACCGTGGAAGGGACCGTGCTTGGGGAATTTTGCAGATATACCTGCTTGGGCTAAGGAGGATTCTGCCATCAAAAATTTCTCCTTGGCTTAATTCTCTAAAATCCTGGCCAATTTAAGATTTGGGCATTTTGCATTACTTCTTGCTGTCCTCTAGGAAGACTGGCATATTCACGCGTATGCTTGCTTTACTGTTCCAGCTACAGTGGCTCCACAAGGGATGTTCCTTGCTTCGCTGCCTGTTTTTAGTGAAACCTCGTGACGGCAAGAAGCGACAGCCTGCCATTAAGCGCCTGGGCACAGTGGCTCAGATCCTCTTTGCCATCATCCCAGTCCGACTTCAGTTGGCCCTTGGCTTTTTACATACCAAGTGCCAGACCACTGAAGTTGAAGGTAAGTCAGGGAAAGACCAGTCGGGTTTTATTTTTCCCTTGTTTTTCCAAACTCTGGAAACCTTAGAAAGGATAACCAAAAATGTTTAAAGCTACATTAGGCTGGGATAGTCAGCTACGCTGTATAAACAGCTTGCTTTCCTCCCACTCTAGAAGAGAAGAGTCACACAATAATACTAGGTAACCTTTTTGTTGTCTTGTGCTGAAAGTGCACCCATAATGCAATGTGCATGACGCCCTCCCACTTGCCCTGCCCTTCTGCGCATGCATGACCCCTGTCCCTCTGCACATGCGTGACCCTCCACATGCACACATACCCCCAGTACCTCGTTTTGGGTCTAGTAGGCAGCGTGACCCCACTGTGACCTGTTTTTCCTCCCAGGAGGCTGCAGGGAGGCCTACTAGGCCCAAAATGGGGAGCAAGGGGGAGGGGCTGTGCCGCACTGCCCTGCACTCTCTGCCCCCTGTGCATGCACACGCTTCTTCTGCCTGTGCCCCAACCCTGCGCATGCGTGGCAAAGACCTGAAAACCAGCTGGCAGGCGGGAGATGTGTGCACAAGCTGAGCTGAACAGCTTGCGTGCCCGCAGAGAGGGCTTTGTGTGCCATAGGTTCGCCATCATAGATCTAGACCAAAAGAGTCATTAAAACTACAAAACATCTAGAGCAAAAGAGTCATTAAAAACACAAAAGGGTAATTTTCATGGTATCTATGCTTTTTGGTAATGTAGTCCCAAAGGTGCTTTTTCAAGAGGCAACTGAACTTCCTAGTTTTTCTTTGAAGATATTTTGCTTCTCAGCATAGAAAATAAAAATAAAAGCAATAGCACCCCTCACACACCTGCTCCTGGCAACAACATATAGTCAAAATGAGTCATTTGATGGGCTCCATCTCACTCTGGGTTCCCTCGGCCTGCTGGTAAAACCAAGTCTTCAGGGCCTTACCAAAGTGTGTCAAAGTGTGTCTAATTTCTGAAGGGATGATATTCAAAAAGGTGGGAGTCACCATAGAGAAGGTCCTCCTAGGTCTCACCAGATCCATCTCCTTAGGGGATGGGCCTGCAACATTCCTTGCCTATTGACTAGGTCAGGTCTCCAAACCTGGCAACTTTAGGACTTGTGGACTTCAACTCCCAGAATTGTGGACTTATGGACTTTAACTCCCAGAATTCCTCAGCCAGCATATCTGGCTGAGGAATTCTGGGAGTTGAAGTCCACAAGTCATAAAGTTGTCAAGGTTGGAGACCCCTGGACTAGGTATTGCCATTTTTCTTCAGAGATGGTACTATTCTTCTCTTCCATAACTTGATGATAGTAAACCATTTCTCAATTAGCCTCAGAATAGGTCATCATGGTTGGATAGAAGATTTATGGCACTTTGAAATCATGGCTCCCGAGTTTGTTGGCTGACAGCAGGTGATTAATAACTTAAGTTTACAAAAATGTGGAACTCTACAGTCTTTTGGCTTTCTTTAAAGCTGAGGTTTTCCATCACGAAGCTTAAAAAGACAAAAATCGCCCTTTCATGTCTTCTGCTGGAGCAGGCTTTTCTGGATCGTGGAGTAACAAAGTCTATGTCCAACTGTTTTTGACCCAGTGTGACATGCTTTGATTTTATCCAGTTCTTTCCTCAGCCTTCATCTGGGATAAGCAGTGGGTGCAGAAATCACCCCTGTGTTTTCCAGCCCCACAGCACTCTTTTCTTCCCTTGCAGAGATATTGAACTCATCTGTCACCCCTTCTATAAGAGGGGATAAAAGGAAGATGGAAGAAGAAGATGAGCCCCAGTGCTGGATAAAAACAATCCTGAAAGACCTTCCAGATAGTGATTCACAGGATCCCACCTATGAGGTACTGTGACCCAAAAATGTCCTCCAGCTACCAACATCCTTTGCTTCTAGGGTCCTTCTGAGAGTTTCCAGGAAGGTGGCAAATAGTGTTGTAGGCATCAGCCCTTTTCTCTAGATACTCCCTGGCAAACTTTGGTCGGAGGTGCCCTTCAGACATAAAGTCTCCATTAGCCTCTCTTATACTTCAGAATTAGATTGCAATAAAAAAACGTTTATTTCACAGGTATATACATCAGGGAAACCAGGAAAAAAGTATACAATTAGAAATCTGTTTTCTTGCATTTTCTGCATGTTCTTAAAAAGGTGTGCCATTTTGGAGAAGAAATGGCTTGTGCCTTCTGTATAATGTCTGTCTGATTGTTAGAATAAATTTATAAATTATATTTATTTATAAATTGCTCTGAGTGTTAACCTGTTTTTAATATTTTTGCTTAGCACTGTGTACAGATTAGCCAACTATGATTTCTTTAGCAAATCATGGGATAGCAGAACATTTGAGACACCTTATTTTCTTGGAGAGGAATAGATACATATACACACTGGTGGGATTCAAATTTTTTTACTACCGGTTCTGTGAGCGTGGCTTGGACATGATGTGGCTTGGTGGGCGTAGCAGGTGAAAGTTACTGCAAAATTCCCATTCCCTCCCCACTTCTGGGGGAAGGTTACTGCAAAATCCTGTTCCCTCCACTAACCTGCTTTCCAGCTCTGTTCTCCTGTTCAGGGCAACCAAAGAAAGCCCAGCCAATCAGCTGGGACTCGGGAGGCAGAAAATAGATGGGGTGGGATTTGCCGGTTCTCCGTACTACTCAAAATTTACTACTCAGTCAGAGGTGGGATTTGCCGGTTCTCCATACTACTCAAAATTTCTGCTACCAGTTCTCCAGAACTGGTCAGAACCTGCTGAATACCACCTTTGCAGTTTGGACTTTATGAATTAATAACAGAAATAGCATGTTGTTGCTAAAAGAAGAGAATGTCTGTTAGTTCAAGACTGATGCTACTTAGCTGGTTAATGAAACATTTGCAAGCAAACAATCAAGCTCAAATAGCACCAAAATTTCCACACGTTCCTACTTAGTTACTATATTCTGCTTTCTTGGGCAATTGAGTGATTTGTACTTTTTTCAGAGAACAGAAATTATTCCAGGTATTGTAAATATATTTCTTTTCTTACCAGCCCTCCATATCAGAATCTGACAGTGAGGAGTATAAGTCGCAGAACGGCACCGAGGATGACCTGGAATACGAGGAGAAGAATGGTTTGGTGATGCTGAAGGAAGACCCAATTTCAGCGGTATTTTTTTTTTAAGCATTTTGTTTTGTCTTAGCAACATTAGAACCTACACAGCCACTGTTTGCAGCTAGTCCTTGACTTGTGATCTACCTGGAAAAAGTTAAATTACAACCCTGTTTCAAAGTTCTGACAGTCACTGCAAACGCACACCATGCAGTCACATGATTGCATTTTGGCACTTGGTTAACCCAGTCATGTGTAGCGTCCTGTGACCACAGGACCACATTTTGTGACAGTTTAGCAAAACTCTGCTACTGTGAACAGTGGGTTCCCTTAATCATGGTGCAATGTCACATGGCCATGTGACTGCATTTTATGGCTTCCCCCACCCTCCAAAAAACAGTGTTTATTTTCATAAACCACAGTATCAGGGTTTTTAATTTTTTAAATTTTTACACATCTCTTCACGTGAGTGACATGTTTCCAGATTATAACACTTGTACATAATCATACTTTCATTTCCATTAATCTTATATAATATTATCTCATATTATCCATTTCACTTATCTTTAAATAAATTTGCATTTCATATTTCAATTCATTAATTCAATATCAATATCATTTCATCCACACATAGGTTTTCAATTCTGTTTCCCCTATTTCCATTTTCAGTTTACCATCTATTTTATTTTACATTACACATCATTATTATCCTTAATTTTCTCTAAGCCGATATATAATAAACAATCTAAAAAGAGTAAAAATAGAATAAAGCCAATATACTTAGGATCCACATGGTATTTTCCATTCCCCTACTTTAATCCTAACAAAATATTCTCATTATACACTTCTAATATCCATTAAATAATCAACTGTATATTTTAAAATGTATATATTTTAAAGTACCCCCTCCAATCAATCGCTAAAATAACTTAATATGTCTCATTTTATCTTCACTTTACTGATAATCATTAATAATCTTTTTTTTTTATTCATTTCCATTCCCAACCACAGTATCAGTTTAACGACTTGCAAAACAGGTTGTAAAATTGGTTCAGTGGTGTGGGTGGCCTGCTTTTTTCAACTGTCATGACTTATGACCTTAATGGGCAGGTTGCATTACAAATGTAAGTCGAGGACTGCCTGTACAGGAGAAGCCAGCCATTCCTCAGTCTGATCATTCAACCTAGAAATAAAGGGAAATTTTCTGACGGTGAGGACAATCAACCAATTGGAAGAGGTTGCCTTCAGAAGTTGTGGGTGCTTCATCGCTGGCAGCTTTCAAGATGAGAATATCTAAGGAGATCCTCAGTCATCCAGGTCACGGTTGTCCAAAAGGTGCTTTTTTCAAGAGGCAACTGGACTTTCCGGTTTTTCTTTGAAGACATTTTGCTTCTCATCCAAGAAACTTCTTCAGCTCTGATTGGATGGTGGGGGGAAAAAACCCACCATCCAGTCAGCCTTTTTTCCCCATCATCCAGTCAGAGCTGAAGAAGCTTCTTGGATGAGAAACGAAACATCTTCAAAGAAAAACCAGAAAGTCCACTTGCCTCTTGAAAAAAGCACCTTTGGGATTTCAAGAAGCGTCGACAGACATCTGTCAGAAATTGTATAAGGTCTCCTGTTTGAATAGGGAGTTGGACTCAATGACCTACAACAGATAACAGATAATTAGAGTTGGAAGGGAACTAATAGGTCATCTAGTCCAACCCCTCCCCCCGCCCAAGTGGGAGACCCTATGCCATTTCTGACAAATGGCAGTCCAATCTCTTCTTGAAAGCCTCCAGTGATGAAGCTCCCACAACTTCCGAGGGCAACCTCTGTTCCATTGGTTGGTTGATCTCAGTATCAGAAAGTTTCTCCTTATTTCCAGGTTGAATCCCTCCTTGTTCAAGGTCCCTTCCAACTTTGTTGTTCTGTATCCAAGCACAAAAAAAAACCTAGAGATTAACTTCTGACCCTTACGCATATCAACTCTTACAGCAGGGCCAAAATGGAGAGGGCGCTGCAGCAGAAATACCCCAAACACCAGATGCTAGAGAAGAACTTGTGGCATCAGAAACGTCTGGGAATGACGCCAAACTTCCAGAGTACTGTCTTTTGGCAAACAGTGGCACTTGCTTCCGAAAGAGCTTAGAAAGTACAGAAACCACGGACACACCCATCCAAGGCTGTGGCACAGTTGATAACGATGACTCTGAAGATGTTTGGACAGAAGCCAGTTGCCCCGTAAGGATTTTCTCTTTGCTTGCTATTATCAAAGACCCCCTTCATCTGTGGAGACCTCATGGAGTGACTTTGACCCAGTCACTATTAGTCACTATTATTATTCTGATGATTATCATCACTATTAATTATTATTATTATTATTAATTAGTCACTATTATTATTAGTCACCATTAATAGTGGCCTTGGCTACCAGTTTGGCCCAGTTCAGCCAAACTACTGGTTCGGCAGAACAGTAGTAAAAAAAGCCTCCTATGATCAGCTGAGAGGAGGATCAACTGAGAAGATAAAGAAGAAAAAAGGCATCGGCCCTCCCACCTGTCCCTGCCCTTTTCTCTTCTTTATCCTCTCAGCTAATTGGCACTGCGGGCCTCACCTGGTGTGGGGAAAGCTGCATCTATGCACAATCACCAAACGGTAATAGAACAGGTGGGATCCCATTGATGCCTCAGAGGGTGGTTTGGGCACAGAAAACTTGGAAGAGAGAACAATAGCAGCACTTTGCAACAGCACTTAGGCTTATATTCCACTTTACAGTGCTTTACAGCCCTGTCTAAGTGGAGATATCCAACTCTGATCTCCCGCAGGAAAATCTCACCTGAAAGTAACAAACCCCTTTTTCTTTCTTTCTGAAACAAAGGCCATATTTTCATGGAAATGATGTATAGGTAGAAGAGAATATTTTTAGTTGAGAGTTGAACTGTGGAGTCCTTAGTGCTATCTGAGCTTAGTGGTTTTCTTGCAGACTTTTCATGACCCAACTAGGCAACGTAATCATCAGTCCTAACACTGATCATGTTACCTAGTTTGGTAATGAAATGTCTACAGGAAAACCAAGCTCACAGGACCCCACAAATGATGGAAGGTGTTATTTTATAAAAACTCCGTTAGCAAAAACTGTATACAATTTAGGCAATATGACAAAATGAACCTGCAGAGAAATGAATGATAGAAATGTTAGGGCAAAATTTGGGAGCTGGGGTGCAGGGAAAATCCTACAATTTGAATCAAAGTTGATAATGCAGAAAAAAATAAGATGTTAAGAGCACCCTAATTTAATATATCCATCCACTTTTTCGGTCAATCTTTGACTCCCAGGGCATTTTAAAAATTCCAACTGTTCCCCTTAGCACAAGTCAGCCTTCCACTTCTAAAAGCTATGCTTTTTTTTTCATTCCCGCATCTGTGCCTTACCCATGTTTTGGAAAATACATTCCTGATCCTACAGGTGTTACCTTTGACACATGTTATGGATTCACAATCAGTGCCCAAGAACAGGGGTCTCCAATCTTAGCAACTTTAAGACTTGTGAACTTCAACTCCCAGAATTCCTCAGCCAGCTAGCTGAGGAATTCTGGGAGTTGAAGTCCACAAGTCTTAAAGTTGCTAAGGTTGGAGAGCCCTGTACTAGAACTAAAAACTTTCTGCATGCAATGCCCATGGATGTGACAAATTTGCTTTTCTCCAAATGGTGCAAAAACCAAATTTCCAAATCTTCCAAATTTGTGATTATACTATTTATTTCTTAATCTTTGTTTTTATAACTCTGGTTTTTATCCAATTGTACACTTGCCAAGAGTTTCTCTTCATGAAATGGGCAGCTAAACAAATTTGATAAATGTTCCTTTAAAAAAAGCCTTGAAATGTACAATAAATTAATCCACCTATACTTTTTTTTTTCTCTTTCTAGAATAATTAGGATTTTCAATGGCTGGCTGAAAATTTTCAACTTTTGTGTCAAAGCTGCTCTTCCTTTTTCTATGCTGTTGTTGCATGGACAAGCTATTTCATAATTGTTCGTTTACCTGTTTTAGAATTTTGCAATAAAGCTTATTTCATATTTGTATATTTGACAATTTGCCTGATGCTTTTCAAACAGAATTTCATGAAACTTAAGGGCCAGAAATTCTGGTCAGCATCTTTCTGTCTCTTTGGATCACCTTCTCATATTCCGCCAACTGCAGCAAAAAAATGATACAAATCCTTTTCAGAGTAAATATTCTCCTGATGAAGATTTTCTTTCTGGAAAGAGCCAAAATTTCTCTTTTAAGGCAATATTGCCTGTTGTTTTCCTGTTATTTTGGCATATATGAATTGCAGATAGTCCTTGACTTATGAATGTTCATTTAGCAATGATTTAAAGTTAGGATGATCTCAGAAAAAGGGGCTGAATGTCTATGGAAATTGTCAACCATCCAGGTCTTGGTTATCCCAAAGATACTTTTCAAAAGGCAACTGAACTTTCTTGGGTTTTTCCTTCAAACATTTCACTTCTCATCCAAGAAGCTTCTTCAGTTTTCTTCAAGTTCAACCTGAACTTGCATTTACAACCGTCATGCTACCCTGCAGCCATGTGATTGCAATTCAGGCACTTGGCAACTGGCTCACGATTTACATCCAGATGCAGCATCCTGCAACCACATGATCATGCTTAGCAACATGTATGTGCTAAGCAAAACAACAAGAAGACCCATTTGGTTTAATAAAGTCTTCTGTTCCCCAGACAGTTAGCTGGGGAGTTCTGGGAGTTGAAGTCCACATACCTTAAAATTGCTTAAAAACTCTTACAATCCAAAAGATGGTGTAATTTAATGTAATTTCCATCCCAAACCCTTTATTGTGAATCCCAACATTATTGACTTTGGGGGAGTGCAAACTTAAAAAACTTCTGAATAAAGGCAATGTGATTTTTCACTAATTTCTGGTAGGAGATAAAATAGGTTACGTTTCAATACAGACAATATTATTTATACCACAGACCTCATTCAGGCATGGTCCAATTACCATCAAAATTAAATACAAGACTAACAAAAATTAAAATTACATCAGAGCATTGATATCATAGATACCTGGATGTATGTACTGCCATAGTAAGAATACAATGTTTGATGCAGTTCAAAAATGTAGAAATACTGCACCTCTAAAGGAATCTTATACACTGTAATACTCTCTGCAGCAGGCCCTCAAAAATTGGAAGACTATTTTTATGTCTTCCCTAGACTAGCCATCCCCAGTTCCTGCATTCTTCCATTCTTCATATGCTTTAGTCTCCAGTCCCCTAATCATCCTGGGTTGCTCTTCTCTGCACTTTTTCTAGAGTCTCGACATCTTTTTTATAGTGTGGTGACCAAAACTGGAGGCAGTACTCTAGGTGTGCTCTTACTAAGGCTTTATAGAGTGGTATTAGTACCTCCCTTGATCTCAACTGTATCCCTCTGAAGAGCCAATTGCCTGAGCACCTGATCACAGTCCTGATACTTGGGCAAAATGCTGTTTTGCAATGGGACAAACAAGAGCCACTTTGCTGCAACTGGTTTCAATTCTCCCCGGCTCCTACCAGTAAGGGACACCCTTTCCAGCTTGTGAGAGCCCTTGCTAGCTCCTTCCTGGTGCTTCTGTAACTCACAGGGGGAGAGGGTGTGTGACAGTACAGAAGGAGAGGGTGTGACAGCTGTAGCAGAAGCATCTCAGTGACATTTCTTCCTTTGCATGAGGATGGAACTCTTTCATGGGCGTTGCGTCAGCCTCCTATTTCAAGGGTGCTGGGGGACTTGGCAGTCCTCTCATATATCCTGCGAGATAAATAAAGCTGCTTAAAAATATTCCAGAAACATGCAGTGACACTGGGATGTGTGTATTCCTATGCTATGAGTTCCATTCATGTTTCATACCGAGTCTCTCCTATGATGTCAGTGAATATCTAGGGCCAAACTGCACATCCTCTAATTGGGTTGTTGATGAGAAGAGAGATGCATTTGTAATTCTACTATCCCATTATTTTTTTTAAACACCGATGTATACAACTTGACCCTTCTGGAAGATTTGCAGCTGACAACTGGAGCCCTCCAATATTTTTTTAGATGACAAAGGAGAGAAGAAAACTTAAATAAAGGGGGAGATGCTCATTGATAAGATTTTTTTTAAACTACCTCCCTCCAGAAATTGTAAACAAATGCTTCTCAATCTTGGCAACCTTTAAATTGTGTGGATTTCAATTCCCAGAATTCACCAGTCAGTGTGAACGCCTAGAATTCCTTAGCAACTTTAATCAGTTTAGAAGTTGAATTCCACACATCTTCAGTTTTACTACAATTGAAAAACATGGTTCTAGACCATGTTTAAATCAGTGGTGGGATTCAAAAAAATTTACTACAGGTTCTGTCCGCATGGCTTGGTAGGTGTGGCAGGGGAAGGATATTGTAAATTCCCCATTCCCTCCCCAACCAAGTAACCTGCTTTCCAGCTCCATTCTCCTGCGCAGGGCAACCAAAGAAGATCCAGCCAATCAGCTGGGACTCAGGAGGCAGAGAATAGATGGGGGCGGGGCCATTCAGAGGTGGTATTTGCCGGTTCTCTGAACTACTCAAAATTCCCACTACTGGTTCTCCAGGACTGGTCAGAACCTGCTGAATACCACCTCTGGTTTAATACAATCATAATTTAGTGTAACAGAATAACAGAGTTGGATGGGACCTTTGAGGTCTTCTAGCAGGAGACACTATACCACAGATGTCAAACTTGCGGCATCACGTTGCTGTCATGTAATATATCATGACGGGGTTTTTTTTTCCCTTCGTGGAACTGGGGAGGGCATGGCCTGGATGTGATGCATCTGGCCTGTGGGCCACCAATTTGACACCCCTGCTCTATACCATTTCAGACAAATGGTTGTCCAATCTCTTCTTAAAAATCTGCAGTGTTGGAGCATCCACAACTTCTGGAGGCAAGTTGTTCCACCGATTAATTGTTCTAACTATCAAGGAAATTTCTTCTTAGTTCTAAGTTGTTTCTCCCCTTGATTAGTTTCCATCCATTGGTTCTGGTTCTGCCCTCAGGAGCTTTAGAGAACAGCTTGACCTGCTCTTCTTTGCAGCAGCCCCTTAGAATCCTGCTTTCATGTCACCCATAATATAACTATTTCAAAATGGCGTATCAATCACCTTAAAATATTGATAATAATAAGATCACAATGTACATCTTACTACACCTATTAATTTCCAAAGGCCTTCTTATAGAAGAGCCAGGTCTTAACTATAGGCAATCCCCAATTAACAACTGGTCTGTTTGAAATTATGATGGATCCAAAAAAGGGGACTTACAACCTGAATCCAAAGTTCTAACAGTTGTCTCCCCAATTCCCCAATGACCACACTTAAACACTCAACAACATGTCTGCATTTACAGCTGTTTGCAGCATCCGGAAGGTAGTTGGCCACGTTTTACAAAGGTTTTGCTCTAAACCAGCACTTACTCCTACTTTTTGGCAAAACTATGCCATAGTGAACAATGGGGTTTTTTTCTGACCGCCATGTTGGCTTAACCACATATCACATGCTCCATGATAGTCATAATTTGAGCGCTACCCATATTCTTCAGAAGGTCATAAGAATTGGGGCTCATTCCTGCCTGAATTGGGGGAGGGGTGGTAGGGAAACAACCACTGAGCATTCCTTCTTCTCTGATTAAAGGAAAAGTTCTTTCTTGGATCAATTCCGCTCCTGTAATTTTCTTGTCAACAGTACAGAACCAGATAGTTATCGTTGTCTTATTGAAAGCTGTCTCAATGTCCAGTGATCTCCCATTCAAATATTTACCAGGCCTGAGATTGCTTACCTTTTTCAAAATCAATGCTGCCATTTAGCCATGTTTGTTGTTTAACATTGAACATATTTTAAATTATTATTATTCTAATTAAATGTATTTAAGAATGAATTAATGTCAAAAGATAGTACTAATAGTAATAGATGCTTTGGGTGAAATCCCAAAACATCTGGAGCACCACTTGAACACGATTGGCATTGACAAAATCCCCATCAGTCAATTGGCGAAAGGCACCTTTTTTGGAACAGCTTACATCCTGCAACGATATCTTTAACACCATCAAACATCAAAATCTGCTGATAGATCCTTTGGGAAGGACTCAATAGGTAGATAAACATGCCAAATCCAATCTAAATATATGGCTGACTGTGCAGCCAACCACATATTAAATTCATATACTGCCCAACTGCCAGCAACACTGGGCAGTTTACAATCATTAAAACCTTTTAAAAAACAAAGGACACAGAAAACATTAAAATAGTACAAGGCAAAGGGACAACAATGGTGGAGGGAGATGGAACCTTGATAGCCTCACTTGGCCAACAAGGTCTAAAGATAAAATTGGTTGTCATCCATGTACTGACATTACCAAACTCCAAACTGGCAGATAACTTCACTCAATAGCTTCATATAGAAATTGAAAAGGAAGGGAGAGAGAATAGAACCCTATGGCACCCCACAAGTGAGGGGCCTAGGGGATGATCCCTGCCCAGCAACCGACACCAACTAGAAGGAAGAGAACCACTATAAAACATTGCCTAACTTCCAATGTCACTTGGGAGATTAAAGCTATTTTCTCCACCCTTCATAGCTCTTTCTGTTCTTATTTATTTTTTATTTTATTGTATTTTTGTCAATTGCTTACAAGATAATAGGTATAAGTAAAAACATAATTATGAATACATGGATACATATAAGAAAAATAAAAAATATATAAAAGAAACAATAGGACAGGGACAGTAGGCCTGATTGGTGCGCTTATGCACGCCCCCTACAGACCTCTTAGGAAAGGGGTGAGGTAAATAGTAGACGGTCTAAGGTTAAAGTTTTTGGGGTTTGGGGAAAAAAATACAGAGTCAGGTAGAGTATTCCAGACATTGACCACTCTGTTGCTGAAGTCGTATTTCCTGCAATCAAGTTTGGTGCGGTTAACCTTGAGTTTGTATCTATTGTTTGCTCTTGTGTTGTTATGGTTGAAGCTGACATATTCATTGACAGGTAGGACATTGCAATGTATGATTTTATATACTAGACTTAGATCAGACCGAAGGCGGCGTAATTCTCGGTTTTCTAGGTCTACAATTTCAAGTCTGGTGGCATAAGGTATTCTGCAATGAGTAGAGGAGTGGAGAATTCTTCTTGTGAAATATTTCTGGACTTTTTCAACTGTGTTAATTTGTCTGGTCCCAATGTAGCCAAATGTCATCACTGGAAAGAAATGAAATATACATTTTGTGGTTTAAGTAGCTACTTACCTGGGCTCATTAGGTTCACTTACTGTGCAAACCTGGGGTTAGTGAAGTGCACTTTAGTGAATAAGTCCCATCTGATACATCATATGAAGCAGTACAGCACACTTTACGAAATGCAATGGGTGCACAAATCACACTAAATTACCCATTCCCTCCCACTCATGACTGTATGACTGTAACCTTGTTGCTTGTATCCTAACGATTTTTATTGACTGTTTCCTAGTATGATTTGATTCCTTATTTGTACCCTATGACTATTATTAAGTGTTGTACCTCGTGATTCTTCACTCTTAATAAATGTATCTTTTTTTATGTACACTGAGAGCATTTGAACCAAGACAAATTCCTTGGGTGTCCAATCAATCACACTTGACCAATAAAGAATTCTATTCTATTCCGTTCTGTTCTGTTCTGTCGTGTCCGTCGCGGTAAAGAGACCCGGAGTCAGTGACTTGGTTTTCAGCTCTTTTATTGGTCCCCGGAACCGGTCTGGTCCCAAGGGTAAAACAGCGGCTTTTTATTCTCAAGCCGCGGTAGCTGCAGCCAATGGTACTGCTTTGAATTTCCTGTGATTCGTTTCCACCAATTGCGGGAGATTCTCAGCGGGCCAATCACCACGGCTCGCTAGACCAATCGGATTACCCCGCGCTTTGGGCAATCAAAGCACGGGGTTTCAAGAATGCAAATGACCGTACAGAATACCCCTCCCCTCTTGGTTTAGTCCTACGTGACACAGTCCCGTAAATAGGTGGGGCTCCGTACTTGCCTACTGGACCTGCGCAGGTCAGTAGTTGGTTGGCTCCCGGCCGGTTCAGTCGGGTTCTCTGTTTCTCTTGGCCTCATCGATGGAACCGCCTGGAAGGTCCTGCCAGGCCGCTTGTCGCAGCTCCCTCCTGGTCTACCCGGGCTGGTTGAGCTGCAGTTTTCGCCGCTCCCGCCTGGTCTTTCCGGGCTGGTCGAGCTGGCCTGGCTGCTTCTCCCTGGTGATGTTTCGGGCTGGCCGCTTGCCGGTGAGTATGGCTGGTTTCTTTCTCTTAGGTTTTGGTTCTCGGGGTATTCCCTCCCCTCTTGGTTTGTATTAATGGGTTCATCTGTGTCTGGTTGCGTGTCGATTGTTTTTCTTATGGCCGTTCTGGATCTTATTTGGTCGATGTGGCGTTTCCACGCTCGTCTGTCGGTTGTTTACAGCCGGTATGAGCGGGGGTCTGTCAGTTGGGTTATGGTCACTCGTACCCATAGTGGGTCTCCGGTTAGGTTCTTTGCGTAGACTGCGTCGCCTGGCGCAAAGGACCGGTGCTTGCTGGAGGAGTTTGGGGGTTTTTCCGGGTTGTATGTGGGGTGCAGTCTGTCGAGTGGGGACCTTAATTTTCTCCCCATTAGCAGTTCTGCCGGGCTTTTGTTTGTTGTCGTGTTTGGGGTTATATGTTGTATAAAAAGCATTTTATTTATTTTTTCTTGGATTTCCCCATGTTCGATTTTCTGGATGGTTTTTTTTTGTGAATTGAACCATCCGTTCCGCCCTTCCGTTTGCTGCCAGATGTGCCAGAGCTGTCAGTGCGTGTCGTATGCCCCGTTCCGCTAGGAATTTTTCAAATTCTAGCAAGGTGAATTGGGGCCCGTTGTCCAACACGATGACATCCAGGAGGCCGTGGGTTGCGAATAGTTTGCTAAGTTCTTTGGTCACGGCCTCTGTGGTGGTGGTTTTCATGTTGCTTACCTCCAACCAGTTGGAGTAAGCATCTACGGTTACTAGGAATGTATGTCCCTTGGTGGGCCCGGCGAAGTCTATGTGGATCCTAGACCAAGGTCCCCTGGGGGTTTCCCATTCCTGGATCGGTGCTGCGGGAGGGCTCGGTCTGGTTTCTTGGCAGCGTTGACACCTTGCCACCCAGGCCTCGATTTGCTTATCCATCCCTGGCCACCAAGCGTAACTTCTGGCCAGGGCTTTCGTTCTAACTATGCCCGGGTGCCCCTCATGTAACAAATCCAATAACTTCCCTTGCAGTTTTTCCAGGATAACAACCTTATCCCCCCCCATAGTACACACCCTTTTTGTAGCGAGAGTTCCGTTTGCCGGTTCCAGAATGTTTTGAATGCTTTGTCGTTGTCCTTTTCCGGCCACCCTTTCTCTACCCAATGTAACACCGGCGCCAGACGTTTGTCTTTATTGGTTTCTCGAGCAATGTCTGACGCGGTTATGGGTAGATCGGGCAGAGTCTCTATGCTGAGGTTGCTCGTCGTGGGTGCTGAGTCGGTGTCTAGGTCGGGTAATGGCGAGCGGCTCAAAGCGTCTGCATGTGTGATAGTCTTACCGAGTTGGTGTGTGAGCCGGTAGCTGTAGGCGACAAGGAACCTTGTCATTCTGGGAGATAAGATGTTCGGGGTGGCCCGGTTCCCTGCCAGGATGCCCAGCAACGGCTTGTGGTCTGTGATGATTGTGAACGTGCGGCCGTAGAGGTATTTGTGGAACCTTTTCACTGCTGCGATGATGGCTAGGGCCTCCTTGTCCAGCTGGCTATAGTTCCTCTCTGGTTTGGTGAGTGTCCTCGAGAAGAAAGCAATGGGTACTTCTCTTCCGTCCAGGAATGCGTGGCTGAGGACGGCGCCGATGCCGAAGGGTGAGGCGTCGCATGTGAGGGCGAGTGGTAGGGTCTCATTGTATTGGATGAGGACGGCATCCGAGGTGAGCAGGTCCTTGGTTTTCCTGAAGTAGCCGCCTTGTCCAAGAGCCTATGCAAAGGCTCCACCGCGGTCGCCTTTTGGAGCAGGAAAACATTGTAAAAATTGAGCAGTCCCAGAAATGCCTGCAGTTCCATTTTAGTCCTGGGTGTGGGGGCCTCCTTAATGGCTCTGATTTTGTTTGCGGTTGGGTGGATGCTGTGCCGGTCTAGGAGGTACCCCAGGAACTCGACCCGCTCTGTGTAAAGCTGGCATTTTTCTCTCTTCACTTTTAGCCCGATTTCCTTGAATTTCGTTAGCACCTCCCTTAGCCGACCCTCTAGTTCTAGCTGGTTGGTTGCCGACACCAGCACGTCATCGAAGTAGGGCACCACCCCCTTAATGCCTTGCAAGAGTCTCTCCATGAGGCTCTGGAATATTCCAGGCGCCACGCTGACTCCAAACTGGAATCGGTTACATCGGAAAGCTCCCCGGTGGGTGACTATGGTTTGCGCCTCCGCAGTTTCTGCGTCGACCGGCAGCTGTTGGTATGTTTGGGCCAGGTCGAGTTTCGCAAAAACCTTGCCTCCCCTCAGTGAGTGTAGAAGGTGCTGCATTACTGGGACGGGGTAGGCACTTTGTTGTAAGGCGCAATTTAGGGTGGCCTTATAGTCCCCGCAGATTCTCACCGACCCATCGGGCTTGACTGGGGTGACTATTGGGGTCTCCCACTGGGCATGGTCAATTGGTTGTAGGACCCCTTGTTTGACAAGTTTGTCAATTTGCTCGTCAATTTTTGGCCTGAGTGCAAAAGGTACCCGCCTTGGTTTTAGGCGTCTCAGGGGGATGTTAGGGTCTAGGCTGAAGGAGATGGGGGGCCCTCGGTACTTGCCTAGGGTGCCGTCGAACATTTCCTGGAAGTCCCATGCCAGTTGCTGTTCCCACTCGGTCTCGGCGATGTGGTTGATTCCCGTGACTTCGATGCCGAGCGGTGCGAACCATTGCAGCCCCAAGAGGCTGGGTCCATCTTGGTCCACGATCGTCAGGGGAAGCCTTGCAGTGCGGTCCTTGAATGTCACTTTGAATTGTCTGGTTCCGACTACCGGGATGCAGTTTCCCTGGTAGTCTTTGATGATTAGTCTCTGGTTCTCCAGTCCCTTCTTGTAGATGGTAGGCACCAAGCGTTTGATCTCTTGCCAGGCGACCATGGAGAGATAGGACCCGGAGTCCACCTCCATTTTGCATAGCTCGCCTTCAATGTCTACCTCCACGTAGACTTTTCGGGCGTCGGTGGTTGATGCGTGGCCGATGATGACCACCTGGTGGGTTTCCTCCTTCTGCCAGTTTTCGCCACCTCGTCGGTTCCGCCCACTCCAGTCCCATCGGCTGTCGGCTTGGCGATCTCTGGGTCTGGGGGGTGTGCTGTCCCGTCTCCGCTTGCTGTGGTCCCGCCGTGTTTGGGCTGTAGGCCTTCCTCAATCGGCAGACGCGGCGATGTGACCCTTTTTGTCGCAGTGCCGGCAGACTGCATCGAAGAAACTCGGATCGAGAGTGGTCGCCTCCTCACCCGGCACATGTGGTCCCCGACTTACGACCCCGCCGATTTTGCTGGTCACGTCCTGCCTGGGGCCAGTGGATTTCCTTCTCCTCGTCCGTGGTGTCGGAGGCGGAGTGGAATTCGCCATGGTGGGTGGTGGTCTCGCGGTGACTTGCTTCCGGTTGGGCCTCAGTCGCCCTTCCTGGGTCGGTGGTCATGGTGCGGTCTCCGGCGTCTGGTCTCAGCATGTGGTTCACCGATTTCCGGGTTGCCTCGGCTGCGGTGGCTTCAGCGATGGCGTCGGCGAGGGCCATGTCACCTTTGGACATCAGCCAACTCTGTAGAACTGGGTCCCGAAGTCCGAGCACGACGCGGTCCCGTAGGGCCTCGTCCATGTCGTTGAAACCACACATGCCCCCTAGGTTCCGCAGCTCCGTCACAAAATCGTTGATGCTTTCCCCAGGTCTCTGGTCCCTCCGGTAGAAATCGTGCCACCTGATGAGGGTGGGCACGGCGGGGGCGTAGTGGTTGCGGAGCAATGGTTCGAGGTCGGCCCAGTCCATCTCTTTGACGTCAGCGGGTTTCGCTAAGGCTTTCGCCATCTTGAACACTGCGGGCCCGCAGTATGTCAGGAAGATGGCTTGTTTCTTCGGCCCGGTGGCGTCCTTCATGTTGCTGCATTCGAGGAACATGAGGAATCTGTCTGTGTATGATTCCCAGTCCTCGCTAGCGGGATTAAAGGGCGCGGGCGGAACGATGCTGGCCATCTCGTCGGTCTTGCTTCCTTCGGACACGTGCTCGATGGGGTTTAGTCTCAGGATCCCATCCTCATCGCCAGTGTCGTGTCCATCGCGGTAAAGAGACCCGGAGTCAGTGACTTGGTTTTCAGCTCTTTTATTGGTCCCCGGAACCGGTCTGGTCCTGAGGGAAAAACAGCGGCTTTTTATTCTCAAGGCGCGGCAGCTGCGGCCAATGGCACCGCTTTGAATTTCCTGCGATTCGTTTCCACCAATCGCAGGAGATTCTCAGCGGGCCAATCAGCGCGGCTCGCTAGACCAATCGGATTACCTCGTGCTTTGGCCAATCAAAGCGCGGGGTTTCAAGAATGCAAATGACCGTACAGAACATGTTCTGTTCAGTTTGGTTCCGTATTCCATTCTATTCTATCCTATCCTATCCTATCCTATTATTTCTATTCTATTTGTTATGATTCTTGACTCTTGATGAATGTATCTTTTACACTGTACACTGTTTTACATTGTACACTGGGAGCATTTGCACCAAAGACCAATTCCTTGTGTATCCAATCACACTTGGCCAATAAAGAATTCTATCTATCTATCTAGTTAATCCTGGTAGTGGAATAAGCCACCATTACTTGTAAATTACACAATATATTCAGCCCTTAAGTGTGGTTTACAGGATACAGAGGATGGATACACACAAAATCACAAAAGAAATCAAACGGTGGCTAAATGTACTACAGGTAGTCCTTGACATACAACTGTTTGTTTAGTGACTATTCAAAGTTACAGCAGCACTGAAAAAAGTGACTTAAGACCATTTTTCACACTTATGACCACTGCAGCATCCCCATCTCATCAACATTTGGATACTTGGCAACTGGTTCATATATTCATGACGGTTGCAATGTCCCATGGGGTCATGTGATCCCCTTTTGCAACCTTCTGACAAGCAAAGTCAGTGGGGAAACCAGATTCACTTAACAACCGTGTTACTAACTTAACAACAAACGTGACTCACTTAACAAATATGGCAAGAAAGGAAACAAACTGGGACAAAACTCCCTGAGCAACATAAATTTTGGGCTTAATTGTGGTTGTTAAGTCGAGAACTATATGGACTGTCACAATCCTAAGATTCTGCTAATATTTAATTTGGAGTCCATGAAATAATGTCATGTTTATTAGCTAGCCATTTCTTCTCCTTTTGTGATATAATCAGTCTCTATGCCTAAGGAAAAATGTTAAGCCTGAGGAAAACTAGATTAGTTTATAAAGGCCTCCGTTCTTAAGCATCGTTGTCTGGGTGTTTACCGGCAGCAGCTGTTCCTGGCTTAGTTTGCATTACTCCATATTCTATTTTGGACAGAGTGAGAGCGAAAGTTATCCTAATTATAAACCAGGCACAAGCCAAACAAATGAGGCCAGCGCTGAAAATTGGGTGAGGTTGTCTCATGGTACCAGTTTGGGTGGCTGAATAATTCTCATGAAATGCCCAAGGGATGAGTTAAATTCTTTACTGTGGGGAAGCATCACATCAAAAATATTCCAACGAGGTGAGAATTTGAATAAAAGGGAGCTGAATCCTAGAGGCTGAGCATACAGCAACTCTCAACATACAGAGACACACCGGGCTCAGCTTATTCAGAAAAGAGACCAAGATGCTGTGCAGACTGCACCTCACAGGCCCTCAGAATTCCCTGCGAAGCCGAGGTTTATGGCCCCGGACCGGTTCACTCTTTGAGGAGCTGGAGCGTGAGATGGACTCTATGTGGGAGCTCCTGACCAGCAACTGGCGGCCCGCAGCCAGCAGCATGGTCAGTCATGAAACCATCCACAGCTTGGAGACCCCAAGCGCCAATGACACCTTTGCAGTGACCCAAGATATGGCTGGATTTGACCCCCAGGAACTGGTGGTGAAGCTGGTAGGGGAGAAAGTGGTTCTGACGGGCAGGAAGGCCAGCGAGATGCCCAACGGACCATTCCGCTACGAGCTCTTCCGGAGGGCGTGGGACGTGCCCCAGAGCGTGGACCGAGATCGGCTCAGTTGCTCCATCTCCAGCGACGGACAGCTCCGCATCGAAGGTCCTGTGACGGAATCGGCCATGAGGACGGTGCCCATTGCGGTCAACCGAGTGAGAAACGAACCTCAGCCAGCAGCTGAAGAATCCACACCCACAGAAGACAGCCGGGCTCAAGGATGAAGGAGGCTGGGTGAAAGAGACTTTTTAAAAACTGCATTGCTGGAAAGCATGAAGAAACGTGCACTGCTAATAAATATTTTAGATATGGAATTATAAGACCTGGAGGATAATCAATTCTCAAATGAACTGGGCTGGGGGGAGAAGTGGGTAGCAAGTTGGAGAGAATTATTTCATTTACTAGAATTCTCATGGAAAGAATTTGTGATGTAGAATAATTAAAGGTGGGATAAAGTGATGTGGACAAGTTGGTCAGTCTTGGTAAAAGGGTTTGATTCTCAGTCCAATATTTATATTTTTGCTGCTCAGTTAAAATATTGCCAGCTTTTCTTTTCTTTTTTTAAAAACAGATTTTTATCAGTTTTGTAAACAGTTTTACTTCCTGAATCGATCAGTCCCAATGTCTAAAAATTCAATTTCATTTGCTTTTGGGATAAGAACCTGATAAGAACATCTTTTCAGAAAGAGGATGGGAAGAAGTAGAAAAGTGGTTTATTTTAGTTAATGAGAAAAAAAAATCAGAAGTATCCCATTTCTTTGGCCCAACATCCTTCCTTTGCCAACATAGACAATACAGTACTGGAGCAGTTAGCAAAATGGGTAACATTTCCCTGAAGGGTAAATTGAGAAGTAGATTTATACCACAAATTTGAATCTAGCTCTCAGATGAATATTGGAGAATGTCTGAATGTAAAGTGGGGACTCTCTGTATGTTTAAGCAGGACTTTGCTCTAGGGGGAATCCATTTCCTGAAAAAGCAAATACATAAATATATATATTTCTCTTCTTTGTTCTACTCATTTCTCAGCCTCTGTGTTCCTCATCTGTAACACGGGAATATCAAATTAAGGCATTTGGCTAGGTGTTTCTCCAGGTATTGTGGTCAGTTTTATTTTTAGAATTTGAATTCTTGCCCTGTAGAAACTCAAATATTAAGCACTCTTAAAACTGTAAGATGAGCGATAGGGCTGACTCACTCCTTTATACAAGAGGTAACCACCACAAGAAGAGATAAACTAGCCACCTCAAATTCCACAGCCTTTTTCTTAAGTACAATAGCTAACAGGAACTAAAATTATTCAGCACAATTGAGCAATGATTTTTTTTCGGCAGATATAATCTTTTTCTTACGTAGCACACTAGCTCCTTTTCTGATCTTTCATAATACATGCATTTGAATTCTAAAATTCCAATGAAATATTCCACAGCTTCAGCAAGCATGAAACTTGTCCACATAAATAACCATTATAAGTTTCATATTAGCCAGGAACTTGTAAACGTAGCTGCTGAAAATTTAAGGTTTTGTACATTCAGAACAGAATTAGGCTAATAGGATCTTCTCAGTGGTGGCCCCTCTGTGCTTCCAAAATTAGGTGAAAACTGACTTTGAAAGGGACTATTTTGGTGGGAATTAACAGATTAACAGAGTTGGAAGGGATCTTGTAGGTCATCTAGTCCAACCCTCCGCCCAAGCAGGAGATGTTAGGTTTCCTTTCACGATTTACTTCAGCATCCCCATGGTCATGTGATCAAAATTCCGATGCTTGGCAATTGACTCATATTTACGACAGTTGCAATGTTCCCCTGGTCATATGATCACCTTTTGCGACCTTCTAACATGCAGTCAGTGGGAAAGCCAGATTCAATTATTAACAACTGTGTTACTAACTTAACAACTCAGTGATTCACTTAACAACTGCGGCAAGAAAGGTCCTGTCTAACAACAGAAATTCTGGCGTCAATTATGACCGTAAGTGGAGGATTGACTGGACCAGTAATTACTTAATTCAATTAATAACATTCCACAGTCTTTGATCAGGTGATGATGAAGGGAATCTGTAATTCAAATATCTGGAGGAATACATCATGTTTAGGAATTTTCTGCTTGGAGAACCTGCATGTCTCTATTACAGAAGCTAGGGTTTTAAACACCTTATAACATCAAAATAAGCAAAAAAAGTAGTAAGAGAACACCTGTCTGATCTTGATGAAAACAAATCATCGGGGCCTGATGGATTACATCCCAGAGTTTTAAAGGAGCTAGCAGAGGTCACCTCAGAACCACTGCACCATATCTTTCAAAAATCCTGCATCACCAGGGAACTACCAGAGGACTGGAAAAGACCTATTGTGGTTCCCATCTTCAAAAAAGGGGGAAAAAACAGACCCAGGAAACTATAGACCAATCAGCCTAACATCAATACCTAGGAAGATACTGGAAAAGATAATAAAAAAACAGATCTGCCAACATCTAGAAACAAGTAAAGTAATAACTAGCAATCAGCACGGATTTGTAAAGAACAGATCATGCCAAACCAATTTTATTTCATTCTTCAACATAGTGATGAAATTAGTAGACCAGCAAAATACTGTGGACATATTTAGATTTCAGCAAGGCATTCGACAAAGTAGACTATAAGTTACTTCTTCGTAAGCTAGAAAAAAGTGGAATAGATAGCACCACCACTAGATGGACTCGCAACTGGCTGAAAAACCGTACTTAACAAGTTAGTCCTTAATGGGTCTAAGTCTACATTGAGGGAAGTAAGCAGTGGGGTGCCACAAGGTTCTGTCTTAGGCCAAGTACTCTTCAATATCCATTAATGACTTAGATGAGGGAATAGAAGGAGAACTTATCAAATTTGCAGATGATACTAAGCTGGCAGGAATACCTAACATCCAAGAAGATAGGCTCAAGATCCAGATGTATCTTGACAGACTAGAACATTGGGCCGTATCTAACAAAATGAAATTCAATGTAGAGAAAAGTAAAGTCCTACACTTAGGCAAGAAAACCCAAAAGTACACATATAAACTGGGTGAAACCAGGCTCAAGAGCAGTAACTGTGAGAGGCATCTTGGAGTCTTAGTGCACAACCAGCTAAATATGAGCCAGCAGTGTGCAGCAGCAACCAAAAAAGCTAATATAATCCTAAATTGCGTTAACAGAGGAATGCAATTGAGATCAAATGAGGTACTAATAGCACTCTATAAAGCCTTAGTAAGAACTAGAGAACTGCATTCAGTTTTGGTCACCACACTATAAAAAAGATGTTGAGACTCAAGAAAAAGTACACAGAAGAACAACCAGGATGATTAGAGGACTGGAGACTACGGCATATGAAGAACAGTTACAGGAGCTGAGCCGGCTAGTCTAGTGAAGAGAAGGACCAGGGGAGACATGATAGCAGTCTTCCAATATTTGAGGGGCTGCCACAGGGAGGAAGGGGTCAAGCTATTTTCTAAAGCACCCTAAAGCCAGGCAAGGAATAAATGGATGGAAACTAAACAAGGAGGGATTCAACCTGGAAATAAGGAGAAACTTTCTGGCAATCAGAACAATCAACCAATGGAATAGAAGTTGCCCTCAGAAGTTGTGGGAGCGCCATCACTTGAGATCTTCAAGAAGAGATTGGACTCCCATCTGTCAGAAATGGTGTAGGGTCTCCCGCTTGGGCGGGGGGTTGGACTAGTTGACCTATAAGATCCCTTCCAACTTTGATTATCTGTTATCTGTTACAGACTGTCCTGCTAGTGATAAATATAGGTTGTCCTTAATTTACAACTGTAATTGATCCCAGAATTATCATTGTTAAGTCATAGTGGTCATTCAGCAGATAATCATGATCGACCTGTTGGAAATTAAAACCCACCCCTCTCCTAGGAAAATGAAATATTTTAGGATATACTAAAAAGGCAGAATATTTCCCCTAAAAAGAAAAGTAGAAACTCAGAGAGGCAGAAACTCAGCCCCTCCCCCTGCTATTGGACCATTACTCTGGCCTAGGCCAGTCTATTTTACATAACAAAGATCTACTCCAGGTAAAACTATAATAGGAATTGCCCAAAGCCCTTTCATTACATCATCATCCAGCAAGGCTCAACCAAGCCTGGGACTCAGGACAGTCTACAGAGTTGCCCCTGCATGGCCCCATGGGAGTCTGACAACCAATCAGAATACAAGCTCAAATTCAAATCCCAACAGAGGGTATAAATCCAAGGGACTTTCAGCATCTCAGCCCTTCTTCCTTCACCCAAGTCATGTGATCCTGTCCACCATTAAGTCATGTGATCCCATTAAACCATCTTTCCAAGCAGTCACCAAGTTTCCGTGTCTTTCTTCCCCACTTGGAACTGAACCCAGGACATTTCTTCCAGCAGACCGATTTTACAATCTTTTTTGTGGCGGTTGTTAAATGAACACTAACTACTGAACATGGCGGTTTTTAAATAAACTCATTTTCTCCAAATGGTCTCCCCGACCCCCCAGAAACCAGAAATAAATGTTGGAAGTCCTTTTTAAAAAGCTGAAAATCAGTCATGTGACTGCAGAACACCCATAGGTGCAAGCCTATTGCCAAGTACAGATAATATGATCATGTAACTCTGGGAAGGTCCATGTAATTTCAAACATTAAGTGAGGATTATCTGTAATTCTAGTATTACCTCCAATGTAAATAGATCGGTTTAAGAACGCTCAGAGGCTGTCTAGGATTGTGTTCAATTCTATAACCTGCCGTGAGTTTAAATTATTTAATTTTTTTAGCAACTTTGCCACCTGCTGGAAATTGAGAAAAAAGACATACACAAAATCACTCCTACTGTTACCTGGAAACAGGCCAAGATTCCTGAATGATGCAACAGAATGTAAGAGATTCCAGCACTTTCTCCCTCTGCCTAGCTTTCTCCAGATAACTCAAAACCTCAATTTGATATTAGCCACCAAAAAATTAGAAAATAGCTATTTAATGCCTGCTATGGGCATGTTTTATTCACTATGAAAAACCAGCCAACTGGGGCTTAATTAAACAACTACTAAGCAGATATTAATTAAATTATACAGCCATGCATCTCATCACCGTGACACTGGGTGGTATATGGAGTTAAAAATCTCCCCTTCCTAAAATATAAAAACCCAACCCAAAATAACAAAAAAAATAATTAAAACAATGTTAGGGGAAATGAGCATAAAAATTAAACAGATAAATAAAAATTTAAAAACAATAAAACTGTTACAACATAAAAAGTATAATCTGTAGGAGAGTGCCGTTCATTTTCTTAAAAATACAACCATTTACCAGGCTCTCCAACAATGTCACCAAATTTCCCAGGCCAGATGGAAAACGGACAGCTTGAGATTCTTCCGGAAGGTTGTTTTGTCTCTGTTGTTTTGCAAGTCCACTGAGTGCTTCTCTACCAGAGATAAATTCCTTGTGCGTCTAACCAACTTGGCCAAGTGTTCTGTTCTGTTCTATTCTATTCTAAGGCAAATGAGGTTGGGTCCAATCTGACCTCAGGGGGATAATGTTTTTAAGAGTGGGCACTGCAACAGAAAATATTCTCCTCCTAGTTCCATCAGATAATACCCCTTTGTAGACACAACCTGCAACATGCCATTTCTGCTAGACCTGATGGGACATATGAATTTAATTGGGATGAGGCTGTGCCTCAAATAATGCTGAGTGTTGTCATGATTTCTTTAACAAGGCCCTAATTGGCTGGGTCCAGACAACACATTAGACACCAACTATGATTTAGAAATCTTATCACCGAGTGCCATTACCTACATTTTGTCTGTAAGCATCCTGAATGGCCTGCCTTCTATAAAAACTAGCCATTAGGAATAGTGGTGAGCATGTTAAAGGTAATTTCTACTTCCCTTCTTCCTGTTCCCTTCTTCCTGAGAGCCAGTTTGGTGTGGTGGTTAAGGTAGCAGGCTAGAAAGTAGATGCCTGTGAATTCTAGTCCTGCCTTAGGCACAAAGCCTGCTGGATGACTTTGGACTAGTCACTCTCTCTCAGCCCTAGAAGAAAGCAATGGTGGGCCACTTCTCTTGCTCAGAAAACTGCAGGGACTTGTACAGAAAGTCACCAGGACCCGGAGAACCGGCAAATCCCACCTTTGACTGGCCCCGCCCCCATCTATTCTCTGCCTCCGAGTCCCAGCTGATTGGCTGGGTCTCCTTTTGTTGCCCTGCACAGGAGAACGGAGCTGGAAAGCAGGTTGGTGGGGAGGGAATGGGGATTTTACAGTAACCTTCCTCTGGAGTGGGGTGGAAATGGGGATTTCCTTTCCCCTGCCACATCCACCAAGCCCTACCACGCCCACCAAGCTACGCCCACAGAACTGGTAGTAAAAAAATTTGAATACCACCACTTCCCCCAGTCTGCGAACGGCCACCGGTCGGTGGTGTGCCAGAAACTGGTCTCCACAAGTGAGCGAAACCCCATCCACAGACACGTGGGGTGCAGGCAGCCCACAAAATCATGCCCCCTCCGGTCTGTAGAAAAGCTTTTTTCACAGAACTGGCCCCTGGAGCCCAAGTTTGGGAGCCTCTGGACTATAACCTCCACATACAAACCAACACACATGCTCTTCTCTGTTGGCTGTACAGATCTTATAGGAGGCTTGAATTCTAAACTTGTACCCCAAAATAATCTTGAGGGGTACATCCTCCACCATGCAGAACACTGTTTTTTACACATTTCATGCTTTGACACAGGATGATCCAAGACTGCAGTTGGGGGAGTGGCGGGGGGGGGTTCATATTCACCATGGACTCCTTTACTGACAGATTTGATCCAGCAGGATGTAGGACTTCATGCAAAATCTTAGTTTTATTATACTGTGGTGTTAAGGCAAAGGCTGCTCTAGACTCTCTGAATTTGTACTCCAGGTTCAACTATCACACGTACTGAAAACTTTCTGACCGCACAAAGTAGGCATCTCTTTCCATCTGCCCAGATTGGATTTTGAATTGGATGTGCTTCCAATGTCATAAACTGAAAATGGATAAGCCAGGCATTATGGAACAGGAAATGTGTGCAGACAGGGCGACATATTACAATTGATCTTCTCCCCTTAAGCAGCAAAAAACAGCCACAGTCTGGAGGCATTAAAGGTTCTCTTGTATCTTCATAAGGACCACCCCATTTGAGAGCATGCCACTAAAATTAGGCAGCAAAATGGCCCATTTTCACATGGGTCATTTTGCCCTTGTCTATCTGAAAATTTGGAAGGTCATCCTCTCCTTTCCTAAAACCCTGACTCGTGGACAAAAACGTATGTTTAGAAAATGAATAGAACTGAAGAAACTTCTTGGATGAGAAGTGAAATGTTTCGAGGGGGAAATGGGGAAAAAATCAAGAAAGTCCAGTTGCTTTTGGGAAAAGCAGCTTTGGGACAAATCATGACCTAGATGACTGAGGATCTCCATAAGGGAGAAAAAACAGTTAAAATTATGGCAGCAAAAATAAGCATGGACTGTTTTTTCTTCTTCTTTTGCAGTGATTTTAAAGATGGGGAGAAAGTCTCTCCAAGGCTTTCTAATCCTTAAATCCACCTGTTTTTATGAAAGGATTTGCTTGTCTCTCCAGAAGCCAAATTAAGATTTCAGAGCTTTGCTCATCTCAGTTTAAAGTCTTTGCAGTTAATAATTACCAATCTCTGCACATAGAAAGAATCTGTGGGAAGAAATATCCATCTGATTCAGTTCCAAGCCAGGAGAAAGACACTGGAGACACGGAGGTGACTGGAAAGATGGTTTAATGATGAAGCAGAACCCCATGGGTTCTGGGCAGCTGACCACATGGAGTTGAGAGTGTGGGATTTTTATACCTTCTCTTGGGCTTTGCACTTGAGCTTCCTGTTCCTGTGCAAGAACATGTATTCTATTGTCAGACTCCCATGGGGCTGTGTAGGGGTTATGTAGGGATCATAGCTGGCTCTATAGACAAAGTACAAATCCTAGGTGTTTCTAAGTTTCTAAGGGTGATGCAATGAAGGGCCTTTTGACAATTCCTATTGTGGCTGAGGGCTAGTCCTACCTTTGTTCAGATCTTCATATCTTTTCTTTTATGTACACTGAGAGTATTTGCACCAAGACAAATTCCTTGTGTGTCCAATCACACTTAGCCAATAAAGAATTTTATTACTGCAAGGAATTTCAAAATATCCTGTCTTGAATGGATTTCTTCCTGCACTATTTGCTTTGCCTATGAATAGAGCAACCTAGATATTTGGCTTCTTCCAATAATTCTTTATCTCTTAAGTGCTGACATCTGCTGAGGGTTATTAAGAAAGGTGGGGGCTGCTTTCTCCCTAAAAAACAAACAAACATGTTTCTCCATTTCTTATCCAGGAAATATAATTCTGCCTTTTTAAATATTTATCAAAATATTTCATTCTTCCAGGAGAGAGGTGGGGGCTCAGTTTCTACCAGTCTTAATTTCTCATCCCCCATCTCCCACACTTCTAGGGTGAAGGGTGCTTCATGCCCTGTTTTCTTCTTTAGCATCCTGTCAAAAAAAAAGCGACGCTGACGTCTGAAAAAGAGCCGGGTTTTGAAACATAAGCCCTAGGGACCACTGTGTTTTCCTGGACTCCCATCCCCCAAAGCAGGAGGCCAGCTCCTGGCAATAACAACTCTGTAGTTACAGCCTCTAACCCCCCTTCCTTTAACCTCAAACTATCCACTATTGACCTCACCCCATTCCTAAGAGGTCTGTAAGGGACGTGTATAAGTGCACCATCGTGCCTCCCTTCCCTGTCCTACTGTCCCCATTTAATCGTGCCTATTTCCTGTATTCTTACTCCTGTTTATACTTATACCTATTATTTTGTAAGCGATTGACAAATCTAGATAGATAGATAGATAGATAGATAGATAGATAGATAGATAGATAGATAGATAGATAGATAGATAGATAGATAAAAATATGGACACCGCCAGCCTTGGGGAGAGCCGTTGGTACCTTTGCAGGTATGTGTGAATACCGACTGAGCAGCCTTGTCTAGGACAAGCTGGATTTTTCTGGAAGCTGCTGGAGCACAAACGCGTCTAGCCTACTCTGCCCTTCGGGGCGGATTAAGGACCAAGCGGGGCTGGCACGAATTTCACTCTTCCTTCTAGGCGCCTCTGGAGTCGCCGCCGGATTTCCAGATTTGTTTGGAAACGTCTTGCACGCTGTTGCGTCATAAAAAAAACAACAACCAAGGCCACGCTGCTTCACCGCGAGGGGGCGTGGCCTGCGGGGACTATAAAAGGCGGAACGGGCTGCCCGGCCTGTCAGAAACTTGACAGAGCGGCCTGGCGGAAGGTTGTTTTGTTTTGGGAGCTTTTGCTGCGCTGCCACCATGGCGAGCTACTCTCGCATCCTGCTCCGGATGTTCCCTCTGCGGCGTTGGCCTCTGCCCGGCTTGGGCCCCATCTGGCTCAGCGAGCCGCAGCCGGCGTGCAGGTCCCTGTGGCCGGCCAACCCCAGCTTCGTGGACCGCGTGATGGGCGACATGGAGAGGCAGTTCCAAGAGATGGAGAAGATGAGCCGCGCCTTCTTCCAGGCGACGCCTCTGCCTTTCGGAGGGGAGCGCGAAAGCCACAAGGAAGCCTCGGAGGAGAACGCCTGCCCGGCCGAGGGTAAAAACCATTACCGCTTCTCGGTGGACATGGCCGGCTTTACTCCCGAGGAGATGACGGTGAATCTGGAAGGGAGGAAAGTGACGGTGACCGCCAAACGCCAGAGGGAGAGCCAGAGCAAAGACACAGGCTACTGGGTGGAGCATCAAGAGCTGCGCCGGGAAACCCTCCTGCCTCCCGATGTGGACCTTCAGGCCATCGCTTGTTCTCTGAATCCGGATGGGCAGCTGTGCATCGAGGCCCCGCGCCTGGCCGAATCCGAGCCCGCGCAACACACCATCCCCATCGATGTGAAAGCAGCCGATCCGAGTCCCGGCGGGGAAGACAAACCCAAGGAGCAATAATCGTGTGGATGATGTTCCTGCCACGCACATAGAATCGCTCTATATGAAAATGAGCAGGCTCAGCTGCTCCCTTTAGAAAAAAAAAAAAAAAGGTTCCGCGTCCTTTCCTTGTCTACAATAAAGCCTCTTTCAATTTACCCGTGGACGTATTTCTGAATGTTGTGTCCTGTGGGTGTGACAACCAACTGGGATAAACTTAAGATTTCAGAGGATGATGATGTCAGCGAAAGACAGACTGTATAAAGGGAGTGGGTGGGAATGGAGGTTGTCTTCTACTGTGCAAACAGCAAGTTTGATTCTTAAATGATGGAGAAAGTATGACTGACTAAATGTGGGTGTCCTGTATGACAAAAATAGTGGATATTGTATTTTTTTTTAAGAATAAACTTATTTTTATTTTTAAAACACCTGACTGCCTGAAACCGGATTCTTAAGTGGCTTACAGAATATTTTTAAAAAGGGAACAGCTTAAAAGGTGAAAGTGTTTAAAATAGTAACTTAAGAACATGAAACAGGAATTGTAATAAGTGGCATCACTGTGCAGTTAATTTCATGGAAATTAAATCCTATGGAAACAAGATTTTCACCTGGAAGGCTCTGAGGAAGGGAAGGAGCTAATATGAAAGTTGCATTGTCTTGTGTTTGGAACTTTGCATTATTCTGAATGGAAAAGTTACTCACTTGCTCAAACCTCATGCAGGGACTGCTACAGCTGTATTATGGGCTATGTTAACAGTTTGCTATGTTGGTAGTCTTTTGATACTGTCCATTGCAGTGGTGGGATTCAAATTTTTTTACTACCAGTTCTGTGGGCATGGCTTGGTGGGTGTGCCAGGGGAAGGATATTGGTGGTATCCTTCCCCTGCCAGCCAGAGGTGGTATTTGCCAGTTCTCTGAACTACTCAAAATTTTTACTACTGGTCTCCAGAACTGGTCAGAACCTGCTGAATACCACCTCTGGTCCATGGGGTTTTCTTGACAAGGGTAAAGGAGTACATTGCCAGGAGAAAGGGACGAGAACGAGATGGTTAGATAAGCATCAACTCAATGACCATGATTTTGGGCAAACTCTGAGCCAGTGGAGGACGGTGGACTGGGGGTACTGTAGTCCCTGAGGTCAGGAAGTGTTGGACACAACTTGGGAGGGACCACTAACATTGTTCAATCCCTAATAAAATCAAGCTGGTCCTGCCATCAAGGACTAGCTATTGGGAGGACAATACGGAAATGGCCAGTTGACCAATGAACAAGTAGTCCCCCTCTAATGACCACCCTGTTTAGCGACCATTTGCAGTTACAGTGGTGGAGAAAAAGTGACCAATTAATTCTCACATTTACAATTTGCAGGTCTGTTCAGCAAAGAAAAGCTGAACATAAGCAGAGTTGCAGTTTCACAGTGATGGCTTCACTTAATAGTTGTCAGTTTCAATTGTAGTTGTTAAACGAGCACTTCCTAGAGCAGGGGTGTCAAACTCGTGTCATCATGTGTCATATCGTGACTTTTTTCCCCTTTGCTAAACTGCGGGGTGGGCCGTGAGTTTGACAGCCCTAACCTAGAGTTTACAAGTAGACTTGCTTGACTTACATCACACTTGTGATTAGAACTTTCATTGCTAAGTAAGATGGTTGCTGAGTGAGTTGCAACTGATTTTGCAATCGCTGTAATTAATGAACCATACAGTCATAAAGCAAATCTGGCTACCCGCACTGACTGCTTGTTGGAAACCAGCTGGGAAGATCACAAATTGTGATCACATGACCCTCTCAAGATGCTGCTAGCGTTGTAAATACATGCCAGTTGCCAAATTTTGATCATGTGACTGTACGATAAGCAGTCATCCATTTTCAGTGCTGTTTGTAACTTCAAATGGTCACTAAACAAATAGTTGTAAATCAAGGTCTAGCTGTGTTTTAAAATAGGGAAAATAGTAACGATTATCTGTAGCTCGGGTATTAGGATGAGGGTGAAGGTTCGTTCTCCGAGCTATAGATATTCACCACTATTTTCCATGTAATGGAAACCAACCCACAAGTTTGGAGAATGAACCTTCAACCTCAATATAGAAAATGTCGCACCTGGATCCTCATTCAAAGGCAGGAAGGTCATTTATGGCAGATACTTGAGGATGTCAGGAGAACAAATTGTGACTATACAGGAGCATCTTCTTGGATCAGTATTGAAGAAGAGGCAGACTGCCAGGAAGGTTCTAGTAGGTGTGTTAAGCTTAAACGGCCCTTTGGGAACTTTTGTGTAGGTTTGTTTAATGTTGCAATTCTGCCAAGAATATGGGAACACGGGGGAATTTATCTGCCACACTGTCTTTAGGTTCCAGTCTTGACAGTCATTTGTGGGCTTCTGATAACATAATTTCAAAGGAGTCTTTGCTTTCTTAAGCAAAATATAAATTGTAACAGGATACTGAAAGGGAGCTCCAAGCGACCCATTTAAATTGCACTTTTTATTTTGCCTATTTCAAGAAAAGACTTAAAACCCCAGCTCCCAACCAAGATGGGGGTGGGAATGAGTGCAGGCAGGTCAGCACACATATGCCAATGTTGAAGTATGTGTGTGCATAAAGACGCCTCCCCACCCATTGCCCATGTGGTGTTTGAGGGGGCAAAATAGCTTCCGCTTGCTTTGGGCTGCTCTAAATATATCAGTTGTAACTATTTCATCCCAAAGCGAAACTGAATAAATGCTTCCTGATAAGCCAGTTTCCTGAGTGGGCTAGAGGCATCTGATCCGGCAGGACACCTATATTTATAGACATTTTCAGGTGTCTCTGAGGTAACCTAACTATATTTGTGTATCACCTGATTGAGAAAAGCTTTTGTATCCGTTTCCTGGGAGGGTGGGTAGTAAAAGTTTACTATAACCTACAAGGTGATTGTTTGCCTTATGGCAGGGGCTGGGAACTATAGCCCTTTTAAAACTTGTGGACTTCAGCTGCCAGAATTCCTGAGCCAGTATAGCTCAGCATGGCTAGCTCAGGAATTCTGGGAGTTGAAGTCCACAAGTCATAAAAAGGGCCATAGTTCTCCCCACCCCTGCCTTATGGGAACAGGTGCAAATCTCTGCTTAGAAGATGGGTCTTGTGGGAATTCCACAATTATGCTCATTAATTTGTGGGATCTGCTACCAAAATGCAGGATAGAGGCTTAATTAGCTTTTAAGAGGGAGGGAGGGAGGCAGGGAGGGGTTTGTTGAACAACTTCAGAGGTCCTATAAGGCACAGGTGTCGAACTCGATTACGTGAAGTGACATATCATAGCATTTTTTGCCTTTGCGGAGCTGGGATGGGTGTGGCCTGTGCACGATTCATCCGGCCTGTGGGTCACCAGTTTGACACCCATGCTATAAGGCCTTCCACTGGTTGTGAAAGGCTGTGTTCAGGGACGGTGAAGGCCAGTGGTTGGAAAACAGATAAGACTCTATCATGGGATTTTTCAAAGGGTCTCCACAAATTTGTGGGGAAGACAATAATAACAGAACCTCTGAACCGATGCTTATCAATTTTCACTTTGAGATATCTGGACTTCAACTCCCTGAATTTCATTCATTCACTCACTCATTCATTCATTCATTCACGTTCATTCATCCATATTAATATAGCTGCTCATTTCACAAGTAACATGCTGGCTAGGGAATTCTGGGAGTTGGAGTCCAAAGATAAAAGTTGCTGAGATTGAGAAACATTCTAGATCCAACACATCTACCTGGCAGTATTTATCACAGGGTTCAAAGTTCAATGGTTGCCTCCCCAGTCATATGATCACACTTCAGGTGCCTAGCAACTAGGCTTATGGCCATCTTAGCAACTAGGCTTATGGCCATTTGTTGTGTCCTGTGATCACATGACCACATTTGCGATGGTTTTGCTGAAAACTGGCCTTATATGAGCCTCTGTGGTGCAGTGGTTAGAGTGCAGTACTGCAAGCTACTTCTACTGCAGCCAGCTGCCTACAATTTGGCAGTTCAAATCCCATCAGGCTCAAGGTTGACTCAGCCTTCCATCCTTTCCAGGTGAGTAAATGAGGACCCAAATTGTTGGGGGCAATTATGCTAACTCTGTAAACCACTTAGAGAGGGGCTTTAGAGCATTATAAAGTGGTATATAAGTCTATTGCTATTACTATTTAGCTTTGGTTTTCAGCAAAACTGGAAAACTGGCTCGCTTTAACAATTGCAGCGTTTGCTTAACCACTACAAAAAAAAAAAGTAAAATTGAATTGGACAGCTTTACAAATGTCATGAGTTTTGACTGTGATGGGCAGGTTCCATTATAGTTGTAACTCAAAGATTATCTGCATAGCTGGACATACAACAGCTCAAAGTTAACATCATTGAAAAAAGTGACTTACTGTATGACCATTTTTCACACAACCGTTGCAGCATCCCCATAATCACGTGATCAAAATTCAGGCAGTTGGCAACTGACTCACATTTATGATGGTTGCAGTGCCTTAAGGTCATGTTTTGCATCTTTTGCAGCTTTCTGACAAGCAAAGTCAATGGGGAAGCCAAATTCACTTAAGAACCGTCTGACTAACTTTAACAATTGCAATGATTCACTTAACTTTCCAAAGAAAGGTCATAAAATGGGGCAAAACTCACTTAACAAATGCCTCGCTGAGCAACATATATTTTGGGCTCAATTGTGATAGTAAGTTGAGGACCATCTGTACTCTAAATCAAATGGGGGCGTGGATTCTGCAAGAAACAGTAATACAGTCCAGTCTTGGATAGTTGCAGGGAATCTGATTTTTCAGTAGTAAAAGTTTTCTCTCTCTCCCTGTAAGACACACACACACACACACACACACACACACACAGACACAACTTTTAAGAACAGCATCCCGGTTGTGGAATTTTGGGAGTGGTTATTACCTACCTACATGGGATGGGGGGAAGGACTATACCAAAAGTTGTCCCTTCCCCACTTTACTTCCCTGTTCATGTTCCATTACTTTGAGATTCTCAAGCTTTACGGTTCTAAAGTTAAATGAAGATAAATGGACAATAAGTGAATAAATAACGATTCCACGGCCCTCAGAATAAAGGAATGGCTAGGAAATCTGCTGAGAGATGTTGCTTTATTAGACCATGAGGATGTCGCAGCTGTTCACAGTTTAAAATGTAGAGAGTGAAAAAACTGTACCAAAGAGAAGCAGCACTGGGTTTGAGTGGCACCTGGTGCTGCTAACTTAAATGTTGGGTGGCTTAAAAAGGAGAGAGTCAGGGGAAAAAGCCACCAGTAAAGTTTGAAAGCAGATTTCGAGGTTCCTTGACTCCCAATTTGGCTTCCCGAAGACGACTAAAAGAAAGCCACCCAGGTGTGATTTTTACCCTAGCCAGAATGAAGAGAACCCGTGAGGTCCTCCAAGGAAGCTTTTGTGGAAGGCGGTTGAACAAACCAAAATCCCTCTCACGCCACCCAAACCAATCCTGAGCACTAAAGGAGCATCTTCACAGCCCTGGCCTCTTGCACCTGGTCCTAAGGCCAGGCCTAAACAGTTTCTAAGCTTCTCCTCCCAGGTCTGTTCTAAAGCCAGTGCAACTTTGTGCAGTCCTTGTTTTCTTCCCCCTGCCAGGCAGATCCCAGCAATATCCTTTCTTCATTTTTGACGGATCCTTTGCGGGACCACCTACAGCGCAAGGAGAAGAAAAACCCACACGAGCGAGAAAAAGACAGACAGAGAGAGAGAGAGAAAGAAAGAAAGAGAGAAGTTGAATGGTAGCATCCAGCCAAGGCCCGATTTTCCTGCCCTCTCCTGAAAAATACACCCAGGCACTCTGGGTTTCTTCTCACTTCTGCAGCTCCAAACGGTGTGCAAAGATCTCTCTTGCCACCCTGGTATCTCGACTGCAAAGGGTTCATTGATGTTCAGATCAATTCTGGAAGATGGGAAGTCTTTCCGGGCAGGAGAGCCACGTCTGCTGTGCCTACCCCACTCAGTCAACCTACAGTCCAGGGGGGGGGGACACCGGTGCAAAGTCGTGTGCCAGTCCTTGAGGGGCCAGGTGGTGGAAGAGGGGCAGGAGCTGGGAGGAAGGAAGGGCCAAATCTCCAAGCCTGATTCCACAAAAGTCATCAATCTCAGGTTGGCCTTAGTTTCTGGCTGCTATGATGACCGACAGGGCTACGCCCCCCAGTGCTACGGCAGTGGCACCAAACAGCCACTTCCATGGAATTGTCTGGGAAGGAGAAAAAAGGAGGGTGGGGGTGGAAATAGAAGTGACTGCCAAAATTCAGAAAACACATGACCTAGGACAGGGGTGGTTAACCTTTTTCAGCTCCTGTGCCAATAATTGTGTTCGCACTCGCTTGTATACCAACACCCAGAAGGCAATGCATGCTGGGCCCCCCACGCCCCCTTCGCATACGTGCGTGACATCCCCTCGCACACAGGCATCTTTGCATATGCACACACTTCCTACACACACACCCCACCCCTGCACATGTGTGCCAGATACCCGACAATCAGCTGTTGGGTGGCAGAGCGCCTGGATGCGCAGGGGGGCTCTTCCAGGCGACTTTCTCGCTTGCCGGGGGAAATGGCTCTGCATGCCACTTCTGGCACGTGTGGCATAGGTTCACCAACACGGACCTAGGAACTGGCATATCCTGGGGGAAAAAGACCTAGTGGTCCATCGAGTCTGCCCTTTGAGTTTGTCTTTTGTTTTTATTATTTTTATATTGTCTTTATTTTTAGTTTATTTTTAACGTTTGTCAGATGATGGACAGGCAACAAGCAAGTTTAACCTCAGTTACTGATGAACTGAGCTCAATCAAAGTAACTAAAAATCAAAACTTTTATATCAGGGGGTCCCAACCCCTGGGCCGTGTCCCAGTACCCAGGCTGTGTCCCATTCGGAACTGGGCTACACAAGCCCTCAACTCATACAAATGGAGCTGCACCAGGGGTGGGATTCTACCGGTTCGGCCCAGTTCATGTGAACCGGGAGTAAAAAATGCTACCGTTCGGCTGAACCGATATTTCTTCTTTTTTTCCTCCCAACGATCAGCTGTTCTATGATCAGCTGTGCCAGGTTCCCCCTAGCTGTCTTACTGCTTTGCCCAGAAGGCCTCCCTGAGACCCAGGAAGCAAAACGGGGTGGGGGGGGTGGCATGTGCTGCTGTGCGGGCCCCCCACCCCTGCTCTTTTTGCCTTCCTGGGCCTCAGGGAGGCCTCCTGGGAGCAAAAACGATCCCCCCCCCAGGAGGCTTCCCTGAGGCCCAGGTGGCCAAAAAACAGAGCACAGGGAGTAGAGGTGGAGGTGCTGCACACAAAAAAGCCATGCCCACCCAGTCACATGGCCACACCCACCTAGCCACTCACACTTAGCCATGCCCACAGAACCATTAGTTAAAATATTTGCATCTCACCCCTGAGCTGCACACACTTGTGCAAGCCTACCTACCACTCGCAGGGAAAAATCTCCTCTCCTTCCCCCTGCTGGGCCGCCAAGCTGGGAATCTCTGTTTTACATAATCTTGTGCCACTTCTTATGTTTTTGTCCTATTTTGCTGCTCCAGCTTGCAAACTTGTGTTTTTGTTTTGTTTTTCAACACTACCCTCTCATTTCATTCCTCCACCATTGAGGCAGGCCTTGTTTGCAATATGTTGGCTGACAAGCAACTCTTGTAAGCACATTGGGAAAATTCCGAAAATACTTTCTGACTCCTCAACAAGAGCTCCACTCTGGGTCCCAGGCCTTGGAAAGGGGAAGATTTTACAGTGGAGGAATGGGAAACTTACTGCCCTGCTACCTCTCCCATAGGCGTGCATGGGGATATTTTTCTGAGTTTTGCCTGATCCGCCTCTGTTTTCAAACAAGGCAAGTTGAAGAGATGTGGACTTCAACTCCCAGAATTCCTCAGCCAGCTATGCTAGGAGTTGACGCCCATATCTCTTCAACTTGCCAAGTTTGAATAATAAAAAAGGCCTTTTCACCAGTGGTTCTTAACCTGTTGTCCACGGATCCCTGGGGTCTGTGATGTCATCATGGGGGGGGGTCCACTAAAGCTTGAAAAATGTTATGATTTAAATCCTGAAGATCCATGGCCACAAAAGGTATTTAAAAGGGGTGGGGTTGGGGTTGGTGGTGAAGAAAAGGTTGAGAACCATTGCCTTAGACCAGAGGTCTCCAAACTTGGAAATTTTAAGACTTGTGGACTTCAACTCCCAGAATTCCTCTGGCTGAGGAATTCTGGGAGTTGAAGTCCACACGTCTTAAAGTTGCCAAGTTTGAGGACCCCTGCCTTAGGGAAACAGGCCCTAACCTGTTTAGGCTTTGAAGATAGAAAGCAACATCTTATGATGAGCACAGAAAGCAAGGTGGAATTTTGATAGACGGGTCAGTTCTAAAGGTGAAAAACACAAGTTTTTGCAGAAAGTTCCCACTGGCTTTCTGCACCCATCATACAGCTGTTAGTACCCAAGATATCCAATCCATTTCCCTTTTTCTCCCTACCTCTCTGGCTCAGTGAATACTCTTTCTGGCCACTTACCCAGGAAGATTTATTTTTGCACTTTGCTGGGGGGCCGCTGGACCCAGGGTTCCCCAGCATCTTGCGGTACATCTCTGCCTCGATACTCTTTTGGTCAGCGTGCTTCTTGGCCAGTTTTGAGAGCTCAGTGTGAATGGTCTGGAGGCCAACAGAAAACAGAGAATGGCGTGATTGGGAGGTACCATTAAGAAGGCGAGAACACTGCTACATCAGCGTGCCTGGTTTATTTGTTTATTTAATTGATATCCCACCTTTATCATTTTTATGAACAACTCAAGGCAGCAAATGTATCTAATACTCTTTCCTCATCCTATTTATCCCACAACAGCAACCCTGCGAGGGTGGGTCAGGCTGAGAAAAAAGAACTGGCCCCAAGTCACCCAGCAAGCTTCTCATGCCCAAGGGAGGACTAGAACTCACAGTCTCCTGGTTTCTAGTCTGGTGCCTTAACCACTAACCTAAGTTTATTTTATTTTATTTTATTTATTTTATTTGTCAATTGTTTACAAGATAATAAGTATAAGTATATACATAGTTATGAATACATGAAATGGGTACATATAAGAAAAATAAAAAAAAACCAATAAGACAGGGACGGTAGGCATGTTGGTGCGCTTATGCACACCCCCTACAGACCTCTTAGGAAAGGGGTGAGGTCAATAGTAGAAAGTCTAAGGTTAAAGTTTTTGGGGTTTGGGGTTTGGGGAAGAAACCACAGAGTCAGGTAGAGTATTCCAGACATTGACCACTCTGTTGCTGAAGTCCTATTTCCTGCAATCAAGTTTGGTGCAGTTTATCTTGAGTTTGTATCTATTGTTTGCTCTTGTGTTGTTATAGCTGAAGTAGTTATTGACAGGTAGGACATTGCAATGTATGATTTTATATACCATACTTAGATCGGACCGAAGGCGGCGTAGTTCTAGGTTTTCTAGGTCTACAATTTCAAGTATGGTGGCATCAGGTATTCTGCAATGAGTAGAGGAGTGGAGAACTCTTCTTGTGAAATATTTCTAGACTTTCTCAACTGTGCTAATATCAGATACATAATGTGGGTTCCAGACTGATGAACTGTATTCGAGTATTGGTCTAGCAAATGTTTTGTATGCTCTGGTTAGTAGTGTGATATTACCAGAGAATTGTCTACTGCCAAGTTGTCCAACACAATTCCAGAAAAAAAAACTTGGCCAGGGCATGAAGGCTGCAACCTTCCTTGTGATTTGTTCTTCATAGGCAACCTTGGAGCAAGAGAAGGTCACCTGAGCCAAATTTTGACTATTGCCCTCCCAAAGAATCCCATCTCAAGTAACCCCAATTTGGAGAAAAGAGAGTAGTTCTGACATTTTCCTTGCCCCTCCCAAGTGCCCAAAAATCTTCTTCCCAAAGATGGTCCCAGAGCCACCGTTTATAAGGGGGAATATGGATATGGATGTTCTCCAGCTTCAGGCTTTCCGAGTGTCTTCTATCATCCCTTGGTGTTCTCTGAGCTTGGCTGTTCAGGGAAAGCTATTGTGTGTAAACAGGAGCAAGCCCCCACACCCACCAGCACTGATGATGTTACCTAGCCTGGTAATGAAACGTCTGCAAGCAAACAACCAAGCTCAACTCTGAGCTACAGAAATTCTTTTATTGTCTTCTATCCAACCGGGGTCATATGGTCACCATTTGCATCCTTCCCAGCCGGTTTCTGACAAGCATAGTCAAAGGGGAAAGCCAAATTTACTCAACAATCATATGATTCACTTAACTGCAGTGATTCAATAACTGTGGCAAAAACCACTGTAAAATGCTGCACAACTCACTTAATAACTGCCTTGCTTAGCAACAGAAATGATGGACTCAACTGGGGTTGTACCCCAAGGACTAACTCTACTAGTGACTTAACACATTACTATCAATGATTATTTTCAGTTGAAAGGAGTTTAATAAGCAAAGGCAAAATAACATTTCATTAAAAAACATTTTTTTCTCCAATATCCTATGGGATTATATTTGGCAAACAAGTAATTGCATATACTGAATTTTTGAATCATGGTTTAATATTTTGGGATGACCATATCCTTTTAAAACTACATACCTACTACATGGAAATTGATGGCTGGAGAACAAAAATGGGTTCTCTCTGCCTTTTTATTGCTAACAGTAGTTCTTAGCACTGGAAAGATAAATTCATGGCTCTGATTAGTCTGTTGGTTCAAGACCTGGTTGTTATTTGCAACAAATGAATGTGTTGCTTCCGCCTGCATTATCTATGGACACTTACAACAAAACATGGAGACTTTAATAAAAATCACTGCACTCTATGTGTCTGCTTTTATGAAGAAAGAAAGAAAGAAAGAAAGAAAGAAAGAAAGAGAGAGAGAGAGAGAGAGAGAGAGAGAGAGAGAGAGAGAGAGAGAGAGAGAGAGAGAAGAAAGAAAGAAAGAAAGAAAGAAAGAAAGAAAGAAAGAAAGAAAGAAAGAAAGAAAGAAAGAAAGAAAGAAAGAAAATGAAGGAAGGAAGGAAGGAAGGAAAGACAGACAGGAAAGTCAGACAGACAATCTGTTTGGTATAATAGTTAAGGTTTTGAGTTCTAGTCCTCTTTACGCATTTAAGCTCCCCAGGTGATTTTTCAACCAGTCACTCTGTCTCAGTCCAACTCACCTCACAGGGTTGTCATGGGAAAATAAGAGGCATTATCACATACCCTGAGTTGTAGAAAATGAAGGGGGAGTATAAATTGAAGTTTGGCTCAAGAATCATGACTTAATTAGAGCGATTGCTGGAATCCTGACAGCATTATTGTTGTGTACAGCAGCTTACGTGATCTGACACTGGATTAGAGGCTAGCAAGCCTGTGATTGAGGTCCGAGCATAGGCGTGGAGCAGGGTGAGCTTCTGTCCTTTGCTCCAGCTTCGTCTGGGGACATGAATGGAGCCCCCAACATCACCATTCCCCCCCACCTTCCGGGGCAATGGTGATGACACTGGCCAATCCTTTCATCCTCATATGAGTGTGAGCAAGGTTGTGAGCTGTTTTGCCCCCACTTTTTGTTATTCGTTCCTCTTTGCTCTCATTAAATAAATAGAGCAAGGGGGGAAAAAAATCTAAAGAAACACAGGCAGATGGGTTCAGAAGCTTGGCAGCCTTCAAAGAAGGTGTGTATGCACAGTTTGGTGCTGATAGGCCTCTGCTTAGTTTTCTCTGCCTCAGGTACGATCAGTTTCCCAGGCTGTCGAGTTGTAATTGCAGGAATGTTCCTATCTTGGATGGCAAACCTCAGATAAAGAATGTTTACAAGCAAATACAACCCAGGCAAACAAAGTCACTAATCTAAAGGAGGATTAGAAAGAGGAAGTAAACATATGTTAGACTTTAACTAGAGATAATTCATTGTGTTAATTACTATTATGCTAAACAGTAACAAAAGTTAAGCAGTAACCAAAGTTAACCAATGTTGGAGGAGTATAAAAATGAGTATAAATGGAAGACTAGACTCCAATAAAGTTCATCATGATTCAGTTGATCATGATCAAGCAATTCGACTGCCTCGTCATTACAACACCAGGCTTACCTTATTGGATGGTTCCAGCCTCAGAGCAGCTTTTAAGATTGGGATGGCCCCACTGTATTCCCCTTGCTGAGCCAAAACCTAGATCAGCAGACAGGAGAAAAAGGCTGAGCAATCTCGGATTTAACACAAGTCTTTCAAAAGCTTCTGCCAGACCTACCTGATGACAACCATTTGAAGTTACAACAGACTCCCACAAAGTTACTTACGACCCAATTTCAAAAATACAATGGCCACACACACACACACACACACACACAGAGAGAGAGAGAGCCATGTGATCGTATTTTGGGTCCTTGACAGCTGGCTCACCTTTACAGCTGTTTGCAGCTTCCTGGGATGATGTCAGATACCGCAATTAGTAATGTTGGTTTTTTTTGCCAATTTCCAACAGTGACTTCCAGTTTCCAGCAAAAGACACCCGTGGAAAAAATGGATTTGCTTAAACAACCACTGCGTTGGCTTAACGGTTACTGAGTTCATTTAACGACCACCACAAAAAAGGTCCTGAAATAGCATGTGGTCATGCGGTGACCCACTTAACAACTGCAATGATTTAACAATCATAATTCTGGGTTCAACTCTAGAAAAAGTGCAGAGAAGAGCAACCAAGATGACTAGGGGAATGGAGGCTAAAACGTACGAAGAAAAATTGCAGGAACTAGGCCTGGCTAGTCTAGTGAAGAGAAGGACCAGGGGAGACATGATAGCAGTCTTCCAATATTTGAGGAGCAGCCACAGAGAAGAAGGGGTCAAGCTATTTTGCAAAGCACTCAAAGGCCAGACAAGGAACAATGGATGGAAACTGAACAAGGAGAGATTTAACCTGGAAACAAGGAGAAACTTTCTGACAGTGAGAACAATTAACCCATGGAACAGAAGTTGCCCTCGGAAGTTGTGGGAGTTTCATCACTGGAGACTTTCAAGAAGAGACTGGACTGCCGGGGGACTTCCGGTTTGCAAGCTTTCGGCGGCAGTAGGGATTCGCAACCGCGCGATCCCTGCTGCGTTCGCCGCCAAGGTTCCCCCGATCCATTTGGATCTGGGGGATATAGCTGCCCCGTAGAGGCAGCTGAAGGCAGGGGGGATCCGGCAAGGGGTTTGGGGGGTGCCGCAAACCCCCTCCCCAGCCGGCTAAACCCTCTTTTCCCAAGGCGGAGGAACGGCAGTCAGCAATGGCTGCCACGAAGAAAGCTGCAGCCGGGTAAGCAGGTGCAGGAGGGAGAAAGCCGGAAGAAAAGTGAAAGTTGCTTCTATCAGGACAAGACGGGAGAAAGTGACCTGGAACCTGGAAGGCTGCTAAGTATATACTGTTCCTTGTGAGAGTTATAAGCTACGAATACTCTAAAAGGGAAAGTTCTTTCCTTGTTCTACTCTCCTTCCTAAAGTGACAGCGGAGAAAAAAAAAAAAGAAAGAAAAAACCTTTTGGCTGTGAGTAGGAAGGGAGAGTGGAAAAAATAAGCGCAAAATTTGAAAATAAGGAGAAGATTGCCTAGAATTGCAAAGAGTTTAAAAACTTCCAAAAAATATATTTGAAAAGGATTTGTGACTACTTTAACCCCAGAAAAAGAAAGTGAAGAAGAAGAAGGTATCTAAAAGAAACAGTCTGTTTGGATTGTTTTGGTGATTTTGGAACCTTTGGAAATTATTTCTGATTAAATCATCTGGGTGGTTGTTTGGGGAAACTTTTTCTCTACACAATGGCATCATCTATGGATGAATTGAAACTTATATATCAAAAATATGAAAGAGAAAAACAAGGAGGGGAAGATGGTCTTGGCACTATTTTTCAATACTTAGAAATAGTGGTTTATACTTATGTGAAGCAGAATGAGGATGATGGGGACGAAGAAGAAGAAAAAGCCATCTTTGATGAATAAATGACTTTGACTGGAGAAGGGAAAAAGCAAGAGAAAAAGGAAAAAAGGTCTTTGAGATCTGGAAAAACAGCCCAAAAAGAGAAAAATAAGGTGAAAAGGAGACATTGTGTTAAGAAACAACAGAAAGGGGCAAAGCAGAATAAAAGGGAGGTGGAGAGACAAGGGTTGTTAAAGAGGACAAGGAGAAGAAGAAGCAAGAGAGAAAGGAAGGGATGAGAAGTCCTAATGGTGGGGAGCAAGATGTTAAAAAGCAAAAGTTTTTTAGAGATAATGGATAAATTTTATTGTTAAAGGGATTCTAGAAAAGTACATAAGACTGCATCTTTATACTTGTATTTAGAAGTAATCATAGAAAATTAGAAATAATATGTAACTTAAAATGTGATAAAATATTTAACATAAATTAGTGAAATTTTTGGTTAAGAAAAGGGAGTACTGTAGCGAAACATGATTTAAGATTGTGATGTGCGGGGGGGGGGGGAATAATTTTTGGAAAGCATAAGTGTTCCCACAAAGGCATGATATTTAATTGAAATGGATAAAATGTTCAAGATATAAATGATTGTTAATATTAATGACCAGAATATGGTATACTAGCAAAATCTTTGTGAAATGAGATTTGAAGTAGAAGAAGGAGGAACATTTTAATGAAATATTGACCTATAATATGTGATGTGGGGGGGGAGAATAATTATGGAAAATGGGGCTCCCATAAGAGTATGTGATTTAATTGAAAAGCAATGAGTTAAATGTTTAAGATATGAATGAATATTAATATTAATGAATAGATTTGTATTATTTTTGATAATATAGTATAATTTTAAAATGTACCAGACAGAATCCCAATGTATGTTATGTGTTTTATATTAAATATTATAAATATAGGGGAAAGAGATAAAGGAATCATACTCCATATAGTGTACAGGAGAAGTATTTCTTCTTCTTTTTTTAAAGAAGAAAAATAAATGATTGGCTAGAATAGAACAGACAAAGAATAATAAATATTATGATATGAATTGAGAGGAGATAAATAAAATAAAATTGAGAAAATTTAAAGGAGAGAAGAAGTTATATAGAAAATTGAAAATGTTGATAAGATATGAAATGGTATGTAAAATGAATATGAATTTGAATTTGTGTCTGTACCAAGAGTTTTAACCCGGGACTAAGCAACTTTCAGAAAAGAGATTTTTTTATGCTTTTATGTTTTGTGTTTATGTGTATTCATGCATTGTGTGTTTTGAAAATAAAACTTGTTTTAAAAAAAAAAAAGAAGAAGAGACTGTACTGCCATCTGCCAGAAATGGTGTAGGGTCTCCTGCTAGGTTGGGGGGTTGGACTAGATGACCTACAAGGTCCCTTCCAACTCTGTTATTCTGTTAATTACAGCCGTTAAGTCAAGGATCGCCTGAACTGGAATATAACCTGGGAGGAGGTGCCAAATGTTGCCGTCCTTTGATGGGCAGTTCCATCACCCAATCCTCCTCAAACCGTGAGCTCATTGAAAAACCCTTGATCCCAAAGCCCATGTTACCTTTCCCTTCCGGAACAGAGCCTTGATGTTATCTGGCTGTTGCTCCAACACTTGATTGCAGGATCGCAGGGCGGCCTCAAAGTGGTCCAGCTTAAGATGGGACGCTGCTAAATTATTCAAGCATTTTATCTTCACTTCCACCAACTCTGCCTCTTCTTCCTCACTGAAATCCACTGCAGGAAGAGAAATGAAACAACAGTTAGGACTGGGAGAAAGCTATGATTCAGGATAGGGGGCAGGACTCAGATTCATTGAACAATCCTGTTACTAATTTAACAACCACAGTGATTCACTTAACAACTGGGGCAAGAGAGGTCGTGTGATGACCCAAGGTGGGGTACAAAAGCAACAAAGTCACAAAAAACAAAAAAAGTCCCTCTAATTCCTTCAACTTGGCTTTAAAGGTCCAATTATCATTGACTGGAGAAAAAACTCCCTCACAAACAGTTGCAAAAAGAAAGAACTTCTGTTCAAACTCAAAATACATATAAATTATAAATAGAAAAAACAACAACAACACAAACCACACTGAGGAATTAATGAGACAAGGCAGGATGGGCTGGAAGACGTCCACAGATATAGAAATACACACACTGGGAAGGATGCCAGATAAGAACTGACAGACTAGAAATATTTTCACGCTTTGCTTCCAGCACTGGCCCATGTGCAGTTTGTCCTTTTAAACAGTCCTCACAGCTGCAGCCCATGAAGGGGATCAAGGCCCTTTCCTCCCTCGTAGACCATGCCATGCATGTTTCTCCCTTATCCGCTCCTCCCTACGTGCCTTAGGATGAAGAAGGAATGGGCCTGGGTCTTCCTCTGAATGCCCCGCCAGCCTGTGCCCTTCCCCAGTTTCCTGAACAACCTGTGGAGCCACACTCCCACTCCCTGTCAGCTGTTCCTCCTCTCCCTCAGAGTCAGATTCTAACAGGGGCACGACAGGTCATAAAATGGGGCAAAGCTCACTTCACACATGTCTCACTTAGCAACGGAAATTTTGGGCTCAATTGTGGTCGTAGGTCAAGCACTACCTGTATCTATATTAGCTCCTGCTCCACATTACAGAGATCAAGAGGCATTTTTAAAAAATAAGGATTAAGCTGCTAGTTTTCAGCTGTTGAGCAACACTTTGGTACAAAACAAACTGTTCTTCCAGGCAGAGCTCTGGGTAGAAGCCAGGCTTCCTGGGGGACAGGGAATCAGGTACCTTTAGTATTAGAGTTGATGACCTTGAGAGCAATGTCATAGGAGTTGGCGGCCAGAACGTAATTTGCTTGCTGGTAGTGGAAATTGCCACGTTCTCTCTTCCGATTAGCCAATGAGACTTTCTCTTTCCCGCTAAGGAGTTCCAAATCAGGAGCATCCTGGGCTGTCAATAACTCCACCTCGAGAGTTAAGGAAGCATTGGGAGGAATGTCGGGACTCCTGCTCGGAAGAGATCAACAGATGTATTCCAATCAGATCCAAGATTCAATTAATGCAACATTCAGTTACCAAGGATGGTCCTTTTCACTGAGCACTACTTTCCCTAAATTTTCAGCCAACCATTTTCAACCTAAATTAAACCAGCGTTGCTCAAGCTTTGCAGCTTGTGTGGACTTTCAACTCTCAGAATCCCCTAGCACATTGGGGAATGTGCCGGGGAATTCTAGGAGTTGGAAGCCCACAAGTTGTAAAGGTTAAGAAACACTGTACTAAACCAGTGATGGCGAACCATTTTGTTGTGGTGTGCCAAAAGCGTGTGCACATCGGCATCCACAATGCAATGTGCCCTGCCCCCCCCCGCACATCCATGAACCTGCACTGCACATGTGTGTATCTCTCAGCCCTGTTTGAGACCTGTTCGGCCTCCCAACTGATTTTTGCCCTCCCAGAGGCTCAAGGGAAGCCTCTGCAGCCTCAGGAGGCTGAAAAACGGACCTTCTGGAAATACAGGAAGTGCCCGTTTTCAGCCTCCGGAGGGTTTCTGGAGCCTGGGAGAGGCCGTTTTCGTTCTCCCGGGGGCTTGAGGGAAACCTCTGGAGCCTTGGGAGCCTGAAAATGGGCCCATTTCAGCACTTCTGGTATTTCCGGAAGGCCAGTTTTTCGGCCTCCTGAGGTTGCAGAGGCTTTCCTCGAGCCTCCAGAAGGGTGAAAACGGCCTCAAACGGGCAAAAAATCAGCTGGGAGGCACGCATATGCGCAGTGTAGGTAAGTTTGGCTGGGGCCCACACGCCCACACAGTGGCTCTGCGTGCCATCTGTGGTACCCATGCCATAGGTTCGCCATCACAGTACTAGACTATGATCTCCTAAGACTGTGCACATTTATGGATTCAAGACACAAAATGTGTGTTGCAGAGCCTGTGGACAGATTATCTGCTGGGAACATTAAAGCAGCTATGCCTTTCTCCACGTCAGCTGCTTCTACTTTCCAGTGTTCACACCAGGAGCTACACATAACACAAGGCATGTACACTCTGAATCACATTTTCTTCTTTGAATCTGGATCTCTGCACAGGCTTTAGCGCAGGACAGCAAACCAGCATTTCTCTTCACTTTCCCACGTCACTTCTATCTTGACATGCTTCCTTTGGTGACAACTTCCTGGCTGGTTTAAATATATAATTTAAAAAGCAGGTAACTGGATTTTTAATGCTGGTTTAGTCATCAAAATTAGAAACAGTCTTTGGCTCCAGTTGCAAAAGACAGTAATAAATTTAAAAAGCCCATCCTGGACTTTTATAGGAAATTGTAATTTAGTTAGAAAGGACTGAGCAGAACTTTACACGCTCAATTCTATAGAGAGGAACTAGATATGTTTAGCTTAATGAAGAGAAAACTGAAGGGAGAGAGGGGGGAAACGGGTTTCTAATATTTAAAGGGAACAGGGCATCCATTTACTCTCCGTAACACTAAAGATAGGGCAAGAAGCAATGGGTGCAAGCTCACCAGAGAGAGTTCCCAACCTGATAAATGAAGAGAACTATTAAGCAGTGGAACAGCTTACAAGTGCTCCATCACTGGAGATCTTCAAGAAAAGATCTCTTATTTGTCTGAAATGATAGGAGGACTCCTGCCTTGGGCAGGGGAGTGGACTAGAAGATCTCCAAGCCCTGTGATTCTTCCTAATACTTCATAGGTTAGTTGTTGCAGCAAAAGCTCTGTTTATAACCTTCATGGCGGGGCTGATCCAAGTATTATGGGCTAGGTTAAGTCTAGGGGATTGTTAACCCAGAACCTGCGTCCAACTAAGTTTCTCTAGGAAATTCCACAGTTAAAGAGTCCAAAGACCACAGACTCTGTTGCCTCTTAATGCTTCTGTTTTCTCAAAGTGGGCTGCTTCTGTGCATGAGGTGGTAAGCAGAAGATCTATTTCATCCTCTTTAGAAGAACACAAGGGGATCAGAGATCCACCTCGCCCAACTTTTAGCTAACGGAAAAAAACCCAACTGTTTAAGGAACAATCACTCTTTCTGGATTTTCTGTCCATCAGCTGGAAATCCAGAGAGACTCCTGTAGGAATATAAGTCACCTAACAAGTATTTGGGTTAGAAATATATAAACCAGGATAAACATTTTAGTACTATATCTTTAAGGGAATGCAAGAGCATGCAATTGGGTTTCTCAAACGGCCATAAGATGGAGCCAGAATCCTGGTGTGTTTAGTCTGAGTCTCAGAAGAGAGTGTGAGTGTATCTCTGTTTCCTTCTGTTGGAAAGTATTGCCGTTGCTCCATTTCTTCTAATTGACTGATATGACTGGATTTAATGTAAGTCTGATACTGAACTGTTTCTGACACTGGAATTTGATATTTGGATTATCCCTGGATTGAAATCTGACTGATTTAACTTGTGAATGACTTTGGATTGCTTATTTTGGACTTTGCTTAAACCTTTCTCGAAGTAAAAACCTACATTTACTGTACAGTGTATCTGTGTACTGTGTGTGTATTATTCAAACACTTCTCTTTATACATCTCCCTGTATGCGCTCATTCTCCTAACGGGGAATTATCTCAACAACTCCCTCCAAATAAACACTCCCCATAGACAGCATAGCTAGCTGCTGCTGCTGCTAAATCAGCCCACCCTTGCCAACAACTTGGCTTCTGTCCACTTCCTCATGTACCTCCCCTGTGGGCCGAAGCAGTATTTCCCATCCGAAGTGATGAGTGCTGTCTCCCCCATGTCCATCAGCTGCACACAGAGGTCCAGGGCCTGTGAAGAGGAGGGGGGGGGAGAAAAGGGAAATTATTTGGGGGGTCAAGAGGTTGTGCAGGTCATTCAGAAACCCCATTAGAACAGTGTTTCTCAACCTTGACAGATTTGAGATGCGTGGACTTCAACTCCCACAATTCCCCAGCCACCATGGCTGAGGTTGTGGTTCGCCGGCAGTAGGTGCGGATGGCAGAGGTACCTGACAGTGAGGACGAAAGGGAACCAGTCAGGGAGCCGGGCGAGAACTTGGACAAGGGTCCTGAAGCTGATGCAGGAAGGGGGCCAGGACTATCTGAGAGTGGGGCGCTGCCTTCGAAGCCTTTGGAGCCTGGTGGCAGCGAAGCAAAGGACCCCGAGGAGCCTGTTCCCAGTTCGCGTGTGTGCAGGGCTGCTAGAAGGAGCGAGCAGCTGAAGCAGCAGGGGTGACTCAAGGGTAAGGCTGGGAGATGATTGCCCCTCCCATAAGGGATAAAACCAGCCCTCAGGACTGTGTTCTTTGCAGGAAGCAAAGTTCATTAGACTCTTGATTCCTCATTGAAGCCCTGGTTTGTCTTTGCTGGAACTATTGTCAGTTGATATTTCTCAGTAATTGGATTTCTGTTTCTTGGCAGCCTTTTACAACCCTGAAAGGCATGCTCTTATCTCAGATTGTGTTTTGGCTGGGAATGCGAAGCATTCCCATTAAAAAAAGGTTTGCTTCTACACACAGTTTGTGTTTGCTTAATTTGAACGATACCTGGGTCAGAACAGCTGGTTGGGGAATTCTGGGAGTTGAAGTCCACACAATTTAAAAGTTGCCAGGGTAAGCACTGAGCTAAAGACTCAGTGCTTACAGTATCTATCAGCCAGTTAGATGTTTTCCCTTGGTCCCTGTTTATTTGCCGCTTATAACAATTCAGGACACCAGCTCCCAATTTCTTCTCAAAAGGAGAAGAATCCCTAAGGATGGAGCTCCAGTCCTTCGACTAAAGGCTGTATACTAAAAGTGTCAATGAGGATAACTTTTCCAAACAGATATAAGCCAACCTGCCATTCTCTCTGGATTGCCCTTAAATATCTAAAGGTAAAGGTTTTCTGTGTCATGTCCAACTCTAGCTTATCTCCGTTTCTTAGTTGAGGGAATCAGCGTTGCCTGAAGACCATTTCCGTGGTCATGTGACCAGCATGGCTATACGCCAAGGCGCACGGAACGCTGTTACCTTCCCACCAAAGTGCTACCCATTTATCTACTCACATTTGCATGCTTGCAAACTGCTAGGTGGTCAGGAGCTGGGGCAAGGAACAGGAGCTCACCCCGTCAGCCCTCGGGTCTCAAACCCGGGCTGTCCCTTTTAAATATCTAATCACATGGAAATAAGTTTCTAGTCCCCATTTTTTTCCCCATGGTCAGAGAGACAGTGGTCTCGACAATGCTGGTCATGACAATGACAGACCAGGACAGACATGCACCTGGATGCCATCACAATCCCCCAGAGTGAAGGTGAGCCTGGGGTCGTCCTCTACCACCGTCCCATCTTCCAGCGTTGCTTTAAACCGGATAGTCACATCCTGGCCCTTGACTGGCCGGCTCTCCTGACCTTGGCCTGGTAAGATGACTTTCTTCTTCAGTAAGCCATTCCCTGGAGATGGGATTAAGAGGAGTAAGTTGTTAGAATGCCCCAAATTAGAGCTACAGGTAGCTCTTGACTTACAACCCAAACTGAGACCAGTATTTCGGTTGCTAAGTGAGCTGTGCCCCATTTTACAATCATCCATCTATCTATCTATCTATCTATCTATCTATCTATCTATCTATCTATCTATCTATCTATCTATCTAGTTTCTCCAACAATATGGCCTCCCTCAATAGGAAGTCTCAGCATGTTCCATAGGCATGAAATGAAATTAACCCCCCCCTGCAAATTAAGGCCTATATTAAAACATGCGAAATGGGGGGAATGGTGGGGGGCTTGCCGTTAGGAAGTACTTTTGTTGCACACCCGGATATGGAGTGCCCCACCAACGCCGAGGTCAACATCGAAGCCATCGCTGCCCGCCCACCCGAAGATGCAAGGGGGGGGGAAATTAAGTCACCCCCCAAAAGATGGCCTAGCCATTTTTTCGGGGCTCAAAAAAAAAAGACCCCGCCTTATTATATGAGAAACATAGTGTCTATTTATCTATCTATTTATTGGATTTATATTGCCGCCTATTCACCCATGGTGACTCAAGGGGGCTTACAAGGTATAAAACCACATTTAAAACAATAAAACTAGTAAGAACAACCAAATAAATTAATATAATAAAATCGCTCCCAACCCACCCCCCCGCCCCGGCGACAGATCACACGAGCCATTTAATGGGCTCCATCCCACGCTGGGTTTCCCAGGCCCACTGGCAGAACCAATGTCAGGGCTCCAACAAATCCACCCCCATTCAAATTAAAAGTCTCTAGCCACATCTCAGAGAAAAGAAAATTGATTTATTAGAAGTGGCCATGTTGGCGATTAGCTGGGTGCAGCCAATACTAAATTACATTATACATTTCCCCCTTGACCCTGATCTTCCCCCAACCCCCTGGATGTGACTTCTCCAATGGGACACATCCGTCTCCAAGAGTCATCCATCATGCTCTCCAATAACCTTCTTACGCTCAGACAACCTTGGACTACCGGGGTGATTATCTAGGCATTTAAGGAATGCCTTGTTTTCCCCAACTCCCTTTTTCGGGCAGCTAAAAAGATGAAAGAAGTATCATTTTAGTTGACAATCAGATTTTCAGCACCTTCCGGAAGAGAATTAGAGTGGGGGCCATTCTAATCTCTGGGGGTTTTGCCATGGTTGTTAAGCGAATCACTTCAGTTAAACGACCCATGTGGTTGTTAAATGAACCCAGCTTTCCCCATTGGCTTTGCTTGTCCGAAGCCAGCTGGGAAGGTGACAAATAGTGATCACATGACCACAGAATGCTGCAACCGTCCTAAACACAAAGCTCCCAAATTTTGATCACATGACTGTGGAGATGTTGTGACGGTCATAAGTGCAAGGAGCAGTTGTCAGTCACTTTTTTGAGTGCTGGTGTGACTTTTGAGCAGTCACTGAATGAATGGTTGCAAGTTGAGGACTACAAATATGTGGAACAGAGAGATGCCCTTAATAAAGACTGTAAGCCGCGCAGTACCTAGTGTGAGAATTCTGAATTCCATCCCATCCGCAGGGAAGGAGCTTGATACAAACCCAGAGATACCTGCCCCAGTCCTCAATTTACAACCAGCCCCTTAACAACTGTTCAAAGCAACAATGGACCTCCCTGAGGGTACTTAGAAGATGGCTCCAAAGTTCAAAATGGTGTCCCCCATCCTGAAGTTGCGTGACTGCATACTGTGGCTTTTTGCAGGATCCCATCATCAAATGATCACATTTTACAAAGGTTTTTTTACTGAAAAACAGCATTTATTTCTGATTTTCAGCAAAAGCGGCCCATAGCAAAGCACTGGCTTGCTTAACAACTGCTGCGTTGGTTTAAGGTGGGTAGGCCAATTTACGACTCTCGTGATTTATAACTGTGATGTGCAGGATGCATAATGGTAATAAGTTGAAGACTACCTATACATGCCAGCAGTGGTGGCATTCAAATTTTTTTACTACCGGTTCTGTGGGCGTGGCTTGGTGGGCGTGGCAGGGAAAGGATACTGTAAAATCTCCATTTCCATCCCACACCACCAACCTGCTTTCCAGCTCCATTCTCCTGTGCAGGGCAACAAAAGAAGACCCAGACGATCAGCTGGGACTTGAGAGGCAGAGAATAGATGGGGCCAGCCAGAGGAGGTATTTGCCAGTTCTCCAAAGTACTCAAAATTTCCACTACCGGTTCTCCCGAACCTGTCAGAACTGGCTGAATACCACCTCTGCATGCCGGATGATATGGGGTGTGCATGTGAATAAAGATGGGCCATAAATGCAGTGACAGTTCTTCCCCACCACCTCAGGGAACATGGGCGGCGGCGAGAAGAGCAGCAGAGAGGTGGACAAAAGCTATGGCTCCCACCTAAAACATCAAGCCATTCCTGGCTCTCCTTGGACTCTTCCTTAGTCGGATGTTCCACTTTGGTTTCTTGGTCATCTCTTTTGGCAGAGCTGGTTGGGACATCCTCCAGCGGCGGGAGACCACTTAAATCCCCGTCATCAGTGCTATCCAGGACTTCAAAATCTTCCCCGTTGTCAATCATGGAAGCCTGGGTGGCTGCCAGTTCAGATGAGGTCAGGTCGACCAGACTGGTGCCTGCCCAGTCATCCAGGTCTTCCCCTCCGGAAGCCATGGTGCTGGTGCGCTACTGATCAGCTGAGCTGCAAGAAGTAGAAGATGGGACAGAGAAGGAAGTCAAGAAGACCAGTGGTGGGGATTCAAAATTTTTTTACTACCGGTTCTGTGGGCGTAGCTTGGTGGGCATGGCAGGAGCAGGAGACGCTCCAAAATCTCCATTCCCACCCCACTCCAGGGGAAGGTTACTGTAAAATCCCCATTCCCTCCCCACCCCACTAACCTTCTTTCCAGCTCCGTTCTCCTGTGCAGGGCAACCAAAGAAGACCCAGCCAATCAGGTGGGATTCGGGAGGCGGAGAATAGATGGGGGCGGGGCCAGTCAGAGGTGGGATTTGCTGGTTCTCCAGAACTGGTCAGAACCTGCTGAATACCACCTCTGAAGAGGACACCCAGCCCTGATATTTGTTTACTCTTTGCTCCAGTTCCAGAAAATCCACCTCCCATTCCTAGCATGCATGGATAATTCCCTCCCTTTTGGGCTCCTTGGTGGTCTGAGCTTGGGTTGTTTTCTTGCAGATGTTTCATTACCAAATCAAGTGACACCATCAGTGCACTGATGGTGTTACCTAGTTTGGTAATGAAACATCTGCCAGAAAGCCACCAAGCTCGGAGCTACAAATATTGTGTTCTATCAATCCTTCCTTTACTTATGAACGAAAGAAAATATAAATGCCAATAGCTATTCAAAACATATGCCACAAAGTCCAGGAATTTACTAAAAGGAATCTGAATGAAGAACAGCTCCACTGGATCATCAGCTCAACATCCTCTTTCGCGTTTCAGGGAATCTACACTGCAGAACATTTTTATTTTACATGAAATATGTTTTCGTTCTTCTTCCCCACCCAAAAAAAAAAGGCACCCAAGCAAACAACTAACAAAATAATAATAATAATGTTCATTTAATGAGAACAATGAACATTCAATGAGAAGGTTTTAAAATATTAATGCTATTAATTAAAACATTAATCCAAAAGGTTGAAAATCACTCAGGAAACTACTGTAATTAAGCTAGTTAAAGAATATAGGAAGCAAAGGCAACCCTTCGCTTTGCAACTGAAAATTTTATGTGTATGTCTGACAACCCTTAGATAGAGAGGAATTTCATAAAATGGTGATCAGCTACCCAAAAACTTGCCTGGCCCCAGAGATAAGGAAAAAAACCACCTTCACACGTAGTTGTTCTCCAGCAGACAGAATGATACAGGGATTGGAGTTGTTCATTTAGCCATTATGCATCTACTGTATCTCCTGTGAAATTCACTCATCCTTATTACTGTAATTAATTAATTACATTGATAGGCCACCCATTTTACCTCAAGGTAACTATTACAGATTGTATCAACCAGCCACATCTTGTGACCTGGAGTTCCACAAGCTAAGAAACTCCTTTGACAAGCTACCCATCCCTGCCATGACCCAAATTCCATTACAGATATCTTTCCGATGTGCTATTTGGCCCATATGTGAGGTAACAAACTGAATACTTTATACCAGTGTGAACAAAGAGCACAGCAGCAGCGTAATATTTACTGTATTTCTGCATATAAAATAATGATAAGAATGCAAACCAAAACAGTTGCAATCTGAAAGCTGTCAAAAAAGAGAGGACAATGGGCAGTGATGCTACAGTAATCGCCCTGTGTGTTTCTATCTATAGCGTGTTTTTAATATTGTTCTTACAACTTATGGCTATCATACTCCAACATAGATGGGAGGGAGACAGGAAGAGGGAAAGGAAAGGAAAGAGGAAAGGAAAGGGATAACTCACAGCTTTAAAACCTATGCAGAAAATATAGTAAAGATTGAGCTTCAAGGCAAACATTCCTTAAAATCGGAACAATTTGATAAATGCTGGTGTATCCAAACTTCAATTATTAGAGATACTGAAATTACTAACACTAGAAACAACATTGTATACTGTCGCAGAAGCTTTAGACTAACACAATATATTTTGTCTGCTTTCTCCCTCATCACTCTAGGGAAAAATAAACATCTTACAATTATCCCGAGGCAGTTGAAATTACAGTGATCTTAGTAACTCCTCTGAACTCTAAATCGGTTGCCAGTTAGTTTTTATGGGATGTATTTTGCACATTTCATCCATTCGAAACACAAAATAAGAGAGAATTAATGATGAAAGCCAAGAAAACCACAAAAGATTCTATGACCCAGAGATTTGACAAAGTTATCTTTACTTGGCTTATATTTCAGTATTTTGTATGTGTACACATGTACCCACTATGTCAATTTTTCGTTATTTTACATGAATTTTGTATGCAATTTTATATTATTGCAGTGGGCCTATTTCAGTGTTTTTCAATCTTGGCAATTTATAAGGTGTGTGGACTTCAACTCCCAGAATTCCCCAGCCAGCATGAATTCTGGGAGTTGGCCTACACATCTTAAAGTTTGAAAAACCTAGTCAATAAGCATTGACATGTGGGAATATCAAACAAAAAACAGTGGGCTTATAATATGATCCTAGGAATATCTACCCCAAAACAACCACAGATGAATCCAGTCAAAGTTGCTTGTTAAACCTATACAGAATTAAAGCTTTACTTATATATAATACTAAATTTAACGGAAATCAGACTTCATTCGGGCAAGTAGATAAAGGTGCTGAAATATTAACATGCTAATTTCAGACTGAAACATTGAGCCTGTCAGGAATCTCACATTTTTAGGGAAGATCTGAAAAAAGTCCCAGTTGCCTAGAAGAGAATATCATCCATTCCAACTGTTCCTTTTATTGTGCTATAGCACTAATTTTGTAAAACTGAAGAATTCCTTCAAGTGAAATTATTTTCCACCAGAGAAATGTTTTTGCAGAAAATTTCCTAACTTTGGAAGAACAACTTCCCCAAAACCAGAGGTTTTTTTAAAACAGATGCGTTAAAGATACAGATAGTCTTTAATTTACAATCATGATGGAGCCTGCCTATCAAAATCATGATCTTCATAAAATGTGACCCATCCAGGGGTTGGATTCTACCGGTTCTGACCGGTTCCATAGAACCAGTTGTTATGATTCTACGCAGTTCGGAGTACCGACAAATTGTACCCCTGGCTGGTCCTGCTCATCTCAGCCTGGCTTGGCCCTCCCTGCCCAGTCAGTTCTTATCGCACAACATCACACTCATGCCCGACATTTCTGACTGCGTTCTTCCCCGCCCAGTCATTCCTTAAGGTATTTCTTCCCCACCCACCCCCGATCAGCTGTTCCGATTATCAGTTGTGCCAGGATCTCCCTCGCTGTCTTACTACTTTACCCAGGAGGCTTCCCTGAGGCCCAGGACACAAAAACGGGCATGCTGTGCCCCCCAATGCTCCATTTTTGCCTTCCTTGGCCCCAGGGAAGCTTCCTGGGAGCAAAAGTGCCCCACCAGAAGGCTTCCCTAAGGCCCAGGGGGCCCAAAAACGGAGCACAGGGGTGTGTGCAGCAGGGGGGTACATTCTGTTTTTCGCCTTTCTGGGCAAAAAAAGCCTCCCAGAAGGCTTCCCTGAGGCACCCATCCAATTTTACAAACTTTTTGTGGTAGTTTTTAAGCAAACACTGCAGTCATTAAGGGAAACAGTGGCTTGCCATGGGTGCAGTTTTGGCAAAAATCAGAAGTAACTTCCGATTTTCAACAAAATCGTTCTAAAGCACATTCCTATGGCCACAGGGTGCTGCAAACAGCTATAAATGTGGCCTGGTGGTTCAGTCATGTGACTATGGGAGGGGGGGAGGAAACTTGGTAGTAGTAGGTCTACTACTACCCTGTGGTAGGTCCACTGTAAGTTGAAATGTTCATAAGTCAAAGACCAGGATACAACTCCAGGATGTTCTCTAAACACAATAGGTAATCATAATCTCATTTGAAACATTTCAAGTTTCAGATTCAGGAAATACAAGATTCTTCCCCTTACACACACACATTTCAGACAATGAATACTGATGCTAGGAAGTTTAAAAAAAAGATGAAAGAGGCCATCTTTGTTGCAGTTACATACAGTAATTATAGTTTGAAAAACCATACGCATCTTGATTTCTTCTGAAATCAAGATAATTGATAAAGCCATTTTAAAACATATCAAAACATGACTTTGACCATCCATTTTCTTAGCATGCTGCTCCTCCAACTGTAGTCTGAAATCAACTTTAAGAAGATGGTCCAAAATGGATTTTAAAAGGCTCAGTTCCTCGTTTAACTTCTCACCAGTAGGGAACATGGTCACTAATTTCTTGTAACTTAGCCTCAAATATGTGAGGATTTGAAAACCACCACAGCTATCTTATCTCTGGATCTACATAGATGGAGCAGAATTTTTGCCACTGACTGGTTTAACAAGTTGAAAAATATCTGTAGTTTTTATATTTATGAGATCTTTATCCTTTGTCCTCATTTTATCTAAGTGTTAATTCATAATGGCACTGCAGGGTAGGGTAGGCTAAGAGCAAGCACGTTTTGAGAGGAAAGTGGAACTTACGTTTCTAGCCAACACAAAGCAGAGTTTCCAGCACCACAAACCAGGATTCCCATAAAGAGGTGTTTCAGTTTGTCCTATTAATTTAACATAATTTAATATTTCATATATTGCCTGATACTGCTTCTAATAGTTAATGTGCTGTATGGAGAAGAATTGCATTGAAATCACACACACCCCAGTCGCTGAAACTCCTTAGATGATTCTGGCCCACTTATTAACTAACCAAAACCTACTTCACAGAGTTGTTATTGGAAAAAGTAGGAGGGAGCATACAATGCATGCTTCCTGGAGCTCCTGTATGAAAAGCAGGTTAAAAGGCTACTAAATAAATTCCCAGGGATTCCCAGGGAATTTATTTAGTACTAAACAAATAAAATTCTACTAAATTCTACTAAGCAAATTTCCCAGAGTTATCACTGGGTCCACAACTCTACCCTGAGACGCATATCTATGAAATTTACATTCAGACACAAATACAGAGATTCCTTCTAGCTCACCCCGGTGAGAAATCCTCCAAGCTATTCTTCCATCTCCTTGGCCATGAAAACTCCAGTGTCAACAGGATTTAGGCTGCAAACAACAGGAAGTGTTTTCCACAACATGTCATTAAGCTTCTGGAACTCCCTGCTACAATACTCAGTCATGGCACAGTAACTATGTGGCTTAAAGAACAAAGGAGAGATGTATCAATAGCCACAATATACTTTGGTTTTGACAATCTTGAGGCAGAAGAATTTCTAAATTACAAATAACAGGTGACAAAAAAAGATCAGGAAACCACAGCTTCATTAAACACAGAATAAGGACAAATGGACAAACATTACAGACTTATTGGTTTTATGGAAGCCCATTTGACAACTAATGGTTGGCTTTATACAATTATTACTTGCTCATCCCTGATCAGCAAGTTGTGAGAAATAATTAATATGAGAAGCAACAGAGCTAATTGCTCAAGAACAGGATAAAACCTGCCAGACAGGTCCTGCATTTTTTCTTGGCAAAGGAGAAAAAAATAAGTAAGATGGTAAGTTGCCTTTCATTTGTGATGAGTAGTATCATTTTTCAGGAAAGGACAAACATTTAAATCCAGTACATGACTTAGCTGTGGTATCATGAGGACTAGCAACTTTCAAAATACTGTAGTTTTAAAAGGCAGAAGAATGCCACCTGGTTTTAAGGACTCTTTGGGGCCCAACAAAAGCAATACAGTATCACATTAAAAAAAAGCTGCATAGGAGGTATCACTATCAAACTAGTCAAGAAAATTATTCAGTTAAATAAAACTTTCTGCCATGGAGAAACTCATAAAATGGCCTCATCTAACCAATGTGTTCCCTGTCCTTTTCCTACCTTGTTGGCCTCCATATGTGTTGAAACTTAGTTCCTCATTGTGTTTCAAGGGTTATGAAGGATAGCAGATAAAATGCAGACAAATTGTTTGGACAATAGCCAGACTTATCCCAACAGACCCTTGACTATGAAATCCATTGCATGTAAAACTAATCACCACAGAAGTATTAAAAAGAATGAATATAATCACTCCCATTCCATCTATATTATAATTTTCCCTTCTTTTACATTAAGTTAGAACTGAAGAAGCTTCTTAGATGAGAAGCAAAATGTTTTCAAAGAGAAAAAAAAAACCAAGAAAGTCCAGTTGCCTCCCCTTGGGACAGCCATGACCTGGAGAATTGAGAATCTCCATAGACATTTCACATTAAGAATTACAATTTGCGGTCTCTGCACTTCTTGGGAGTATAATTGTACATTTTTAAACAAAGAGACCAATTTCAGAAACCCACCTTGTATTGTATGAATTAGCACTTTGCACACTCTCACTGGCTCTCACATTTTATCTTGTCATTTAATATGATCCTATTTTTTAAAACCCTATATTCATACTTGTGCATTACACAAAGCACACAATGGGTTAAGAGCTAGATCCAGATGCAGGCTTACTGTGAAGTAAATGCTCATGAATCCAAGCCTCCACAAGCCTTAGGGAAAAGTTGCAAAAAAAACCTACAAACTAGGTTACACTAGCTAACACTAAATCCCCACAGGAAAGTGGGGCTCATGTCAGGAGGCCACACAGCAGTGAAATCATCTGAAGGGGTACAAATTTAGCACTGAAAAGTCTTATTGAAATCAAAATCTGTAACACCAATACAGGTAGTTCTCGACTTACAAACCTTTTTGTTTAATGACCGTTCAAAGTTACAGCAGCACTGAAAAAAAAGTGGCTTATGACCATTTTTCACTCTTACAGCCATCACATGATAGTTGTGATATCCTGGGGCCATGTGATCACCTAGGGTCAATGATTGATTGATCACATGTGATCAATGGGGAAGCCTGAATCACTTAACAACTGTATTACTAACTTAAAAACTACAGCGGTTCCCTTAACAACTATGGCAGGAAAAGCCATCAAATAGGGCAAAATTCACTTAACATCTATCACTTAATAGAAATTTTGGGCTCAATTGTGGTTGCAAGCTGAGGACTACTTGTATTAAAACTGCTGCAGCCCAAAACCTCCATTGTTTCTTGTTGTAGACCAGAGGGGTCTCCAAACTTGGCAACTTTAAGATTTGTAGACTTCAACTCCCAGATTTCTCTAGCCAGCTGGAGAAATCTGGGAGTTGAAGTCCACAAGTCTTAAAGTTGCCAAGTTTGGGGACCCCTGTTGTAGACTGTAGTAGGACAGCCATGTTAGGGGATGGGACAAAAAAACTAGGAGTTTGGTAGCACAGTGTCCAAATTGCACCTTTTATTAAAAATATTGCCTTTCATCACCTAGGTCTGAAGAAGTGAGCTGCAGCTCATAACACGAGGGTGCCTTTTAACACAATTTGCAAGTCAGAAAAGGTGCTGTGCAAGCTGGTTGCTGTTTTTTTTGCTAAAACAACTAAGAATCTCTTAGACCATCTTCAAACGTGGGGAAAATAAGCTTTGCAGGGACCAGCTAAACCAACTGGACTTTTCATCCGCTCTGACCAGCCACATAATGCTTGTGTTTGTTTGTCTTAACAATCCATGTAATGGAGAGGGAGAAAACGGCAGGCTCTCACGCCAAAGAAAAGAAAAAGGAAGGAACATCAGTATGAATCTAAATAGGAAAAAAAAAGCTTCCGTGGGTGTGGGGGACAAAGCCGAGAGGAAACAACAAGGGCTGGCCTTCAATAACAACCCACAAGTTTTTTGTGGCCTACCCCCTGGGGTCAGATTTTAACCCAAAGGAGGAAAAAGTTAAAATTATGCGTGCCTAATGCCAGCTACAAATGTTCTTCTCTGCCTGTCTCCAAAATGCATAGAAAGATAGTTAAAGAGAGTTTGAATGTAAGAAAATCAGCCTTAGCCCCCCACCCTGAAACAACCTGAAAGTTTAAAAGTGGCAGCAGGGGAAGGAAAACAGTCTTCACGGTTTGCAAAATCTAAGCAGCTGCTAGTGTCGCTTGGCACCTCCACCCAAGCTCTGCATTAATTCTGATGTTCTTATAGCATTTCTCTCTCTCTGCCCCCCCCTTTTCAGTACACTCACCTGGACTCAGGAATTATCCAGTTTCAGCCCCGCCCCCTCAGTTCCCCAGAGTGCCTCCAATGCCCACAGGAAATAAATGCTATTGGCCTTCCCAGCTGTTACTCAAAGACTGAAAGTCACAGCCTCCCATTCCTTCTGCCACCTACGCCTATTAAAGGGACAGGAACAGGCACAGAGTAAAACTAGAAAATTCTAGGGAAAAGTTTGTTGTTTTATCAGAATCCTACCTTGGTCAGATCAAAGCATGAGAAGAAGTGGGGAAAATTTGCTAAAGCATTGCTATTTTGAAGCTCCGGGTTCAATATTTTGTTTTCGTCTTTGATTTTTGTATTATTCAGCTGGAATCTGTAATACATTATTTTTTGTTGTTGTTTCTGATTTAAATGCACTTTTGTTTTATTTACAAGTGTGTTTATCGTCACCACTTCAGAATCCATTCCCCGGGAAAAGTAGGATGGAAGAAACACTGAACTATTACTGAACTAAATCAGTCAAAGCCACTCAACTTACAATTTTAACAGTTTTAGGAAATGGAAAGGAGAGAGGACAATTAAGGGCAGGGATGGATTTCTTTTTCAGTTGCAGGTTTAGGTTTTCTGAAAACTAGATGAATTATAGGAATGTATAATTTATGTATTCAATTTGTAGAGCCACCCATCTCACATGGAGGCTAAAAGATACGTAAAACGGTTGCAGGAATTAGGTACGTCTAGACTAGTGAAAAGAAGAACCAGGAGTGACATGATAGCAGTATTCCAATATCTCAGGGATTGATTGATTGATTGATTGATTGATTGATTTAGTCAATTGCTTACAAGATAATAGGTATAAGTAAAAACATAGTTATGAATACATGGATAATATAAGAAAAAGAAAAAGAAACAATAGGGCAGGGACCGTAGGCACATTGGTGCGCTTATGCACGTCCCCTAACAGACCTCTTAGGAAAGGGGTGAGGTCAATAGTAGACAGTCTAAGGTTAAAGTTTTGGGGGTTTGGGGAAGAAACCACAGAATCAGGTAGAGTGTTCCAGACACTGACCACTCTGTTGCTGAAGTTGCAGAAGGCAATGTGCACTCCCCTGCCCCCTGTGCATGTGTGTACAATCCCCCCGCCCCCCTTTACATGCACTGCACCTCACAGCTGATTTTCAGCTGGTTTGAGGCCTTTTTTCAGAGGGTTGAGTATACAGGAAGTGACGAAACGGGCCTCTTTGGCCTGCAGGTGCTTTTTTCAAGCCTCTGGAAGGCCAAAAAACGCCTCAAACCAGCCAAAAATCAGATGTGAGGCACATGCATGTGCAGTGAGGTAAGTTTGCCAGCGGCCTGCGTGTTGGCATAAATGGCTCTGTGTGCCACCTGTGGCATGCATGCCATAAGGTTCGCCATTATGGGTATAGGATCTCCTGCTTGAGCAAGGGGTTGGACTAGAAGACCTCCAAGGTTCCTTCCAACACTGTTCTGTTATTAATAGTGAAATGTGGCTCTGAGAAGCTCATAGTGATTAAAAACAATGGTGAGAACAATACAACTATAAATAAAAACAACATATAACTCTATTAAAACCACTATTAAGCACAAAACATAAGCACAGTTAGCAGGCAATTACAAGCAATAGAACCCATTTAATATAATCATGTCTGACCACTATCACCAGACCCCAAGTGCCATTTAGCACAGCCATGTTTTCAGGCCCTTCTTAAAGCCCAAAAGGATAGAAACCAGTCTAAGTTCTGGGGATGAATGATGTTCCAAAAGAGGGGTGCCACAGCAGAACAAGGTCCCTTCTTGGGCTTCATCAAATGATATTCCTTACTAGACAATATCCCCAACACACTTCTCCTGTTGGATCTGATGGACTGGTCCTATCTTCCTACCATACAGGGCTGTTGTGAAGGCATCATCATGAATTCTAGCCAAATCTGGACAAATAGGCAAGATTTCACAGATAATCAGAGTTGGAAGGGACCTTGTAGGTCATCTAGTTCAACCCTCCACCCAAGTAGAAGGATTCCATGTTTGAAAAAGAAAAGAGAAGGTACAGAACCAGTCTTTTCTGGATCAAAAAATTCCTGAGTTACTTTTATATCCTAAACCAAAGATGCCTTTAATAATTAACTTTCAAAACAATGGGAAAAAGTTTATACACAATGAAAAAAATGATAAATCACATAATTCCAAATTAAACTCTAAATATCTCTAGCAACCCAAACTTTATTTTAAATACCAATGGCCCGCAATGGAGTCTTTCCAGAGATATCTTACTTTCAAGAATAAGCTATTTGAAGAGAAGGGAGATTGTTTGCATGCCTTAGGGGACTATACTTGACAAGATTAACTTTTGTTCTGTTCTTGAAAGGAAATATTTTAGCACTGAGCTAGCCTTCCAGAATGCACCCTCAGGATTAGTCAGTACAAAGTTAAGCATTAACTGTTAACAGAGTCCAACTCTATGACTATTCCTACTGTGTAAATTTAGACATACATACATGAATTTGTTGGCCCAAAACAAGCATTTGGAAATGATCAAATACTGTCCAATGGTAACCTTCCTCTCATGTGGGAAGAGAAATGTCACAAAACTGCAATGATTACTGCCAATAGAAGAGAGGAACTCTGAATCTCACTATATTTATTTATTGTAAGCATTTTTATACTTCAATATTTCTAGGACATACTTCAGTGATATTCCCAGGAAAAGGTTGCAAAAATAACAAGTTAAAATGAAAGCACACACACACAAAAAACAAACAAACAGAAAACCAATCTTCCCCAAAGCTAGGAATTTTAATAGTGGCATAATATAACCAGTGAAATAAACATTGTATTTTAAAAACTCAGGAAAATAAAGAGTCTTGTCACTGCAAAGGCAATGAATTAGTCACCAAGCAAATGTATTTAGGGAGAACATTCCAGAAGTAGGCATCATCAGTAAGGCGGCTCTTTTTTAAAGGAGGTAGTGAAAGGAGACAGTTCGTTGAAGGCCAGAGGTAATAATGACATGGCAGCTGGATTTACACATCTGCATGTATGTGACACATGTCACAATGCAGATTGATTGTCCATATGGCGTCCTGTTGCCAAAATTGTGATGATCACAAATGAATGTGAATATACATGTCCCAGGATAATGTTGCAGGATTTGATCTGGATCAGTCACCAAGACTCCTGCTGGAGGAATCCATCTTCAAGGAACTTCTCTCTAGCTAGAAAATGGGCTCCAGCATGAGTCCAAAAGCTCGGAAAACAAAGCCTCTGGTCCCAGTGATCCTGAAAACCTGAAGATGTTATCTACTTTGGGTAATGAAACATTTGCAAGAAACCAACCAAGCTCAAAGAGTACCAAGGACCCCTCTTTTCAAACAGCTGATTAAAAATAATGCATGACCTTCCCCCCCCCCCCCCCATTGCAAGATTTGATGGAAGATTCCTGATAGAAAATGTACTGGACATTCTTACATGTGCACCTACCAGATCTTCAACAGAGTACTTTTATTATTTGGAAAAATAAGCCTTGGCTTGAGTAAACAGAGTTATGCCAATGGCAGTTCCAACTGCTGGTGGAATACATTTCAAGGATCTGCACGAGAGATACAGCCATCTTGCTGCCTGAGAAGAAAGCCTACATTCTGCACATGCTCAGAAATCCTGCAAAGCAGTTATGTTTACTGCACACAAAGCATGCACCGTGCATATTTCTAATTCTACGCGTCCGGTCCTGCTATCTGTTATCCTTTTTCTGAATTACTGGGGCAAAACACCTTGCGGTTTGTCTTGCCCTCTGCAGAGAAACTATAGAGTGCTTCATGTCATCTTGCCGCACCCTTTCCCCGAGCCTTCCAAGAAGCCCTGCACAGACCAAGACCTTTTTTTCTTTCTGCATGGCTTCACCAGAAATGCATTCTACGTACTGTATTCCCAAATCTTGGGCGTCTGTAATTTATTGCACAGAATGGCATTCTGCACATGCGTAGCAGGATCATGTTCGATGGCAGGTGGGGGGAGAAGAGAAGATCAGGAGGAAGAAACCCCCGAGACCCAGTTGTGCCTACCTTGCTGTCTACGTAGAAATACACTCTGCCCATTCCCAGAGGTACTCTTCGCCCGCTGCCACTTTTTAAAGGGCCCTCTCGGCCTTTCAATCTCCCCGTCCAGAATTCAGTCTAGCTGGGTGTTTGGGGGCGGCTCCCAGCTGGCAACATTTTGTCCAATGAAAACAAAGGGAAGGCGGGGCGGGGCGGGGCTGAACGGGCTCCTCCGTTTCCAAGAGAACCCCCGCCCTCCCTCGAACGTAAGGCACGCAAAAAATGCTAGCGAGGTCGCGCGTCACGTGATCCTCAGCCCAACCCGGAAGTGAGCGTGCTGCCCTGGGTGCATGGCCGGAGTTAACACTCGGTGGTGGGTTTGAGGAGAAGGGAAACTTTTTTTCGGTCTCCCTCCCTCCTCGCTCGCCCCCCGCTCCCGTCCGCGGATCCCCTTTAAAGCGTCCGACATGTGATCCGTTGGCTGGTTCAGTCCTTCACAGGTAGGGACAATAGGCGTGGTTACACCTGCTCTCGGGGCAAGGACACCTACTTGCGCGTACATACACACACACACAAAATCTGGTAATACTTGGGTAGAGTAAACTACAATTCCCAACCATCCCAAGAGGATGGGTGCAAATTGCATTATACTTCCCATTCTTGCGCATAAGCGCCGGCTAGAGGTTGCACCTACTGGTGGGAGCTGGGAGGTCTGGCGTCCCATGGCTCTGGGGCAGCGTTTCTCAAGCTCAGCAAGTTGACGGTAAGTGGACTTCCAACTCCATGCTTGGCTGGGGAATTCTGGGAGTGGAAGTCCGCCCATCATCGACTTGGCTAAAGTTGAGAAATGCTGCCCTTTAAAAAAGTTTGGGATATGGTCGGAATCATGTATTGCAAGAAGGGAGATTTTGATTGAATATTGCAAAGACTCCTGAAGAATAAAAACCAGAGTTGCTGGGAGTTGGGTGGCGTATAATAAATGTAGTTTAACAGATTGTTAATCTGTTGGAAGGGACCTTGTAGGTTATCTAGTCCAACCTCCCACCCACCCAGCAGACCCTACACTATTTCTGACAGATGGCAGTCTGTCTTCTTGAAGGCTTCCAGTGATACTCCCACAACTTCAGTTGTGTTTGAGAGAAGGTCTTCTAAATCCACTGACAGCCTTGTGCCTTTGTCTGTAAGATATGGTTAAATCTGCTGCAAAGCTACCCCATTTGGCAAATATCATAATTCAGTGTGTTATATGAACCCAGGAAATGGATTTGGTTAGTAACCCAGTCAAGTAGCTTTTCGGTAAATTATGGTTGGACAGCTACATGTTCAGACTGGATTTGCATCTTGGTCTGCCTGTCCAGTATTTCCTAAGGACCTGGGATAGGCAGGTGTGGATGTTTGATGGTGTTACAGATATTATTGCAGTGTATAAGCTGTTCCGAGTCAAGCTGCCTTTTGCAACTGACTGATGAGGAATATCAATAGTGAGTGATAGCAATAGTAATTGCACTTAGATTTATATCCTGCTTCATAATGCGTTGCAGCCCACTCTAAGATGAATCAGCATATTGCCCCCAGCAATCCAGTTGTTTTGGGATTACACCCAAGGCACCTATGTCTATTGGTATTAACTTGGCAATGGTATCAATGACCCAGTCAGAAGGTGGGCTGGCCTTCATTGGATGCATGAAGGCCCAGACTAAGTACAGCTAGTCCTTGACTTACAACTATTCATTTAGCAACCATTCAAAGTTACAATGTCACTGAAAAAAGTGACTTATGACTGGTTCTCGCACTTACAAAGTTCGCAGCATCCCCAATCATATAAATTTAAGCTCTTGGCAACCAGCATGTATTTATGACAGTTATAAGCATTTTGGAGTCATTGATTGCCGTTTGCAATCTTTCCAGCTGGCTTCCAACAACCAAAGCCAATGTTAAGTGGATTCACTTAATAACTACATGTTTCGCTTAACAGCTGCAGTGATTCATCTAACCACTGTGGCAAAATAGATTGTAAAATTAGGCACAACTTATTTGACTGCCTTGCTTAACAACAGAAATTCCAGTCCCAATTATGGTCGTAAGTCATAGCTATCTGCTATGGATGTTTTCATTTGGATTCCTGTACTAAGGGACTTCGTAGCCAAATTGATTCCTTTGAGTTCTGGGATTCTAAGAATGTCACTGTTTTTCCCTTGTCCCAGAACACAGGGCAGGCAACAATTTAGAACTGTAAGCTACCTGGAGTCGCTTGGTTGAGTTGGGTGGTGATAGAAATTGGATAAATAAATGAATAAGCAAACAAATAATAGCTTTACATTGCAGAAAGCAGGACTCCAAATGAATCTTGGGGAAATCTTATGAATAGGGAGAACAGTTCAACAGTGGGGCCATTTGCCCAGAGGTGATCTGGCCACCCTTTCACTGAGGTATTGAAACAAAGGCTTGGACAGTCATGTATTGTGGATGCTTTAATGGGGATGGGGTTTTTTTTCCTGTACTAAACAGAGGAATGGTCTTTAAAAGGGCACTCCAAAGAGTGATAAAAAGGGCACAAAAGATCAGCGGATGTTCTCTTCCCTCATTGGAGGATTTGTATAACATGGGATGTAGAAGGAAGACACAAAAGATCTTGAGAGACCCTTCACATCCAGGCCACTCGTTGTTTGAGATCCTACCATCAGGAAGACGATATAGAGTGCTGAAAGCCAGGACAAGTAGATTTAAACATAGCTTTTACCCAAGTGCTGTGATCAGGTTAAATGCAGAGTTATGAATCTGGTGGTCTTAACATATATATATATCCCGGTTGTATAGTTTTTTAACTGTTATTTGTTTTAATTTGTTTTACATTGTTTTTTGGTGTTGTTCAGTTGTGTGTTGTGAAAGAGCACCTTATTTCGTTGTTCTCAGGTTCTGAGTACAATGACAATAAATCTTATCTTATCTTATCTTATCTTATCTTATCTTATCTTATCTTTTCTAAAAGGACAGCTTGGGGAGACAGAAAATATTTCAAAGATCCAATGTTCTAACTGATTGTGGCAAATGAGCTTCCTACTCACCACAGGATCAAAATGTCATGGGTATGGTGGGCCAGTCTGGACAGCAGCGTTTGCTTTTCTCACCCTTGGAGGCAAGAGGTGGGGGACAAGTATGCACACTTTTCCCCCCTGACATTTTCCTCATAAGGGCCTACATCAATACATTTATTTATGGCATGGAAAAAAAATGTGACTTCTTGAAGAGTTGGTGATTAAGCCAGTATCTGGGAAAAGGCTTGTCAACTCTGCCTTCTTCGCTAAGTTTGCTGTCATCCTGCCATGAATAGAGGGAGGAGGCAGGGGAAGCTAAGAAAGTTGTGCAGAGTGATGTGAAGAGGAGTGTAAGGTGGAGAGGGAGGACATTGACAGGAAGCAGAGGTGCCAAGCAGCCACATTCCACTGCCTCAAGGACACCTGACCTGGAAAAGAATGTGAAGCCTCTCTGAGATGCACCTATTAAAGCAGTCCCCAAAACATCAAGCCGGGATGCCATTGTACACTGATGGACCGGTCAGGGGGAAGGACCACAAAACTTCATATCTTTGCAAAGGAATGCTCAGATCTTGCCTTGCTTTTGCTGCAACCACTAATCCTCAGTAAAAAAAACCAAAACTCTATCACTTCATCCCAATGTAGTCGAGGGTCTTTCTTTCCTAGGGATCTAGTTGCGGGAGGCCTGGCAGAGCTTTTTCTGCTTCCTCTTTTGCACCACTGTATAATTTATGTTCCTCACTGGTATTATTTTCTTTGAGGATGCTTTGTCTCTTTCTTGTAGATAATATAAAGCTTTTTTTTCTCTCTCTCAAGTCATGAGAGGTTGTATCACCTCTCTAAACCCAGAGGATGTTTTCTTACTCATCGTGTATCTTTCTTCCCACTCTGGTGTTTGGCAGATTTCAGCGTCTGTCTAAGATGGAACCTACTACCTCGGGCGTCTTCTGCAGCCGTGTGCTCAGCATGGTGAACTCCGAAGATGTAAATGCTATCATCTTGGCTCAGAAGAACATGTGAGTGCCATGCATTTTTTCACAGCATTGTATTGCTTTGATTCTAGCAAACTTCCCTGTCTGTCTCTCTTCTTTTGCCAGCTGATAATTTACTTCTTGCATCACTTATTCTTTTCTCTTGGTTTTTTTTAATCTAGAGCAGGGCTATCAAACTCGTCTCCCATGCTAAATGCATCACATGCTAGCCATGCCCACACCCGGTTTAGCGAAGGGGGGGGGGAAGTCACGATACGTCACATGACACCACCGTGACAACGTGAGTTTGACACCCCTGGTCTAGAGGGAAAGGAGCAGTGGTGGTATTCTACCGGTTCGGGCCGGTTCTGCAGAGCAGGTAGCGCCTATGAGCAGCGGATTACCAAACCAGTTGTCTCTGACACTCTACTGTTGGACCCACCTGCCCGCCCGGGCTCCCATAATAACCTTTATTTCCTGCTTTTGAAGCACAGCAGAGTGCTGCGCAGCAGCTGCTGAAGCGACAGGGAGAGTGCAGGATTGCAGGAGGTGAGTCGGAAAGCTTCGGCACCTGTGCAAAGTGCGTGTTTGGTGCGTGTGGACAAAGCGCACCCACCAAGCCACACCCACAAAACCGGTGGTAAAATTTTTTGAAATGCACCACTGGAAAGGAGGCTAAGACATACTGGGTATGTCTTTTCCTTCATTTTCTATCCTTCCAGTTATCAAACCAGTAGGTACTCACCTACTGAAAACCTTTTAAAAACAAACCCACATTCCAATCTCATATACTGTATAAGCAATTCAGTCCACAAGAAAGGGGAACCATTTGAAGGATGTGTTCACTGGAAAAACTGCTTGGGGCTGCTTGCCACGCCCTAGGAAGTCACAGCATGATGCAAATACTGTAAGAATGCCATCCAATGTGGAAAGCAGGAAGTGAAAAAAGCAGGAAGTGAGCTGGCAAAAGCAAATCCTTTGGCACTTTCCCATTGGACAAAACTGTTGGGAAGCATTGCAAAGCACTTGAAGAATGGCTTGCCTGCATTCTCCAAACAGAGGTAGTCCTCGAGTTACAACCATTTGTTTAACAACCATTCAAAGTCACAACAGCACTGAAAACAGTGACTTACAACCGTTTTTCACACTTATAACTGTTGCAACAAACCCATGGGATTAAAATTGGGATGCTTGACCACTGACTCATATTTATGGTGGTTGCAGTGTCCCAGGGTCATGCGATCACCTTATGTGATTTTCTGACAAGTAAAGTCAATGAAGAAGCCAGATTCACTTAAGAACCATGTTAGTAACTTAAAAAACTACAGTGATTCACTTAACGACTGTGGCAAGGAAGGTTGTAAAATGAGACAAAGCTCACTTAACCGTCTCAGCAACAGATATGTTGGGCTCAATTGTGATCATAAGTCAAGGACTATCTGTAGTGTGCCTGTTCTTGTGAGATCCAAGGAACAGTTCAGAAGCTGTGATTACCCAAAGGGGCGTGGCACAAAGGCAACACTGTCAGATAATCAGTCGGAGTCCCTTTATTAGCTCCAACTTTGCCCCCAATGTCCTGGTTATCTTCTGGCTGGAGAAAAACTCTCCCAGGAACAGCCTTTGGCTGCAGAGAATCAAGTCCAAAACGTGCTCAACAAAAACTGTAACTAGTCCAATCAAGGCAAGATGAGGTAATTAGTCCGGCAGGGCAAAAGAAGGAATTCCAGACGGCAGTAATTCAACATGGTTGGGAGGATGCCAGGAACGCAGATAACCAAAGTCGACAAAAGATAAACTCATGTTTGTTCTCAGAAGACGCCACACTCAGCTTGCATCTCTTTTAAACTCTCATTCCAAATGTGGCTAATGAACGGAATCAGGACCCTTTCCTCCACCATAAGCCATGCAATTCATGTTGCTCTCTTCTCCATTCCTCCCTGCGTGCCCTAGGATGAAGAGGGGGTGGGCCTGGGTCTTTCTCTGAACTCCCTCTCTCTTGTTCTACCTCTCCCCTGCTCTGTGCAGTTGGACTTTGCCCTTCCCCAGTTTCCTCCACAGCCAATGAGCCACACTCCCATTCCCTGTCAGCTGTTCATCTTCCTCCTCAGATTCAGACTCCGTCAGGGGCATGAGAGCAGCTTTCTGAAATATTGCAAGAATGGGGTGTGCTATTTGGACGATGCGTCGCACACATAATTTGGAGAATGGTCCCTGGGAAGAAGGCTTTGTGCAACCAGCAGCTACCTTGCATATGTAGGCTAAGCCAGGTGTGCTTCATCAGCAACGGGAGAAAATGATGGTCATTTAAGCACAACAGGGCCTTTAGAGCATAGGGTGATAGGGGAAACTGGAGAGGGGTGGGCTGCTGGGGTTTTGCAGGGGTTCAGGAGAATCCCTAGCTAAGATTCTGTGCAGTTCAGAGAACCGCCAAATCCCACTCCTGGCTGGCCCTGCCCATCCCACCCCACTCCTCCCAGGAGTCTCCACACGGCCCATTTTGGATGAAGGTAAAGTTCAGGGCGTGTGTGGAGGCTCAGGGAGGGTGAAAAACAGGCCTCCCGGAAGTTCGGCAAGGCCGGAAATGGGCCTGTTTCTGGTTTCCAGAGAGTCTCTGGAGCCCAGAGAGGCTGTTTTCGCTCTCCTGGAGGTCCAAGGAAAGCCTCCGGAGCCCAGCAAGGGCAAAAATGCCCCCCCCACAGGCCATGGTGCAGGAGGCCAACTAGGCCACGCCCACCCAGCAACTGGGCCGAGAACCCTTTGGTAAAATTTTTGAAGCCCACCCCTACAACTTGGACTTTGCACAGTGATGCTGGGGTGTTTGGCTGCAATGTGGGGGTTGGGGCGCTTTTCTCAGTGGCAGCTCTGGGGCTAGACGTAGAGGTGTGAGGGCAGTGGCAGCTGAGGGCCCTGGGTCTCTATTTCAGCCTCAGCTGTTACATTTCCTCTGTGTGTCACTCTGCAAGGTGGCCGAAAGGACAAATGTTGGTGGGGGAGAGATCAGAGAATGAGGGAAGTTGTGGCACTCCTCCAGTCATGAGTGTCCTCGGGCTGCCAAACACCTGAATTTTGATCATGTGTCCTTGGAGGTGCTGCGATGGCCGTAGCTTAGGATATGGCTCATAAGTCCCTTCATTGAATGCTGTTGGAACATCAAATGGCCACTGAACCAATAGTTGCAAAGACTACCTGTCGTACTTTTGTTAAAACAGACAAACTCAAGACCTGCAGGCCAGATCTGGTTCGTGATGTGTTTAGACCTGGCCCACAAGCAGACTAGGAGAAGGAGGTGATTGAGTAGTTACCTCCTCACTTCTTTTGGTGTCTTGTCAGTGGCAGCAGCGCTGCCAGAGAGCGGGCAGAGGGATCCTCTCCCAACACGTGCAGTTGTGCGGCAGTGGTAACCACAAGGGTGGGCAGGCATGGCTACAGCCCCTCTGCCTAAGAGCGAGTGGCTGGCGAGGGGAGGGAAGGAAAGAGAAAGAATGGAAGCCACTTGGATTGTGTGTTTCTTCAGTTCTCACCTCTCCATGCCTCACCACTTTCCCCCTTCCTCTTCCTTCGTCTGTGCTGCACTTTCTTACAAGTAGCTACTCACCTCGCAGACTTTTCCCCAAAGATGCCGTCAGCGTTCCAGAAAACTTCCATGCCGACAAATAACTCCGAGACAGCCATCCTCTCAAAAGTTTTGTTTTATTTGGATAGCAAACTGGCACATGTGGGGAATCCCAAATCTGGAAGTTCCAGACTTCCTTGCAATAAGTAAAAACTACAAATCCACCCCCTGCACCCATCATTGCATCACATGCCCCAATCACCATCTGTCCCAACTTGAGACGTCCTCTCACCTAGGTGCTGAAATAACATGACCTTGACTTAGAAGAAGAATGCTATGATGTCTAACCACATACACTCCAAAAACTCCCCCCTCCCACTTTCCCAGGCTCAAGAATGTGGTGGTGAGGAAGTGGGAGATTGTAATATGGCTTCCAAAGCTGATAGATGCGAGGAAATGCAAGATGGGAGACTTGCATGCTCTGGGTCCGGGACAAAGCTAGTTGAGAAACCAGAGCCATGCCCTGCTGAAATGCAAGTGCTTCCTTGAAAGCTGCTGCTTTCCCCCTGGGTGAGAGATCTGTAGCTCAGTCTCTCTATTACTCAGACTCTCTGGTCTCAGGTTATTGGGACCTTCAGAGTGCTGTGAAGAGTGCAGCCCCCTTATACCCCAGACATAATACATTCCTGAACTAACATGATACGTCTTACATGCAACATAACACGTCTTACATGCAACTGGCTTTTTGAAGGCAACCATAATGCTGATGCAGCTGTCATGCCTCTGTTGGAATCTGATTCCGAGGGGGAGGCTGAACAGCTGACAGTGTGGTTCCATTGGCTGTGGAAAAAACTGGGGAAGGGCACAGTCTGGCTGGGCAGAGCAGGGGAGAGGTAGAGCAAGGCAGAGGAAATTCAGAGGAAGATCCAGCCTGCCCCCCTTCATCCTAGGGCACATAGGGAAGAACAGAGAACGGAGCAACATGAGTTGCGTGGCTTATAGGGGAGGAAAGGGCCCTGATTCCCTTCATTAGCTGCAGCTGGTAACACAGTGTTTAAAAAGGGAGTTTGCGGACAGCAACTTGTTGGAAGCAAATCATGAGTTATCTTTTATTGTCAAGGCTTATATGGGTTCCTGGCGTCTTCCCAAGTGTGTGTATTGTTGGCCTTTGAAGTCTGCAATTCCTTATCCTGCCCTGTCCAATTAATTGCTGCAGGGTGGTTTGTGTGGATTTTTATTTACAGTTTATATGTACTTTGTTTTTGGATTGAATTTCTTCCACTTAAAGACTGTTCTTGGGAGTGTTTTTTCTCCAGCTGAAGGTAACTAGACATTGGGGGCAAAGTTGGAGGTATTAAAGGGACTTTTCTCACATGTGACTGTGTTACCTTTGTGCCACGCCCCAGGCCATCACATTGGCCCTCAATGGAATTGAGTTTGACACCCTAGTGTTAGAAGATCCTCACCATGTTCGCCTGTCTAATTCAACCCCTTGCCTTCCTGTTCAGGCTTGACCGATTTGAGAAAACCAACGAGATGCTACTCAACTTTAACAACCTATCTGGTGTCCGAATGCAGCAAATGAATGAACGCTTCCTTAACCACACCCGGACATTGGTGGAGATGAAGAAAGATTTGGATAGTATTTTTCGGAGGATCAGGTACATATACCGCCTCTTTGGTCATCCAGCCCTTCTCTTCCCCCAGGAGCTCCTCTTGTGGCTCTGAAAGTTTCATCAACAATTCCAATTCCAACAATTCAGAACACGGGATCTTGGGAAAGTCCATACAGATTGAAGGGGAGTTGCAGCAAAAAAAGATGTCTGTGGAGTTTCTTAGTCAGCTAGGTCATGCTTGTCTCAAAGGTGCTTTTTCAAAAGGCAACTGGACTGGGTTTTTTTTTCCCTTGAGGAAGAAGATGTTTTGCTTCTCATCCAAGAAGCTTCATTGGTTTTGGCAGGATGGTGGGGTTGATGGAAGGATTAATTCTGACAGGATGGGGGAGGTTGGAAAGATCATATTTCTTTGCAGTCTTCTGGTCGTTAGCACTCTCCTTGAGAGCTTTTGAGGCCACTTGGGATTTTAGGGTTTAGGGCACAGATAAACCCCCCAAGTGACCTCAGGATCTTTCAGGGAGAGTGCCAATGACCAGATGACTGCAAAGAAATATGATTCTTCTTCCATCACCCTATCAGAATCAATCCTTCTATTGCCCCACTATCCTGCCAGAATTGGTGAAGCCTCTTGGATGAGAAGCTAATCATCTTCTCCTCCTGCTCCTTCTCCTTCTTCTCCTCTTTCTCCTTCTCCTTCTTTTTCTTCTTCCTCTTCCTCCTCCTCTGAAAAAAAAATCCACAATCCAGTTGCTTTTTTGAAAAAGCACTTTTGAGACAGTCTTCTGAAAAAAAAGTTTGCATAGTGCTTTCTTTTCCTTGCACTATGAAGTGACAGTTCACTCCTATTCCTCCCCCCCCCTTTGAAACAACTGTGATGTAGTTAGTTCTTTTCTTTTTCTTCCAGAACTCTGAAAGGAAAGCTAGCAAAACAGTATCCAGAAGCATTTAGCAGTAAGTAGATTTATCTTCAATACAAGTTTTTCCAACAATGCTATTGTTAAATAATGAACAACACTGTATACCTTAATGCTATTTGACAATGTCTGAGACAGCAAGAAGTGGTCCTTGCTTAACTCTAAATGGGGTTTATTTAGTTTTGGCTTACTCTGATGGAAACACTGCTTATTATGGCTTACTGTGTGAACCAATCCACAATGCCCTGATTAACAGAAATTTTGGATAAAAAGCCAGGCTACAAGAAAGGAGTTCACTACTATGTAAGGTAAGCAAAGGTATCTTGCAGTTGATTATTATTAGATATATAAAATAGTTTTGTTCCAATGGCAGGTCTGTACTAAAGGCTGAGCTCAGTAGATCCAATGCCTTTTCCTGCCTTCCTGATAATTCTGTAACAAATCTTCCCTTTTCCAGATGTACACGAATCTCCTATCCTTGAAGATGATGACTTTGATCCTGTCCCAAAAAGTACCGCCACAACCATTGCTACCTCAGAGCAGACCACCGAGTCCTGTGACACCAGTCCAGACATCATCTCTCCTGCCACCAGCCACGACTTTGAAGACCTGTCTCAGGGCCCTTATGACTCAGTGGCTGTGAATGGGCAGAGCGTAACAGATGAGGACAATGAGACAGACTAGTCTCCATGGAAACTGTCATAGGGGCAGAGGTGGACTTTCTTCCCACTCACCGCCCATCTGCTAACAGACCTGCAAACTTCTTTTTTTAAAAAAGAAAAATCTATGTTCTCTGTATTGTCTTGGCTAACTGTTTCTGTCTGGGAAGAGAGGGCTAAGCACGGGTGATAGGCCTTTTGCATGAAGCACCAGGGTGCTGATCTGTGTCTGATGCCAAATAAATTTAACCTTGAGTCTAGGCCACAGTGTTTCTCAACCTTGACAACTTTCTAAAGATGTGTGGACTTTTCACTCCTAGAATTTATCCACCCAGCATGCCTGGCTGGGGAAATTCTGGGAGTGAAGAGTCCACACATCTTAAAAATGTCAAGGTTGAGAAACACTAGTTTAGGCCAGGGGTCTCCAACCTTGGCAGCTTTAAGACTTGTGGACTTCATCTCCCAGAATTCTTCAGCCAGCAGCTGGCTGAGGAATTCTGGGAGTTGAAGTCCACAAGTCTTAAAGTTGCCAAGGTTGGAGACACCTGGTTTAGGCAGTGCACAGTTGGCAAGGCAGCGAATCAGGAGTGGCAGCAGATAAGCGGTTGCATATTTGCAAGCTTCACCCCAACCACTCCCTTCTCCTGGACAGACTGATTAGTTTTGGGAGGCTTTCTCAGTAAAGGCCTTGCAGCCCACCTTTTACACAGAACAGTAGATTGAGCTGAACATCTTGCAATTCCTGACCCCATTAATTATGCAACAAACATCCAAAATGTTTGGTGTCCATAGGAAATGCTATGTTAATAGCCAGCTACAATTTACTCAAAAAAGGCAAGGATGCCTTCAAGAATACAAATTCCTGTGTTTTCCCCTTTCTTTGTTAGGCATAAAACCCCATTGCTGAGTCTTCCCATTGACCTCTATATGCAGAATACAGATGATCAGGATTAGAATCTGCTTGGTGGAGTGGGGGATGGGGTTTAACGCAAGTCACAATCTCTATTCACTTCAGAGGGACTGGCATGGGTGAGATTTTCAGGGGATTGCGCCTCAGTAATTGCTGCTACCGCCGTCCCCTTGAGCTATTGCTCATCTTTGGTTGTAGACCTGATAAGTCAAAAGTGGTCAAAGTGTTTGGTATTCCCCATTCCTAAAACTCCCCCTAAAAACAAAGCTGACTTTGTACACCCTCTGTCATCTAATGATGCACCTTATAAAAATATGAGGGCCATATGCTGCATTGCACTTGCCTTGTGCTATTTTCTTAAGTTTGTCAGCCACACTCACTGTTACCTGTCATATTTAATATTCCAATAATTTTCCTGTGTGTTTAAACATCTCACCCCTTCTTACCACACTTTCAGTTACTGTAATGCCAATGAATGTTTTTGTTTGGTTTTTGATAGTTCCCTATGCTGGAACTTAGCAAAACTAGATGTGTTGCTTGGAGGATGGGGTGAACTGGCCTCTTTCCTCTAATGTAATCTTGTGAAATGTGTTCTAATTCAAAGAAAAAAAATATTTTTGTACTGTAAGTTTACAGAGGTTAATAAGATAATAACCAATAAACAAATTACCTGAGAGCTCACTTGCTGGATAGTAAGTGGAGTTGTTGTTTTTGACATTTTTAAAACTGCCCAATAAACAAATTTTTCTGATAGCAAGTTATAAAAGGGCTGGAGGAAGGGTCAGCTTTTAATTTAAGTAGCCTGTGAAGCAAACTGAATTTGTTGCTTTTAAAAGCAGACTGGAGTAATTAATGACACTAATGCCCTTACCAGGTTGTTGCATATTGCTGACAGAATGCACCACAGAAACTTGCCATGTAATCCTCTTTATTTGTATCAGATAAGATAGTTGGGTGGTTTAGATGCCCACTTTAATTTCAACTCAGCCTGGAAGATAAAGCTTATCATCACTCATCCCAAGGATATGTAACACTAAGAAGTATTATGTATGTGTGAGAGAGAGACTTATATATGATTTAATTCACTGTAAAAATTGTGACAGTGCCCTTGCGGTGATCAAGAAAACTAATGTTTTTACATTCCCTTCTGCCATTTTATTAATATTATTGAATGTGAATGCCTATGTTGTCCTATTTAGTACAATTAGATAAAATGTTTGACCTCTGTATATTTTAGGGCAGGAGTCTCCAATCTTGGCAACTTTAAGCCTGGTGGACTTCAATTCCCAGAATTCTGGGAATTGAAGTCCACCAGGCTTAAAGTTGCCAAGGTTGGAAACAGCTGTTTTAGAAAAACTACACTTCAAACAAAAAGTTACAAACAAATGTAAAATACTTTGACTCGGACATTCTAATTTTTCAGCTTTCAGGGTGCCCACCACTAAAAAAGTCAGTGTTTCTGAATATATTGATATGACCACCACACAATTTATGACCAGTTTCGCAACCATGGCAACTTTAAGACTTGTGGACTTCAACTCCCAGCATTCCCCAGCCAGCATGGTTGATTGTGGAATGTGGGGAGTTGAAGACCCCTCATCTTTAAAGTTGGCAAGGTTTAGAAATACTATGTATTATATCAGGGGTCTTCAAACTTGACAGCTTTAAGACTTGTGGACTTTTTTTTGTCAGTTGCTTACAAGATAGTAGGTATAAATAAAAACATAGTTATGAATACATGGATACATATAAGAAAAATAAAATTAAAAAAATATAAAAGAAACAATAGGACAGGGACTGTAGGCACGTCCCTGCGCTTATGCACGACCCATAAATTCATCTTCCAGTCATGTTAGCTCAGGAATTCTGGAGTTGAAGCCAACAAGTCTTAAACTTGCCAAGTTTGAAGACCCTTGTATTATAACATAGTTGCAGTGTTCTGTTTCACTATTGAATGTACATCAATACAGCAGAAAAGGAAAATATTATTTTATTTATTTTTATTTATTTTTTTATTTGATTTGTCAATTGTTTACAAGATAATAAGTATAAGTGTATACATAGTTATGAATACATGAAATGGGTACATATAAGAAAAATAAAAGAAACAATAGGACAGGCACGTTGGTGAGTTTACCATTCTATCTTTCCAGTCTTCAAGAGTTTATAACACTCAATATTTATCATTGTATATAAATTTTTACTGCAACAATCTGACAGGAAAGCTTATTCTTAGCTAGATGTACAATTCTCAAGGGCGGAAGTTTTGGTGTAGCATTTTCATCTCTATGTTTAACAACTTGCCTCCTCGAGACCGCGACTTCCTGCTGCGCCTGCGCACGATTGAGGAGGAGGGGGTGTGTCGGCGAGGTCTGGCAAGATGGCGGTCGCCGGTGGGGGTTTCGGCGGCCCCGTGGAAGTGGCGGTGGTGGCGGCGGTGGGCGAGACCTCTTTGGGACCCGGTAGCGGCGGCTCCTCTTCGAGCTCGTCGGGTAGCGGCTGCTGCTCGGTGTGGGAAGTGGGCTCTGGGGCATCGGTAGCCGGTTACCGCGGGGGCTGCTGCGCCCCTCGTGGGCTGACGTTGCTAGGCGGGGAGCATCTTCTCGGGGCGCAGCTCGGCAAGGCCTGCGTCGGAGCATGGGAGCTCCAGAGGAAGGTAAAGCGGAGGCGGAGGAGTGGCTTGGACTTTCCTCTCCAAGCCCTCGCTATACATTGCCACTCTACCGTATACTATAGTCGTGTGTATGTTTGACACGCATCACGTAGATAACACGTGCATGTGGTATACACGTGTATATGCGTGCACGCACAACTACAGGTAGTCCTCGACATACAGCAGTTCATTTAGTGACGATTCAAAGTTACAAGGGCACTCAAAAATGTGACTTATGACCGTTTTCCCCAGTTACGTCCACTGCAGCGTCCCCATGGTCACGTGATCAAAACTCAAATGCTTGGCAACTGGTTCATATTTATGACTGTTGCTATTTCCTAGGGGACTTTGGCGACTTTCTGACAAGCAAAATTAATGGGGAAGCCAGATACAACCATCAACTGCAGTGATTCACTTAACAACTGCAGCTAGAAAGGTTGTAAAATGGGACAAAATTCACAACAAATGTCTCACTTAACAAAAATTGGGCTCAATTGTGGTTGTAAGTCAAGAACTACCTGTTTATATCCATATGCACTTATATGCATTAGTTTCGTAGTCTGCTTTTCTCTCTAGAGTTCAGATAACGGTCATTTCCCTATATAATAGGAATAATAATATAATCCTTCTCCAAAATACCACCTTGTCTAGTCGGTTAGATCGAAAGAGAGAGAGAGAGATCCAAAGTTAGTGAAAAGTTTTGGAGGATGAGAGGATATTTGAACCAGAGTGTCTGAGACATAAGCCTTCGAGGGTAACATTTTTAAGAGTTGCCATTTGGTTCCTTCACTGAAAATGCTAAAATTCCCTGTGTAGAAATTCCCCATTAAAAATATCTCTTTGAGAAGTTGTTCTAGCATTCCAGGAGTACTCTCCACAAAGATCTTCCTTCTGAAAACAACTTCAAGAACAAAAATCTTGTTAGAAAAGTTTAGTTATGTACCCTGTGGGAGAAACTCCCCTTGAGCAAGTATTTTCAGAAAGAATCAGTAACAAAGTTTTTTCAATAAGAACCTCTTTTCCTAACAACTGTCTGATTCAAATTTCTTCATAGCGTGGCCCACATAAGACTCCAGTAATAATTCCCCTGCTCATAATAATTTCCCTGCTCATATGCCCCCAAGATATTCCCGTTTCTTACATGAGAATATTCCTCAAGATTCAGAGAATCTCAGTATTTTGTGCATATATGCAGAAGTTGTGTTCCTATACAGTATGAATTCTAAACATATAAATCTCATAAGAAACACTTGAAATAGAATCTAGACATTAATCTATCTAGTTCATTATTGGTCTAATGTGTTTTCTATTAACAACTGTCCAAGATAAGAGTTTTTCACAATTCTGCTGACCAGGGATTAGAATTTTCTACCTGCAAAGCAGAAACACTGAATTGCAACCTCTTTCCAAGTGAGATGGACAGCCTGTAACCACATGCTTCCCTCAGCCTGGTTTTGATTGAACCTGGTAAAGGCTAGCGTTCTCTACTTCACAGCTTTAGTTTTTTTCCCCTTCTGAAAAAGAGATTTATTTATTTTTTAAGCTCAGTGCCACCTGACTTCAGAATAACAGGTTGCTCATACACTATATAATACCTTAACTCATGGTTAACCTAATCATAATTTATTGAATTATTTATAAATAGAAGAATACAAGTAGTCATTGGCTTATAACCACAATTGGGACCTGTTGTTAAATGAGTCATGCACAATTTTAAAACCTTTTTTATTTTGGCCATGATTGTTACACAAATCACTGAAATTATTAAGTGAATCACACAGTCATTGAGCAAATTTGACTTCCCCTATTGACTTTGCTCATCAGAAGCCAGCTGTGAAGGTCGCAAATGGCAATCATAGGACCCCACGAAGCTGCAAATCTCATAAATACAAGCCAGGTGCCAAGAGCCAGAATTTTGATCATATGACTGCAGAGACATTGTGATGGTTGTAAGTTCGTGCTATTTTGGGTGCCACTGAAACTTCAGTCACTAAACGAATGATTGTAAGTTCTAGTGTCAGGGTTCCAAGTAATATATCCCCAACAAAGAGAACTGCAAAGCAGGCATATTCCTCAAAGAATATTTTATTGGGACATGTCATATTGGCACAGACTTGGTAGAAAACTAGCTCTCCCATCAGTTTTACACCCAATTAAAAGTAAAAGTAAGAAACATCTCCCAGAGTCATCAATCACATGGTCCAATCAGCACACAGGCTACTCATTGGTTGTGGCAACGTCCTTGGTTCCCAAGGGAAAGATTTTTATTTTGGCTACAGCACCCCAGTTATCTCTACACCTCCCTCCCTGCCCCAAGTTCCAGGCTGTGTCAAGCCTGAAGCCATGTGAAGAAAATGCCTAGAGAAAAACTACAGAAAAGAAAATGGCCAGCCAGGCCAGCTTCAGGGTTGACATCTAGGACTACCTGTATGAAGCAGAGAGAAGAAGATGTTATCAGGCTTAGAATGTATTGTCCACTGCCAATGTTTGCCTCTGGTGTCATCTACTCCTTGTTTCAGCCTTGCTCACTATAAACTTAAAATTGATTACTTTCAAATGTGATAACCTTCCCAGATAGCAGTACCTGTGTGTTTGGTTGTCTGTGGTGTACAGTAAATAATGGCTATGATCCTGTTCAAATTCTGCATTGTTCCATGCACCTCTGTCCAGGTTGTAAGATACTTAAAAAAAGACATTCTCTGTCTTTGATAAGAAAATGTTGCTTATAGACTTTAAAAGTCATGGAATCTAAGTTAACACTTTTATCCCTCTCTTGACAAACAGAATTTCTCTTTATATAAACAAATTGGCTGCTAGTACTCATTTTTATTTATTGAGTTCTGTTAATTCTTTCTGACTGAGTTATGTCAACCTCAGTCTAGAGCAGGGGTAGTCAACCTTTTTATACCTACCGCCCACTTTTGTATCTCTGTTAGTAGTAAAATTTTCTTTAACCGCCCACCGGTTCCACAGTAATGGTGATGTATAAAGTAGGGGAGAAAACCCCTACCGCCCACCATGAAAGCTGGAACGCCCACTAGTGGGCAGTAGGGACCAGGTTGACTACCACTGGTCTAGATGTTCTGCAAAATGTGTAAATTTAGACTCCCAGAATTCCCCAGCCGGCATGTTCAGTGCCGAGAATTCTGGAATATGAAGAAGGTTTTGCAGATCATGGCGTGTTTCACTTGAACTATAATTTGATCATTTTATTTTTGAATTAAAATTAAACCTACCTCGTAATTACCAATTGATTCCACTTCTCACAAGGTAGTACCTGTTATTTTTTGTTTGTTGTGTTTTGTTTGGATTATCTCTTTACCTTTCCTCCCACATTTTCTCCATTCCCACTGCCAACTGCCTATATATTCTTGAAATGTCAGAAAGTCTCAAAAAGTATCTTCCTTTTTGAGTCCTCAGAATGTTACAGTTGTCCAGGTTGGGAACATTACTGTAAAGCATAGGGCAATAGACACCCCTCGCCCCAACTGTATCCAGAAGACTACTGGGTACTGACTTTGAAATGTGGATTTCTTTCTTGAGGGGACATTTCATTGACCCTAAACTGTATGGGGAGTAGAGTTGAAACTGATGGATGGATTATGGATGCTGAAGTCCAGAATTTCCAAAAGGCCTTTCCCCAAGAAAGAATGTCTTTCTTCCCATCCAAGAAATTCCTTCTGAAAAAGAAGCAGAGGCAAGGTGGTGTCACCCCAGTAAAAAGTCTCTTTTGTCTCCATTGCTTAGTCCCATCGCTTAGGGAGGATTGTGTTAGAGCCAGAAGAACGGGGCGAGTAGTTGTTATCCAGATCCAAAATCCTCACCTTCTGTTTGTTACAGGAGTGGCAAGAGAATGCCCTAAAGCAGGGTTTAGCATCCTTCCTTTGGCTGACATCTGCTTTTCTTGAGGGTTGTCTGTTGCAAACTTACCTGTGATAATGAGCAAATCAAATCAAATCAAATCGAATGTTTATTATCAATGTACAACATGCATACAATGAAATTGAAATGAGCTTCCCTTGGTGCAGCCCCCCCCCCAAACACAAAATACATCTCAATAACGCAATAAATGAAAGAAATAGAATCCCTAAACCCAAATAAGTAATAACTAACACACATTCCCATATACTTACATGTAGGTAACATTATATTTTACACTGGTATGAACATGTTGCATGTTGCGCTGGCCCAAGGAGAAAGATGGTGGGGAATGGGGAAGAATCAGCTTAAACAGGTGTAACCCTTTTCTTCTTCTCAACAGTTTTAATTATTGAGAATTTATGTTTTGCTTGTGCCAGACGTTGGAAGCAGCAATGCGCACAAAATAAAAACGTATTTTGCTGCCGATTACCTAGGTTAATTCAGATTTTAGCCAAGACAAATCTGAGAGAAAGGCAAATAATGCAGGACAGAACTGTCTTTCATCCCCTTCCACGTTGACCTGCATACCAGCCCATCTGTCAGTGTTCTTAGCATCTTTTCCTTACGTTCCTTCACTTTGGTCACAAAGATTCAACTATTGCATGCCCACTTGGACTTGTCCACTCTTCCCAAACCTGCCTTCTCCGCACCACCCTACACCTGTCCATTCACTCTACCTCTCTATAAGCACCTCTGCATCTTCCTTTCCCACCATATCCGCCTTTTGTCTCTCCCCTCTGTTTTTACGATATTACAACAGTGTATATTTTAATGAAGTGCTATTCTGGTGAATTTACTTATCTCTTTTCTGCACAAATGCAGTGGGACTTAGGTGGTCCAAAATAATTATTTTTTGTCATATAAGCTGTAATCTAGGATCTAATAAGATGTTTGGTATTGAGGTTAAAACATTTTCTTTGTCATTTGAGAAAATTGGGAGTCTGTTCCCTATTGCATTCTCACTTTAAAGTTCTCCTATAAGATTGATTTGATGATAGCTATTTATAAAGACTGGACTTTTCTGGTCTTACAGGATTTAATGATCCCATCTAATATGTTAGATGTCTTTGAGGCTGAAAATATCTCTAGTCCAAATTGAAATGGCAGTTAATGTAATTGTACATGCCACCACAGGGTGGCAACTGATAAATGGTATTTACTATATCTTGTAACATAGAAATTAAAACTCCCTGTTGTCATATGCTAGTTAAGCTACTGAAATTTCGCAGTATTAATTGGTACCTTCCATGAAGTCATTTTAAAATCAGTTTTAGATCTTGACTATTGTACCAACACGCATCAATTTAGCATAAGAAAAAGGATTAAATCCATTTTTTTCCCAGAAATAGGATAGTATAATTTTGACTTTTGAACTCAAAATTGTCCAGTGAGTTAAGGCATTATACAGGTAATCCTCAACTTGTAAACATTCATTTAGTGACCATTCAAAGTTACAGGGGCACTGAAAAAAGTGACTTCTGACAGGTTTTCACACTTACAACCATCACAGCATCCCCACAGTTACAAAATCCAAATTACGGTGCTTGGCAACTGGTATGAATTTATGACAGTTGCACTGTTCTGGAGTGATGTGATCTCCATTTATAACCTTCCTAGCCAGCATCCAACAAGCTAAGTCAACAGGGAAGCCAGTTTCACTAAATGACCACGTTTCACTTAACAACTGCAGTGATTTGCTTAACAACTGTGGCAAAAAATCTGTAAAATGGGGCAAAAACTCACTTAACTTCCTTGCGTAGCAACAGAAATTTTGGGTTCAGTTGCAGTCATAAGTCGAGGACTAGCTGTATACTGTACAGATATTCCAGAAGTGTCCAGAGTGAACAATTTATGCTGCATGAAAATTAATCGAACTTGGTGCCAGTAGAAAGGCATGCATAGTACTCTGATTCAAGGTTTGGAAAAATAAAAGCCTCATCTTAAATTGACAATTGCATCTTCTTCAAATATAACTGGTATTAAAAAACCACATTGAAATATATGAAACAGTACAGTGTTTTCAGAATGTGTATATAAGGAATTCCATACAAAACATAAAGTACCCTGCAATTTCAATTTAAAAATTATTTTTCCTATCCCAGGAGGTAAGATTTAATGACTCCCATTTAGCAGTATCCATAGAAACATTTTTCCAACCCTTTTATCTTAAGCCTAACTAAATTCTGTTAAATGAATTCCAATGGACCATAAATAAATATCATTCCAATATCAATTTTTGTAAGAGCTGAAGTATATCCGAATGTATATTAATGTGTAATAGTCTTGTGGTTAAAAAAAAACCCCATCATCTTGCTGTGAGTTGCACATTAGTAATTGTTAACTATCTGAATACAAATTAGATAAATGCAAGCCAGCAATAAAGAAAAAGCCAATAGAACATAAAAAGTAAAATTGGATGCGATAGAATATGATAAAATAGAAAAACAAAATGAGAAAAGGAACATTTCATTTCCAGTTGAAATGACTCTGCAGCTCTCAAAACATGAACATATAATATCCTTAAAAGGAGAAGAAAAAGCAAAAAAAAAATATATGAGAGGAAAAAAAAGTGGAACAAGGAGAAAAAGTGGAAGAAGAAAAATCAGAATATACTTTGGCAGTTTGTCCAGACACTGAATAAGATAGGGTTATAATCAAGAATCAAGATCATGATTCTTGATTATAGCCATATCTCCAACACTGGAAGTTTTAAAAAAGAGATTGGAAAACAAGCAAGCTCAGAGGGCACCAAGGACCCCTCATTTCAACCCAGAGCTACAAATATACTCCTTTATCTTTTTGTGTGTGTGTTTTGATTGTTGTTTTTATTGTGTTAATCCAGAGTTATTTCAGTTGGAAAGACTACAAATATATTACGTAGACATACACGTCCCTTCAATTATTTAAGATGAATATTGGTTCTATCCCAATATAGACAAAAAAGCTTTAGTGCATTTCTGGGTCTCCATCCATTTTAAAGACAAATAACATATTCGCCCCAATGTGGAATATGTATTTAATGCAGCTCATCAAAATTACGTCTTATTTTAAAAATACTAAAATGTTTCTATTCCTCAATAGGGACAGAGTTAAGTATTGCTAACATTCCCCTGTGCCTTTTATGAACTTTGTTGGATCTTAGCAATGTCCTGCTTAGAATCTACCTTGGCCTCTGGTAATTAAGATTTATCTTCTGTGAATTTATTTCTCTCTTTAAATGGCCCATCACCCAAATCTGGAATATTTACACCTGAAAGTTTTAGAGTTGACAATCTTAAATTGTATGGAAGGCACAAAACACTTGTAATACTGTTTGTAAGAGTTTTCATTTAGGTGCAATTTAGTGCTGGCATTGGGTCAAGCATAAAGACTAAGAAAGAACTGGTGAGATACTTTGCTGCTTATAATGCTACAACTTTATTATTTAGGGGCTCATTTGGGAAGAAATTAATAAAGGACTTATTTGCACAAAATGTATCCTAGAAAGGCATTTCCTACTAAGGCAAGAATGGGCATCGCCTTGGATGGTTTTAAATAGAGGAGTGCTAAGGGGAATTTCAATCAGCGATAATGACTGTTTGGATTAACTCTGCAGCTCCAAGGTTGAAAATAATTAGACTCCAAATGCAGGGGAGCAATAGCAGAAGAGAGCCATTGGCTTAGTATCTCATTTGTAGACTTCTTAAAGGCATCCCTAAGTCTATGTTGTAAATGGGAAACAGATGGGTTATTTTGGATGTCTCTAATCTTACTACAGCAATCTAATTGTACATGTTTATCTTACATTATATTATATTGTTCACTTAGCATCTATAGATCAGGCAGAGTGGGTTTTCTGTTCCTTCTGCCTGGTCCTTTTTTTTAACCGGATGATTGAATCTGGAATATTCTGCATGCAACTCAAGTGTGTGTTTGACCACTGAGTGACAATTTCTCCCTCTCGAGCCTGGCACACACTCTTACCTTCTCCTTGTGTTTGTCAGGTAGGGTTTGCTCCCTCTGATCCCTGTTGAATCTCTTTTCAGGACAAGCGTATCCGTGCTCATTGGCTTTCTATTTCTGTGTCTCTAGGATCAACTCCAGCAGAAGATAATATGCCCAGGCCCAGTGACTTGCCTGACTGCTGCTCCCAATGGTCTCTACATCTTGGCAGGCATTGCTGAAAGCATCTACCTCTGGGAGGTAAGGGAGTTGCTAGCATTGGTATGGAATGCAGTCTGATTGTTTTGGCTGCTCAAGGAGAGAGCAGGCTAAAAGTTGAAGAAGCTGAAACACTCATGGAAGAGTTGGACTGGCTGTTCTCCCCTCTCAGGGAAGGGAAGAGTACATTTGCTAAAGTTAAAGATCTTCAGCCATACACAGTGAGATCCTGAAGGTTTTTTTTTATTCAGTGACTAGTATCTTTCTCTCTTCCTCTGTGTCTGTAATGTGTGTGTATACATATGTATATGAATATGATATGTATATACTATATATACTGTAATACATATGTGTGTGGATGTAAATATCCCGCCTTTATTATTTTTTATAAATAACTCAACGTGGTGCACACATGCCTAATAACTCCTTCCTCCTCCTATTTTCCCCACAACAACAACCCTCTGAGGTCTGTTGGGCTGAAAGAATGACTGCCCAAAAGCCATCTGGCTGGACTTAAAAGGTGGGACTAGAGCATCATGTTTCCTAGCCTGATGCCTAAACCCAGGGATGGGCAAAATTTTTGGCTCGGGGGCTGCATTGACATTTAAAATTTGACAGACGGGCCGGGTCAGCACAAGATTTTTGGGGAATCATCCCTCCCTGCCCCCCTTCTCCTCCTTCCCCTCCCCTCAGAGTCCCCTGAGTCAGGAGTTGCTACCGCCGGCACGGCTCCAGTCCCGCATTGCCTCGGGAAGGGAAAGGCAAAAAGAAAGAGCCGTGGCAATGCTTTGCAACGGCAGCAGCGGCACTGGAGGCTCAGGCTCAGCAGCTCCTGGTTTTGCCTTTTCCTTCCCAAGGCAACGTGGGACTGGAGCCACGCGGAGCTGCACCGGCGGTAGCAACTCCTGACAGCCCCAGTCGGACACCTGAGCGGAGCCCGAGCAGAACTGCTTGTTGCTGCTGCCAGAGCACCACCGGGTCGCCTCCTCCAAGCTGCCCGCCCGCCTGCCCGCCCACCGGGCTTCCCCTCTGTCGCGCAGCTTGGGGCCAGGCGCAAGCACCCGCGAGTTAAAACGAAGCCGAAAGTTGCTGGGAAGTTGCTCGGGTTTCTGGGGCTTCCAGGGCTTTGCAAAGGCAAAGTTTGCAGGCGGGAGTGTCTTCCTGCCGAGGAGTGGGAAGGGTTCTGCCCGGCAGGCGGGACGGGCTGCTTGGAGTGGGCTGCCGTGCGGCTCAGGGCGAGGCGCGAGCGCCCGCGTGTTAAAAGTTGCTGGGAAGTTGCTCTGGTGCTGGGAGCAGGCTTTTAAAGTGCCACCCGAGCAAAGTTTAAGCAGCCCGCCTGCCCACCGGGCGGAACCCTTCCTGCTCCTCGGGGGAAGATGCTCCAGCCTGCAAACTTTGCCTTTGCAAAGTTTAAGCCTGGAAGCCCCGGAAAACCGAGCAACTTCCCAGCAACTTTCAGCTTCGTTTTAACTCGTGGGCACTCGTGCCTGGCGGAGGGGAAGCCCGGAGCCTCCTCCAAGCAGCCTGTCCGCCCGCCTGCCGGGCTTCCCTTCCGCTGCACGGCTCGGGGCCAGGCGTGAGCGCCCGCGAGTTAAAAGGAAGCCAGAAGTTGCTGGGAAGTTGCTCGGGTGCTGGGAGCAGGCTTTTAAAGTGCCACCCGAGCAAAGTTTAAGCAGCCCACCCCGCCCAGCGGGCGGAACCTTTCCCGCTCCTTGGCGGGAAGACGCTCCAGCCTGCAGACTTTGCCTTTGCAAAGCCCTGGAAGCCCTGGAAAACCGAGCAACTTCCCAGCAACTTTCAGCTTCGTTTTAACTCACGGGCGCTCGCGCCTCACCCCGAGCCGCACGGCATCCCGCTCCAAGCAGCCCACCCCACCCGCCGGGCGGAACCCTTCCCGCTCCTCAGCGGGAAGACGCTCCAGCCTGCAAACTTTGCCTTTGCAAAGCCCTGGAAGCCCCGGAAAACCGAGCAACTTCCCAGCAACTTTCGGCTTCGTTTTAACTCGCGGGTGCTCACGCCTCACCCCGAGCGGCAGCCCGCCCCGTCCGCCGGGCAGAACCCTTCCCGCTCCTCGGCGGGAAGACGCTCCAACCTGCAAACTTTGCCTTTGCAAAGCCCTGGAAGCCCCGGAAAACCGAGCAACTTCCCAGAAACTTTTGGCTTCGTTTTAACTCGTGGGCGCTCACACCTTGCGCAAGCCGCACGGTGGAGGGGAAGCCCAGAGCGCCACCGGGTCGCCTCCTCCAAGCAGCCCGCCTGCCCGCCCGCCGGACTTCCCGTCCACCGTGCGGCTCGGGGTCCAGCCGCGAGCGCCCGCGAGTTAAAAGAAAGTCGAAAGTTGCTGGGAAGTTGCTTGGGTGCTGGGAGCAGGCTTTTAAAGTGCCGCCCGAGCAGGACCGCCGAGCCGGGAAACGGGGCACCAAGGCAGGGCGAGACTCCTCCAGCAGCGGCCTAGCTTTAGGTGGCTCCAAGCAGCCCGCCCCGCCCGCTGGGTGGAACCCTTCCCACTCCTCGGCGGGAAGACGCTCCAGCCTGCAAGCTTTGCCTTTGCAAAGTTTAAGCCTGGAAGCCCTGGAAAAAAAAGGGGGATCGGCGGGGACTCACCTTCAGAGAGGTCGCACTCGAAGGTGATTTCGAACTCCCAGCCGAGGCCTTTGCAAAGTTCTTTTCTTTCCTACCCTAGATCGGTCCGCACTGTTTTGCAGCTTTGGGGGCCACGCGGCACAGGGCAATACGATTTTTTTTTCAGGAGCGGGCTGGATTGGACAGACCAACGGCAGCGATTTTTTTTCAGGGGCGGGCCGGATTGGACAGACCAACGGGCCGGATGTGGCCCGCGGGCCGCAGTTTGCCCACCCCTGCCTTAACCACTAGTTTGGTTTTGTATTAATATGTTTTATTATAGAACAAACTCACTTCCACCAAAGTCAGATCATGACTATTAACAGCTTTAATTAACAACAAATGGGTGAGTCAATACATAACAGCTCTTATGACACCATTCGTAAAACAGTCACCAAAAATGGCATGAAATACACACTGAAAAGTCAGCTTACAATAGTTTTTCAAATTGCATGAAATAGGAATAAGAAATGGAATGGAATGGACAAAGCTACTCTTAGTCTGGTCTCAATAGAATGTGTATAGCTCAGGCTGAAATGAGGGGCCCTTGGTGCCTTCTGAGCTTGCTTGTTTTCTTGCAAATGTTTCATTACCCTAGCAATAGAAGAAGAGTAGGATAGGATAGGATCAGAGGTGGGATTCTACCAGTTCACACCTATTTGCTAGAATGGTTAACATTCTAACCATTTTGGAGAACCAGTTGTTAGAAGAAATTACTGGCCTAATCCTGTAAGGAAGGCAGGAAGGAAACATTCTGGTGTTGCTTACAGAAACTGCCTCTCCGTTAACCCTTATTACATTCTTGGCAGGACTAGACTTCCTGTCTCAGGAACTTCTCTGGAGTTTTTTTCCCCTCCTTTGCTGGTACTTTGCTTGTGTGGAATGACCATTCAAAGTTACAGTGGCACTGAAAAAAGTGACTTATGACCATTTTTCACACTTACGACTGTTGCAGCATCCCCACAGTCATGAGAGGCCAGGCGAGGATGCGTGCCTCGATGTGAGTGATATTGAGTTGGCCATACTCAGCCAATAACATAACCACCAAGCCACGTCCACCCAGTCACATGACCACCAAGCCACATCCGCCACCTAAGCCAGGCCCACAGAACTGGGTATTAAAAATTTGAATCCCACCCCTGGACAGAACAGAAAGAACAGAACAGAACAGAACAGAACAGAACAGAACAGAATAGAATAGAATAGAATAGAATAGAATAGAATAGAATAGAATAGAATAGAATAAATTTTCTCAGCCCTGGTGAAAGGATTTATTTCATAATCAGTGAACCTGATCCAGGACTTGTGTCGCATGCCCCCAGTGAGGAATATGTCACAGAAGCCTGGCTGCTGCATTCTGGGCCTGCTGCAGCTTCTGAATTTCTTTCAAAGACATCCCCAAATAGAAACTATAACAGTAATCTGTTGGAATCAGCCGGTGTGGATCAGAAAGGCCAGGTCATAAGAGTTCAAAAAAGCTCAGAAATCAACTCATCCAACCCCACTCAGTGCAGGATCTGCTAAAATGCTTTGGGAAGATAGCTATCCAGCATTTGTTTGAAGATCTCTGGTAAAAAGGACTATGCCACTTCATGAGGCATCTATTTCCCTTGTAGTTTCAACTCATTAGTTATGATCTCTTGGACAATACAGAATAGGTTCGTTCCCTTCTTTATTGAAACTCTCTTTTTAGTTTTGGAAAATTGCCATAGTGCCTATCCTCTGTCTTCTTATTTGCAGGCTGAACATACTTAGTTCCTCCAGCCATTCTTTATAGCAGGAGTCTCCAACCTTGGCAACTTTAAGACTGGCGGACTTCAATTCCCAGAATTCCTCAGCTAGCTTTGCTGGCTGAGGAATTCTGGGAGTTGAAGTCCACCAATCTTAAAGTTGCCAAGGTTGGAGACCCCCTCCCTGCTTTATAGGACTTAGTTTCCAGTCCCCTCGCCATCTCTGAATGTACTCCACTTTGCTAATGTCCCTTCCAGACTGCAGTGCGTCAAACAGGAGAGATGATTTTATGTAGGATCTGAATATAGCAAAGCAGAGTGGGACAATATGGATTATGTATTCCTGGTGATGCTTTCCAAAATAGTGTTTTGTTTTTTAGCAGGTGTTTCATTTGATTGGCTCATGTTCAACTTGTGATTCTTTAGAAAGCCCAGTTCTTTTTCACATAAGTACAGCCAAGTCCCTCCCATCTTACAGCCTTTCTTTTTTCTTGCCAAATTCAAGGCTTTGCATTTCTCCCTGTTAAATTTCATCATATTGATTTCAACCCATTGCTAAAGCCTAATTCTTTTTTAATCTTCTTTCTCTCTTCAAGTATACGCTAGTCCCTTAACTTAATGACATCTGCAGGTGATCAGTCCCTCAACTCTTTTACCCAAATCACCAATAAAAAGTTAAATAACACAGCATCCAGGACAGAGACCTGTTTCACTCCAGTGAATACTATTCTCCATTCTGATATCAAATTATCTGGGGGAAATACTCTTCTAGATTCAGTCACATGGCCAATTAAAAAATCAGTCTAAAGTTACCTTATGTGCCCCCTGTTTTACCATTTTATGAATACAGGTAATTCTTGATTTACAACCACAATTGAGCCCAAAATATCTGTTCCTAGTGAGACAATTATTAAGCTAACATTGTTCCATTTTACAGCCTTTCTTGCCACAGTTGTTAAGTGAATCACTATAGTTGTTAAGTTAGAAACACTTAGGTTATTAAGTGAATCTGACTTTCCCACTGACTTTGCTTGACAGAAGGTCATAAAAGGCGATCACATGACCACAGGATACTGCAATTGCCATAAATACGAGTCAATTGTCAAGTGTCTAAATTTTGATCATGTGACCATGGGGATGCTGCAATGATCATAAGTGTGAAAAACAATCATAAGTCACTTTTTTTTCCTGTACCTCTGTAACTTTGAATGGTCTCTAACTGAACTGTTGTAAATGTTAGGAATCTGTCCACCAATTAGTTGGGTTGGCAATATATAAACCAACAACGTATGTTTGTAGCTTTAAAACAGAGTCACTATATTGATTTGTACTATGTTCCGATTGGTTGATTGTATTGTGAATTGCCATAAGAGGGAGCTAGAGGGCTTGCTCAACTCTCTGACATTCTGTCTATCTGACATTCTGTTGCTATCTAAGATTTCTGTTGCTGTGCTTATACTTTGATATCTTTGTTTACTGGAAATGACAAAGGCAACCGGTAAGAAGATTTTGTAATTGGATATTCTTTGGACTGTTAAACATATATGACCTGGACCGTTTGTTCGACTGTGCTTTTTCTTAAAGTAAACTTTAACTCAATTCAGTGTAGCTGTGTGTGGCTGAATAATTATTCATAACTACTCTCATAAATGTTTCCATGTGCATATCCTTGTTACTCAAGGGTTATTCTGTACAGATCATAACAGTAAGTCAAGGATCTGTACAAGGATCATGAGAAGTTTTGTTCAATATTTTGTGTAGGTTAGCCCTATCCAATGTTGACTAAATTGGGCAAAGTTGATAAATGCAGCTGATAGGCATCACTCCTTGCTATCATACTCAGCTATGTACATGGGGAGAATGCTAAATAGAGAAACACCCCAAAATTATGGACTTGCTCTTTCTGGGGGTGTACAACTTTATCCAATTCCCTGCAATCAGGTAGAACTGCTGCTGAGAAACAATCCTTCAGTTAAAGCCTGAAAAAGACTGATACAACATTCTGTTCAGTCTTGTTTTCAATGTCCCATTAGAGGGAGCAATAGAAGGTCAAGTAAGTCCTTTTTCCTTTTTTTTATCCTGTTGGTATAAAACAGTGAAAAAAGTAAGGTTCTACATTTCAGCGAGAAAAACAAAATGCACAGGTACAGTATATGTGGTACCTTGCTCAATAGTGGTGACTATGAGAGGGAACTTGGAGCCCTAGTGGATGATCACTTAAATATGAGCCAGCAGTGGGCTGCAGCTGCCAGAAAAGCCAACACAGTCCTAGTCTACATGAACAGAGGAACTGGGTCAAGATCATGTGACGTGTTAATATTACTCTATAATGCCTTGATAAGGCCACACTTGGAATATTGCATTCGGTGTTGGTCACCACGATAGAAAAAAAGATGCTGAGATTCTAGAAAGAGTGCAGAGAAGATCAACAAAAATGATTAGGGGACTGGAGGCTAAAACATATGAAGAATGGTTGCTGGAATTGAGTATGTCTTCTAGTCTAATGAAAAGAAGGACTAAGCGTGACATGATAGTAATCTTCCAATATCTCAGGAGCTGCCAGAAAGAAGAGGGAGGCAAGCTATTCTCCAAAGTACAAGAAGCAACGGGTGGAAATTAGCCAAGGGGAGAAGCAATCTAAAACTAAGGAGAAATTTCCTGACATTTAGAACAATCAATCAGTGGAACAATTTGCCTCCAGAATTTGTACATGCTCCAATACTGGAAATTTTAAAGAAGAGATTGGATAATCCTTTGTCTGAAATGGTATAGGGTTTCCTGCCTGAGCAGGAGGTTGGGCTAGAAGACCTCCAAGGTCCCTTCCAGTTCTGTTATTCTAGTCTATTCTAAAAAGTAGGCTGGGGTGATCATCCATGTTGAGTGCTACATGTTAGTAAAGGTACAGGAAGTAAGTCATCCTTCTCGTCCCACTTTCTCAAGGCTGTGGCAGCCCCCCTTTTCTCTTGGAATGCATCCATGGGAAATGATCAAAACCAAGTGATTAAAATTGCAACTGTACATTTAATTCTATCGAGCAGCCAACAGCCAGGACTTGGTAAACAGTCCAGCTGAGTCAGACTTTTATATAGATGTTCGTTTAAAAGATTTATAAAGCTGATGCTCTCCCAGTTTAACTCTTAAGGGTGCACACCAATAAAAATAAAAGAGAAAATCAGGATCAAAGAAGAAAATACCGTGCAGAACCAAAATAAATGGTACTTGATCGAGGCTGCTAATCATAACATACAGTCTCACTGCAGAATTGGCTTATATACCATATTGGTCCCAGATGGGAGAAAAGCTGGATACTTTATGTCTCTGTTTGAGACCACTGGAGTCCAGCTATCTCAGTCAGCAGTGAGGCACTTCAGAGAGCAGGCTTGACAACAGAGAAAGCACATCTGTTAATGAGGGGATGAGGGGCCTGTGTGATGCAGGGATGGGGCCGGGACTATCAGGGTGGAGGGCTGCCTTCGGAGCTTGTGGAGGCTGCAGCAGTGATGAAGAGGTCCCCGAGGAGCAGTGGCGACTTGGAAGTAAGGCTGCAAGGTGATGGCCCCTCCCATAAGGGATAAAAGCCAGCCTTTGGGTTGGGTTCTTTGCAGGAAGCAAAGAAGTTCTTTCAACTCCAAGTTCTTGTGGAAGTCCTGTCTATTCTAGTTTGTTTTCAGAGACTTTTGGTTTTGGATATTTCCCTGCAATTAATCTTGCGTTCTTGGCAGCCTTTCACAACCTTGAAAGGGCTCGCTCTTATCTGGGACAATTAGTTTTAATGACTTTTTGCTGTGAATGAATAGAATTCACAGAGACACATTAAAAAAGTTTGCTTTTATATATACTTTGTGTTTATTTAATTTGAACGAGGCTTGGGTTAGAACACCAAGTGGAATTGGCCTTGGTAACCAAGCACAGTCTTCTGAACCAGCCTAGAAGGATACTGTGCTTAGCTGCTCAGTAATCTCCCCCCCCCCCCTTTAAATGGAGCTACAAATGCCATTTCTCCCATCACCAACCACCACCACCGCCCCATGCTCTTTATAACAATTTTATTTTACTTAATACATCTCAGCAAGGTTCACTGCTCTTCCCCAGTCTCTCTTCTCTCTGGATTTGCTCTCTGCAAACATTAAGCTGCAATGCTTTTTGGCTCTGTACTCCTTAACGTCCTGGAGAAATATAAAGTCATGTTTTATTTGAGTCAGAGGATTTGAAAATTTGTGTGGAATGTGGTGGGGTTTGTTAGGGATAACATTAGTTACCTAACTTAGTTTGGGTAAAAATAATATATAAACTATGTCAGTGAGTTTAAGTGTATGTATCACTTTAACTGCAAAACATGTATTTTGGGTGCGGTTGTAAAATCACCATAAGAGGGAGCAAGAGAGCTCACTGTTTGCTGGCTTTTACTGTAGTAGCTGACAATGTTGGATTGATGGTGATAACTGTGTGTGTTTCCCTGCTGTTGCTGAAACGAAGAAAAGAGGTTTGATTTTCTTCATATCTCTGACTGCAAAAGAGATATATTGCTGGACTGATTATTTGTAAGTTTACTGACCTCTATTTTCCACACTGGACTTTGCAACTGATTAATCCCCGGATTGACTGAACTAGTGTATGACATATGGACTGTTTGACTATGCTATAACTCTTGCTGGAATAAAAAAACTATTTAACTGGCACAGTTAAATTAATTTTCCGCAGCAAACGCCCCGATTCTGTAAATGACATTCTGTACTGTTAGCATTTTAAATGTGACCCAGAAATGGCAGGAGATACAATTTGGGAGCCAAATACTCTGAGAACTGGCTAATAGGCTGCATAAAAATTCAATAACATCACTTAGAAAGAATGTATCTTACTGAGTGTAAACTACAACAACGTTTATTTCACGTCATTTGCCTGCCTGCTAGACTGCCGTTGCACGTTCTGCTAAGGTGTATATTCCTAACAGGTTGTTTTTTAAAGATCCATGGATTGGAAAGTACATTAAAATCCATCTATTCCCTAATCCCTAATTCAGTGCAACAGCTGCAAGTATAGTGGGTCCCAAAAAGAGAGTAGTTAAATCAAAAAGGGACCATCTGGAAGCAATCTGCTCTGTTGTTAGAAAATCAAAATCCAGACAAAAGAATTGTATGTGGAATTCCATGTTCTATTCCTGGAACTTTCCAAGGTGATCCAGAATGTTCTAGAACACTATCCTGGACTTTCTGTTCTAGAAAAGTCACTTCCAGAAGATGATGGACCTTATCCCTGGGATGATCAAATTGCCACATTCCCAGAGTAAAATGAGGGAGAACCAAACTATATAACTAATGAAGATAATGTTCTAGTTTATTTAAAATCTATTCCTGGTGTGGAATTGTTTCTAGAATAGCTTTACTCCATCATTGCATCACTGGCCTTCAAATGCTTGAGCTGCTAATACGTTTTTAATCCTCTCTGAAGCTTCCTATGGGGATAGCACTGTCGATACAACACCATGTTAATTTCTGTAAAATGGAGTTTGGAAGAGTAGTCTGTATAGGATTTCTAGTAAATGGCCTTTCCCCGGATGGCTCCTTGGTTTTCGGGGGGGGGGCTCCAGAAAATAAAACTGGAAATTTTTGTTGCTAAGTCAGTTTTGCCCTATTTTTTTTAACCTTTTTTGACATAGTTGTTAAGCAAATTGCTGCAGTTACAATAATTAAGTGAATCTGGCTTTTCCCCCCCATTGACTTTGCTTGTCGGAGGCCGGCTGGAAAGGAACCAAATGAGTCACATGACCCCCAGGACAATGCAAACTGTCATAAATACATGCCAGTTGCCAAGCACCCCTTCATGGGGATGCTGCGATGATCGTAAGTGTGACAAACCGTCATTTTCTTCAGTGCTGCTGTAACTTTGAACGGTTACTAAACAAATGGTTCTAAGTCAAGGCCTACCTGAACAACTCTGCGTTGTGCAGTAACACAAATTACTAGAGTCGCCTCAGGGTGAAATGGGTGGCATGCAAGCAAGGGTGGGATTCAAATTTTTAAACAACCAGTTCTGTGGGTGTGGCTGGGTGGGCGTGGCCATGTGGCTGGGTGGGAGTTTCTTCTTTTTTTTTTTTTTTTCTTTGCCTCCTGGGCCTCAGGCAAGCCGCCTGGGGGAGTGTTTTTTGCTCCCAGAAGGCTTCCCTGGGTCCCAGGAAGGCAAAAAATGGAGCGCAGGGGGGGCTGTAGAGCACCCTCCTGTGCTCTGTTTTTGGGCCTCGGGGAAGCCGGTGCGGGGGCGTTTTTGCTCCCAGGAAACTTTCCTGGGGCCCAGGAAGGCAAAAAAACGGAGCGTGGGGCACGCAGCATCCTCTCCTCACCTCCCATGCGCCCCTTTTTGCCTCCTAGGCTTCAGGGAAGCCGCCTAGGCGAAGCAGTAAGACAGTGAGGGGGATCCTGGCACAGCTGATCATCGGAACAGCTGATCGTTGGGGAGGAAAGAAATACCTTAAGGAGTGACTGGGCGGGGGAGAATGCAGTCAGCGATGAGGACTGACTGGGAGGGGAGGGGGAGGGGTGGGGTGGGTGGAGAGGGGTGGGGCCAGCCAGGGGCATGATTTGCCAGTTCTCCGAACTATCGAACCGGTCCGAACCGGTAGAATCCCACCCCTGCATGCAAGCCAGATAAGTAGGTAGGTAGATATTTTATAGCATCTAGCTCCAAACTCTTCGGTTCCTTATTTAGTGAGCAGGTTTGCCGCAATATTTACAGAATTCTTCGAAAGGGACACAAGCGTTATTCAGAAATCTTTCCAGGAAATAACGGACATAGGAACGGCATAATTCCTTTATTTATAGCACGGGTGTCAAAATCGCCACGTCACATTGCTGCCACGTGATGTTTCACTCTGTTTTGTCCATTTGTGGAGCTGGGGTGGGTGTGGCCTACATGTGACGTATCTGGCCCACGGGCTGCCAGTTTGACACCCCTAATCTATAGGAAGGATGTGTCATTTACACATCAGTCCTGGAACTAATAGGTAAGATTATATTGAACACAGACCAGAATTACAGAGGTGGAAGGGACCTTGGAGATCTTCTAGTCCAGGGGTCTCCAAATTTGGCAACTTTAAGACTTGTGGACTTCAATTCCCAGAATTCCCCAAACAGCGGCTGGCTGAGGAATTCTGGGAGTTGAAGTCTACAAATCCTAAAGTTGCCAAGTTTGGACACCCCTGGACTAGTCCAAGTCCCTGCTCAGGCAGGAAACCCTATATACCAGGGGTCTCCAACCTTGGCTCCTGGAAGCCTGGCGGACTTCAACTCCCAGAGTTCTGGCTGTGGAATTCTGGGAGTTGAAGTCCACCAGGCTTCCAGGGGCCAAGGTTGGAGACCCCTGCTATATACCATTTCAGACAAATAGTTGTCAAGATAAGATAACATGAGATAAGATAACATAAGTTATTTGTGCAATTCAAGGTGCTGGTTGTCACCTTTAAAGCCCTTCATGGCTTAGGACCGGGTTATCTGAGGGAACGACTCTTGTCGGTCACATCTACCTGACCCATTAGAGCGAGGAGGCAGGGAATGTTGCGGGTCTCACCCCTGAGGTAGATACACCTGGTGGGACCCAGAAGAAGGGCCTTCTCCATGGTGACTCCCTTTCTCTGGAACATCATTCCCCCAGAAATTAGAATGGGCCCCTCTCTTGATACTCTTCTAGAAGGCACTGAAGGCACCTGGTTTTGCCAAAAGGCCTGGGGAACCCAGAAAGGGATGGAGTCCATCTGTGATATGCTGTCATCGGGATAGGGGGGTGGGAGTTGGGTTTTTTTCCCCCTCCAAATTTTGTTCTATTATACTTTACTAATTTATTTGATTCTTTTTGTTAGTCTTTATTGTTATTGTTAGTTTTTGTTTTAAATATGGTTTTACGTTGTGTAAGCCGCCTCGAGTCGCCCTGGGCGAATAGGCGGCAATATTAGATAGATAGATAGATAGATAGATAGATAGATAGATAGATAGATAGATAGATAGATAGATAAGAGAGTTCAAAATCGTCAAGAAGTCCAGGCTCTTAAAACATCCAGGAACCGAGAATCTACAGCCTCTGTAAGAGGATTGTTTCAGTGTCATGAAGAATGCGTCATCAAGAAGTTTTTCCGTGACATAAGCCGAAAGATCCTGTGAATGCAAAATGTGCTGGTCTCTCTATAAAAATTGCACTTATTTGCTCCATGTTTGGTGGACAAGTTGAGGTGAGAGACAATGCCTCTTTGATGCTATTTGTGAAGTTTTAGAGTGTGTGGTCCTTGAAAAGATTTTTGGTTTATCCACTCCTCAAAAGGCCTACCCTAGAGATTTCAGCATGAGACAAGTGTCAACTTCTCTTCAGCTTTACCTGCTTTTGGGGAAAATTGTAGAGAAAAGTGTAGGTGTGACAACTGCAAAGGGCCTTTGAAAGGCCCCACTTCTCTTTTAAGTAGAGAAGACACAATAAGATATGATGTGGGTTTTTTTTTCTCTCGCTTTATGCTGGAGAGCTGCTGTCAGATCAGTAGTTAATCTTTGGCACGTGACAGATCCTTATATTATCCTCATATTTTTCTATCCCATAAATTTAATGCCACATTCTATTACCCCATTCAAGATTCTGTTCCACTTGGCTACATATTCCTTCTTTGCTTCACAGACTGTTTTTGAAAGGCATTTTTTTTTCCATTCTTTTCTCTCTCTCTCTTTTTTTTCTATCTGGATACTTGGGTGGGCAAGAGACGATGAATAATTTAAATGCAGAGTCTTCCCAGGATTGCAGATGTCTTCTTTTCTTTCCTTTTTTTCTTTTTTTACATTTTTTTTTGTCTGCACCAGATAATGCTCTCTCTTCTACAGCCTCTCACCCAGGGTTAATGAGAATAGCGCAGGCTTCCATCCCCTGTGAAAAGAATGCAAATGTTATTTTTATAACAGCAGTATTTAGAATGCTTTCAAATTCAGATCCGTCTTGGATGAACAATAGATAATGAAAACCTATTATGCTTCCTTTCAACCTCTATGTTGTGATTGAATACTTCAAATATATTCTAATTCAGAGGTCTCCAAACTTGGCAACTTTAAGACTTGTGGACTTCAACTACCAGCTATGCTGGCTGAGGAATTCTGGCAGTTGAAGTCTACACACAAGTCTTAAAGTTGCCAAGTTTGGGTTCCCCTGTTCTAATTAGAGAAGAAAGAGGGGAGTGGCCGTCCTCTTGAGGGTCTCTGCACTCATTCTTCCCGCTGTCACACCCCAAACATTTTAGAATTACGACTCCATATCCCCTGATTATAGCTAGTCCTCGACATACAACTGCAGTTGAGCCAAAATTTCTGGGCTCAAGCAGAAGGTTGTTAAGGCTAAGCAAGACAGTTGTTAAGTGGAGTTTTACCCCATTTTACAACTTTTTTTAAACCACAATTATTAAGCAAATCATTGCAGGTATTAGGTTAGCAACATGGTTGTCTCGTGAATCTGGCCTCCCCATTGAGATTGCTTGTCAGAAGGTCACAAAAAGTGATCCCATGACCCCCCAGACACTGCACCCACCACCAACCCATGTCAGTTGCCAAGCGTCCAGTTTTTGTTCAGGTAACCATGAGAGTGCTGAAGCGGTCATAAATAACAGTCATAAGGCACTTTTTTCAGTGCGGTTGGTCACTGAATGAATGGTTGTAAGTTGAGGACTACTTGTAATACAAGACTTGAGTGGTGAACATCCATGTAATGTTCACTTCAAACTACCAGCTGTATTTTATTAAATTTTTATGCCACTCATCTCACTGTCAAGCAAACTCTGGGCGGCTTATAACAATATAAAAATACAATATAGAAACAATAAGAACATGAAAAGCCTTAAGAATTAAAACACTTAAAATGAACTAAGGCTAGACAAAAGAGACCAATATGAAAACAGAATGGAATTGGAATCTTGTAACCTATTAACTGTCTCCAAAGGAAGATGCCTGCATTAGGGCCCTGAGCCGGTTGGCAGAGTCAGATTTCCAACCCCTTCGAGAGACCAAGCAGGTGGGGGCAGATCTCATCTAGAGGGGCGTAAAGTTCCATGGGGCCATGGCAGAAAAGACAATGGCCACTCTTTTGAGGACAGCAAAGTTCGACTCAGTCTTCCATCCTTCCCAGGTCAGTAAATGGGAACCCCAATTGTTGGGGGCAATATGCTGATTCTGTAAACCACTTAGAAGAGGCTGTAAAGCACTAGGTGCTATTGCTGTTTTGGATAGAAAGGACCACTGGTTTGAAAGTGGGGTCAAAGAGGCTATCGATGTCCAAATTGAGCAGCCCTCAACAGAAGAAGAGGAATACAACATCATCTCTCTCCAGTCCAGCGGTGGTATTCTACCGGTTCGGCTCAGTTCTGGCAAGCCGGTATCAGCGATGAGCAGCAGAGACCGAACCGCTTCTCTCCGTTGTTCTTTGTTGGGCCCACCCACCGGGGCTCCCATACTCTCTGTTATCGGCTGAAGTTGAAGCGCAATTGCTTTGCGCAGCACAGAAGAGGGCTGCGTGGCAGCTGCTGAAGTGACCGGGATCGTGCAGGTTGCAGGAGGCGAGTTAGAACGCTTCTGTGCCTAAGCAAAGTGTGCGTTTGGCACGTGCGCAAAGCGCATCCACGAAGCCACGCCCACCGGACCGGTGGCAACAATATTTGAATCCCACCCCTGCTCCAGTCTACAATATAGTCATTTCTGCAGTTCCAAGAAGGCTTCACACGCATCTCCGCTACTCAGGTTATCTAGAGGGCACAGGTGGCCTCAACGACTCTCCAAAAGAATGCAAATGACCAGCCGTCTGCAAGGAATATAAATCCTTCCATTCCCCACCATCCAGTCAGAGCTGAAGAAACTTCTTGGAGAAGTGAAATAGAAAGAAAAACCAGAAAGTCCAGAAAGCCTCTGGAAAAAGCACCCTTGGGACAACCATGACCTGGATGACTGAGAATCTCCATGGACAGGGCAGAAAAAGCTCTTGTGTGTTCTGTGGACTTTTCAGGAGGGAGCTGAAGTTAAAACAGGATTTTTTTCCCCCTGACTTCAGACTTTATATCAGCCAATATGGAGGTGTTCCTGTGCAAAGATTAGCTGTCCCACGATTCTTTGTTTCCAAACAACAACCAGGTTTGTATTTTGAGGAAGCTTGCAAAAAAGACGGCAAGAATAATGGCCTATATACCGTTCTTTGACAGCTCCCTCTCTGTCAAAGTCGCTCTTTTGTCGTCTTCAGAATTTTAGAAGAATCCCATCCACCCTGCCCAGATACACTCTCAGAGAGAATGGGGTAATGGTTTTATTCCCATCAACCTTCCCACTTTTTTGTATCTAAGAGTTTCCCACTTTCCCTTGGCAAATTCAGGCTATCAGGTTGTTCCTTTAGAACAGGGGTGTCAAACTGGCTGCCCGAAGGCCAGGTGCGTCATGCGAAGGCCACGCCCACCCTGGGCTCCGCAAAGGCAAAAAACTTCGTGATATGTCAAGTGATGTGATCGAGTTTGACACCTGTGCTTTAAAGCATGGAATCCTAGTAGCAATAAAGAAGAATATTTGTTTTTATTATTTTAATATTTATTTTTAGGGTTGAAATGAGGGATCCTTGGTGCTCCCTGAGCTTGCGTGTTTTCTTGCAGGCGTTTCATGACCCAAACTAGGTACCGTCATCAGTGTTATATCCTTATTAGCAGGGATGACGTTACCTAGTTTGGCTCATGAAACGTCTGCAAGAAAACACGCAAGCTCAGAGAGCACCAAGGACTCCTTATAGAATCATAAGGAGGCTGGAAGGGATCTCGGAGGTCTTCTAGACCAACCCCCTGCTTTCTTTAGTTGCTTCCAAAGGCACCCTTCCAGATGGCTGCATCGGAAGGAGTGTGTCTCTCCTTCTTCTTTAACTGGAAGCAGTTTCCATTGTGATCATTAAATTTTGGAGTAGGTGAAAACCTGGAAACCATTTTGTTGGATTATTGAAGGTTATAGCTCCACCACTTAATCTTCCAAAGATTCATAGAAGGCAGTGTCTCCAGCCTCCTTAACAGCCTCCTGCTGTAGCCAGAGACAGATGATTTTCTCTTGCCTCTCTTTTCTCTTTTCTACATTTGTATTGTGTCTGCTAAATTGTTAGCCATTGTTTTAAGCTGAGCCATTTGATGTGATTTCTATCTGGAAGGAAGCCGCTTCGGTTAAAAACAAAGTAGCAGGTGGCAACACCACTCCATTAATTTTTCTATTGCCACATTGCCTTTATGGCTGTGATTCCATGAATTAATCGTTAGCACAAACCGTGGTTTGCAAAGAATAATAGTTTGCAATCAGAATATTATGATTCCTGGTTCAGGGTAGCCTGTCAGTCAAAAAGAAAAAAAAAGGATTTGTCTGTATTTATACAGAACCGGAGTTAAACCTCGGTAACATTGGAGTGGCCTCATTTTGGAATGGAAAAGAGTTTTAAGAGTTCAAAAGCTTCTTTTTGTGTGTGTGGATAATGTTGTACATCACTTAACCTTTCCGGTCAGATCAAGATGTTGGCGAGCACTCACAATGTAAAGAATAGTGATCCTCAGGAATTTTATTGGAGGTTCTCAAATGAAAAACTCAACCCTGAGAATGAACTTGCTGTCCATCATCTTGTGTTCCCTTGCAGGTCACAAAAAGTCTCAGGCAAATAAATCAGTCCGCAAATAGTTTCATTCCTGTAACAGCAATCTCACTATTTGAAGGAATAAAATTCGGAGAAAACGAGTATATATAATACTGGCCCTAAACTGACCCTCCCACAAAAATAAGTCAGTCTCTAAAGTTCCTGAAAAAGCCAATTACTATACAGTGCTGTATTGCAGATTAAATTGTAATGCAGCAGCTGAGTATGTTGGATCGCTACAGCCAGTGGTGGGATTCAACCTTTTTTACTACTGGTTTTATGACAGAGTGCTTTGCACACATGCACAGTGGTCAAAAACCACCAATTTTGAGCTTCAAACAACTGAGGCACGGTAATCCATTCTGCCGCGCAATTCAGCTGAGCTCAAAACCAAGGAAATAAAGGACAGGAAAGGGCAGGTAGGTGGGGCCAACTGTTCACCGGTACATACTGGCAGCATCCCACCATTGGCTGCAGCTTGTCACTCTATCACACGTTTACCCAAACAGGCCTCAAAACAAGTTTCCTTGTGTTTCATTTGTGACTTCACAAAAATAACAAAACAAGGGTTTGCATTTCTGAGATCCTGCTGGGTACATTGCTACAATGAGTCTTGTTTTCTGTAACAGCACACTTGTTTATACTAGACCAGGGATCTCCAACCTTGACAACTTTAAAACTTGTGGACTTCAACTCCCTTTGGCTGAGGATCTCTGGGAGTTGAAGTCCGCAAGTCTTAAAAGTTTTATTTATTTATTTATTTATTTTGTCAAGCAATGATAAGATAACAGGTATAAGTATAAGCATGGTTATGAATACATGTAATGGTTACATATAAGAAAAAAAAAAGAATAGGACAGGGACAATAGGCACGTTGGTGGGATTATGCACTCCCCCTACAGACCTCTTAGGAAAGGGGTGAGGTCAGGGGTCAGATTCTACCAGTTCGCACCTATTCACTAGAACCGGTTATTAACATTCTAAGCAGTTCGGAGAACCGGTTGTTAGAAGAAATTACTGGCCTAATCCTGTAAGGAAGTCAGGAAGGAAACATTCTGGTGTTAGTCCTTATTACATTCTTGGCAGGACTAGACTTCTTGTCTCAGGAACATCTCTGGAATTTTTTCCCCTCCTTTGCTGGTACTTTGCTTGTGTGGAGTGACCATTCAAAGTTACAATGGCACTGAAAAAAGTAATTTATGACCATTTTTCACACTTATGACTGTTGCAGCATCCCCACAGTCATGAGAGGCCAGGCGAGGAGATGTGTGCCTCGATGTGAGTGATATTGAGTTGGCTACACCCAGCTAATAACAAGACCACCAAGCCATGTCCACCCAGTCACATGACCACCAAGCCACGACCAACTAAGCCACGCCTACAAAACCGGTTGTTAAAAATTTGAATCCCACCTCTGGATGAGGTCAATAGTAAACAGTCTAAGGGTTTGGGGAAGAAACCATGGAGTCAGATAGAGTATTCCAGACATTGATTGTTGAAGTCCTGTTTCCTGCAATCAAGTTTGGTGCGGTTTACCTTGAGTTTATATCTCTTGTGTGCTCTAGTATTGTTATGGTTGAAGCTGAAGTTTTCATTGACAGGTAGGACATTGCAATATATAATTTTATGTACTATACTTAGATTGGACCGAAGACGGTGTAGTTCTAGGTTTTCTATGTCTACAATTTCAAGTCTGGTGGCATAAGGTATTCTGCAACAAGTGGAGGAGTGGAGAACTCTTCTTGTGAAATATTTCTGGACTTTCTCAACTGTATTAATATCAGATACATAATGCGGGTTCCAGACTGATGAGCTTTATTCAAGTATTGGTCTAGCAAATGTACCCCTAGACAACCTGTGAGCTGCTGGTCATCCTTTCAGGGATATTTCCTTACGGGCTTCCACATTGCCTTCAACAATGGCAGAGCTAACATGTTGCCTTCCCTAGAAAAGTTTTTTTTTTAAAATCTGGCTTCCCAACCTCCCCAAGGCCTGAGAGAAGGCTAGATAAATGCATGTTAGAAGTTTGATTTGGTGCCAGTTTTAATATTGTTTTAATAGAAACAGAGAAAACAGATGGCAGGAAAAGTCCCAGAGGTCCATCTAGTCTGCCCTTTGAGTTTTTTGTTTGGTTTTTGTTTTTAATTAATTATTTGTTAATTATTAATTTTCTGCTACATTGCCCAGTCAACCAGATGTTCAGACTGGATTTGACATTTTTGTCTGCCTGCCAAGTCCTTCCCAAAGACTTGGGATAAGCACGTATGGATGTTTGATGGTGTTAAATATTTATTATTTATTTTATTATTGTTGTTAATTTTATTTTTATGTATTAATTTATTTACTGCATTATTATTATTTATCTCAACCATGCTTAAACTCAAGGTACTGATGATTAACTCACTAACTCCTCTGGGAGTTTCCAACCATCCACTACTCTTTCTGTGAAGTAAAACTTCCTAACATTACTGTTAATGTTTTATTAATCAGTGATTTTACGGTTTTGATATGATTTTATATGTTAACTTTTGATTGGGAGCTGCCCAAAGTTAGTTGAAAGATGGGCAGCTATATAAATGTTTTAAATAAAAAAATTCTGGAGGATATTCAGAAGTGTCTCTGCTTTGAAAAGAACCCATGTTGAGTATTCTGTTTCCTTACTAGATTCCTCAAAGCCTTAAGCAATGGCAGAGCCTCTGACTTCACTGGAAAAAATCTTTAAAATCTATCAATCTGTCTGTCTATCTATCTATCTATCTATCTATCTATCTATCTATCTATCTATCTATCTATCTAATCTATCTAGTCTATCTATCTGGTCTATCTATCATCTATATACACACACAAACATCAGCACAGGAAATGTTAATATGACATTTTGTGTTATGTCATAAATTGTTTGGTGATCATTTTTATGTCATAAAATATTGTATAAAATTTGCCAAATTTCAACTCCACGAGTCATGGGTCCTGGATTTTAGATGCATTCTGTAGGTTAGCCCTTTTCAGATACCTTGGTTGAAATACTTTTGCCCTATGGCACAACATTTTACGCAATTAAAAGGTTACGGAATCCGAATCTTAGAGATATATAGACGTGTCCGCTTTCAGGAGACGTTCCAGACCTCATATTTCATCTCTTTATTTCTACTTCCACTCTTCTTCTTTTTCCTGCAGGTATCTGGTGGGAATCTACTTGCCATCCTGAATCGACATTATCAGGATTTAAGCTGCTTGGCCTTCACGGACGATAGCAGCCATTTTCTCTCTGGAGCCAAAGACTGTCTTGTCATAGTCTGGAGCCTGTACAGGTATGAACTGAAATGGCTTCCCACTTCCCGATTCTGTCCACAAGAACAGCATCACTGCATTTACCATTGCTCCCGCATGAGAATATTATTTTAGGCACCTACTTTTAATATATTGAGAGTGTCCTGAGCTTTAGAGGAGGTATGTTCCACTTATGTGCAGAAAGAGATCCTTTTGTATTATTTTCACAAATCTGTCCAGCCAAACAGTGTCCAAGTTAAGCTTTAAATTAAATTGCTTTTAATTATGGACTATTTAATTAATAGTATTTATTTTAAAAAGTACCTTTAAGTTTGGATTCATCAAAATCACATTCTCTCCTTTATAGAATTAAACAAATTTTGCAGAAAGACAAGAATGCCATTTTTCTGCTGATATTTAGAACGAGAGTTCTTGGCCAGGATTTAGGAGTTACCTATACAGAATCCTCTCTTTGGTTGTCATCCTCAGTGTCATGTGTCATAGATGAAAGTAAGGCTGTTTGCTTAGGCTAAAAGGCATAACATAAAAGCCTCTAAAGGTCAGGAAAAAAGGGAAAGATTCTTGTGGGTGGGAAAATTTTCCCCAAAACACATCCCAGTGAATGAAATCTGGGATTATTCAATGTCCTTAGGAAGCTGACAAACTTCCTTTTCCTCCTTTATTCGGATTTGGGCACATTGATCTAAAATGGAAGGTAGAGACGCCTAAAGATTTAGACTTTATCAAAAACAAGCCACGGATAAAATAGGCAGCCTGTAATTATCCGCTCAATTGATTTCCACCTGAATTCCCTAACGCTCATTTTTAGTATTATTGCTTTAGTGGTTAAATGGAGTGCATGTTGCAGCTCCAAATCCATCCTGGCATACAACTTTCCACTTTACTGTGTTAAAACTGATTCATTTCTCAGTGTGCTGCAGGTGGAATATGGCCAGAGCCCTGAGCCCCGCCATGTGTGGTCAAGGCACAGCCTTCCCATCACAGATATCTGCTGCGGTGTTGGCGGTCCCTTGGCCAGAGCTGCCACAGCCTCTTTGGACCAAACAACAAAGGTAAGAATACTCAATTTGGAAGTAGCATAGAGAGTTCTCACCTATAACCATTAGTTTGGTGACTGTTTAAAGATACGACTGTCAGGGTTCCAAGTAGCATACCCACAGCAAACAAAACTCCGAGGCAGATGTCAGGATTCCAGCAATCGCCCTAATTAAATCATGATTCTTGAGCCAAACTTCAAAAAACTTCAAAGGATTTATTGGAGGCAACATACTGGCATTGCCCTGTGTACATAATTTACAGTCACCTGGGACCCTGTTTCCTCCCTCACCCCTGGGTGTCTCATAAACCAGATTCTTCAATTGAGCACGTTCACAGGCTGGGTGTCATCATTCACATTCTCCAATTAAATATATTCCTGGGCAAAAGCTCTGGTAGTTTAGTTACAATCTTTTAAAGATAAAGAGTTGGAATGTACTTTTGATTTCAAGCTGCTGCACTGTACTACCAGATTTCCTTCCAGGAGGGCAGGAGGGTGGGGGTCTTTTTATGGCAACTACTAAAACAGGCATAGGTATGCTTTATGAGTTGACATAGATAGATTCCTCAAAAAATACCGTGTTTCTCCAACAATACGGCCTCCACCAATAGGAAGCCCTACCATGTTTCTTTGGCATAAAATCAAATTAAGCCCCTCCCCCCAAATTTAGGTCTATTTTAAAACATGCAAAATAAGGGGGAAGGGCAGGGGACTTGCCGTTAGGAGCGCCCCCGGGCAGCAATTCCTCGCCACCAGCCGCTCCTAATGGGTGATCATGGCGAATTGCGGAGCTCCCTACTCCCACCTTTGCTGCAGATGCCTTTGGCACCTGCCGCTGTTGCTTTCCCTTCTGCCCATTCCGCCAAGTTTGGAACTGCCGCTTCTGTGTTTGGAGTGCCGCCGCCATTTGGGGCTCCAAACAGCGGCAGTGCTCCAAACGTGGAAGCGGCAGCCCCAAATATGACGGCGGGCGATCTTTTTATTTTGGTCCGCGTGAAGTTCAGAGCGAGCAAGAGAGGGAGACTGCGATGCCTCCATCCGAGATGGCAACCACACTAGTGGATCACAAAGTGGCTGGAAGCCCGAATCGGCGGGAAACGATGGCGATTTTTTTGGAGCAAGAGGAAAGGGAGAGAAGAGTTGCGAGGCATAATTTGCAGGAGGAAGTGGGTGTATCCCACGGCAGGGAGCCCAAGGAAGAAGGGCCGGTAGATAACAGAGAGCGTCCTGTAGCTCCGGAAGCAGCCTAGAGACGCGCCCGGGAAGAGGCGCAGATGCTGCCTTGTAGTCCCTAAGCCAACTGCGTGTGCCGCCTTTAGTTATGTGCGCTCCGCGCTTTGGGCATCTCCGTGTGATCGCGACCCTGTCCTTTCCACCTGGCACCCTTGCTGTTTTCTGGCTCTTTAGCAAGGTATCGCAGTCTCCCTCTCATGCTCGCTCTGAACTTCGCGCGGACCAAAATAAAAAGATCGCCCACCGTCATGTTTGGAGCTTCCGCATTTGGAGCTTCCACTGCCGTTTGGAGCTCCAAACAGCGGCAGTGCTCCAAAGGCGAAGCCGGTTGCTAAAGAGCCAGAAAGCAGCAAGGGCGCCAGGTGGAAAGGACAGGGTCACGATCACATGGAGATGCCCAAAGCGCAGAGCGCACATAACTAAAGGCGGCGCACTAAGTTGGCTTGGGGACTACAAGGCAGCATCTGCGCCTCTTCCCGGGCGCGTCTCTAGGCTGCTTCCGGAGCTACGGGACACTCTCTGTTGCCTACCGGCCCTTCTTCCTTGGGCTCCCTGCCGTGGGATACACCCACTTCCTCCTGCAAATTGCGCCTCGCAACTCTTCTCTCTTTTTCCTCTTGCTCCAAAAAGATCGCCATCATTTCCCGCCGATTCGGGCTTCCAGCCACTTTGTAATCCACTAGTGAGGTTGCCATCTTGGATGGAGGCATCGCAGTCTCCCTCTCTTGCTTGCTCTGAACTTCACGCGGACCAAAATAAAAAGATCGCCCGCCGTCATGTTTGGAGCTGCCGCTTCTGCGTTTGGAGCACTGCCGCTGTTTGGAGCCCCAAATGACGGCGGGACTCCAAACACAGAAGCGGCAGCTCCAAACTTGGCGGAATGGGCAGAAGGGAAAGCAACAGCGGCGGGTGCCAAAGGCATCTGCAGCAAAGGTGGGAGTAGGGAGCTCCACAATTCGCCATGATCACCCGTTAGGAGCAGCTGGTGGCAAGGATGAAAGGGTGGGAATTAAGTCACCCCCGAAAAGACGTCCTAGCCTTTTTTGGGGGGGTCAAAAAAAAAATAAGACCCGGCCTTATTATATGAGAAACACGGTAGTTTTATTTGATATGTCATATTGGCACAGGTTGGTGAAAAGCAACTCTGAAGGTTCCGGTTTTCACTTAATTAAAAGTAAAAGTTTTCCCCTCTCCCTAAACTATCAGTCACATAGTCCAATCAAGGTGCTGTCTGGTTGCCTGGTGACATCACTCCTCCTTCCTCTGATCAGGTGTGAGAATGTCCTTGGTTCCCAAGAGAAAATGTTTTATTTTGGCTACAAAACTCCAGCTATCTCTAATCTTCCCCTCCCCATCCCTCAGCTCCAGTGTGGCAACACTGAAGCTCCAAGATGGCTTCGGTTAGGTCAGCTTCAGGGTTGACAATGGCATTGGAAAAAGTGACTTCTGATTGTTTCTCACACTTATGACCGTTGCAGCTTCCCCTTGGTCAGAAGATCAGAAGTTGAATGTTTGACAGCTGGTTCATGTTTATGACAATTGCTGTGTCCCAGAATCGTGTGATCCACTCTCGCGACTTTCTGACAAGAAGAATCAGTGCGGAAGCCAGATTTACTTAACAACTGTATTCCTAGCTTAACAACTGCAGTGATTCATTTAACAACCGTGGCAATAAAGAAAGGTCGTAAAATAGGGCAAAACTCATTTGACAACTGTCTCACTTCTGTCCCACAGAAATTTTGGGCTCAATGGTGGTCATAAGTTGAAGACTAGTTGCATTATAGCTTTGTGCAAAATACTGTGTTCTTGCATCAAAATACCAGTTAAGCTCCTAGTGTTTCTCTGCAAATGAATTTGACCAGGACAGCACAAACATCGTACTGTTCCTGTTTTTGAAAAATACCAAAACTGTATGTGGATAAAGGCAGTTCAATCTGTTTTGGGAGCAAAATGGAATGTTCCAGAACTGGATCGCATAATTTTGCACACAGCTAGGGAATTGAATTGCTTTGTTCATGCCGAATCCTTTTTTAAGTTAAGAAATCATAACCACTGCTTGGCAAATATGCACATATGCACATTAGTTTCTGCTGGTACACGTGGTAGGTCTGGAAACGGAAACCTTTTGCTTACATACAAGCAAATACTTTTCTAAAGGTTTCTGGATACAAACCCTTTTGGGGAGGGAGGGGGCAACATACCCCCTCCCCTTTATAATTTAGAGTCTGTTTTCAGCATGGATTTTTTCTGTCCTGTGTACAACAGAGTGCAGAAATGGGTCGTGGAACTGAACATATTGTAAAATAACCTCATCATCTATTCTAATTAATGTCAGATCACCAGGAGAGAAACAACATTTGGGGAAAGAGATAGATAAGTTAAATGCTGGATGTTCCTGATTCAAGGACCCCAAAAAAACAGCACCATATCTTTGGCATTTAGCTGGCGTGCAGGAAAAATGAACCCCTGAGATCAAAGTTGGTAGTCTTTTCACAGTCACGGTGCCTGTTACAGTTTTGCATTACGGAGAGACTACAAGTGTCTATGAAGATTCTCAGTCATCCAGGTCATGGTTGTCCAAAAGGTGCTTTTTTCAAGAGGCCACTGGACTTTCTGGTTTTTCTTTGAAGACGTTTCGCTTCTCATCCAAGAAGCTTCTTCAGCTCTGACTGGAGGGTGGGGAATGGAAGGATTTATACTCCTTGCAGACAGGTGGGTCGTTTGCATCCTTTGACAGCAGGGGTATCAAACCGGTGCCTTGCAGGCTGGTTGCGTCACGCACAGAGGCCACGCCCACCCCAGCTGTGCAAAAGGGGGGAAAACATTGCAAAACGTCATGTGACGGCAACATGGTGGGGTGAAAAACCCACCATCCAGTCAGCCTTTTTTCCTCACCATCCAGTCAGAGCTGAAGAAGCTTCTTGGATGAGAAACGAAACATCTTCAAAGAAAAACCAGAAAGTCCACTTGCCTCTTGAAAAAAGCACCTTTGGGACAGTCTACAACAGGGATGTCCAACCTTGGTAACTTTAAGACTTGTGGACTTCAACTCCCAGAATTCCTCAGCCAGCTTTGCTGGCTGAGGAATTCTGGGAGTTGAAGTCCACAAGTCTTAAAGTTGCCAAGGTTGGACACCCCTGGTCTACAACTTTCAACAACTACAATTTTCAAGGGGCAGTAGATCCTCGTTTCACCACAGTAATTGAGATTGGGAACCCTGTCACTAAACAACACAGTTGTAAGGCACAACTTCATGTGACTGTGGCCAACTTACAATGGTAGTTCCAACAATCCCAGCTTCCATTCTTAAAAAAATCCCCCAGCATTTCCCGGAGGTGCGATCACCATTTGCAATCTCCTGTTGGCTTCTCTATTGTTGAAGCTGGCAGCGAAGGTTTTACAAATGACAAATCACATGACAGTGGGACGCTGCAATGTCATAATTTCAAGCCGGATGCCAAGCACCTGACTTGTAATGAGGGACATTGCAAACAGCCGCAACTGTGAGGCTTTGTCATAAATACCCCTGATTCAGAACCATCTCAACTTGGAATGGTTTGTCGAGCCCCGACTTGGGGTTCACCATTTCTTGGGGGGGGGGGTATTGTGGAGGTAGTGACTCACTGGTGGTGGATCCATGTCCAATGGCGCCGGATGGCCAGGGTGTTCCCCATCGATTGCGGGCAGCGGGGGTGCCACACAGTAGGGGTGACGAGGGGCACGGTGGCCTGACAACAGTAGCCCCGGTGTCGGACAGACAGCATTGCAGACAGTTTGTGTCAGAGCCTGCGATGCCCAGCTGACAGGCGGTCTTCCACGCGACTCCCAGCTGTCCAGTGGTCCTCCAGAGCAATTTGCATCGGTGGATCCTGCTGCCGGCCACCGGATGCTAGTTACTGGTAGGGCGTGGCGGCCGGATATACTGGGGTGGGGCCTGAACCTTTGAAAAAGCGCTGGGAGGTGGATGCTCCCAGCGCGACTTTGTATAAGTTTCCCAACGCGTCGTGTTCTGAGGCTCAGCCTGTCTGTGAATGAAGCTGGAATTAAAGCTGGGTTCTGCCACTGGAGGTACATGTTCTGGCTCACTTTCTTTCGCTGTCAGGTCTGGCCCAGTGCAACTGGGACAGTCACCAAATGAGTGGCCATTCAACAAGGACTGCCTGTACGCAAAGTAGCCTCAGCCAGAAAACTGCCGTTCATATGTGCTTCTTGGTGCTCCTTCAGATATCCCAGGTTTTCTTCCAAACTTTTATATACCACTGGTGGTAACTGTGTGCCTCAGCCTGTCTTAATTGGAACAGTGGCTGTTTCCCTGAGGTTGGGTTACATAAAATTCCATCTGGATTATTAAGACACAAGCGAGGACAAAGAACATCAGAAAGCTCTGTGCTCAACACGTGGGCTTAATCTCAGGGGAAGGGACAGAGTGTGGATCAATGCCAGGTTGGGGAAGATGTATTTATGAGAATTCATCCCCTTTTGTTCTTGCTTCCCAAGCTCTTTTTCTATAATCTCTGAAAAGAAGAGTTTTCTCTCTTTATGTAAAAATCCCACTGTACTGCTATTGATATGTAATGCATGTCATATTCATAGACTAGCACCCGGCTTAATTTTGTAGCATTACCACTAAAATCTGAATTTTAATCTGCACCTTTTCCCATTCTCAGTTGTGGGAGATCTCCTCCGGGAACCTTCTCCTCTCTGTCATCTTCGATGTGAGCATCATGTCAGTGACCCTTGACTTCGCGGAATACCACATGTTCTGTGGCGGGCTGGATGGTTCCATCTTCCAGGTTGATCTCTGCTCCTGGGTAGGTCCCATTGCATGCAGTATCTAGTAAGCATCCCAAGTGCCTTGGGCAGCTCAGTGGGATGGAATCTCAGACCTATTTAGGACCATTATGTTCTATACAAATCTTTCGCACTTCAGGACAAATATTCGGGGTGAGGTGGGGTCTGTTGCTGCGTGGATGCAAAAATATTAAAAAGTAAAATTACATTAACAAATGGCCCTTAGCTTCCAAGCAAAAAATGGGAACTAGATTTGTTTTAACAATCACTGTGTTTGCTTAACAACCGTGGCGTTCATCTAATGACCATAAAAATAATTATAGCTTTGAATCCGGTCACATGATGCTTTGACCTATGATCACAATGACTTAGGACTGTAATTTCAGGCTCATTTACGATCGTAAGTCAAGGTCTACTTGTGCTTGAGGTGAGGTCTTCCATGATTTATACCTTTGCCAGGTTTCAAGCATTTAAAAAAATATTTTAAAATATTAATGATTTCTAAGGTCCTGAGGCAAAATATTTTAAAATATGAATGATTTCTAAGGTCCTGAGGCAACCTTACAAACATTCTCCTACATCTGGGTGCTCATGAATAAGCACATTGGCAGTTACTGATTTACATAGCAGTGCACAAAAGCTTTTCATGATAATACAAGCTGTGGTGGTTGGAATGCAGTATTGCAGGCTAACTCTGCCCACTGCCAGATGTTCGATCCTGAAACGGATCAGAGTTGAGTCAGCCTTCCATTCTTCCGAGGTCGATAAAATGAAGACCCAGATTGTTGGGGACAATATGCTGACTCTGTAAACTGCTTAGAGCAGGCTGTAGAGACCTATGAAGAGGTGTATAAGTCTTAAGTACTATTGCTATTGCTATAAAAAAACCCAATAAGGTCCTTCCTTACACTGAATAAAATAATGCCACATTTTGTGGGTCTCCTGAATCAGTTAAGTCAGGAATGAAAAATCAGATCTGTATGGTCCATGTTTTATTCCATTAGTTATTATTAATGTGGCCACCCAGCTGAAGCCATGGGGCTCTAAGCAGCCCACAAAAGAAAAGGAGAAAGAAAGCCATAATTAACCAATACAATATACCTCATTAAAATGTGACTGGAGTATAATAGCACTGTTGTCTTTTGGACTTTGGGTTCCTGCAGATCAGCTCAACAGCACAAGTCACCCCAAATCCTGCTTTCTCCTAATTGGATTAAGGAACAAACCACCTCCTGGTTTTGTCTTGTTTCTAATGGCCATTGCTTCTTCCATAGCCTGCTACTTTTTGTTTACCAGAGACTACCTTAATTCTGTCTTGACAGAACACTTTCCTTCTCTTACCTGGGCGGAGTATAAATTGATTTTCAGGGAGGAAAGCAATCTTGGTGGGCAGCCTTAAGGTTACAGTACCTCAAATGCCAAAGACCTGGGTGTGAATTTCAACAGCAAATCTGTTTCCTTCTAGCAACCATAGTTCCTTTTAGTAACCATAGTTCAGTGGAAGATCCTGAGTACCTCCAGTTTAAAAGCATTAGATAACAAATAAAGGGAAGGTCTCTCCACCAAACTACTACTGCCTGAGCAAAATATAAGGAATATAGTAGATTATTAACTTGGAAGGAGCTTCCTCAATCTTTCATTCCTGTTTAATTATTCAGAATGATGCATTAAAATATAATTTCCCCCCTTCTCTCAGCCTGTGCAAAGAGAAAGAGGTTTTCAGTCTGAGCAGGAGAATGGAAAGATCTTCAAAGGACATAGGTGAGTGTCTCATTTTTATGTTCCTTCTTTGAACTGGCACAATTTGAATATTTAGCCTGGGCCAGCACGGTTTCCACTTATGGCTACTGCAGGAATGAATGTCTGTCATAACCCCCAAAATAGCAAGCCCCCCCCCCAAAAAAAAAAATAAAAAAATTAAAAATAAAATAAAAATTATACTGCTGATATTTTTTTCAGATTTTTAAGAGTCACAGATGGGTTCTGGTGGTGAATATCCCATAATCTCTCCTTGGGCACGTGGCAACTATTGGGTGAGATTGCACAGAGGGTACTACACAGAGGTGGTATTCAGCAGGTTCTGACCAGTTGTGGAGAACCGATAGCTTGAGTATTGAGTAGTTTGGAGAAATTTTGAGTAGTTCAGAGAACTGGCAAATATCACCTGGCCCCCCTGGCCCCATCTATTCTTTGCCTCCCGAGTCCCAGCTGATCGGCTGGGTCTTCTTTGTTGCCCTGCACAGGAGAACGGAGCTGGAAAGCAGGTTAGTGGGGTGGGGAGGGAATGGGGATTTTGCAGTAACCTTCCCCTGCCACACCCACCAAGCCACACCACGCTCACCAAGCCATGCCCACAGAACCAGTAGGGAAAATTTTTTTAGGGCTGTAAAATCTCCGATTTTACGCGGAATTCCGATTTTTTCCCTCAAACACCAATCTACATTTTCCGCGTTTTTTTCCCCCCATCGGATCAAGATCCGAGAGTCGGAAATTCGCTCCTCAGAAAAGCGGAACACTTCAGTTCTCAGGCATACCGTATATACTCGAGTATAAGCCGAGTTTTTCAGCCCATTTTTTGTGCTGAAAAAACCGCCCTCGGCTTATACTCGAGTCAGCCGCTACGGCACCATGCCTGGCCTGCGCTGGCGTGGCTGCAACTGATCACGCCTCCGTGGCAGCATCGCCGCCGCGGCTGTCTACCCACTGAGGTACACACAGGCAACCCCAAGCGGCCTCTTCTTCCCCATTAACGGGCGCCTGGGGCCCCCGCGAGCTCCTGTGTTGCGCGCTTCCAGCTTCGCAAAGAAACTGCCAGGCTCAGGCAGCCTCCCCCACCCCCTAGCCTAGCAGCGAAGAGCTGCTCCGGGGGCAGCGAGACAAAGTGCCTGGCTGCGCCGTGGCGGGAGCCCCCGGAGCAGCTCTTCACTGCTGGGGGGGGGAGGCTGCCTGAGCCTGGCGACCCCAAGCGGCCTCTTCTTCCCCATTAATGGGCGCCCGGGGTCCCCGCGAGCTCCTGTGTTGCGCGCTTCCAGCTTCGCAAAGAAACTGCCAGGCTCAGCCAGCCTCCCCCACCCCCTAGCCTAGCAGCGAAGAGCTGCTCCGGGGGCAGCGAGACAAAGTGCCTGGCTGCGCCGTGGCGGGAGCCCCCGGAGCAGCTCTTCGCTGCTAGGGGAGGGGGTGGGGGAAGCTGCCTGAGCCTGGCGACCCCAAGCGTCCTCTCCTTCCCCATTAACGGACGCCGGGGCCCCCGCAAGCTCCTGCGTTGCGTGCTTCCAGCTTCACCAACAAACGGAGCTGCAAATCTGGTAATCGCTTGCGGAGCCTCGGCACGAACCCCCTTTCCCCGCACTCCCCCCCCCCGCACTCCTCTGGCGGCAGCAGGCGGAGAAAGCCCCACTTCCCTCTGGCTTTGATGGCACGCGTGAGTTGGCTTCCCACTCTTTTTTTTTTTAACTCTCCTCTTCCTCCTCCTCCTCTCCTCTCCTCTCCCCTTGTTGTCTGGTCTTCCCTAAGGAAACTCGAGGGCTCACACTTCCAGGTGTTTCTCCCTGTCTTTCTCCCTGTCAATAATTTTTTCTTCCCTTCCCTTCTCTCAGCCCCAATTTAAAGAAAGAAAGAAAGAAGAGAGAGAGAGAAAATGGGGCCCTATACAAATAGTTTGCCCCAGACAGCACTTAACATAAAAAGTAAAACAAACATTTTTTAAAAAAATTCTGATTCAGATTAAAAAATATATCCTGGCTTTTATTTGTAATCATCATGGATGTTTGGAGCCTACATTTCTGCATGATTGTTTGGCTATTTTGAATTTGATAGAATGGACTTATTGAATATCTTTATTTTTTAATCTATTTTATTTTTTGCCTGTTTCAGAAGTTTTATACATGGACAATTGAATTTGCAGATTTGAATTCACAAACACTTTTTGAACTGTTATACATGACTGTATAGAATTGGATTTCACTGCAAAGTTGAGAGTTGCCTGGTGTTTTTTTCAACCTGTTACCAGCAAATGCCAGTTGCCAGGCAGCAGATTATTTAGAAGTGTTTTTTACAGTGGTTGTCCCAGATGCAAAGATTCAAGCCTCAGGTTAGGTATGGAAAAAGTAAAGTGTTTATTCTCAAAAACAGCAGTTGAAATTGATGGAAATAGTCTCCAAAATAAGCCTAAGTTGCACCAGAGAGCATCTAGAACCCAAGAGCTTCCAGGGCCCTAGGCGGGCCCTGGACCCCGGCCTAAGGGACTTCGCACTTCGCGCTCATGATGTGCGCTTTGCGCACATGCACTTCGCGCACCTTATTCACTTCAAATTTTTTCAGACTTTTTTTTAAACCAGCTCTCACACACCCCTGTTTTTTTTGAATTCCATCACTGGTGGTACAACTTGAAAAAAATGGCAATTCTTGGTTCAATCCCAGTTTCTAAATCTTACCAGCATGGGCTGCTGGGCCCTTCTACAGGTGGTCCTCGACTTACAACCATTCATTTAGTGACCGTTCAGAGTTACTGGATATTCATGAAAAGAATGCTTTCATTCATGCACTGGAAAAAGTGACATGACCATTTTTTTCATGTGATCAAAATTCAAGTTCTTGGCAACCGGCTCACATTTACGATGGTTGCAATGTCCCAGGACCATGGGATCGATCGCCTTTTGCAACCTTCTGACAAGCGAAGTCAGTGGGGAAGCCAGATTCGCTTAACAACCATTGTTAACTAACTTAACAATTGCAATGATGCACTTTAACAGCTTAATGGCAAGAAAGGTCTTTCTTTTTTTTTTCATTTTTCTCCAAATGCCATCACTCTGTTAAAAATATAATTCCTTCAACACTGTCCAACTATTACTATTAATCCTCCCATCCTTCCTTTTAACCCATCTCCTCCCACTTGTGACTGTATGACTGTAATCTTGTTGCTTGTATCCTAACTATTTTCATTGACTGCTTCCTAGTATGCTTTGATTGCTTATTGTACACTATGACTATTATTAAGTGTTGTACCTGATGGTTTTTGACCCTTGTCGAATGAATCTTTTCTTTTATGTACACTGAGAGTATTTGCACCAAGATAAATTCCTTGTGTGTCCAGTCACACTTGGCCAATAAAGAATTCTATTCTATTCTATTCTATTCTATTCTATTCTATTCTATTCTATTCTATTCTATTCTACTCTTATTCCTTATTCTATTCTCTATTCTATTCTATTCTTTCTATTCTATTTTATTCTGTTCTATTCTATTCTAAAATGGGCCCAAATCCCACTTAACAATGGCTTAGCAATAGAAATTTTGGGCTCAGTTATGGTCGTAAGTTGAGGACTATCTGTACCTTGGTGAGGAATTGGAGCTAATCTCGGTTCCATCTTTGTCTGAGAAATAAGAGCAAGGAAAGAAAGAACATATCACGATAATAGTGACCTTATGGGAGACTCAGACCTTCTGTGAGCAGGTACCTTTGAGTGAGAGTCCCTCTCTGTGGCCAGTCCCATCCAATAAGGTTAAGAGGACCTGGGTGAGGAGGGCTAGAATGTGGGAGTATAGACATCTCAAGCACCATTTCAACCGCTTTCTTAATAAAAAAAAGATACGGAAATGATACTGATAAATAAACTTCCAAAAAAGGAGAATATTTGTAGGATTGAAACGAGGGGTCCTTGATGCTCTCCAGGCTTAGTTATTTTCTTGCAGGTGTTTTATTACCCAGACTTGCCAACATCATGATGATGTTACCAAGTTTGGCTAATGAAACATTTGCAAGAAAGCAGGCAAATTCACAGACTACCGAGGACCCTTCAAAATCAAAGTAAGTCATTTTAGACTGGTTTCCTTGTTTAATACCCAAATCAGGACTGGCAACCCAGTCATTAAGCAATGCAGTCGGTAAGCCTCCCAGAGAGTCACTTTGGATAGTGAGGTGGGTGGCATCTAAATTTAGCGTGCTTACAACCTTACCAGCTTTCTTTCGCTTTGCAGTCCTGCAAAGGTCATAAATGTTACCATTCAGGAAGGAGAGGGGCTCTTCAGAGTGTAATATGATTTTTGTTTTCAACTTACCGTAGATGTTGAAGAAGTAGGAGAACCGGCAAATCCCTTCTGCCAAGCAAGAGCAGGGACTTCTCGACCCAAATCCTCTCTTGACAGCACCACTTGCGAAAACATTGAAGAACCTCAAGTAAAGCCCCTGTCGTCTTCTTTCCATAGGAATCAGGTGACGTGTCTCTCCGTCTCCACTGATGGAAGCCTTCTGCTCTCTGGCTCGCATGATGAAACCGTTCGGCTGTGGGACATACAGAGCAAACAATGTCTCCGCACCGTGAATTACAAAGGTCTGTATGTCTCTGGATAGATCAGAGGTCTCCAAATTTGGCAACTTTAAGACTTGTGGACTTCAGCTCCCAGAGCTGGCTGAGGAATTCTGGAAGTCGACAAGTCTTAAAGTTGCCAAGTTTTGAGGACCCCTGGTATAGATATTTAACTTACCTGGTGGGAGAAGGAAAACTGCGGGCTCTTAAGGCAAGGTTGGGAAAGAAAAGGAATATTTTAAACCTTGAAGTTCAAAACATGAAGCTTTTTAGCTAAAATACCTCATACTGTCACCCTAATAAGTTGGAACTGAAGGCTGAGTCAAGTTTGAGCCTGTGGGATTTGAACTTCCGGCAACCGGCGGTCAGCAGAAGTAGCCTGCAGTACTGCATTCTAACCATTGTACCACCACAGCTCTATAAAATGATTGCCTAAAAGCAATTGTATCCGGGCAACACACTGTTTGATTGAAATGGTTATAAGTGTGAAAAATGGGTCATAAGTCACTTTTTTCAGTGATGTTGTAACTTTGAACAGTCACTAAATGAATTATTGTAAGTTGAGGTTGACCAGGGGGTTTACATCAGGAGTTTACAGTTTTTATTGTTTTCAACCCAACATATTTAGAATAGAATAAAAACGTGGAATAGGAATAGAATATTTTCACTTTGACACTTTAAATGTACATTATTAATCAGCTATACATTAAAATGAAATTTCATTGCATTCAGCTGTCATTCATATTTGTGACCTTTCCCTACGATTCTGGCTGATTCTGGCTCTGCTATCCTATCAGGTTCAAAAGAATTTGTACCCGTTGTAAGGCTTAAAAAGCCTTTTGTGTACACCTACATAATTGGTTCTTCTAAAGATCGGTTTGAGAAATTCCGGTTGCATTTGATTGACAATTTTCCTTGGGGAATTTTCTCCACTTCCAGGTGGGTGGGCTGGGCAGTGATCCAAGTCGCTGTTTTACTTCGCGTCAGAGCTCTTCTGTTGTTGCATAAAACCTTCATCTCAGTGAACTTCCCATGAAAGCAGACTGGGTGTTTTTTCTTCTTCTTCTTCAGTTCATTACCATTGCAATATGATTTACAACTCCTCTGTATTTTTGATGTTCAGAACAGCCTAAGCGATGCTTGAAATGTTAAGTTAGCAAAAGGGATATAAAATTTGCATGGCTGAATCTTAAATTTCGTAATGAGACTTGATACCATCAATTCTTCATCGTGCTGAATGACTTGGTAGTTAGCTAAACACACAACGTAAGTCGCGGTACAAGTTCTGTTTGTATAGAAAGGCCATAGCACACGCTTGAAAGTTGTAAGGCTGCCCACGTAACATTACTTCCAGGGCAGTAATTCTCAATCTTGGCAATTTTTAAGAAGGGTGGATCATAATTACAGGTAGTCCTCAATTTACAACAGTTCATTTAGTGACCATTCAAAGTTACAATGGCACTGAAAAAAGGGGCTTATGACTGTTTTTGTTTACACTTACGACCATTGCAGCATTCCCCATGGTCACATGATCAAAATTCAGGCACTTGGCAATTGACTCATACTTACGACAGTTGCAGTGTCCCAGAGTTAGGTGATCCCCTTTTGCGACCTTTCTGACAAGCAAAGTCAATGTCAAAGCCAGATTTACTTAACAACCAGGTTGCTAAGTTAATAATTGCAGTGATTCATTTAACGACTGTGATAAGAAAGTTCATAAAATGGGGCAAAACCCACTTAACAATGTCTCCCTTACCTACAGAAATGTTTGGCTCAATTTAAATCTTAAGTCTTAAGTCAAGGACTATCTGTACTTGAGAACCACTGTTCTAGGATGTAGCTCTGGAATGCTTCTGTTGCTCAAGGAAGCTGTTATTAAGAGAGTTATGTCATTAAAAAAAAATCAATAGGAAACAGACAGCAACACAAAGAAAAATTCTGACTTTAAGATCAGAGGTTTATTGTTTCTAATAATTTGGAACATAAGAAATGAATAGATATAAAAGATACAATAGTAGTAATACACTTACATTAATAAGCCATTGCAATGGGATCCCCTGACCAAGCAGATCCTAAGGACAGCTGAAGCCAAAAAGGGGCCCCGAGCTGATCTCAAACCCTATCCTTTATACTTTTCTTCTAACCACATAACCCGCTTCCTTATTTCCTTTCTGACTGACCATCAGTTTCCATGTATACCGGTGTACAACTGAAACTTTCAGCCATCTTGTTACTTTTAGTTCCTCATTTCTCATGGTTTCATTCTTTTGGTTCATAAGTTGCAATCATTTAGGAAAATTACAGGTACTTCTTTTACTGGATAAGAATGTTGGTTCATGCCTGTTTTATTGAGGTTTGCTACATTTATATAGGCATCATCTACTCTAATATATATATATATTCACAGTTGCATCCCATTTTTGACCTTTTTGTTTGTTTGTTGTTAAACAATTCCCAGCAGTTAAGTGTTGTGTAATTGTTAAGCGAATCTGGCTTTTCCCATTGAGTTTGCTTTGTCAGAAGCCAGCAAGCAAGGAAGAGATAGTAGAGCTGGGCATGGGAGGGAGAGAGAGATCCAGAATGATCTACAACCAATAATATTCTTTGTCCAAATTGAGCATTTGAGATTTTTTTCCCCCCTCCATATAAAAAAAATGACAAAATTCAGTCAATGCGATAAGGGTTTTTATATATCTGCCACGGAGAACATTTTTCTGATGTGCTCTACTAACTTTAAATTCACCGTTCTTGGATTGAGATGTTTCTAAGCTGGGTTATAAATGAGGGAAGCGGAAGCACATTTATAAAATCACCACAAAAGGAACAGGAACCAGATGCCGAGTTCACAGCAAAGAGGGTACAAGTAGCCCTCGACAAACGACCACAACTGAGCCCAAAACTTCTGTTGTGATTCTCAGCCCGTTTGAGGCCGTTTTTGCCCTCCTGGAGGCTCGAAGGAAGCCTCTGCAGCCTCGGGAGGCCGAAAAATGGGCCTTCCAGAAATACTGGAAGTGCCCATTTTCAGCATCCAGAGAGCCTTGGGGGAGACCATTTTTGCCCTCCCAGAGGCTCAAGGGAAGCCTCTGGAGGCTAAAAACGGGCCTGTTTCAGCACTTCTAGCATGTCTGGAAGGCCTGTTTTTCCACCTCCTGAGGCTGCAGAGGCTTCCCCTGAGCCTCCAGGAAGGCAAAAACTGCCTCAAATGGGGCGAAAATCAGCTGGGAGGCGCACTTGTGCGCAGTGCAGGTAAGTTCGACTGGGGCTTGCGTGCCCATACAAATGGCTGCGTGCATGCCATAGGTTCGCCATCACTGGTTTAGATAGAATCCATAGGGAAGACAGGATCTTTGGTAATCATCTGTGATAATTAGTAACCATTCAGAGGGAGCATCTGGTGCTCCATAGGATTCCTGAAGGCATTTAGCCGGTCACTTTAGGAAATAAATCAAAAAATGGTCTGGTAGCAGTTCATGAACATCTATGCTTTTTTAAATAAAATATCAGAAAAAACTCCGCCTGATGTTTTGCCCTCCTAGACTAACTGAGCTCCATTCCTGCATGGTTTAAGAAATTGGAAACTCGGCTTGATAGAAATTGATGCCGTTGAGGGCTTTCTTTGGGTCTTATTGTACCCGTCTTGTGGGTAATGCATTACAGGCAGTCCTCGAGTTACAACCTTAGTGGAATCTACTTGTCACAATCATAAAAATGCAACCTTTTTTGTGGCAGTTGTTAAGTAAAATCAACCTGGTCACTAAGCAAATCCACAGTTAAGTGAATGCCACAGTCGTTAAGTGAACCAGTGGTTTGTCAAAACCCGGAAACAGGCGCCAGTTTTTAGCAAAATGTTGTAAAATGTGGTCATGTGATCGAGGGATGCTACAAATAGCCATAAATGTGGCTGACACATGTGTGTGTGTGGGGGTATTACCGTCAGCCATCCAAAATAAATACAACCCCCCCAAGCACATCCTAGATCTGACCAACCATTGCCTATCCAATACATACTTCACCTACAACGGACAAAAATACAAACAAATAGAAGGAGCACCCATGGGATCACCCCTCTCACCTGTCATCGCTAACCTCTACATGGAACACTTTGAAACACAAGCTCTAGAAAAATATGATCACAAACCCAAACTCTGGCTCAGATAGGTAGATGACACCTTCATAATCTGGCCACACGGGAAAGAAAAACTGAACAGCTTCCTCACACACCTCAACAGCCTACACCCCAAAATACAATTCACCATGGAAAGAGAAGCTAACAACCAACTTCCCTTCCTCGATGTCTTGGTATACAAAAAATCCAATGGCTCCTTAGGACACACCATCTACCAGAAGAAAACACATACAAACCGCTATCTACACGCACTCTCACACCACCACCCAGCACAGATCAATTCCGTAGCCAAGACATTCATCTCCAGAACAAAATGCTTAGCCGACGAACAACACCTAGAGACCGAACTACACACTCTCACCGGCGTGCTAACAGCCAATGGATTCCAAAGAAAGAAGATCACCCACCTAATCCAAAAAGAAACCCCAACCAAAATGCAAGACAGAGAACAAGAGAATGGCAAAGCCCTCCTCTCATATATAAAAGGCACTACAGACAAAATCAGCAAGATCCTCCAAAAACACATTAAGACAGTATTCTGCACAAACAGAAAGATATCCACCATCCTAAGAAACCCCAAGGACAAAATCGAGTTAGAAAATCAAGGAGTATACGAAATCCCTTGCACTGCCTGCCCCACCACATGCATTGGACAAACTAACAGAAGAATAAGTGCACGCATTGAAGAACATAAGAACTCAATCAAAAAGGAAGAACCGACCTCTTCCCTGGTCCAACACCTCAAAACCAAAGGACATGAGATTGACTTTAAAAATACCAGAACTATCGCCAAAACCAAACACTTCAGCAGCAGAATAATCAGGGAAGCCATAGAGATAGAAAAACGCCCACACAGCATGAATAAATGAGATGATGCCTCCCGCCTACCAGCCATTTGGAAACCCGCCCTCATAAACAGACGAGTACCTAACATGAAGAATGACACCAGACCCACACCCCTGAGAGCCACACAAGATGCCACCACCACACTTCCACGTAGAAAGCAGACTCAAACCCACACAGAAGATGAGACACGACCACGGACCAGAAGCCGCACTGCAGCTGCATCACTACCCACTTCAAACCCCTCTGAGCCATACATGAAGCGAACTGACCCCCACCATGAAGATGCAGCATGACCACGAACTCGAAGCCCAACAGCAAGTTCACAGCTCACCAGCTCAAATCCCCCAGCAACTAAGACTAACCTGAGCACAACCAAGCCCCCACCTGAACAGAACATGCCTCCAGCCAATCAGAACACAGCCAAACCCCCAACCAATGAGAACACCCCCCCATCCAATCAGAACACAGCCAAGCCCCCAGCCAATCAAGTCACACCCCCAGGAGCAGTTAAAAGGAAGAAGCAGCTGCAAGCTCACATCACTCTGAGAAGCACAGAGCTGAAGACCAAGCCTGAAGATGATGAATGAGACTTCATCGAAACGTTGCCTAGATACTTCCAATCTTACGTGGGAGAAAACCAGAATAACCAAAGATCCACATAGAAATACCCGCGAGAACCTCAGAAAACACACACACACACACACATATATATATAGAGAGAGAGAGAGGGAGAGAGAGAATATCTGTAGCCTCTCTTCCAGCTCAGAGCTGTGTTTATGTTGAGGTGAGGAGAATGTCCTTCAGCTCAGAAACAGATAACAAACTTGGCACATTATGGAACTTTAGTTCATTTTCTGATTTAAAAAAAAAGATGAAAAGATACACCAGATAGCTGCTGCGGTAATAAAAATTGAATGTGTACTTGTGTCCTAGCTTGTCCCGCCAGTGAATTACTTCCTTTCCATTTATTTATTATCTTCACTTTGGCTGGGCCCAGTCTCCTAACAGCTGGCATGGGTCACTTCCTCCCTGACCTTTCATCCAAGTGGGAATCTGCAAACTTGCTGTGAGGTTTCACTCCAGCGTGAAGCGGGTCATGCTCTTCTGAACCAAACTAGTTAACTGCCTCTTGGGGATTTTTTTTTTTAAATTTATTCAATGGGGTCAAGGAAGCTTTGCTTTCCCTGGTCCGTAACAAAACTGTTCCCTTGTTGCAGTGTCTTAATGACTTCCCTGCACTCTGTTTGCTGCAGAAGGCTCTTCGGCCCGGCTGTCAATTGCTTGCTATTGTCACTCCCCTTAGGAAGTAACGCTATTAACAATCTTTATCTCCACCTAGCAGAAGATGAGATAAGGAGCTGCCAGTGACAGCTCAGGCAATGATATCTCTTTCCTTGGAGATCTGTGTGCCTTCTTGGAAATCGCTCCCACCTTGTCCCTCAAAGAACCACTTGGCTGCTTCTGTTTTACAGTCCCAAATGCCTCCCGGCCTTTTTCAGCATCAGCTTTGGGTCTTAAGAGGCTGCTCTTGCAGGACAGGAGTCAAAAAAACAACAACTCCTCTTAAGCAGGAGGGGGAAAAAGGAAGAGAAGACGATCCAGACAGTGCTAATAAGATGCCTCAAAGCTTACCTGTCAGGCCTGCCATTTTAATACATAACTCTCAAGTCTGATAGTATTTTCTTCCACTAGGCTCCTGACAGATCTATCTTAAAGTTTATTTGATAAGCACAGGCTAGGTTTGAGCATTTGCTTGTAGGGGAAAAAGAAAATACATTTAGATTCATACCAAATCAATTTATTAAGTTATGATCCTGGATCAGCAGTAGAAACGGCCAAATAAAATCAGACAAAAGGAAAGAGAAAGGATGAGACCTGATGTCAACTATGGCCTCGTTTTAACTGCTTCAACACCCCCCAAAATTGGCTCCCGCGTTAAGTGATTTCACTATTTCGAGTCTGGAGGTAAAACGTAAGTGTAAAAACCATCCATTCTCCCAAGTGTATTTAGTAAACGAGGAGTTACAAGGTCCTTTTGAAGATCCTTATAAAACTTATGGTAAAATAAAGACATGTTGAATTGATTTGATTTCCCCAGAATCACAAGGGCATAAGTTTTGAGTTTGGGAAGTATTGTCAACTCTGCCAAATAGCAGCAGAGGTGGAAGAATGTTCTGTCTGGTGCTGATAAATCTTTTCCTAAAGCTGGAGGAAATAACTATGTACAAACACCAGGCAGGTTGTCAGGAGCCTAAGTCTTGCATACATCAGGAGTATTGAAAGAATGAGTGAGTTTACTTCAGATTGGTAATTCAATTATCCAGTCTTTGTAACACTTAACTTTTTGACCTGAACATAATATGAATACAAAATCTGCAGCAAGGGTGGGCAATTGATTTTCCCAAGGAGTCACCTCAGAAACAGGGGCTTTTGTGGAGTGTCCTGCTGCTGCTCCCTTCCCATGCATCGCTGCTCCACTCCCAAACTAACCGCTAGCCGGACAGGGACAGGAAAAGGACTGGATGTGACCTGCCGGATGTAAAATGCTCTACAACCACCTTTGTCCATAATGAAAAAATAATTGTCAGCTAAGACTAGCAGTAGCGAAACTGTAGGATTTCTAATCAGTTGCTATCAATAGTCACCATGCCCTGGGTTCAGTTTAGAACAAACATTTCTATTCGTTTCTATGGAGTGGTGCAGTGGCCTAGAGCAGGGGTGGGCAAACTACGGCCCGCGGGCCACATCCGGCCCGTTGGTCTGTCCAATCTGGCCAGCCCCTGAAAAAAAATCGCTGCCATTGGTCTTTCCAATCTGGCCCGCCCCTGAAAAAAAATCGCTGGGCGTGGCGTATTGCCCTGTGCCGTGTGGCCCCCAAAGCTGCAAAACAGTGCAGAGCACTCTCGGGGTAGGAAAGAAAAGAACTTTGCAAAGGCCTCGGCTGGGAGTTCGAAATCACCTTTGAGTGCGACCTCTCCGAAGGTGAGTCCCCGCAGATCCCTCTTTTTTTCCCAGGGCTTCCAGGCTTAAACTTTGCAAAGGCAAAGCTTGCAGGCTGAAGCATCTTCCCGCCGAGGAGCGGGAAGGGTTCCGCTCGGCAGGCTGCTTGGAGTCACCTAAAGCTAGGCCGCTGCTGGAGGAGCCTTGCCCTGCCTTGGTGCCCCGTTTCCCAGCTCGGCGGTCCTGTTCGGGTGGCACTTTAAAAGCCTGCTCCCAGCACCCGAGCAATTTCCCAGCAACTTTCGGCTTCCTTTTAACTCGCGGGCGCTCGCGGCTGGCCCCGAGCTGCGCGGCGGTGGGGAAGCCCAGCGGGCAGGCGGGCTGCTTGGAGGAGGCGACCCGGTGGTGCTCCGGGCTTCCCCTCCACTGTGCGGCTCAGGGCGAGGCGCAAGCGCCCGCGAGTTAAAATGAAGCCGAAAATTGCTCGGTTTTCTGGGGCTTCCAGCGCTTTGCAAAGACAAAGTTTGCAGGCTGGAGCGTCTTCCCGCCAAGGAGCGGCAAGGGTTCCGCCCGGCGGGTGGGGTGGCCTGCTTAAACTTTGCTCAGGTGGCACTTTAAAAGCCTGCTCCCAGCACCAGAGCAACTTCCCAGCAACTTTTAACTCACGGGCGCTCACACCTCACCCCGAGCCAGACGGCAGACCGCTCCAAGCAGCCCATCCCGCCCACTAGGCGGAACCCTTCCCACTCCTCGGCGGGAAGACGCTACCGCCTGCAAACTGCCTTTGCAAAGCCCTGGAAGCCCCGGAAACCCGAGCAACTTCCCAGCAACTTTCGGCTTTGTTTTAACTCGCGGGCGCTCATGCCTGGCCCCAAGCCGCACGGCGGAGGGAAAGCCTGGCGGGCAGACGGGCTGCTTGGAGGAGGCGACCCGGCGGTGCTCCGGCAGCAGCAACAGGCAGTTCTGCCCGGGCTCTGCTCAGGTGTCTGGCTGGGGCTGTCAGCAGTTGCTACCGCAGGCGCAGCTCCAGTCCCACATTGCCTTGGGAAGGAAAAGGCAAAACCAGGAGCTGCTGAGCCTGAGCCTCCAGTGCCGCTGCTGCCGTTGCAAAGCACCGCCGCAGCTCTTCCTTTTTGCCTTTCCCTTCCTGAGGCAACGCAGGATTGGAGCCGCGCGGAGCCGCGCCGGTGGTAGCAACTCCTGACTCGGGGCCTCCGAGGGGAGGGGAAGGAGGAGAAGAGGGGAGAAGGGCGGGGGGCGATTCCCAAAAAATCTTGTGCTGACCCGGCCCGTCTGTCAAATTTTAAAAGTCAATGCGGCCCCCGAGCCAAAAAGTTTGCCCACCCCTGGCCTAGAGTCTCACCTCACAATCAGGAGGCTGTGAGCTTGAACCTAGGTACAGGCAGATATTTCTCTCTCTGGGCACAATGAGAATATATCTGCTGAACAAAACTCCTCATTGGTGACAGGAAGGCATCTGGCCACTCTGCTAGCTCCATTCAGTTGCCCAGACTCCACCCCGCAAAAGTGTATGGGATCGTTAGAAGAAGATGGTTTCTATTCATTTCTATTTCCCGCACTGAAACTAAGGCCATGAGAACTTACTAAATTAAAGAGACCCAAAGTTCTGTTAAGTTCAAAATGCTCACCAACATAGATACCTATTTGCTGATTTTCTGGAAGGGTCTTGTCTAGGAACAGTTTGGTGTAGTGGTTCGGGTACTGGCCAAGAAACCAGGAAATGGTGAGTTCTAGTTTTGGACCCCCAAACATGAAATCTGGCTAGTTGACTTTCACTCTCTCTCTCAACCCTACCCACTACACAAGGTTGTTACTGTGTGGAAAGGAGGAGGAGGAAGAAGCATTATGTAGATTTGCTGCTCTGAATTACTTACAAAGTAATTCAAGGCAGGATTTTAAACGATCAAATGGAGGCCTAGTGGTGAAATGCAGTATTGCAGGTAAACACTTCCCACAACCTGAAACTCAATCCTAATGGGGCTGAAGGTTGACTCAGCCTTCCATCCTTCCCAGGTCGGTAAAATGAGGGCCCAGATTCTTGGGGGGCAATATGCAAATAATGCTGACATTGTAAACTGCCCAGAGAGTGCTATAAAGTATTATGGGGCTTTATATATAAAGTATATAAGCCTAAATGCTATTGCTGTTGCTGTAAAAGCCAAATAAATTATTCTCCCACTTCTCTGCGTACTTCAGTCACTTCCAGGATTATAGGTCCTGCATACTAGAAGGCAGAACAATCTCCCCATAGTCCCCTTACTGAAGTCAATGCTCTGGATTATTCTTTTTCCAAACAGGCAGTTTACTTAAAAATCAGGAGGGGTCCTTGTTGAGGTAATTCCCTGTTAGGAGAATGAGCGCATACAGGGAGATGTATAAAGAGAAGTGTTTGAATAATACACACACAGTACACAGATACACTGTACAGTAAATGTAGGTTTTTACTTCAAGAAAGGTTTAAGCAAAGTCCAAAATAAGCAATCCAAAGTCATTCACAAGTTAAATCAGTCAGTTTTCAATCCAGGGATAATCCAAATTCCAGTGTCAGAAACAGTTCAGTATCAGACTTACATTAAATCCAGTAATATCAATCAATTAGAATAAATGGAGCAATGGCAATACTTTCCAACAGAAGGAAACAGAGACTTACTCATACTCTCTTCTGAGACTAAGACTAAACAACCCAGGTTTCTGGCTCCATCTTATGGCTGTTTGAGAAATCACACCCAATTGCATGGTCTTGCATTCCCTTAAAGATATAGTACTAAAATGTTTATCCTGGTTTATATATTTCTAACCCAAATAACTGTTAGGTGACTTACATTCCTAACAGTCCTCAGCATTGCATTTTTTTCAGTTTCTGGAGGTTGCCAGGGCTCCTGCTGAATTATTCATTTTTTATTTATTACACTTAGAAGGCCGCCTAACTCTATAAAGGCACTGGGAGGCATACAGCATTAAAACTAGTATGAATAGGGAAAGAATGTGTCCAGAAAAAGACATTCAGTGCTAAAGCAGGGGTCCCTGACCCACCAGTCCGCAGCCCAGTAGCACTCTGAGGCCCTTTGGGAACTGGGCCACACAACAAATAAATGAAAGCTCTATTTGTGCAAGTGATTGGCACACACGAAACCATCCCCACTTCCCCTCCACCACCACCGCAGCCAATCCACGAAGTCAGAAAGGTTAGGGACCACTGCTATAAAGGGCTCAACTCTCACCCTAATATGGTGAGAGCCATGTGGAGCTTGGCAAGGTGCCCATGCTCCTCAGCTGTTGGAACTACATTTCCTATCTTCCTCAGGCACTGTATTCAATATCGATGAGAATTATGGTTTGGGGGTCCAAGGCTGGAATTGAAGGGAATGGAATGAAATAGAACATTAATGAATCGGGTATAGAAAATTTCCAAGGGGGAAAAAAGGATTTGTCCACAGACTAATGGAAAAGATAAAAGGTTTTGGAAGAAAAGAGACCTATAGCCAAATTAAATATCCTTATGCTAAACCTACTCGGGTATCTAATGTCACCTTATCCATAGAACTCAGAGTCAGGAAGAGCTGCAATTAGGCGTATTATAGTCATAAGTTATTGCTGATTCTTAAAGTCATAGACCATAGAGGTGATCCAGATCTATATTTCTCAACCTCAGCAACTTTAAAATGCATGGATCTAAACTTCCAACATTCCCCAGTCCGTCTACTCAAGTTGCTGAGGTTGAGAAATACCGATCTAATGGTCCACCTTCCTGCTTGGTGCGAAGGCCAACACAGCATCTCTGACAGGCAACCAGCTCTTGTTTGAAGACCTCTAGTGAAGAAAAAAAATGCCATGGCATGTGGGCAGCAAGTTCACTGGTTGACAGCTCAAAGCCAGGAGGTTGGTCCTGATGTCCAGTTTGAATTCTGTTCCTTGTGGTTATAATCTATTAGTTCTGATGCCTCCTGGGGCAATAAGGAATAAGTCCACTCTTCCTTCAGTGTGACAGCCCTTCAGATATACGAGCACTGCTATTGTATCTCCTCTTAGTCATCTTTTCTGTAGGCTAAAGTTTCCCAGTTCCTGTAATTATCCATCAAAGCGCTTGGCTTCCAGATCCTTCTCCATGTTGGTAGCCCTCGTCTGAACTTGCTCCAGTTTATTACTTTGTTGGACCGTGCTGGCCAGAATTGAGTACAATTCTCCAAAACATCTAACCAAAGCAGGGCAGAAGGGAAAAAATTTATTTTCCATGACTTGGTCTCTGCATTCCTATTAACATGCTTCTGTTAAAGCCAAGATTGGCTTTGCCTTTTTAGCAATTCCACGAGCAGCTCATGTTTAATTTGCAGTAAACAAAAGCACCCCAAACTTTCACCTATTTTACTACTTAGTGAAGTCTTGCCATCAGAGGTGGTATTCAGCAGGTTCTGACCAATTCTGGAGTACCAGTAGCAGAAATTCTGAGTAGTTCAGAGAACTGGAAAATCCATGCTCACAGAACCGGTAGTAAAAAAAATGGAATCCCACTACTGCTTCCCATCCTAGGTGTCTCCTCGCCTTTTTCCTTTTCATATGTAGATGCATTTCTCTGTATTAAATTCCATCCTATTCATTTTAGCCCACTAATTTTTAGATATTTTAACATCCTGTTAGAAATGTAATTTTTCACCTAACAGTTTGGTTGGAAAAAATATAAACCAGGATAGACATTTTAATACTGTCTCTTTAAGAGAATGCTAAAATTGTAATTGGGTGTGGTTTCCAAATGGCCATAAGATGGAGCTAGAAACCTGGGTTGTTCTGTTGTTTCTGAGAATGTTGCCGTTCCTGCATTTCCCTATTGAGTGTTACTGATCATCGTTATTCTTGGATTTGATGTGAGTCTGTTACTGAACTGTTTTTGATATTGGACTTTGTTATTTCGATTATCCCTGGACTGAAAACTGACTGCTTTAACCGTGAATGACTTGGACTGTGTTTGGACTTTGCTTAACCGTTTACTGGAAGTAAAACCTACATATTACTATACAGTGTAGCTGTGTGCTGTTTGTGTGTTATTCTTCACCACTCTCACTATGTCTCCCTGTGTGCGCTCATCTCCTAACGAGGAATTACCTCAACACATCTCCTCTCTCTTATCTAAAGCATTGGCCATGCTTTGTCTTTTTTGTCATCTGTAAACTTTATCAGTGCTGCTAAACTTTGACATCAAAGTCACTGATAAGATTAGGGGGGGAGAGCATTACTTTGTGTAAACATATCACAAAAAAATAAGCATCGATAAGAAATAATATTTTAGGATTTGGAAGAGAAGGTAGGTTTGTCTCAGATTATCTGCTCATAAATAGCAGTGCGATAAGTGTACTTAAGAATATAATAAGAACGTCCAGAATTTCAAATGCACTTTTAGGATGCATCAGCATAAGTATAATTCCCAAATCATGAGAAATCATCATTCTACTTTTTTGGACTCAGTAAGATCCCACATTGACTCCTCAGACTTCCATATTTTATGCAAGATTCAAGAAACTGGAGCAGGAACGGGAAGGCAACCTGGAAAATTAAGCAATGAGCAATGATTAAAAGAGCAGAGTAGGTTTGGTCTTGAGAAAAGATGATGAGAGACTGGCAGTTTTCAACCACAATGAACAAGCACTTGAATTGGCCTTCTCAAACATTTTCTTTAGAATTGGTGTTGGCATTGGTGTCATTCTAGTGTTTGTTCCAGTTGCTGGCGGGAAGCGGGGCAGGGAAGAAGCAAAGGAACTGTTTACTTAACAAGCAACTGTGATCTTCTCAGGACTAAATTCTTCCAGTTACTAACCCTCTTCTGCTCACCCACCAGGCCATTCCTGGATCTTCCTTGTCACCGGCTGCCTTTGAGTGTACTCATATGTGAGTGTGAATTAAGGCTAAGGGAAAAGCTAACAGCAGCCAACTGCTGTGTGGGTAAATGCTGTAATTAAAGCATTCATTAACTCCCGTGAAGGGGGAGAGACATCATTACTATGGGCAGCTACAAAAGTCACCATGATGGATGTCTTGCTCGGGGGACGGCAGCATGGCCATCATTCAGTATTACATTCAGGTGCTCCAGGGAGATCGTAGAGGGATCTTTCCTCCTGGTTAGCTTTGGACACCTAACTGAACAGTAAATTGGGAAGAAAATAATACTCACACAGACAAGAGGGAGTCCTGGCTTTGGATAGCTCAACCCGGTGCGATTTGGGACCATCAATCTGGGCAGAGCTTGTAGAATCCATTACTTCTTATATAATTGGCTATTCTGCTTTGTCAGCGGGTGCTCCGGCCTTAAAATTCAATCGCAGAATTGGGCAGGCGCAAATTACAGTCGAGATAAGTGTGCCACCTAGTCATCTTTTTAGCAGCAGGATTGTCCTTTAATCTTGCTCTTCCCCTGAAAAGGGGGAAAATGCATTCAATTTGCAACCATTTTGAAAGAGTGCCACTTCCTGACAGCTCAGTCTGAACTGAGCAATTGTTCCAACACCTGATTAAAAGGACAAGCTGACAGATGAAAATCTTGACATAGAAAACTATTTTTGGCTCCTGTATGAAACAGGAGGGAGCATGACTTGAACAGGAGAGAGTTAGATTCAAATCCTTTCATACCAACAGAAAAGAATATTGGTAGCTCAGGGTTCAACAGTGGAGTCCTTGGTTCTCTCTGAGCTTAGTTGTTTGCTTGCAGATGTTTCACTACCCTACCTGAGAAAGGAATGGGATTTGTTTTCCGTTTATATACAGAGACTTGCCCACTGTCAGTGTCGATCCAAGTGTTGTTTTCTTCTTGGAAGTTCCTGAATTGGCTATTGTTCATCGTTTGATTGCTAGTCTGGTATTAATCATGGTGTTAATCCCTGCATACCTGGATGTTGATAGCTGGCTGGGAAGTGTTTAAGTCTTTTGCTTTCCTTTTTAGCTTTTTGATTTCTCTATTGAATAGCATGTAAATGTTGTTTATCTCTATATGTCTATCGATGGCTAATTTGTCTCAATACCAAGCTTTCAGGAATATTCTAGCGTTTTTCGACTTAGCTTGGTCTAGGACCGTGATGGGGAACCTATGGCACACGTGCCACAGGTGGCCCGCAGAGCCATTTGTGCAGGCACGCAAGCCCCAGCCAAACTTACCTGCACTGCGCATGTGCACGCCTCCCAGCTGATTTTTCAGCCTGTTTGAGGTCTTTTTTGGCCTCCCAGAGACTCGAGGGAAGCCTCTGCAGCTTTGGGGAGGCCAAAAAACAGCCCTTCCGGAAATACCGGAAGTGATGAAACGGGCCCCGTTTTTCGGCCTCCAAAGGCTACAGAGGCTTTCCTCAAGCCTCTGGGAGACTGAAAAAGGCCTCAAACGGGCCAAAAATCTGCTGGGAATCATGCGCATTATGCAGTGTAGGTAAGGGGAGTGTTGCACGTGGGTGGGCGGGGCACATTGCATTGTGGGTGTCAGCACGCACACACTTTCGGCACACCACAGCAAAAAGGTTCGCCATCACTGATCTAGGATACTGACAGGGCAAGCCACTGTATATAAACAGATTAAACTCCACTCTCGTCTAGCACAGAAGACATTACCTCGTTGGGTAATTAAACGCCTGGAAGAAAACAACCAAACTCAGAGAGCACTAAGAGCATAGATCCTTACATTTGACCATGGAGCTTTCTTGGATCTCTTGCAAAGCTGCTATGGAAATAATAATAGGGAAGATTTCTTTCGGTCTCTTGGAGCAGGGTTTCCCAACCTTGGCAACCTTAAGACACGTGGTTTTCAGTATGGCTGGCTGAGGAATTCTGGGAGTTGAAGTCCACATATCTTACGGTTGCCAAGGTTGGAGAACTCTGTCTTAGAGAGAAGGTAGACAATTATAATAAATAGAGAAATAAATTATTCCAATGTGTTGAGGGGAGCAGCCTCTTTGATGACCTTACTCCTGACAAAATGATAGTCAGTTCCTCGGTTGTGTAGCCTTCAACAATAATACAGTGGGCAGATCTTTTGATTCACAATGCAAGACAGACAACTTCGGTTTAGACTCTCCCAGGTATGCTGGGCTATAACTCCCATCCTCCTCAAGTCAATATGGGGAAGGTGGAGAGCTTTAGTCCATATCAATTCTCTTGGCTTGTGTGTAAGTGTCCCAGAAATGTGGGTTAAACAGCCCTCTTCCTTTTTTCTCCTTCAATCCATCATGCAGCCTTTAAAAATAAGAGTTTGGTACTTAAATGTCCATGGGTGATCTGTAGGGGTCTTTAATGATAAAACCACAACAGGTGAATTCGCTTGTCAGCTAAATTGAAAACAAACAGCACACTGTTAAACACAAGGTACAATAATGTGTAGGAGCAATGTAGCACAATTTATTTTTTTAAAAAAAGGTAGCAATAGCAACAATTTTTTAAAAAGCACATTACTAAACTATACAGGTCATTTTCAGACCTTCATAAAGCTTCCCTTCCGAAAGGCTGAGCAGGTAAGAAGAGTTTTAGGCGAATAAGCCTACCTGTGTGTGTGTCTCAAGGTCCTGTTTCCAACGTAAATGCCCACAAGGCTGTGTTTTCTGGGCCTTTCAGAGCTTTTGTCAATTTTCTGCCTGACAAGTCAAGCTGTCTAACTAACAGCTTCACTCTTGTGCCTTGAAATCCATGACTGAATATTGAACTACAATCCCGTGGGCCCTAAACACAAATAGACAAGACAGCTCTCGGTGTATTGACATCCAAGTCTATGGATGTCTGCAGGAGACTTTTAATGAAGCACTGAAATACTTACTCTGCATGCAGGAAGGCCTACATTAAAAGAGTTGGGGAAGATCCTTTGGGAAGGATTCTTTTTAAGCTGAAAGAAAGGTAAACATTTCAGAATCAAGCTGGATTCCTCTTGGTTATACGGGCACAGGCATATCATTTTCTCGGCAGCTGTACAAAATGGTTTGCCACTGACTTCTTTTTGTTGTTTATTTGGTGGTGGTGTTTTTCCCCCCTTCAACTTGCTGATCCACCTGAGATTTCTGGGGTTTCCAGTAAGTTTCCTATCTGGTATTTAGGTTTGAGCCCAAATAAATTTGGCTTTCGGTGAGCCAGAGTTCTTTCAACCTCTTTTAAAAAGCCTAATTGTTTAATAGTAGCTACTTCCATCTTTTCTTCTTCCTCCTCCTCTTCCTCCTCCTCCTCCTCTTCCTCCTCCTCCTCCTCCTCCTCCTCCTTTCTGAGTTTAAGAAAGATCACTAGATTAGCCAAGCAAATTCATCCTTTCCTGTAAACTGCTTCTTTTGTAAGAGATGCTTAAAGATGATGTGGTTCACAGCCGGTGAACCGGTACACACAGCAGTGGAATCAGCAGCCGGTGCAGACAGCAGGGGAATCGGACAGTGGGGAAGAATGGGGACCAGTCAGGGAATCTGTGGAGGACTCGGAAAAGGGTTCTGCACCCAATGCAGAGATGGGGCCAGGACCATCTGGGAGTGGGGTGCTGCCTCTGGAGCCTTCAGAGTCTGGCAGCAGCAAGGCAGAGGACCCTGGGGAGCCTGTTCCTAGTGCGCATGTGCACAGAGCTACTAGAAGGCAAGAACAGCTGAAACAAAAGGGGCAACTCGGGAGTAAGGCTGGGAGGTAATTGCCCCTCCCATAAGGTATAAAGGTCAGGCCAAGGTGATGAAACCTTTGCAGGAGGCAAAGTAATTCAATCGGTTCAGAGTCATCCTTGAAGCTCTTTGTACTTCGATTGGTTTTTTTGTACTTGGTTTCTTTTTTTAGTTATTTGATACTTCTGTTTTTGGCAGCACTTCACAGAACTGAAAGGTGTGTGCTTATCTCGGGGGACTGTTTGAGATTAATTTCGGCTGGGAATGAAAACAATTCCCCACGTTGTAATAAAATAAGTCTTGTTTTTAAAATAAGTGGGCATGTAATTACGGTTTAGGACACCTGGGTCAGAACAAAAGAGGCCAGTTGCATGCTATGGTTGGTTTGGAGTGCAAGGATTTAAGCACCCTGATGTAAAGGATATTGTGTCCATCAGTTCTTTCCTAAAGGGCAGCCACGTGCATATTCTGCAGCAGAAGCAACAGGCTCTTGGGATGTCTCAGGCTAACCATTTATTATCGCACGAGGTTTTATGTTCCACACAAGCTGCTGTTCTTATGAGCTGCATATGCCCACTACATGTAACCCATTCCTTCTGCTCCGGTAGGTCCAATCACAAATGCTTTCCTCACCCTGGCACCTGCCAACATGCTGAATCCGGACAGCAAGCCTCGCATGCCACTGCCAAAATTCAGCCGGCATCTTCATAGCACAGAGAACATGGAAAGCTCTGCCAGTGAGGGGCTGACACTGTGCCTGGGGCTGCATCAGAAGGTAAGGAAACAAAGCGGAAGGAATTGACAAGAGATGAATTGTCCAGCCATATGTGTGGGGTGTGCGAGACATTCATTCTTCCAGCCAAAGCGGGAGCAGCCTCAGCAGATGGCTAGTCCCTGGTGATGCCATGCAAGATCTTCATCAGGCCTAGCTAAATGTTCTGGGGGCACTAAAGCAGTAATAAGCTTCACCACTACCACACCTGCATTTCTTGGGACTTGAAATGAACCCCGTACTCATTGCGGCTGGGAAGGATCATAAATGTTCGGAATTGAATTTGGCAGACACGCACTTAATCACAGGTGTGTGTTTTAGGATGAACTGTAAATGGAAATCAGGTGGCACAGAGGAGGAAACTGTTTAATCCAGAGCCATAATGATAAATAGAGCTGGGCTTTCACTCTTAGCAAGGAGCAAATAATTGTGCTGCTGGGAATTCCTTAGAATTTATTTGATCCACCACTGAGGGTATCCTTGGCTAGATCAGATGCAGCAAAGTGGGTCTTATGTTGCATTATCAAATAGAATCTCCATGTTCAAAGCCAATATCCCCCAAATATGAGATTGTAAAGGAGGAACAATGGGGGAACAATCTCCTCCATCCACATTTTCCAAGGGATGCTGAAACAGGATCTTTTAGATCTTCCCATAATAGGAAGGAAGAGATCAAGAAGAAATCGGGTTCCTTCCATTCTTTATTTCAAGCAACTGGAAAGTATCATTTTCCAGCCATGTTTCTCAACACTTTCTCTGTTTGTGACAAAGTGAAAAGATGGAGGTGAGGACTGATGTATACAGCAAAGAGCAGATACCCCATATTTATATTTAACTCTCACTTAACCATTCTTCTGGTGGAGTTGCAAGGACTGAAGAGATTATTCATGTGAGGGGTTTTCAAACTTGGTAAAAGCCCCAGAACCTGTTAGTTAAAACAAAACAAAAATCTCCCTGAACAAAAAACAAAGTACTAGTGATAGAAAAACAAGCTGGACTTGTGTGGGTTTGCTTTGAGGTTTTTTGCCCTTAGTGAAACACAGCTTGAAAAACTCTGATATGTATATTTGTTTTGTCATTCTGTATCAACAAACACTTCGGGCAGAGTGCAGAAAATCTGCATTCACCAATACAGAAAATCAGAACAGTGGCACAGCTTCAGGTTTGCTTGTCCAGAACCAAAGTGGCAGCGGCATCAACAGTCCCATAACTACGCGTGAAAGCAGGGTCTCCAACATTAAATAGCAAAGGCTGCATAATCTTGATCTTGAAATCAGTGCTACAGCAAGCTTTGAAAAGGAGTTGAGGTGGAATATGAACAAAGTGCACTGTTAGTACTAAAAAGCAAAACACGATAAGTGCATGTTATATTTGATTAGGATATCTAGAGGATTAAAAAAAAAAAAAAAACTCAGCCTCGACAATTCTGTAGTGACCACTTCTCTGAAATTTATTCATTTATTTTTCCCTTTCCCTTTCATTTTTGCATCTGTCTTTAAAGAGGGATTGGGTGAATCTACAGAGGGAAAGTTTTTCCTGCGCCTGTTTTTGTAGCTTTAGAATCTAAAGAGAGAAGAGATGGCTGACCAGCAAATGCCTGGTTGCTGGGGCTGATGCTCTCATGCCCTCCTTGAGGACTTCGCAGAGGCCTCCAACTGGCTGCTGTAAAACCCCTGGTGCCAGATCATATGAGTTTGTGACATCCTATATTATCTATACAATATACTACACAATACAGGGGCTGCCACAAAGAAGAGGGAGTCAGTTGTTCTCCAAAGAGGGCAGGGCAAGAAGCAATGGGTGGAAACTAATCAAGGAGAGAAGCAACCGAGAACTAGGGAGAAATTTCATGACAGTGAGAACAATTAATAATTGCCTCCAGAAGTTGTGAATGCTCCAACACTGGAAGTTTTTGAAAAGATATTGGATAACCATTTGTCTGAAGTAGTGTAGGGTATCTTGTCTAGGCAGGGCGTTGGACTAGAAGACCTCCAAGGTCCCTTCCAACTTCTATTCTATTCTACTCTATCCTCTTTCCTTGACTCCACTGCTATCTGCTTGGTGGAATCTGCCCAGTAGGAAGCAGTGGGATAGATTTCTTCTTCTGGAGCCTGAGGGTGAAGGAGGAAAGAACCACCACGAACGCAGGGGAGGGACAGTCCATCCTTCTTTGCAGAGATCTATTCAGTATCGCTCACTGCAAAGGCCTCTTGTCCATCCACCCGCCTCTCTTCCCCTTCAAGGGCACTTTCATCTAATCTCTCTCCCATCTGTCTCTTGCCTTCCCCCTACGAGATTGACAACTTTACCTCTCATGGATGAGAGTGGAGGATACAGGGACTCTAAAAGCCAGTTTGAAGCATTAACTGAAGGATATGCAGTGGTTTGGATTTGAAATCAAAAAGGTGCACACTGTACCTCTCGGTTTGTTCCTTGTCTCTCCTGGTTCCACGTAATCCCAGGGGGAGAAAAATGTACATTTGAATAAAAGAGATGCCCATAGGGTGGAACAAGGTTATCTTACACCAGGCGTTGGCATTTCCATAGTTCAAATGTGCATTTTCCTGGGTTCACATACGTTGATTTGTTTGTTTGTCAAATTTATTGGCCATCCATCGTATCACACGGCTACAGTGTCTGCGGAGATTCTCAGTCATCCAGGTCAGGCAGACAACACAGAATCATCCCCAACAGCCGGCCCTTGTCTTCAACAATGAAGGGACACAGGGCAGAAAACATCCTGCAGCCAAGAAGGCTCCCTACCAGTGGAGGGATTCAAAAAAATATTACTACCGGTTCGGTGGGCCTGGCTTAGTGGGTGTGGCAGGGGAAAGTTACTGCAAAATCCCCATTCCCTCCCCACCCGCTGTTAGGGATACACCCTAGCAGAATCTGTACGGCAGGCAGGCAGGCAGGCAAATATGTGAGATAAACGTTTTTGTAGCTTACACTCAGTAAAACAGATACACTGTGCTAGTTAAATAGTTTATTCCAGTAAGAGTTTTAGCATAGTCAAAACAGTCCATGTATCATTCACTAGTTCAGTCCATCCGGGGATTATACAGTTGCAAAGTCCAGTGTCGAAAAAGAAGTCAATAAACTTACAAATATCAGTCCAGTAATATATCTTCTCACAGTAGAGATATGAAGAAAATCAAACCTTCTCTTTTTCTTCCTTCGCAGTTGAATAAACTCAGTAGCAGGGAAAACACGCAGTTTAGCAAACCATCAACCATCAATCCAATAAGCCAGCACACAGTTCAGTAAGCCAGCAATACAGTAAGCTCTCTTGCTCCCTCTTATGGCGATTTTACCACCGCACCCAAAATTACATGCTTTGCTGTTTAAAGTGACACACACTTTAACTTACAATCATAGTTTATATTTATTATTTTACCCAAACTAAGTTAGGTAACCTTGTTATTCCTAACACCCGCTAAGCTGCTTTCCAGCTCCCTTCTCCTGTGCAGGGCAACCAAAGGAGACCCAGCCAATCAGCTGGCACTCAGGAGGCAGAGAATAGATGGGGGCGGGAGTTGGGGCAGTCAGGGGGTAGCATTGGCCGGTTCTCCAAACTACTCAAAATGTCCACTACCGTTTCTCCAGAACTGGTTAGAACCTGCTGAATACCACCTCTGCGCCCCATCCATTTGCACTGCTCAGGTGACCCCGAGGTCACAGATAAACCTCCAAGTGTCCTCAACGATTCTCTAAAACATGAGTGTCAAACTCACCACGTCCCGTTGCCGTCACATGAGGTTTTGCAATGTTTTCCCCCCTTTTGCACAGCTGGGGTGGGCGTGGCCTCTGTGCGTGACACAACCAGCCTACGAGGCACCAGTTTGATACCCCTGCTGTCAAAGGATGCAAACGACCACCTGTCTGCAAGGAGTATAAATCCTTCCATTCCCCACCCTCCAGTCAGAGCTGAAGAAGCTTCTTGGATGAGAAGCGAAACGTCTTCAAAGAAAAACCAGAAAGTCCAGTGGCCTCCTGAAAAAAACACCTTTGGGACATGCCTGTAGTATAAGTCCAGCAAAAGAAGCTGCTCCTGTTTTGAAGGCTGCTGACAAGGTGACTGTGGAGATTCTCAGTCATCCAGATCACGGTTGTCCCAAAAGCGCTTTTTCAAAAGGTAACTGGGCTTTCTTTTTCCCGGTGAAGATGTTTCACTTCTCATCCAAGAATCTTCTTCAGCTCTGACAGAATGGCGGAGGGTGGAAGGATTTATATTCCTGCCAGTCACGAAGCTGCTGACAGATGTGACATGCACCTGTATGTCAGCTTCAGAGTTAAGTGAATAAAAATCTTTGCTTTGGGGCCTTATATATGCGAGTCATCCGAGTAAAGAGACCCCTGAAAGGTTGAAAAAGAGTCTCCCTTCAGTCTTGATCTTAGCATACAGCAGTTTGGAGACCTCTGGCATACATACAGGCAAACTTTGGGGAAGAGGAAAAGTCCCTTTGCTGCCAAGATCTTCAGCAACTAGCTCAGTGTTTCTCAACCTTGGAAACTTTAAGATGTGTGTGTGTGTGTGTGTTCTGGGAGTTGAAGTCCACCCATCCTAAAGCTGCCAAGGTTGAGAAACAATATTCTGGCTGAGTAAGAGCAGATTTCATTGTGGCAGGAGGTAGGTCAGAAGCAGCCAAGTCTTTACACAAAGGTGCTTTTCCAAAAGGTAACTAGACATTATTGGGTTGGTTCGTTTTTTTCCTTGAATATGTTTTGCTTCTCATCCAAAACACTTCTTGGATGAGAAGCTAAATATTTTCAAGAAAAAAAAAAAAACTAAGAAAATCCAGTTGCCTTTTGGAAAAAAACACCTTAGGGACAACTGTGACCTGGATGATGGTGTTCTGACCCAAACCTGGTTCCCAGAGAGCAAACGCAAGACAAAGGCACCAGCATAACCTTTTAATATTTCATTTACGAATCCTGTTTCTTCATAGATAAAAAGCTGCTTCCAAATAATTAACTCCAATCAGGAAGAGCCTTGCCAAGTTTTGGCAAGGCTTCCAAGAACAACAGACAAAGTTCCTTAACAAGAAATCAAAGAGTCCCCAAACACCTACTCAGATATTCCTAACGTCCACCAGGGTCAAGTATCAAACTTCTTTGCCTTCTGCAAAGAACTGCGGTTTCTCAGCTGGCTTTTATCTCCTCTGGGAGAGGCCGTTACCTTGCAGCCTTTCTCCCGAGTCTCCCATGCTACTGCAGCTGGTCTTTCCTTCGAGCAGCCCTGCGTGCATGCGCGCTGGGCACAGGCTCCTCGGGGGCCTCTTCATCACTGCTGCCAGACTCCACAATCTCCAAAGGCGGCACTCCACTCTCTGATAGTCCTGGCCTCATCCCTGCATCACACGCAGGCCCCTCATCTGAGTCCTCGCTCTCCGAGACCCCAGCCGTCCACATCTGCTGCCGTCGAACCACAACAGATGGAGAATCTCCATAGACAATCAAGTCTCACGTACATCATACGCTTGCTCAACATCCCAGTCCCTGGTGGCATATGCGTGGCTCTTTGGGGTGCCCTCTACCATCTCCAGAGCAGACTTAGATGCTAGGTGTGGCAACCTGGAAAAGTTTAGGGTGGCCCTTTATACGCCCTGTACGTTCCAAGTCCTGAATAACATCTGAAGGCATCTGATTTTCCAATCAGAGAACCTCAGAGAGAGAGATGACCGCAAAACCCACAGATTGCCTGTGGCTCCCAAAGAGACCATTGTGCCGCCACCTCCCCACCCCATCTGCTCTGTGCTCAAGTCCGATATTAAAAAAAAATGTTCTTTTCCAAAATGTGAGGGTTTCCCCTCCACTTTCCAGCCTTCTTCTGCATTCATAAGGGATCACTCCAATTTAATCATGCTCCTCACACGCCAAACTTGATGCCACCGATACGATGTTTTAAGAAAGGAAAAGAGACCGTTTGGGGGTTGGGGAGAGAACGGTAGGGTGAATAGAGCATTTTGTAGAAGAAATACGTGCCTTGCAGCCAAGGACAGCCGCTGCCGTATTTTCAATATCGAGAGGCATAGGACTGACGGAAAAGCACTGGATAAACTCCCCTCTGGCAGTCCTTGGGTTCCTGAGTTATCCTTCAGCTCCCTTCATCCCCAGCCCACAGAGCTGGGGATGATGGGACCTGACCCAGCCCAGCATTTCAGGAGAACCCCAGGAAGACCAAAGGTTGACTTGCTAGAGGATTATATGTCGAATTATGGCGGACTATAAATAAGTTTATGAATAAATGTATGTATTATTATGATTTATTTATGATACAATTATGCATGGTGTGGGAAGAAGTAAGTAGGGTTCTCTGTGGGGTTTCCCTCCCCGCTCTCTCGTATAACTAGAATTGGAAGGAAGGGGGAGATCCGTAAAATCAAACCCATGGATTGTAGATTAGGGAGAGACAAAAGAGCCCTTTTGTCTGTTGCACAAACAGCAATTAATTTTGTGAGACTCGCTGCCTTGAGACGTTAGGCCTTTGAAGGAGAATTAGACGGTCCCATGGGAGGTGGAGAAGTCTGCGAGGCAGTCTCTGTTGTAATGGCAAGGAAGAATTGAGACAAACAGGCTGAAGGTTCAGCCTGCAGAGTGAGGCAGACAATTAAACTCCCAGGATACTGGAGCCTCTAAAATTAAATGGATGAGCACCCAATGGATGAGCTTGTCCCCAGGAAAAAGATCCCTACCAATTTGCATCACGTATAAAGGTATTTCTTATACTTACAAGATAATAGGCATAAGTATAAACTCGTGTTTATACTTATACCTATTATCTTGTACGCGATTGACAAATCAAATCAAATCAATACATATTTAAAGACCAGTGTCCTGACAGTCAAGCACAATTCAAAGTGCTTTGATGATGGCTGGCTGGGGAATTCTGGGAGTTGAAGTCCACAAATCTTTAAAGTTGCCACAGTTGGATATCCCTGGCCTAATCCCTGTAACACTCGTGTGAAGATGAAACTCAGTAGACGACTCAAATCTCTTTCCAGGCTGGGCTGAAGAATTACATCACATAACAGTTACCAACTGACCACATTTATTAAAAGAACCAAGTAGAGAACGCTCAAAAATGGTCTGTTGCTTTTTTAAAAAATAAATAAATAAATCATAGCCATCTAAATGGATCAAGAATTATATGTAATCTTTGACAGCACCTTACCAGATGAGCTTGCAGGGGCTTCCATAGCATTTGCCAGACAAGCAAAGATGCAGGAACAGGGAAGTGATTCAAAGGGTTCAAAAACATTTTCTAGAAAAAGGAAATGTAGGGTTGTCGTTGTTGTTTTTTTTAAAAAAAATATTCTTATTATACATCCAACACAAAGTTTCTTGGGCATAACTTATTTATGAATGTACTGTTATTGTGCAGTCCTTTGTGTACCTCAGCAGAAGGCTGAGTCATGAGGGGTGTGTATTGAGGTGTGTAATGTGGGACCAGGAGGGGAATGTGCCACTGGCGGCTTCATCATAAATCTCTCTGAGTAAGAGGGAACGAGAGGCTAGAGAAGGGCGGGTTTCTTGCCTACTGGGATCAGCACAGGTAGTCCTTGAGTTATGACTACAACTGGGACCAGAAGTTCTGTTGTTAAGCGAGTCAGGCCTGCTTTGACGTGACCTTTTTGCCACAGTCGCTGAGTGAATCAGACAGGTGTTAAGTGAACCCTGCTTCCTCCATTGACTTTGCTTGTGGGAAGCCAGCCGGGAGGTTCGCAAGTGGGGATCACATGACCTCTGGATGCATTGCAACCGTTGTGAACGCCAGGTTGCCAAGCACCTGAACTTTGATCATGTGACCACGGGGAAATGCTGCGGTGGTCGTAAGTGTGAGGACTGATTGTAAATCCCTTTTTTCAGTGCCAGTGTAACTTTGAACAGTGGCTAAACAGATGACCAGTAAGGGTAAATTCCCAGACCATGGATCAACTGAACCTCCTTCCAAGGCAGTCCTGAGATTTGAGTCCCCTGGCATGGGGACCAATCAGAAGAGAGCTTGGAGATCTTCTAGAACCTAGTCCTGCCCCCTTTCCAAGCAGGAGACCTTCTACCATTTCAGACAAGGGCCTGTGCAATCTCCTCTTAAAACCTCCAGGGATGAAGCCTCCATAACTTCTGAAGGCAAGCTCTTCTCCTGACTAATTGTTCTCACTGTTAGCAAGTTTCTCCTGCTTCTCTCCCTCATTACTTCCCATCCCTTGCTTCTTGTCTTACCTCCTGGTTGCTTTGGAAAATAACTTGACCCCCTCCTCTTTGTGGCAACCCCTCAACTACTGGAAGGCTGCTATCATGCCCACCCTCGTCCTTCTTTTCTCTAGACAAGCCAAACCCGGTTCCTGCAACCGTTCTTCATATGTTTTAGTCTCCAGGCCTTTAATCCTCTTAGTTGTTCTTCTTGGCACTTTTTTTTCCCCCAAAGCCTCAGCATCTTTTTTGTAATCCGGTGATCAAAACTGGATGCCGTGTTCCAGGTGTGCGGCCTTATACTAAGGTATAAGTGATCATCACGATCCTCCTAAATACATTCAGCATGAATCAGGAAATCCTGGATCACGGAAAGGTTTTGGAAGAACGACAACTCTGCCTACTTGTTTTTGTCCATCAAGTGTAGATTGCAGCAAAGTTGCTTGTGCTGTTTCCCCGTGGCTCATAAGATAGAGAGAGAGGAGGAGACGGAGGGAGGGAGGGAGAGAAGAGAGAGAGAGAAGGAGGGAGGGAGGGAGAGAGAAAGAGAGGGAGGGAGGGAGAGAAGAGAGAGAGACGGAGGGAGGGAGGGAGGGAGAGAGAGACGGAGGGAGGGTGGGAGAGAAAAAGAGGGAGGGAGGGAGGGAGAGGAGAGACGGAGGGAGGGAGGGAGAGAAGAGAGAGATGGAGGGAGGGAGAGAAGAGAGAGAGAGAGACAGGGAGGGAGGGAGAGAGAGAGGGAGGGAGGGAGGGAGAGAAGAGAGAGACGGAGGGAGGGAGAGAAGAGAGATGGAGGGAGGGAGAGAAGAGAGAGAGAGACAGAGGGAGGGAGGGAGAGAGAGACGGAGGGAGGGAGGGAGAGAAGAGAGAGACGGAGGGAGAGAAGAGAGAGAGAGAGACAGAGGGAGGGAGGGAGAGAAGAGAGAGAGACAGAGGGAGAAAAGAGAGAGAGAGAGACGGAGGGAGGGAGGGAGAGAAGAGAGAGAGAGACAGAGGGAGGGAGAGAAGAGAGATGGAGGGAGGGAGAGAAGAGAGAGAGAGACAGAGGGAGGGAGGGAGAGAGAGACGGAGGGAGGGAGGGAGAGAAGAGAGAGACGGAGGGAGAGAAGAGAGAGAGAGAGACAGAGGGAGGGAGGGAGAGAAGAGAGAGAGACAGAGGGAGAAAAGAGAGAGAGAGAGACGGAGGGAGGGAGGGAGAGAAGAGAGAGAGAGACGGAGGGAGGGAGAGAAGAGAGATGGAGGGAGGGAGAGAAGAGAGAGAGAGACAGAGGGAGGGAGGGAGAGAGAGACGGAGGGAGGGAGGGAGAGAAGAGAGAGACGGAGGGAGAGAAGAGAGAGAGAGAGACAGAGGGAGGGAGGGAGAGAAGAGAGAGAGACAGAGGGAGAAAAGAGAGAGAGAGACGGAGGGAGGGAGGGAGAGAAGAGAGAGAGAGACAGAGGGAGGGAGGGAGAGAGAGACAGGGAGGGAGAGAAGAGAGAGAGACGGAGGGAGAGAAGAGAGAGAGAGAGGGAGGGAGAAGAGAGAGAGAGACAGAGGGAGGGAGGGAGGGAGGGAGAGAAGAGAGAGAGACGGAGGGAGAGAAGAGAGAGAGAGAGACGGAGGGAGGGAGAGAAGAGAGAGAGACGGAGGGAAGGAGGGAGAGAAGAGAGAGAGAGACAGGGAGGGAGAGAAGAGAGAGAGACGGAGGGAGGGAGGGAGAGAAGAGAGAGAGAGTCGGAGGGAGGGAGAGGAGAGAGACGGAGGGAGAGAAGAGACAGACAGACAGACAGACCTCGGTGGTTTCTGTCTTCATCTCTTGGAAGACACAGCCATAATGCCAATTGCTAGGTCTTCTAAGGGGAGGCAGGGTGTTATGGCTGGAGGGCCCGATTGCTTCTGCAGATCCCAGGAGCCAGCCTGCGAGAGATAAAAATCGGCTGTCTCCTTTTTATCAGCGCAGTGTTGGCTCCCAAACTAGCACGCCGGGGCAGCGTCTCTCAAGGTTGTGTGTCTGGAGTTCCTGATTAATTGCTGTCTTTCACTGGGGTGCAAAGGGAAAGCGGGGATGGGGGGATGGGAGGGTGGCCTTCTCTCCTTCACAGGGATATGTCGACTTTCTTTGGCCTCTGCTGCAAATATTGGAAGATGATTTGGAGGGCAATTCTGGTTCCCTCCTCCCCACTGCCAACTGAGGGGAGGGATCCATTCAAAGTGTCCACAGTCTGGCCAGTATAGGTTGTCCTTGACTTTCAACGGTTCATTTAGTGACCATTTTGATGTTACAGCGGCATTGGGGGAAAAAAGGACCTTATGGCTGTTTTTAACACCACAGAGGCGACATCCCTATGGTGGCCTGATCAAAATTGAGGTACTTGGCCACTGACTCATTTATGACGGTGGCAGTGTCCCCTTTTTGCCACCTTCTGACGAGCAGAGTCGGTGGGGTAAGCCAGATTCACTTAACAGCCATGTTACTGACTTAGCATCTGCTGTGGTTCACTTAACAGCTGTGGCAAGAACAGTCATAAAATGGAGCAAAACTCAAATGCCTCACTTAGCAACAGAAATGTTGGGCTCAGTCGAGGACCACCTGTAGCTGTTTGGGCTCAGTAGCAAAAAGGGTTCCAAAGTCTAAGGAAGAGCCTTGGTTGCTGGATCAGATCCCACCCAATTCATGATTCCCTCTTTGTGTAAAATTGTCTGAGGTTATATAATAAAGTGTGTGTTGGTGTGGTCCTTTCAGCAGAAATTTCATTATCGCCATTTGAAACACGCCCCCCCCCCTCCTTCATACCATGTTCCCTAGCCTGGTAGAGAATATAGAATAGAATGGAATTGGAATTGGAGTGGAATGGAATAGAATAGAATTCTTTATTGGCCAAGTGTGATTAGACACACGAAGAATTGGTCTTGGTGCAAATGCTCTCAGGGTACATAAAAGAAAAGATACATTTGTCAAGAATCATCAGGTACAACACTTAATGATAGTCATAGGGTACAATAAGCAATCAAATCATACTAGCAAACAGTCGATAAAAATCGTTAGGATACAAGCAACAAAGTTACAGTCATACAGCCACAAGTGGGAGGGGATGGGTGATAAGGAGTGATGAGAAGATTAATAGTAATAGTAGTGCAGACTTCGTAATAGTTGAACACTGTTGAGGGAATTATTTGTTTAGCAGAGTGATGGCATTATGTCTAGTTGTTCTGGTGTGCAGGGCTCTATAGCAGGGGTCTCCAACCTTGGCTCCTGGAAGCCTGGCGGACTTCAACTCCCAGAGTTCCACAGCCAGCAAAGCTGGCTGTGGAATTCTGGGAGTTGAAGTCCGCCAGGCTTCCAGGGGCCAAGGTTGGAGACCCCTGCTCTATAGCGTCGTTTTGAGGGAAGGAGTTGAAACAGTTTATGTCCGGGATGTGAGGGGTCTCACAGAAGAGAAACATCGGCAAGAGAAGAACTAAGCTCAGAGATCAACAAGAACCCAATAGTTCAACCCGGAATGTCCACGGAGATTCTCAGTCAACCAGGTCACGGTTGTCCCAAAGGTGCTTTTTCAAGAGGCAGCTGGACTTTGTAGTTTTTCTTTGAAGACGTTTCGCTTCTCATCCAAGAAGTTTCTATAAGCTATAGAAGCTTCTTGGTTGAGAATCAAAACAACTTCAAAGAAATACCAGAAAGTCCAGCTGCCTCTTGAAAAAGCAGTTCAGTTCTGAGCTAAAGATATTCCATTCTGTTGAGGCTCCAGTGTATTTTGGTTGGCCCTGCAGCTAGTTTTCAACTTACGATCACAATGGCGCCCAAAATTTCTGTTGCTAAGTGAGACAGTTGTTAAATGAGCTTTGCCCCCATTTTACAGCTTTTCTTTCTTACAGTGGTTAAACGAACCACTGCATTAGTAACATGGTTGTTAAGTGAATCTGGCTTTGCTTGTCAGAAGGTCGCAAAAGGCTATCACATGACCCCAGGGCTGCAACCATCATAAATATGAGTCAGTTGCCATTTTGAATTTTGATCACGTGACCATGGGGATGCTGTAATGGACGTAAGTGTGAAAAACGGTCATAAGTCACTTTTTCCCATTGCAGTTGTGACTTCAAACAGTTGCTAAAAGAACTATTAGTATGTTGAGGACTAGCTGTATTTTCTTCCCTTTGCTGATCATACATGCCTGAGAATCATGAACCACCCCTGCTGGAAAACCAGCCATCAGGTGCTCACAATCCTAAAATAGGTGATTCATTTGAATTGAAGGAACACAGATTCTCCTGTTCCTTATTCCTATGATTTTTTTTTTTTTAGCTTGGTTTTCAGTTCTAGCTTCATGGCAACCCAAGAGTCTCATCTGACAACCAACGGCTTATCTCTGATGACTTCCTTTATTCCCCCCCCCCCAAATCTAATATGGCAGCCTTGTCGATTTCTAGTGGTCAAGCAGACAACCTGCTTTTCACTACGATTGTTTCGGTGCTTATTTACTGCATTACAGTCTCCTACCTGGTTACTCACCAGGTTTAGCCTCTTTGAGATCAACCATGATTGCCCCATGCTGAGTTAGAGCAAAGAAAAAGTACTTTTTTTTTTAATTCCAGCTGTGCTGCTGTCAGCATTCTGGTGGGCATCTGGGTGAGGACCCAGATTATTGGGGGCAATATGCGGACTCTGTGTAAACCGCTTAGAAAGGGGCTGTAAAGCCCTGTGAAATGGCATAGAAGTCTTAAGTGCAATTGCTATTGGTCAAAGCCTGAGGAGGTTGATCAGGGCTGATAAAAGGTACCATTCGTCTGGTCTTGATAAAGGAGAATGTTTGTAGCTCAGGGTTGAAATGAGGGGTCCTTTGTGCTCTCTGAGCTTGCTTGATTTCTTGCAAACGTTTCGTTACCCTAGCAATAGCACTTAGACTTATATACTCTAAATCAGGGGTCTCCAACCTTGGCTCCTGGAAGCCTGGCGGACTTCAACTCCCAGAATTCCACAGCCAGCTTTGCTGGCTGTGGAACTCTGGGAGTTGAAGTCCGCCAGGCTTCCAGGAGCCAAGGTTGGAGACCCCTGCTCTAAATGGTTTACAGAGTCAGCCTATTGCCTCCAACAATCTGGGTCCTCATTTTATCCACCCCGGAAGGATGGAAGGCTGAGTCACCCTTGAGCCTGGTGAGATTTGAACTGACAAATTGCAGGCAGGCAGCAGAAGTAGCCTGCAGTACTGCGTTCTAACCACTGCACCACCACAACTCTTAACCATGATGTTACCTAGTTAGGGTAATGAAAGGTTTGCAAGAAAACAAGCTCAGAGACCACCAAGGACCCTTCATTTGTCTGGTCTGTTTTCTGTCCAGTCCACTTAACCCTGTGAGCTCATTCTGAAGAAGGCCTTCTTGGAAACCCACTTGTGACTTTCCTTTCCTTGCCTGAATTCTAAAACCCAGCCATCCATGAAGAGATGGTCCATTCCTTAGCGTCACAGTTTTATCAAGAGCTACTTAGCGATCACTTGTTCCTTTCGCCAGGCATCATTGTAAAACAAGTGTGCAGCTCTGACTTAAGGCTCCCTTTGGCATCCCTCAGTTAAAGCAGCTCTCAAGGAGGCTTAACCTTTTGATGCCTCTGTGTTCATTTTTTTCCTCTGCCTTCCACAGGGTTCGGGAGAGAGTTATTTGGAAAGAACGGAGCGCTTATATCTCCAGATGTGCTCAACAAGGGAAAAGGTGAGGCACCCTGGCATCTTCCCCTCCTACTGCAACCCCACAGAAGTGCCAGGACCCAGGATACTTAACAAACAAACCTGGTTTGCAATTCAAATACTCCTCGGTTTATGACCGGTTGCTTAGCAACTGCTTAAAGGCCCCACAGGCCTCCCCGGGAACAGTTGCAACAAGAACTGGATCACGCACATCACAAAAGTCACATGATTGTATTGCAGGCACTCAGCAATCAGCTGTTTGCAGCGTCCTGCGGCTACGTGGCCACATTTTGTGGCATTTTTGCTAAAAAAATGGCATTTCTGCCTTGTTGCCGGCAAAAAGCTGGTCCTGCAGGATTCATTTAATGACCGCCACACAAAAGATTGAAAAATTGGCTCAGTCATTGGGACCAACCTGATTTACAACCATAATGGGCAAGCTCCATTACAGTCATACGTTGAGGACTACTTGTACCTGTGTCACGAAAGAGCACTCAACTACATTTGGAAAAGCGATTTGTCTTAACATACGATTTGCCCTCAGCAGGTTGAGACCTGGCTGGGGGCTGCAGAATTTCCTCACCTGTTTTGTTTCCTTAGAGCAGGGGTCTCCAACCGTGGCAGCTTTAAGACTTGTGGACTTCAACACCCAGAGTTCCTTAGCCAAGACTCCTTAATTGCGTCCATCCACTCACTTACTGACATGGATGGGGTGGGGAGGTCCCTTGACAATTCAGGCCTGGGAATGAACTCCATCCCAGTATTAATTTGGAAAGGTGTTAATCCAGTACTGCTATGTACAGCATTATTATAAGCAACTTCTGCAAACGGCAGCAAATCAGACCCAGTTAGTTTGTTGATAATTTACATAACATCTTAAATATTGCAATAATTTGGTTAGTTTTCTCACACAGTCCATTAGTTTGTGCGTGAAATCCTGAGCTCAGACCTTGAGAGGATCCAATTGCTTTTATAAATTCCCTCCAGAATTTTGCAGTAAACTGAACCCCTCTATCGGAAATGGTTCTGCGAGGCATTCCATGCAATCTATATACATGATTCACAATCATTTTGGATAATTTCTTGGCTGATGGTAGTCCTGGGCATGCAACAAAATGAGCTTGTTTGGAAAATAAATCCACTACAGTGCCCCCCACTCTCAGGTAAATTTACTATAAAATCCTCCCAGGGCCGGGACGGTTCTGCTACCGATTGTAATAATCCTGGAGGTTTTCCTGGTCTGGTTTTCCTTGTGGCACTAGAGGCACAACTCTTTTCATAATCCTCAATGTCTTGCTTCATTTTTGGCCACCAAAACTGGCGTCTGACCATGTGTAGGGCTTTTAAATATCCAAAATGTTTTGCTTGTTTTGAGTCATGACAAGTCTTAAAGTTGCCAAGGTTGGATACCCCTGCCTTAGAGATCCCAAAATACCTGAGGCAAGAAAAGTTGTAAAATGGAGCAAACTCACTGAAGAAATTTCTCAGTTAACAGCATAAATTTGGGGCTCAATTGTGGTCGTAAGTTGAGGACTACCTGTATAATAATTGCTTTTTCTTCCCTCAACCACCTAAGGGAAAGCCTTTTTTAAAAACCATTCAAAGTCTTGGCCTGAAAATAGGAAAGCTGACCTAATTCTTCCAGACCTTAATCCTACTGCAGGTAAGTCACTCCTTTTCCATCTCATCAGCTTTTAAGAGGGGTGGACTTCAAAGCCCAGAATTCCTCAGCCAACATGGCTGAGGAATTTTGGGAGTTGAAGTCCACCCATCTTAAAGTTGCCGAGATGCAGAAGAACCAAGGTAAGTAGGTCTCCTGGGGCCCCTTCCCAGATTCTTACCGTGGTTTGTTCTCTCGTCACAGAATCTGATGGGTGACCAAGAGCAACTGAAGATTCAGGTGACAGAACTGGAGGAGGAAGTCAACACCCTGAGGAAGATCAACAAGAGTCTCTTCGACTTCTCCAGCTCTATCATCACCTCAGCCAAATAGGGCAGCCTCTGAATCCTGGCTAGAGGTGGAAGGAGGGAGAAACCGGTCAGGATTCATCTTGGACACAGCCATTTTCCTCCTTGACAATGTTTGATGGGGACGTATACAGTTGCAAAGATACACTCTTGTAACCAGCAGGGCTGGACATGGAAGTCTGTAGCATCTGGGTGTTCTGGGAGGAGACCTACCCCCCCCCCCAAAAAAAAAAATATCTTTATGGGTAACAGCAGACAGTATGAAAGGAGAATAACCCAGCAGGGAAAAGAGATGACCCCTTTTATTTTACAGCTTTCTTCCATCCTACAAAGTCCTTTCATTCCTCCAACAGAGCAACTATGGATGTTCCTCCAGATGCCATCACCCCCTTTTTCTCCAGTCGGAAATTACATGGCTGCTTTAGAACTCCTCGTGTGCTTGGGAACTTCTGGGAGTTGAAGACAACCATGGGCTTCGAATGCATCCCACTCAGGAGATGGAACTGCCCTCCTTGTAATGGCCAGGGAGAAGGGACAATGGACTAACCATGAAGAATGACCTGTGAAGCTGGACTGAGCACAGAGGCTTCCTGCCCTCAAGATCCTGCTGGGGGGGAAATGGAGAGATGGGGAAGATTTTGTCGTGTTTTCCTCATTTGGAAAGGGTGAGAAAAATCTTCCCTGCACGGGCGTCCTGACATGATAAGAAGGGGAAAGATCTATCTTTTTTATGGTCATAGGCCAGCAAAATAAAAAATGGGGGAGGGTCTTTTTAACTGACCTGCTACTCTTCTTGCAGAAAAATTGTGGACTTTTTGTCTGGTCCATCATTCTACCAACATGCTCAGATCTTTAGCCAACAGGATGTCTAGTTAGGCTTCTTTCAAGACGGCTCCTTTGGCTTCCGTAGGCTTGCAGGTTTCAGTGCCAACCTCAGGATGCATTTGCCATGTAGCAGATTTATTTTATCTTGTTTAATTCTCTTCCTTTAGAGAAAAAAAAGCCCTCTGTTTCTGTATTCAGCCAAATTGTTCTTCCTTGTATTACACATTTTTAAAAACAAAACAAAACACCAAAACAAAAACTGTTAACCCAAGTGTTTGATTCCCCCCGGCCCCCCAAATTCCCTTTAATGTTACTGTCTGTCTCCTAGCAAATGGCTCTACCATTGTGTGTCCTGCCTGGGAGATTTCCAGAGCATTTGCTGAACACCCCTGGAAAGGAAGACGCTGGACTTAAGTGGAACGACAATTAAAGCGAAATGCTCACCTTCAGGAAGAGTCCATCTCAGAACTCCAGTTCCAAGTCACAAATAAAAGGAGCGTAGCCGTCCAGCCCTGTTTTGCAGACTTCTTCGACTGTCGAGTGGGACAGCAATAATTGATCCAGTGAGCTGGTTTTTGCGATCTTATTAATGGGGCCTAAAACGAGAGCAAACAGTGTAGGCCACATGTTCAGGAGCAGCATCGCTCCATGGAGAAAGAGCAAATAGCTTTTCTTTACCATATGGCCTGTTGCTGAATTTTCCCAGCAACATCTGGCTACAAAAAGAGGTTGGGTCCCGCCAAGCACAAACTGCACCCATAAATCGTTGCCCAAGAACAATTGGCTTTATTTTATTTTTTTCGCAAACTGAAGAAAAGGCAGGGATTTCTCTTAATTGCATAGAAAGTGAAATCACTTTTGATGCTCTGCGTGGGAGGGAGACGAGAAGGTTGTCCTTAGCAAGTGGTGGGCGGGGGGGGGGAACCCCTGGTCCTCAGCTTGTTTCTCCCAGACCCAGATGATGACTTTACCCTTTTCGAGGCTCAGTTGTCCCAAATTGGCAGCCTGCGATATTGACGGATCTGGCATAAGGAAGGCAACATAATTCCATTTGTTTTGAACGACAGCTATTTGTTCTGCTTAGCAGGGCCAGCTTTCCTGTCCCCTTCATTTCCTAGCCATGCCTAAAAGGAGCCTGGGCCTCCGGAGGAGACAACTAGCTCTCCTTTTGGGCTTTTAAACAGAGCAGGGAATGAAACCCCCCACAGCTCTTGGTCAAGGCAGCAGGGTCCCTTTTTCAGCCGTAGCCGCCTGTTTCCACCCACCCACCTTCCCACACTTTTTATTTTATCCAGGCAGGGAACTTCATGTCATGGCTCTGTTAGATCCTGATTCAGAGGAGCGTGGGGATGGGAGGTCGTCTCCAAATGAGAGCTGAGAGGCCCAGGGCTGAGGACGAGGCAGTCCCAGGGCCATCTGGCCGTGGGCTGGGGCAGGGGCAGCTGACACGAGATGGAGGCGGGTCATTTGTCACTGCAATAATTGAGCCATAAACAGACCTTCCTTGACCTCTGCCTTACCAGCATGACTTGGGTCAGAAGACTGGGAATGCGACAGCTTGCCACAGCAACTCACCATGGCTAGATCACTGTGGGACAATTTAAACAGATAATCAGAGTTGGAAGGGACCTTATAGGTCAGGGGTCTCCAACCTTGGCTCCTGGAAGCCTGGCGGACTTCAACTCCCAGAGTTCCACAGCCAGCAAAGCTGGCTGTGGAATTCTGGGAGTTGAAGTCCGCCAGGCTTCCAGGGGCCAAGGTTGGAGACCCCTGCTCTATAGCGTCGTTTTGAGGGAAGGAGTTGAAACAGTTTATGTCCGGGATGTGAGGGGTCTCACAGAAGAGAAACATCGGCAAGAGAAGAACTAAGCTCAGAGATCAACAAGAACCCAATAGTTCAACCCGGAATGTCCATGGAGATTCTCAGTCAACCAGGTCACGGTTGTCCCAAAGGTGCTTTTTCAAGAGGCAGCTGGACTTTGTAGTTTTTCTTTGAAGACGTTTCGCTTCTCATCCAAGAAGTTTCTATAAGCTATAGAAGCTTCTTGGTTGAGAATCAAAACAACTTCAAAGAAATACCAGAAAGTCCAGCTGCCTCTTGAAAAAGCAGTTCAGTTCTGAGCTAAAGATATTCCATTCTGTTGAGGCTCCAGTGTATTTTGGTTGGCCCTGCAGCTAGTTTTCAACTTACGATCACAATGGCGCCCAAGATTTCTGTTGCTAAGTGAGACAGTTGTTAAATGAGCTTTGCCCCCATTTTACAGCTTTTCTTTCTTACAGTGGTTAAACGAACCACTGCATTAGTAACATGGTTGTTAAGTGAATCTGGCTTTGCTTGTCAGAAGGTCGCAAAAGGCTATCACATGACCCCAGGGCTGCAACCGTCATAAATATGAGTCAGTTGCCATTTTGAATTTTGATCACGTGACCATGGGGATGCTGTAATGGACGTAAGTGTGAAAAACGGTCATAAGTCACTTTTTCCCATTGCAGTTGTGACTTCAAACAGTTGCTAAAAGAACTATTAGTATGTTGAGGACTAGCTGTATTTTCTTCCCTTTGCTGATCATACATGCCTGAGAATCATGAACCACCCCTGCTGGAAAACCAGCCATCAGGTGCTCACAATCCTAAAATAGGTGATTCATTTGAATTGAAGGAACACAGATTCTCCTGTTCCTTATTCCTATGATTTTTTTTTTTTAGCTTGGTTTTCAGTTCTAGCTTCATGGCAACCCAAGAGTCTCATCTGACAACCAACGGCTTATCTCTGATGACTTCCTTTATTTCCCCCCCCCAAATCTAATATGGCAGCCTTGTCGATTTCTAGTGGTCAAGCAGACAACCTGCTTTTCACTACGATTGTTTCGGTGCTTATTTACTGCATTACAGTCTCCTACCTGGTTACTCACCAGGTTTAGCCTCTTTGAGATCAACCATGATTGCCCCATGCTGAGTTAGAGCAAAGAAAAAGTACTTTTTTTTTAAATTCCAGCTGTGCTGCTGTCAGCATTCTGGTGGGCATCTGGGTGAGGACCCAGATTATTGGGGGCAATATGCGGACTCTGTGTAAACCGCTTAGAAAGGGGCTGTAAAGCCCTGTGAAATGGCATAGAAGTCTTAAGTGCAATTGCTATTGGTCAAAGCCTGAGGAGGTTGATCAGGGCTGATAAAAGGTACCATTCGTCTGGTCTTGATAAAGGAGAATGTTTGTAGCTCAGGGTTGAAATGAGGGGTCCTTTGTGCTCTCTGAGCTTGCTTGATTTCTTGCAAACGTTTCGTTACCCTAGCAATAGCACTTAGACTTATATACTCTAAATCAGGGGTCTCCAACCTTGGCTCCTGGAAGCCTGGCGGACTTCAACTCCCAGAATTCCACAGCCAGCTTTGCTGGCTGTGGAACTCTGGGAGTTGAAGTCCGCCAGGCTTCCAGGAGCCAAGGTTGGAGACCCCTGCTCTAAATGGTTTACAGAGTCAGCCTATTGCCTCCAACAATCTGGGTCCTCATTTTATCCACCCCGGAAGGATGGAAGGCTGAGTCACCCTTGAGCCTGGTGAGATTTGAACTGACAAATTGCAGGCAGGCAGCAGAAGTAGCCTGCAGTACTGCGTTCTAACCACTGCACCACCACAACTCTTAACCATGATGTTACCTAGTTAGGGTAATGAAAGGTTTGCAAGAAAACAAGCTCAGAGACCACCAAGGACCCTTCATTTGTCTGGTCTGTTTTCTGTCCAGTCCACTTAACCCTGTGAGCTCATTCTGAAGAAGGCCTTCTTGGAAACCCACTTGTGACTTTCCTTTCCTTGCCTGAATTCTAAAACCCAGCCATCCATGAAGAGATGGTCCATTCCTTAGCGTCACAGTTTTATCAAGAGCTACTTAGCGATCACTTGTTCCTTTCGCCAGGCATCATTGTAAAACAAGTGTGCAGCTCTGACTTAAGGCTCCCTTTGGCATCCCTCAGTTAAAGCAGCTCTCAAGGAGGCTTAACCTTTTGATGCCTCTGTGTTCATTTTTTTCCTCTGCCTTCCACAGGGTTCGGGAGAGAGTTATTTGGAAAGAACGGAGCGCTTATATCTCCAGATGTGCTCAACAAGGGAAAAGGTGAGGCACCCTGGCATCTTCCCCTCCTACTGCAACCCCACAGAAGTGCCAGGACCCAGGATACTTAACAAACAAACCTGGTTTGCAATTCAAATACTCCTCGGTTTATGACCGGTTGCTTAGCAACTGCTTAAAGGCCCCACAGGCCTCCCCGGGAACAGTTGCAACAAGAACTGGATCACGCACATCACAAAAGTCACATGATTGTATTGCAGGCACTCAGCAATCAGCTGTTTGCAGCGTCCTGCGGCTACGTGGCCACATTTTGTGGCATTTTTGCTAAAAAAATGGCATTTCTGCCTTGTTGCCGGCAAAAAGCTGGTCCTGCAGGATTCATTTAATGACCGCCACACAAAAGATTGAAAAATTGGCTCAGTCATTGGGACCAACCTGATTTACAACCATAATGGGCAAGCTCCATTACAGTCATACGTTGAGGACTACTTGTACCTGTGTCACGAAAGAGCACTCAACTACATTTGGAAAAGCCATTTGTCTTAACATACAATTTGCCCTCAGCAGGTTGAGACCTGGCTGGGGGCTGCAGAATTTCCTCACCTGTTTTGTTTCCTTAGAGCAGGGGTCTCCAACCATGGCAGCTTTAAGACTTGTGGACTTCAACACCCAGAGTTCCTTAGCCAAGACTCCTTAATTGCGTCCATCCACTCACTTACTGACATGGATGGGGTGGGGAGGTCCCTTGACAATTCAGGCCTGGGAATGAACTCCATCCCAGTATTAATTTGGAAAGGTGTTAATCCAGTACTGCTATGTACAGCATTATTATAAGCAACTTCTGCAAACGGCAGCAAATCAGACCCAGTTAGTTTGTTGATAATTTACATAACATCTTAAATATTGCAATAATTTGGTTAGTTTTCTCACACAGTCCATTAGTTTGTGCGTGAAATCCTGAGCTCAGACCTTGAGAGGATCCAATTGCTTTTATAAATTCCCTCCAGAATTTTGCAGTAAACTGAACCCCTCTATCGGAAATGGTTCTGCGAGGCATTCCATGCAATCTATATACATGATTCACAATCATTTTGGATAATTTCTTGGCTGATGGTAGTCCTGGGCATGCAACAAAATGAGCTTGTTTGGAAAATAAATCCACTACAGTGCCCCCCACTCTCAGGTAAATTTACTATAAAATCCTCCCAGGGCCGGGACGGTTCTGCTACCGATTGTAATAATCCTGGAGGTTTTCCTGGTCTGGTTTTCCTTGTGGCACTAGAGGCACAACTCTTTTCATAATCCTCAATGTCTTGCTTCATTTTTGGCCACCAAAACTGGCGTCTGACCATGTGTAGGGCTTTTAAATATCCAAAATGTTTTGCTTGTTTTGAGTCATGACAAGTCTTAAAGTTGCCAAGGTTGGATACCCCTGCCTTAGAGATCCCAAAATACCTGAGGCAAGAAAAGTTGTAAAATGGAGCAAACTCACTGAAGAAATTTCTCACTTAACAACATAAATTTGGGGCTCAATTGTGGTCGTAAGTTGAGGACCACCTGTATAATAATTGCTTTTTCTTCCCTCAACCACCCAAGGGAAAGCCTTTTTTAAAAACCATTCAAAGTCTTGGCCTGAAAATAGGAAAGCTGACCTAATTCTTCCAGACCTTAATCCTACTGCAGGTAAGTCACTCCTTTTCCATCTCATCAGCTTTTAAGAGGGGTGGACTTCAAAGCCCAGAATTCCTCAGCCAACATGGCTGAGGAATTTTGGGAGTTGAAGTCCACCCATCTTAAAGTTGCCGAGATGCAGAAGAACCAAGGTAAGTAGGTCTCCTGGGGCCCCTTCCCAGATTCTTACTGTGGTTTGTTCTCTCGTCACAGAATCTGATGGGTGACCAAGAGCAACTGAAGATTCAGGTGACAGAACTGGAGGAGGAAGTCAACACCCTGAGGAAGATCAACAAGAGTCTCTTCGACTTCTCCAGCTCTATCATCACCTCAGCCAAATAGGGCAGCCTCTGAATCCTGGCTAGAGGTGGAAGGAGAGAGAAGCCGGTCAGGATTCATCTTGGACACAGCCATTTTCCTCTTTGACAATGTTTGATGGGGACGTATACAGTTGCAAAGATACACTCTTGTAACCAGCAGGGCTGGACATGGAAGTCTGTAGCATCTGGGTGTTCTGGGAGGAGACCTACCCCCCCCAAAAAAAAAATATCTTTATGGGTAACAGCAGACAGTATGAAAGGAGAATAACCCAGCAGGGAAAAGAGATGACCCCTTTTATTTTACAGCTTTCTTCCATCCTACAAAGTCCTTTCATTCCTCCAACAGAGCAACTATGGATGTTCCTCCAGATGCCATCACCCCCTTTTTCTCCAGTCGGAAATTACATGGCTGCTTTAGAACTCCTCGTGTGCTTGGGAACTTCTGGGAGTTGAAGACAACCATGGGCTTCGAATGCATCCCACTCAGGAGATGGAACTGCCCTCCTTGTAATGGCCAGGGAGAAGGGACAATGGACTAACCATGAAGAATGACCTGTGAAGCTGGACTGAGCACAGAGGCTTCCTGCCCTCAAGATCCTGCTGGGGGGGAAATGGAGAGATGGGGAAGATTTTGTCGTGTTTTCCTCATTTGGAAAGGGTGAGAAAAATCTTCCCTGCACGGGCGTCCTGACATGATAAGAAGGGGAAAGATCTATCTTTTTTATGGTCATAGGCCAGCAAAATAAAAAATGGGGGAGGGTCTTTTTAACTGACCTGCTACTCTTCTTGCAGAAAAATTGTGGACTTTTTGTCTGGTCCATCATTCTACCAACATGCTCAGATCTTTAGCCAACAGGATGTCTAGTTAGGCTTCTTTCAAGACGGCTCCTTTGGCTTCCGTAGGCTTGCAGGTTTCAGTGCCAACTTCAGGATGCATTTGCCATGTAGCAGATTTATTTTATCTTGTTTAATTCTCTTCCTTTAGAGAAAAAAAAGCCCCCTGTTTCTGTATTCAGCCAAATTGTTCTTCCTTGTATTACACATTTTTAAAAACAAAACAAAACACCAAAACAAAAACTGTTAACCCAAGTGTTTGATTCCCCCCGGCCCCCCAAATTCCCTTTAATGTTACTGTCTGTCTCCTAGCAAATGGCTCTACCATTGTGTGTCCTGCCTGGGAGATTTCCAGAGCATTTGCTGAACACCCCTGGAAAGGAAGACGCTGGACTTAAGTGGAACGACAATTAAAGCGAAATGCTCACCTTCAGGAAGAGTCCATCTCAGAACTCCAGTTCCAAGTCACAAATAAAAGGAGCGTAGCCGTCCAGCCCTGTTTTGCAGACTTCTTCGACTGTCGAGTGGGACAGCAATAATTGATCCAGTGAGCTGGTTTTTGCGATCTTATTAATGGGGCCTAAAACGAGAGCAAACAGTGTAGGCCACATGTTCAGGAGCAGCATCGCTCCATGGAGAAAGAGCAAATAGCTTTTCTTTACCATATGGCCTGTTGCTGAATTTTCCCAGCAACATCTGGCTACAAAAAGAGGTTGGGTCCCGCCAAGCACAAACTGCACCCATAAATCGTTGCCCAAGAACAATTGGCTTTATTTTATTTTTTTCGCAAACTGAAGAAAAGGCAGGGATTTCTCTTAATTGCATAGAAAGTGAAATCACTTTTGATGCTCTGCGTGGGAGGGAGACGAGAAGGTTGTCCTTAGCAAGTGGTGGGCGGGGGGGGGGAACCCCTGGTCCTCAGCTTGTTTCTCCCAGACCCAGATGATGACTTTACCCTTTTCGAGGCTCAGTTGTCCCAAATTGGCAGCCTGCGATATTGACGGATCTGGCATAAGGAAGGCAACATAATTCCATTTGTTTTGAACGACAGCTATTTGTTCTGCTTAGCAGGGCCAGCTTTCTTATCCCCTTCATTTCCTAGCCATGCCTAAAAGGAGCCTGGGCCTCCGGAGGAGGCAACCAGCTCTCCTTTTGGGCTTTTAAACAGAGCAGGGAATGAAACCCCCCACAGCTCTTGGTCAAGGCAGCAGGGTCCCTTTTTCAGCCGTAGCCGCCTGTTTCCACCCACCCACCTTCCCACACTTTTTATTTTATCCAGGCAGGGAACTTCATGTCATGGCTCTGTTAGATCCTGATTCAGAGGAGCGTGGGGATGGGAGGTCGTCTCCAAATGAGAGCTGAGAGGCCCAGGGCTGAGGACGAGGCAGTCCCAGGGCCATCTGGCCGTGGGCTGGGGCAGGGGCAGCTGACACGAGATGGAGGCGGGTCATTTGTCACTGCAATAATTGAGCCATAAACAGACCTTCCTTGACCTCTGCCTTACCAGCATGACTTGGGTCAGAAGACTGGGAATGCGACAGCTTGCCACAGCAACTCACCATGGCTAGATCACTGTGGGACAATTTAAACAGATAATCAGAGTTGGAAGGGACCTTATAGGTCAGGGGTCTCCAACCTTGGCTCCTGGAAGCCTGGCGGACTTCAACTCCCAGAGTTCCACAGCCAGCAAAGCTGGCTGTGGAATTCTGGGAGTTGAAGTCCGCCAGGCTTCCAGGGGCCAAGGTTGGAGACCCCTGTTGTAGGTCATTAGTCCAACACCCCCCACATACACACACACACAAGTGGGAGACCCTAAACCACTTCTGACAGATGGGAGTCCAATCACTTCTTGAAAGCTTCAAGTGATGGCGCTCCCACAACTTCCGAAGGCAACTTCTGTTCCATTGGCTGATTGTTCTCACTGTCAGAAAGTTTCTCCTTACTTCCAGGTTGAATCTCTCCTTGTTCAGTTTCCATCCATTGACTCCTTGTCTGGCCTACAGGCACTTTAGAAAATAGCTTGACCCCTTCCTCCCTGTGGCAGCCCCTCAAATATTGGAAGTTTGCTATCCTGTCTGCCCTGGTCCTTTTCTTCCCTAGACTAGCCAGGCCCAGTTCCTGTAACTGTTCTTCATATGTTTTAGTCTCCAGTCCTCTAATCATCCTGGTTGCTCTTCTCTGCACTTTTTCTAGAGTCTCAACATTTTTCTTAAAATGTGACCAAAACCGGATGCAGGACTCTAGGTGTGGTCTTACTAAGGCTTTATAGAGTGGTATTAGTACCTCCCTTGATCTTGATTGTGTCCCTTTGTTAATGCAATTTAGAATTAATTGCATTAGCCTTTTTTGGCTGCTGCTGCACACGGCTGGCTCATATTTAGCTGGTTGTCGACTAAGACTCCAAGATCCCTCTCAGAGATACTGCTCTTGAGCCTGGTTTCACCCAGTCTAAATGTGTACTTTTGGTTTTTCTTGCCTAAGTATAGGACTTTACTTTTCTCTACATTGAATTTCATTTTTTTTTTAAGATATGGCTCAGTGTTCTAGTCTGTCAGTTAAATTCCATTTAATTATTTTGAATAAAATAAAAAAATAATAATCGTTGCCATTTACATCTGCCCCTCCTTTTGCACCTTTTCTTTAATGATTCTATTCCACCAAGTGTAACTCTTGTCCCGCAGCGAGATGGCCATGGCGAATTGTCACAGACCCCAGAAGACTTACTGGCGGCTAAGAATCCCACCTCTTGCCTCCCATTTTCAGTGGCATGATGGAACCTGCATTTTCAATTCGGGTTTCTGTGAGAATTCTACACAGCATCGCTTTTGTCAGACCCAGGAATGTTGGAAACTGCCATGTATCCGACAGGGCAATTTCTCTGCCTTGTGTTGTCTTGAGAAACCCAACGGGAGACCCTGACTCAGAATTCCTGCTTCCTCTCCCCCATCCTCACTCCCCACCTCCTTCCCTTGGGATATTCTACAGTATATGCAAAGCATGCTCCCTTTGCAGAGCTCTTTCTTTATGGGAATATTACAGTGCTGCCCTAGAGCTCTTCAAACTATTTTCCCAGGTAGCTCGGTGTTATTCACGTGGCTTGCAGGAGCTGCTCTGAGATGGAGAGAGAAATTACTTTTCGGTTGTGGCAATGCCTTTTAATGCCTCTAGTTTGCTTTACTTCATGTGAAAGCTGGTACTCCCTTTTAATTTGATTTTTCTGGATATTCCTGTTTTCAACTCTGGAGTCCTCTTGCTTCTTTTAACTCCTTGAATATTTTATTTTTAACACATTGATCGGGAGGAGGAAGGCATCAGGCAATATTAACATGATGGCTAATATATGAAGACTTCATGTTTAGAGGCAGTATACCCCCTGAATATCGATTGCTTAAGACAGCTGAGTCATTTTATGAATAAACCTTCCAGAAAGGTCTGTTGGTCCCTGTTGAAAAAAATGTGAGGGATAGTCACCCTTTAATTTGGGCACATTCGGGAATTGCAGTTACTTTCTCAAGGTTGCCATAGATTTGGAAAGGGGAGGTTCTGGTTGTATAATTATTGGGGGTGGCCACTCCCAAAATACAGTAAACAGCAGGGGAACCTGTGAGATTTATTTCCACCCATTCCAAGTTTTTTTTTTAATAGAAGAAAATATTTGAAGTTCAGGGTTGAACTGGGGTCCTCGGTGCTCTCTGAGCTTGATTGTTTTCTTACAGACCTTTCTTTACCAAACTAGGTAGCAGCATCAGGTGGGTGAGTGGGTGGTTAAATAGATAAGTGGATGGTTTTAGGCAGTGTGGTTTATGCTGAAAGACACCGGATTCGAAGCAGGAGACCCAAATTCTAGTTTTTTTCTTTAGAGTCAGAAGTGTCAGCACATGCAACAACTACTACTTGTGAATAGTTTCAAGCAGAAGCTTCACTGATAGTCACTTGGGTTGCAAGAATAATTCCAGACCGAGTGCATTCCCTTGGGAAGGGAGTAATGCTTCAGGGATTCTGGGGAGGAGTGGCCTCGGCTGCAGTTTTCTGCAGTGCAAGGACCCTAAGCTTGGCCCGCTCTTAACACCTCCCTCCAGTCTAGCTGGAGATTTCACCAGAAGAAGCCAGCTGGGTGGCCTTTGACCTGTCACTCAGTCCAAATGTCACTCAGTCCAAATCACCATGGGGTTCTGCAACAAGCCAGCTTAAAACAAAAAAACAAAAAACTTTGCATGGATACGTTTGAGAGCGAGAACCAACAAGCGCAGCTAGCATCCTATGGCTAATTAGGACAAACAATAAGAAAGCCCATCTCAGGTAAATGTAATCATGAACCACAGCTAACCCTTTTTTAAATCAAACAACACTAAGACGCTGTTGGACTTGGAGAGATTCTTGAAAGTAAAGATGATGCCTGAAGCATTTACTCTGCTTTGCGCTTTCAAAATGAGATCTTAACAAGGTTACTGAGGCAGGCTATCCATAATGCCTAACCTATTGAGTAGGCCACCCCATACAGGAATATAGAAGGAGGGAGCAGAGGTGACATACTTGCTACTATAACCAAGAATCAGACTTCTCTGAAAATCCTCTTTCTTCTTCTGCAAGCAGAAATTGAGGGGGCAGTGGCATCCCCTAAGAAAGGAGGGGACATGATGTGTTTCTTGAGGGAAAAGAGGAAGTTGAGGAAAAATATGAGCTGCAGTGGTTAGAGTGCAGGCTACTTTTGCTGACTGCCGGCTGCCTGCAATTTGGCAGTTCGAATCTCGCCAGGCTCAAGGTTGACTCGGCCTTCCATCCTTCCAAGGTCAGTCAAATGAGGACCCGGATTGTTGGGGGCAAGAGGCTGACTTTGTAAACTGTTTAGAGGGCTGTAAAGCACTGTGAAGTGGTATATAAGTCTAAGTGCTATTGCTATAGGAGGGATGGTCTGAGGGGAGGAAAGCCCAAGAAGCAAGGAAATCAGATCTCTGTAAGGAGAAGAAAGGAGTGCAAAGGTAATTATTACAATTCAACTTCTAACAAGGAACAAGAGTTAAAAAATAGGCTACTACTTCTGACTGCTGGCAGTTCGAGTTGCACCGGCTCACGATTGACTCAGCCTTCCATCTTTCCAAGGTTGGTAAAATGAGGGCCCAGATTTTTGTGGGAAATATGCTGACTCTAAATTGTTTATAGAGAGGTTGTAAAGCAGGGGTGTCCAACCTTGGCAACTTTAAGACTTGTGGACTTCAACTCCCAGAATTCCTCAGCCTGAAATCTGGTGGGGCTTAAGCAGGGGCGGACTTCAAAAAATTTCAGCAACTGGTTCTCTGCCCGGTTGCTGGGTGGGCATGGGCATGGCCTAGTTGGCCTCCTGCACCATGCCGGGGAGGGGGGGTGTTTTCACCCTCCCCTGGGCTCTGGATGCCCTCCAGAGGCCAGGAACAGGCCTGTCCAGTTTCCGGCCTTCCGGAACTTCCAGGAGGCCCATTTTTCGCCCTCCCTGAGTTTCCGCCTAGGCCCTGCACTTACCTCCCATCCAAAATGGGCCCCGGGGAGGGGAGGGGCAGGGTGGGTGGGTGGGGCCAACCAGAGGTGGGATTTGGCAGTCCACCGAACCAGCCATAACATTAGCTACAGGTTTACCTGAATCGGGAACAGCCCACCCGAGGGCTTAAGCGGTTATTGTGAAGTAAGGTAGAACTAATCTTGCAAACGAAAGGAATAACCAAGATGGGGCATTTGCAGAAATGGAAGCAAGCAAAAGAAACTTAAACATGCCTTGGTTTGTTTAGGACAGTGTTTCTCAACCTTGGCTGCTTTAGGAGGGCTGGACTTCAACTCCCAGAATTCCCCAGCCAACAATGTCCACCCCTCTTAAAAGTTAAACAAGATTGAGAAACTCTGGATTCAGGATAAAGTGAGGCAGAAATTGGGCTAGGCGTCCTCTTGAGCAATTTCACCATCCGCAAGGAATTGTGTTCCCCGACACCCCAACAGTTCCTCAGCCGCACTTTTAAGGCAAAGCAGCAGAGCTGTCCAGATTACAGCCCCAAAGGAAAACCCGTTTGATTTAGAGTGTCATTTAATAACCCAAAATGTCTGAGCTGCAAGTCCTGTTTGAAAGCCAAGATCTTTAGATAATGCTTTTAGCTTAATAAACTGTCGCTTCTCCTTTGTTGTGTGTTCCGTCTAGGTAGGAGCTGATGTGGGAGGTTCTTTAACATTTATATAATATACAGTGTAAGTCAAAATGACCTGGCCAAAGAAGCAAACTTTTAAAAGTGATGGTCTGACACAGTGTTTTTCAACCTTGGCAACTTTAAGAGGGTGGGCATGAACTCCCAGAATCCCCCCCCCAGCAGTTAGGTTGGTGGGGGAATTCTGGGAATTAAAAGTCCATGCCTCTTAAAGCTGTCAAGGTAGAAAAACACGCCTCTAGCAAAAAAAAAAAAATGCCTTATCCATCTTCAGATCTGTGGAAATAACAGAGTCATAGTCTGGTTTAAGCAGTCATACTTTGGTTTAAGGGACTTGGTGGCTCAGCAGCTAAGATGCTGAACTTTTTGATCAGAAAGGTCAGCAGTTCGAAAGTTTGAATCCCTAGCACCACGCAATGGAGCGAGCTCCCGTTACTTGTCCCAGCTTCTGCCAACCTAGCAGTTTGAAAACATGTAAAATATGCAAGTAGAAAAATAGGGACCCCTTTGGTGGGAAGGGAACAGCGTTCCGTGCACCTTCGGCATTTAGTCATGCCGGCCACATGACCATGAAGATGTTTTCAGACAGTGCTGGCTCTTCGGCTTTGTAATGGAGATGAGCACCGCCCCCTAGAACCGGAAATAACTAGCATGTATGTGTGAGGGGAACCTTTACCTTTATCTAGTCTGGTTTGGTTGGAAGGAACTCTAAAGGTCATCTAGTCCAATGTTTTGCCAGTGTAGCCATCCATTGCTATATTTCTGGTGAAAGTCTGTCCCGCCTCGATTTAAATATTTCCAGCAGAGGAATATCCGCATCTCCCAAGACAATCTGTTTCATTACAGGTAGTCCTCGGCTTCTGACCACAATTGAACCCAAATTTCCGTTGCTAAGCAAGACAGTTAAGTGAGTTTTGCTCCTTTTTATGACCTTTCTTGTCATTGTTAATTGAATCACTGTAGTTAAGTTAATAAGATGGTTGCTAGGTGAATCTGGCTTCCACATTGAATTTGCTTATCAGAAGATCACAAAAGATGATTACATAACTCTAGGACATTGCAACCACAATAAAAACATGTCAATTGCCAATCATTCAAATTCTGATCATGTGACCATGGGGAGGCTGTAACAATCACAAATCACTTTTTCAGTGCCATTGTAACTTCAAACAGTCCGTAAACAAATGGTTGTAAACCGAGGAGTTCCTGTATTAAACTACTGTTTAAGTTTTAAGAATTTTTTTCTTGATGTCCAATATTCTATTAGAAGGAAACCTATTTCCATATGCAGAAACATCCTGCTTCTTTTCTTGTCTTCTGGAACAATTCTGAATGATTTTGCCCTGTCTGCTACATGATAGACACTTCAAGACAGCTGTCATATTTTTCCACAGTCTTCTCTTCTTCTGGACTAAATATCAGCCTATATATGGATTTGCACCGATTCCCTGCTGTAATCTAAGTCTGCCTTTCACAATCTCTACCCTAGATGATCTGAAAACAGCCAATCCACAGCAGGGAGAGGATGTACACGTATTCCTTGAGATTTAGCAGGCCAAGTTTCTTTGGGCAACATGCATTTCGCCTGCAAAGAATACCTTTCTCATAGAGCAGAGGGACAGAAGGCTATTTTATTGCCTTTCCAACCAGCATGTGTTAGCTTCCTGAGAGGCATTAAGCTGCATATTTATTTAGTGGGATTTCATTAAAAGGGGGATCATAGGAGTTAATGGACATGTGTAGCCACTGGAGGGCATTAAAGAGTTAAAATCTATCTATCTATCTCCCCCCCCCCCATATACAAAGGCTACTCTTTAAAAGGGCATGTGTATCAGAGAATGAAAGAGAGAAAGAATACAGCTGAAAACTAGATGGCAGCAGACATAATGCTACAAATCTTTGCTGCCAACTACTGGTCATGTATATGTTTGCAGCCCAAAAGTAAACACATACGCAGCCCTAGCAAAGTCAAAATAATTATCCAGCGAGTTTTCAGTATCATTTTGCAGGTGTATAAGGATTAACCTGATTGTTGCAACCTTGATCTGGTAGCTGGGGTTTAGGTGTGTGGTTTGTGCATGCTGGAAATGGTTGTTTATTTACCTGTTGCATTTTGGGGATTACTTATCCGTGGCTTATCATCCCTTGCAGATATTTATGTCCTTGTGGGGCTAGAGTAGTAGGCACATCAGTGGGAGCAAGGAGAGGCAAACTATGGAACATGAAGCATATCACGAGTCGCAAATCAAAATGGAAGAAGATAAAGGTGGAGTTTACACTTTGGCATCACTCTATACATATCATTTTAGCGCTATCATTTGGTGTGGATGCCAGAGAAGATGGGAGACGATTCTAAAAAGTATGTGCAAAATTCATCCTGCCCAAGATGTGTTGTGAAAATCTGCAACATGGGTGTAGAACTGCACTCCAAGCCCCACCCTTTTGACATATACAAAAAGAGCAGTGCTTGGATTGTATAAACACACATCTTGAGAATGTTGAAGATGTTCATTGCATCCACTGTAATCTTCTTGCTGCTGTGTGCAGAGAACTTTAGGCTAATTTGGTGTGCTCCTCTTGGCAGCTCAGTGTAGCCACCAGGCTGTGAAATATTGCCATAATGCATTTGGTGTGCTTTCTGAAATGTTTGGCTTACAAGTTAATACTGGGCAAGTCATAACTCCAAATAGCAAGTTGGGGGCTTTTCAGATGTTCAGTTCAAAAGTTACTTGTCATAGGGTTGAATCCATTTAACAGCTGAAATTAATACAAGTAATTCTCAATTTACAACTATAATTGGGATTAGAATTCCCACTGCTAAGTAAGGCAACTGTTAGGTGAGTCAAAGAAGCAGTGCTAGATTGGAAGATATGGAGAGACCTGGCCGATAGAATCACCAGGAATCAGACACAATTGAACGGATCTTTTCCCATCCTTGTTAAGCTAATCACTAAAGTTGCTAAGTGAATCATGCGGTCACTAAGTGAATCTGACCAGATCATCCATTGGGATTAGGGAAAGCAGCACCATTCATATATTCATGTATGTCTAGTCCAGGGATATGTCTAGTCTAGTGAAAAGAAGGACAGGATAGCAGTGTTCCAATATTTAAGGGTCTGCCACAAAGATGAAGGGGTCAGCCTTTTTTCCAAAGCACCAGAAGGCAAGAAGACAAGAAACAATGGATGGAAACCAACCAAGAGAAAAGCAACCTGGAATCTAGAGACATTTACTGACAGTGAGAACAATCAACCAATGGAACGTCTTGCTCCATCACTGGAGGCTTTTTAGAAGAGACTGGACAGCCATTTGTCCAAATTGGTATATATAGTATCTCCTGTATGAGCAGGGGGTTGGACTAGATCTCCAAGGTCCCTTCCAACTCTGCTGATGTTCTACATTGTATGTAGGGGTGGGATGCAAATACTTTCATTACCAGTTCTTTGGACGTAGCTAGGTGGGAACGGCTAGGTGGGCATGGCCATATGACTGGGTGAGCATGGCTTCCTCTTTTTCTGCAGCTCTGTATTTTTGTCTCCTGGGCCTCAGGCAAGTTTGGTTAGGTTTTAAACTTGCCTTTATTAATCAAAGCAATTTGATTCATTCATGATTCAGTGCAAGATTTCTATCAAGTTAGTAACCAAAGTGGGGTGCAAGCATAGGATTAATGCATTCAGCCCTTTTCAAGTTTGTGCCTGATCCCAGAGAGACCCAGATTGCCAGCTGAAAGGGTAAAGCAGCCTGCTAGACCTATACTTCAACTGTAGGGCCAAGACGCAGCTCCCCTAACGTCATGTGTATGATTTAGAATCACTCTCTCCCTGAAGGTTAGCATTTATAGAGAAGGGCAGACCCCTTTGCCAAAGGTCCTTGAAGTTACCCACATGCCTTGCGATCAAACACTTAGATGAAACCACAGTTTAAACTAAATTTATTTACCTGCCAATCCAATGTGATGCGATGTGTGTCAACGAAGGCCTCCAAAGCCGCCTCCCCCAAAATAAAAATTCTGAATTAAAGAAAAGGAATCGAGCTAAAAGTAATTTATAGCAACCCTGTTCATTCTACTTCTCTATACCTTTCTATCCTTGAAAACCACTCTTTTCTCTCATCCCCATATTGTATTTCTATCAAAGCAAAGATGGTTGACAACTTCATACATTGTTTTTCTACAGGTGTACTGCCTTTTTTCCCCACAATATGTACAACCACAACTTATTTATTTGTCTGTTTACGGATATGTGTGTCTGTGTATAATTTCTCCCCTCCCTGGTTTGGAAACTCATCCAGCAAGTTTACACAGGTAGTCCTTTTGGCCTATGACTGTATTGGAACCAATAGCAATAGCACTTATCTACTACTTTACAGTGTTTTACAGCCCTCTCTAAGCAATTTTGTAGAGTCAGCATAATTGTCCTTAACAATCTGGGTCCTCGTTTTACCGAGCTCAGAAGGGTGGAAGACTGAGTCAATCTTGAATCTGGTGAGATTCCAACTGCCAAATTGCAGGCAGCCAACAGTCAGCAGAATTAACCTGCGGTACTGCATTTTAATCATTGGGCCATTGCAGTTCTTATGGTCCTAAGTCATAGTTCTAAGTCATGACTGACCAATTTTACAATCTTTTTTGGCATGGTTGTTAAGCAAGCACTGCAGTCATTAAGCAAACCAATTTTCACTATGGGTCACTATTTAACAAAAAACTGGAAGTAAATGCTGCTTTTGGGGCAAAAAAAATACCAAAAAATGTGGTTATGTGTCCACAGGACATTGCAAACAGCCATAAAGCTGGGCCGGAAACTGAGCACCCGAAGTGTGATCATGTGACTGCAGAAAAGGGAAACACAGCCATCAGAAATTCAAAACTAGGTCACAGGTACTTATGAGGAAGTCCCTCATAACTTTAAAAGTGATGGTCATAAGTTGAGGACTACTTGTATATAACCTTAGAAGGCCTAGTCTTCGAAGGTTTAGCCTTAGAAACTAAGAAAAATCAGAGTATTTTTAACAGGGGACTACAAAGCCTAAATGGTTGCGTAAAAGCACTGTTGCTCACCCTTGGCAACCCTTTAAGATGGGTGGACTTTGTTGTGAATCAATAAATGCTTAAGAAAGACAATTAAGAGCTTGAAGTAAAGTGCAGGGTTCAGGCCCTGCACTTCTGATTGGCCAATAATAGCGACATCAGATTGGTCCATTCAGGGGAATCTGATTGGCTATTGACGAGCGTCTTCCATTGGTTAATGGAGCTAGCGCTCCCTGTGTTTCATTGGTTAAATAAGTTAAGAGTTGCCTATATAAAGGGGTCCATCGTGGCCATTGAGTTGAGCTGTTTAACATGTAAATAAAGAGTTTGAAGTTCACTGTTTCACTGGCTCGTCTCCATCCTTGCACTCATGTTCAGAACATAACACTGGTGACGAGGATGGGATGTAGAGACATCAGAGCTTGCTGAACAACAAAGAACCATAACCAAGCACGTGGCTGAACGCACCAATGGCGGAACCATGTCCGGCAGCGTCATACCACCTGCTCCATTCGACCCGGCACAAGAAGACTGGGACTCATATATGGATCACTTCCAGATGTTTCTGGAAACCAACAATTTAAAGGATGCCACTACCAGAAAGAAACGAGCGGTATTCCTAACTCATTGTGGGCCAACCATATTCAAGATGGCCAAGGCACTAGCAAAACCGGCAGAAGTAAAATCCATGGACTGGGATGTCCTCGAACCACTACTAAGGGCTTACTACGCACTGACCATGCCAACGCTCGTGAGAAGGCATGAATTCTATCAGAGAAATCAGTGGAAGGGCGAAAGCGTTGCTGATTTCATCGCGGATCTCCAGAATCTGGGAGGCCTATGCAAGTTTACCGACTTAGAAGAAGCCCTAAGAGACCGAATCGTTCTGGGATAAGATGCACCAGGCACTCAGAGTAAGTTAATAGCAAAGGGTGATATCACCCATAAAGACACCATAGCTGAAGCTACTGCAGCAGAAGCAACCAGGAAGTCGGCTGCCCAAATGCGCCGCACACACGCCACAGTTCGCCAACAAGCCAGCGACATTTCACCTCAGTCAGAGGGACAGCTAGAAACGGCCCACCACGAGGACCTCGACTCGTCATCAGACAGCGACGAGGAAGAGGTCCATCGACTTCGGTCCGAACGGGACCAACGCCAGAAATCACAGTACCAATGCGCCGGGTGTGGAGCAAGCCACCCCCGGTCAGAATGCAAATTCCTCAACGCGCTCTGCCATGTGTGCGGGAAAAGAGGCCATATAGGATGGGTCTGTAGAAGCAAGCCAGGATCCAGCCAGCCCTCAAGGGGGGCTAACTATCGCCAACCGATGGGAAGTCGTCCCGTGAAGCGAGAACCCGTGAACCACCAATGGAACAACCACTACTACAGAAACAAAACCCTAAACCACCCAACGAAGCTAGAAGAGGCTCACCAAACGATCACGATCGGTCACGCCTCGTCACTGAACACCAAGAAGATCCGAGTGAAAGTGGCCATCGAAAACCAGCCCTGCCTGATGGAAGTCGATTCAGGATCGTCCCTCTCAATGGTTTCCTGGAAGACCCTCAAGCAGCTCATCCCCACTATCCGTAGGCAAGACCTCCGGTTCCAAAGACTCATACTTAAGGACTATCAAGGAAATCGAATCCCAGTTGTTGGATCCAGCCGAGTACAGGTATCGTTTAAGAACCGTGCAGCATTTTTACCCCTGACTGTAATCAACAAGGATCGGCCTAGTTTGTTAGGCCTCCAATTGTTCGCTCCACTTGGAATTGAAGTGGCCGGCATTCACCGAACATACAGCAGCGATTGGGAAGAAGACCTCGTCCACGAATTCCAGGACGTCTTCGTGGAAAAATTAGGCGAGTACAAGGGGACCCCGATATCGTTTAACCTCAATCCCGAAATAGCTCCCATCCGCCTTAAGCCTCGTCGAGTTCCCTTTGCCCTTAAACCAAAGATTGACAAGCAGCTTGATAAATTAATAGTCCAGGGAGAGCTAGAACCAACCGATCACTCTCCCTGGGAAATCCCAATCGTAACGCCCATCAAGCCGGATGGATCAATAAGAATTTGTGGGGACTACCGAGCCACCCTGAACCACGCCCTTCAACAAAATGCTTACTCGGTACCGGTGGTACAACACCTCCTCCATTCCCTGGGGGGGCGGAAAAGTCTTCGCTAAACTAGACTTAGCCCAGGCATACCAACAATTGCCTGTTGACAAAAAAACGGCAGAGGCCCAAAAAATCGTTACGCACAGAGGCGCATTTAAATGTAACCGGCTCCAGTTCGGAGTGAGCGTAGCCCCGGGAATCTTTCAAAGCTTAATGGAGAGGCTATTACAAGGGATAAAAGGTGTTGTTCCATATTTTGATGATGTGTTAATCGCAGCCCCAAACCAGAAAATACTAAAGGAATGCCTGAGGTTGGTTCTCCAGAGATTTAAAGACTCCGGTCTTAAAGTTAAAAAGAACAAGTGTTATTTGTGTATGGATCGCGTAGAATTTTTGGGATATTTAATTGATAGTCAAGGCATTCACCCCACCGATAACAAACTCAGGGCGATCAAGAATGCCCCAAAACCCTGGAACAAGGCCGACCTCCAGGCTTTTCTGGGCCTTATCAATTTTTATAACATTTTCCTGCCTCACAAAGCAACCGTAGCTGAGCCGCTACATCGTTTATTGGACAAAAAAGCAACCTGGGTATGGGGACGTAGAGAAGAACAGGCGTTTCGACATGTAAAAGATTTATTGACTTCTGACTCTGTTCTGATGCAGTATAACGAGACTTTGCCTTTAACGATCATGTGTGATGCATCCCCATTCGGGGTGGGCGCCATTTTAAGCCACGTTTTGCCAAACGGTAATGAAGTCCCTGTTGCTTATTTCTCAAAGACAGAACACAACTTATCAAAAACACAACTTATCAAAAACAGAACACAACTATAGTCAACTTGACAAGGAGGCCCTTGCTACAGTCTCCGCGGTAAAGAGATTTCATGAATATGTGTATGGCCGAGCATTTACCATAGTGACTGACCACAAACCTTTGCTGGGAATAATTGCGGGAGATAGGCCAACACCGTATATATTATCTCCCAGAATGACCCGCTGGTCAGAATTTTTGGCGGCATACAATTATAAATTACAACATTGTCCAGGGAAAGCCATTCCCCACGCTGACGCATTGAGTCGTGCACCTCTTCCAGAGACTATTGATGACTCCGCTCCAACGGTCACAACGCTGCAGATTGAGACACTGCAAACGCCGCCATTAACAGCCCGGGATATCACGATGGAAACGAAACGTGACCCCATTTTAGCACGAGTCCTCAGTTGGGTCGAGCGGGGATGGCCATTAGACCAAATATCTGAAGACTACGCCCCATTCAAAAATCGGCAAACGGAATTATTTTCTCAAAATGGCTGCATTATCTGGGGTGATAGAGTTATCGTCCCAGAGCAGTTGCGACCAGCAATACTAAGGACCTTGCACGATGGCCACCCCGGCATCGTGCATATGAAAGCCCTCACACGAAGCTACGCGTGGTGGCCGGGTATTGACAAGCAGATAGAGACATGGGTAAAAGCCTGTCGCAAATGCCAGGAAGTAAGCAATGCCCCGTCGAAAGCAACCCCAACCGAATGGGAAACGCCGAGGGGACCATGGTCCCGCATTCATCTGGACTTTGCGGGTCCTACTAAGGGACACACATTCTTACTGATGGTGGATGCCTACTCGAACTGGCTTGAAATCCATGAAATGAGGAATACAACAACCAAAGCAGTCATCAGAAAACTGGACAGACTCTTTGCGACACACGGATTACCAGACATTCTGGTATCCGACAACGGGCCTCAATTTACCGCGCTGTCCTTCGAACAGTACCTGGCGGACCGTGGTATCCCACATGCGCTGACTTCGCCGGCACACCCTGCGGCCAATGGAAGGGCTGAGCGCATGGTACAATTCATCAAGAAAACCTTGCATAAGATGGACTATGGTGACATAGAAGGCAAGATTAACCGGATACTCCTTTTACAGCATATCACTCCACACAGCGTCACCAATAAAACTCCCGCCGAGTTTTTAATGGGATGGAAGCTCCGCTCCCACCTTGACCACCTACATCCAGCATATGAACCTGAAAAGCCACACGGTTCTAGCGGGAAATGTCGCAACTTCCAGGTAGGCGATTTGGTTTTCGCTAGGAACTTTTCGGGCGATCCGTTGTGGGTCAAGGCAACTATAGTACAAGTAACTGGCCCTAGATCATACCTTGTAAAATACCGCGACAACAGAATTTGGAAATGCCACATTGATCAGCTGTGATCAAGGCTACAGTCGGGGATTGCCGAGCCCCTTGATTTCCAAACCGAGGGGGGAGGAGATAGCGAGGAAGCTGAATTCAAAGCAACAGAAAGTTTAAGCGGTAGTAATGACTGTTCAGAGGCAGCACGCGATGGAACCGGAATGGGGGTGGCCTCGCCTCAAGGAAATGCCGAAAGCAGTAGCGATGACGAAAATTCAAATGCGGAACGGGAGGCACCTTTTTCACCAGATAACATCCTGCCCCAACAAGACTGTAGCCAAATACCAGGAGGACAACGAAAATCCAATAGGCAATCGAAACAACCGGCCTACTTCAAGGATTACGTGACCGCACCCCTTAAACGGAACCCGGGGGGAAGGGGTGTTGTGAATCAATAAATGCTTAATAAAGATAATTAAGAGCTTGAAGTAAAGTGCAGGGTTCAGGCCCTGCACTTCTGATTGGCCGATAATAGCGACATCAGATTGGTCCATTCAGGGGAATCTGATTGGCTATTAATGAGCCTCTTCCATTGGTTAATGGAGCTAGCGCTCCCTGTGTTTCATTGGTTAAATAAGTTAAGAGTTGCCTATATAAAGGGGCCCATCGTGGCCATTGAGTTGAGCTGTTTAACATGTAAATAAAGAGTTTGAAGTTCACTGTTTCACTGGCTCGTCTCCATCCTTGCACCCATGCTCAGAACATAACAGACTTCAACTCCCAGAATCCCCTGGGCTGTGGAATTCTGGGAGTTGAAGTCCACCCATCTTAAGAGTTGCCAAGGTTGAGGAATACAGGAAGCAGGAACCAAGCTTGAGCCGAAGGTGCCTTTCCTTCTATTTTCTGCAGCATCATTTACTTCTATAATAACTTCCCTTCAGCTGACAGGACTTGAGAAATGATGTCCTGTCTTCGTACACCAGAGACAGGAAAGGCAGGAATCTCTAAGGGAGACACACTCTCCCAGACCCATTTCTTTCTATACAACTCAAAGATAGCTGATCAATCTCACTTTGGGATGCCGAGGCAGAGGAGGTGAAGGATACACCACGCATTGCAGCTCGGAGGGGGTGAGGCCTTCATTCTGGCTGACGTGAAGTCTTCCACCTGACGAGCAACACTCAGTAATCCCAATGTCCCTCCTTCTTTCCTTCCTTCCTTCCTTCCCGCTCCCCACCGAAAAAAACTCTGGATAAACCCGAGTCATTTTTAGTGGTTAGCAGAGTATTTTCTTGGCTTATTTAAAGGTGGCAAGAACGCTGATGGGGAGATCCTGTCGCTTGAACCCTGCCGCAATTGATTTCCTTAATTAACTGTCAGCCCCCAGGCAGATAAACAATCCATCCTGAAAATTTGCTTAATAGCTTATTTGGCCTTGTTGCTAATTTTTGGTTAAGGCAAACTCCCACAGCTGCTGCAAAAAACATTATGTCTTTTTTGGGGGGGTGGGGTGGGGGGGAAAGCGGGTGACTCTTTTTGCTTCCCAAATCTATCTATCTATCTATCTTTCTTTCTTTCTTTCTTTCTTTCTTTCTTTCTTTCTTTCTTTCTTTCTTTCTCTTTCTTTCTTTTCTTTCTTTCTTTCTTTTCTTTCTTTCTTTATTCATTCATTCATTTATTTAATTTTGTCAAGTGATTATAAGATTATAAGATAACAGGCATAAGTATAAACATAGTTATGAATACATGAAATGGATACCTATAAGAAAAATAAAAAGAAACAATAGGACAGGGATGGTAGGCACGTTGGTGCGCTTATGCACCAACTTATGATATTATCAGGCTGAAAGATACCTCAAAGATCATCCAATCCAGCTCTACCACTCTAGGGAATGTTGTGTCACACAGGATCGCTGATCTAGTCTGTATTTAAAAATCTTCTAAGGGAGCTAGAAGATTTTGTGGAAGGATGAGCTTGTCACCTGGAATGAGCAAGCCTATTTTTGCCTCCTGGGTTCCACAGTTTTGGGGCTTACCTGGGAAGAGGGTTGAGGCAGCCTCACTCTCTTCTTCATTCGAGAGTTTGTTTTATTTAAAAAGAAAAAAGAACTTAAAACAGTTCATTTAGTGACTGAAGTTACAATGGCCCTGAAAAAAAGTGACTTATGATCATTTTTTACACTTACAGCCAGTGGTGGGATTCAACCGGTTCTCGCTGGTTGTTAAATTACCACCACCAGGGCTGGGCTGCTGGGGGGGGTTCACAGGGGTCTGGGAGAGCCCCTAACTAAGATTCTGTGCAGTTTGGAGAACCCCCAAATCCCACTTCTGGCTTACAACTAGTCCTCACACTTAAGACCATCACCTCATTCCCCACAGTCACATGATCAAATTTTAGACGCTTGGCAACTGGCATGTACTTGCGAGAGTTGCAACACCCCCGGGCCATGTGGTGGCTATTTGCAAACCTTACCAGACTGATTCTGACATATAAAGGCAATGTGGGAAGCTGGATTCATTTAATGACTGCCTGATTGATATAACAACTGTGAGGATGTACTTAATGAAGTGGCAAAAATGGTCATAAAATCAGGCATGCTTCAATTAACAACGGCCTTGCTTAGCAAAGGAAATTCTGGTCCCAATTGCAGTTGTAAATTGAGTGCCATGTAAAAAAAAAAGTGTAGTCTGTGTATCTTTGTTCTGTATCATATATTAAGAAAAACCCTAACATATTTTTCAAGGCCACCTGCTCCACTGATCAAAAGACCATCAGGCTAGGAAATTTTTCCTAACAGTTACTTGTAATCCTCATTTTTTATCACTGGATGTTGATGGGTTTAGGTCTTATCTTAAGAAGAGAAAATAAAATTAAAAATAAAATTAAGATCTCCTTTAATCCCACGTCTGCCTTTGGGTTATTTATGTGTGCGAGGCTATAATCTATTGTAATGCTCTAATCTAATCAGACTTCCTGCCAGTTAAAACAGTTTACTGTAATGTAATTAAAACCTCCATTATAAATTTTCATATCAATTATTTCCAAAATAAATTAATAAAAGATGAAGACTTGAAATAAATGGAGTTAGGAATACAGTAATCACAGAGGCACAAAATGCAACAAAAATACATGGACAGGACCACTTTGCACATCAAATATCATCCAGAAGAGATTATTATTGTTAAAAATAACTCAAAGTGGCAAACATACACAATACTCCTTCCTCCTTATATTTGCTCACAAGAATCTGTGAGGTGAGTTGGACTGAGAGGTTGGATGGACTGAGTCTTACTGCAAATGGCGGCTCTAAAGGTACCTCAATGTCAAAGCCATGTAGGATTGATCAGAATAACAGAATAGCAGAGTTGGAAGGCTCCTTGGAGGTCTTCTAGTCCAACCCCCTGGTCAGACAGGAAACTTTATACTTTTTCAGACAAATGGTTACCCAATCTCTTCTTAAAATCTTCCAGTGTTGGAGCATCCACAACTTCTGGAGGCAACTTGTTCCACTGATTAATTGTTCTAACTGTCAGGAAATTTCTCCTTCGTTCTAAGTTGCTTCTCTCCTTGATGAGTTTCCACCCATGGCTTCTTCTTCTGTCCTCAGGAGCTTTGGAGAATAGCTTGACTCCCTCTTCTTTGTGGCAACCCCTCAGGACACTGTTATCATGTCACCCCTAGTCCTTCTTTTCATCAAACTAGATATATCCAGTTCCAACAACTGTTCTTTATATGTTTTAGCCTCCAGCCCCTAAATCATCCTTGTTGCTCTTCTCTGCACACTTTCTAGAGCCTCAATATCTTTTTTACATTGTGGCGACCAAAACTGGATGCAGTATTCCAAGTGCGCTCTTACCAAGGCATTATAAAGTGGTATTAAAGCATTATCAGTTCAAGCCAGTCTTTTGCATTGTCTCCAGAAACTGGTAGAAGCCATGAAGCACTCATATTTGCTCTGACTATTCTTTGCTCTGACTATTCTTTGCTCTGACTATTCTTGCAGGCTTCACCTGCAATCCCTTGTCAGTACAGCACTACTGTATAATAGGTTCCTTCCAACTCTGTTAATCTGTAATAGTTGTACGTTGTGATCAGAGGTGGTATTCAACAGGTTCTGACTAGTTCTGGAGAACCAGTGGTGGAAATTTTGAGCAGTTCAGAGAACCGGCAAATCCCACCTCTGACTGGCCCCGTCCCCATCTATTCTCTGCGTCCTAAGTCCCAGCTGATCGGCTGGGTCTTCTTTGGTTGCCCTGCACAGGAGAATGGAACTGGAAAGCAGGTTAGTGGGATGGGGAGGAAATGGAGATTTTACAGTATCCTTCCTCTGCCATGCCTGACACGCCACCGCCCACAAAACTTATGGTAAAAATTGTTTAATCCCACTACTGGTCGTGATGGTTGTAAAATGGATTGATTAACCTAACCAATTATCAGATGCAGGGAAACAAGAATGATAGGATGACTTGCAGTTTCTTTCTTGTTTCTCACCTATAGACAGCAATCGTGCCAGCGTAAAGCACAATCTGCATCACTATTAAACATTACCCTGCGAAATAAGGTTAGGGAGGATCCACGCAGAACCTCTTTCTACATAGCAAGGATTCCAGACTGATTTTGCTTGGGAAACAGCCTGTAGGAGACGACCAGGCTGAGCCCGAGGGAGGAATCAAATCTGTCATAAATCCAGTGTCCCTTCCCGCCTGCAGAAGATCTAAGTCCATCTTGTTAGGGATAACATTGTTTACCCTAACTGGTTTAGGTAAAATAATAAATATGTAATCATAGTTTGTTAGTTAAAGTGTCTGCAACTTTAACTGTAGGATTGTAATTAAGGGAGTGGTTGTGAAAGCAACATAAAAGAAGCAAGGAACGTCAGCTTACTCTCTCTGGCTTGATAATCCCTAATTACTGGATAGACTGAAGACTGCGTTTTTCCCCTACTGGAACGGGAGAGACAAAGGACTGATTTATTATAAGTGAACTGACATAGGATATTCTACACGGACTTTGCTAATTGAATATCCTTGAATGGACTGACTAAAATGATACATGACTAAAGGACTGTTATTTTGACTATGCTATAAACTCTAAATGGAATAAACTATATTTTGATAGCACAAGCGTATCTGTTATTTTTACTGTATGTTAACAAACATACAAGCTTATCTCACTCATTTATCTGTGTGCCTATCTGACTAACGCTGCACATTCTGTTTAGCTTGTCTCCTTAACCCTGGTTGGGGAACACAGGCTTAACACATCTCAACTTGAATTCCTTTCTATTCTTAACTCTGGTTCATTTCTCTTAATGCTCACTTGGCCAGATTCTTACAGAGAACTTACACTTGCAATCTTTATACTCATTTGAACTGCCTAAATCTCTTGATTTCTCAGGCATTTGACATAGCCTCTCTTCTCTCCTACAACTTCACAATTTTTTTTTCAGGCGGTCGTAAAGCAAATGCCCCAGTCATTAAATGAACCAATGGTTTGCTATGGGCATGGTTTTACTGAAAACCAGAATTAACTGACAAAAATCTTGCAAAACACAGCCATATGACTGCAAGGCACTGCAAACAATAATAAAAACAAGGACAAATAGGCTGAAAAATAGCTTCTATCCCAGGGCAGTAACTACTGAATTCCACTGTAAGGTGCAATATTAATCAGGGGTTTTCAATTCAATGTACAGAATGTGAAGGATGTGTGTTTTTGTTTATAAAACTAGGAAAAAGAGAAGAAAGAGGAGCTGTATAATATCACTATAGGATTAATTCAATCCTTAAGCTTATTAAATAGATACCATATGGAAAAATGTTCTTATTTGTGGAATATAAAAACATTGAAGCTTCAAATAACAAAAACATATTTTGAATCAATTTATTAACCCAGGGGAAATAAATGTCTTTCCTTCTATATCTAATAGTTCTCTTCACTAAGTGCCAAGTTCTTCATCAAATTTCATATTTCATATTTTAGGAGTGTAATGCAATATTGCGCTTAACATCTTTAGATACTAAATTAAGCCAAAACAGGGAAATGGCTAGACAAGACCAAATCGTATAAGTCAGAGTCCTGCCACTTTTTCCAATGCCAAGCAAGTTATTTAATATCCAACCTTTTAAAAATACTCTTTAAAATTATTTTCTGATGTATTGACTTCATTGTCAAACTATGAGAGATATGTTTACATTTCTTAAAACTTGGACTCGTTGATTTTCCAAAATTGGATACACTAATTATGCCACTGGAGAAGATATTAAACCACGCCACTCAGTTGTGTATATCCTCCATTCTCTTACAACATAGAATACACATCATTAGAATTGGAAGGGACCTTGGAAGTCTTCCAGACAATCACTTAAATGTAAGCCAGCAATGTGTGGCAGCTGCCAAAAAAAGCCAACACAACACTAGGCTGCATTAACAGAGGGATAGAATCAAGATCATGTGAAATGTAAATACCATTTTATAATGCCTTAGTAAAACCACACTTGGAAGACTGCATCCAGTTTTGGTCGCCACGATGTAAAAAAAGAGGTTGAGACTCTAGAAAGAGTGCAGAGAAGAGCAACAAAGATGATTAGGGGACTGGAGGCTGAAACATATGAAGAACGGTTGCAGGAACTGGAATATGTCTAGTCCAGGGGTCTCCAACCTTGGCTCCTGGAAGCCTGGCGGACTTCAACTCCCAGAATTCCACAGCCAGCTTTGCTGGCTGTGGAACTCTGGGAGTTGAAGTCCGCCAGGCTTCCAGGAGCCAAGGTTGGAGACCCCTGGAGTCTAATGAAAAGAAGGACTAGGGGAGATGTGATAGCGGTGTTCCAATATCTGCCCCAAAGAAGAAGGAGTCAAGCTATTCTCCAAAGCTCCTCAGGGCAGGACAAGGAGCAATGGGTGGAAACTAATCAACGAGAGAAGCAACCTAGAACTAAGGAGAAATTTCCTGATAGAACAATTAATCAGTGGAACTACTTGCCTCCAGAAGTTGTTGATGCTCCAACACTGGAAGTTTTTAAAAAGATGTTGGATAACCATTTGTCTGAAAACGTATAGGGGTTCTTGTCTGAGTCGGGGGTTGGATTAGAAGACCTCCAAGGTCCCTTCCAACTCTGTTCTATTCTATTCTATTCTATTCTATTCTATTCTATTCTATTCTATTCTATTCTATTTCATTCTTTTATTCCAACCCACTGCCCAGGGAGGAAACCCTACACCACTTCAGACAAATGGTTATCCAATCTCTTCTTTAAAACTTCCAGTATTGGCGCATACACAACTTCTGGAGGCAAGTCATTAATTGTTGTGTCAGGAAATTGCTCCTTATTTCTAGGTTAGATAGATAGATAGATAGAGTTTATTTGTCATTACACTCGCAAGCGGGTGCAACGAAATGAGGTGCTCTTCCACGTTATTTCTAGGTTGCTTCTCTCCTTGATTAGTTTCCATCCGTTATGTTTGGAGCATGGGCGAGAAAGAATGGAGACAAGCCTCTGAACGGTGAACTTCAGCTCTTTATTTACATATAACTTCTAACTTCTATAGCAGTTTTAACCCGCCTTATATAGGCAAAACCCCGTCACTATTAACCAATAACCAATGAGGAGCGCTAGCTCTCATAACCAATAGGACTCTCTGTTTAAGGGCCAATCGGATTCCCCGGAGCGGGCCAATCCGATCCGGCCGTTTCACAGCCAATCAGAAGTGCAGGGCCAGAACCCTGCACTTTACTCCAAGCTCACGCTTTATTAAAACTTTGTACATTCACAACACCCCTTCCCCCTGGCTTCTGTTTGCAGGGCACAGTTACATAGTCCTTTAGGTAGGACGGATGTTGTATTAGTCTCTTTGATTTTCGCTGTGTCATTTGGCTGCAATCACACTGAGATAGATCGTTGTTTGGCAGTGGGGCTGTTTCTAGTTAAGAGTTCATTTCCCCGTCGTTGCCCAAATTCTCTGTACTTCCCTGAGGTTCAACTGTTTCTCTCTCTGGTTCCACTTCCTGAGTCTCTATTATACCGTCGTTCCCTCCGAATGGGTTTTCTTCTCCTTGGAATTCATCTTCTTCTGTACCTCCCTCCCCTCAGTCTGGTCATAGGGGAGTTCAGGACTGCCCGCCGGAAGCCGCGATCATAATTGATCGATATGGCGTTTCCATAGTCTATCGTCAAGGCATTGTACAAAGTAGGATCTTGGGCCAGTTACACGAACTACTGTCGCCTCCACCCACAATGGGTCACCTGATAGGTTTTTAGCGTATACCAAATCTCCTACCTGGAAGGCACGACAGCGGCCGCTGGATCCTATTGGTTTTTCTGGTTCGTAAGCTGGGTGTAACCGGTCGAGGTGGGAGCGGAGTTTTCGTCCCATTAGCAGTTCGGCAGGAGTTTTGTTGGTGACGCTATGCGGTGTGATGTGTTGTAAAAAAAAGGATTCAATTGATCTTGTCGTCAATGTTGTCGTAGTCTACCTTCTGTAAGGTTTTCTTCACAAATTGTACCATGCATTCTGCTTTGCCATTGGTCGCAGGGTGCGCAGGCAAGGTGAGCGCATGGCGAATGCCGCGGTCAGCAAGGTACTGCTCAAACGACAGTGCTGTAAATTGGGGCCCGTTATTGGATACCAGGACATCTGGTAATCCGTGGGTTGCAAATAGTCTTTCCAAGGTTTTGATGACCGCCTTGGAGGTTGTAGTCATCATGCGATGAATCTCGAGCCAATTTGAATAGGCATCGACGGTTAGTAGAAAGGTGTGGCCTTTGGTCGGCCCCGCGAAGTCCAAGTGAATTCGGGACCAGGGTCCGCGTGGTGTCTCCCATTCAGTAGGAATGGCTTTAGGTGGGGCGTTGCTCACTTCCTGGCATTTTGGACAAGCTTTAACCCAATGTTCGATTTGCTTGTCAATGCCCGGCCACCTTGCATAGCTTCGCGCAAGGGCTTTCATTCGCACGATGCTGGGATGGCCATCGTGCAAGGTTCTCAGAAGCGCTTTCTGGAGTCGTTCTGGGATAACAACTCTATCGCCCCAGATGACACAGCCTTTTTGGGAGAACAACTCGGTTTGTCGAATGGTGTGAAGTCATCTGATAATTGGTCCAATGGCTATCCATGTTCTACCCAGCTTAGGACTCGCGCTAAGGTGGGGTCACGTTTGGTTTCTCTCGTGATATCTTGGGCGGTTAATGGCGGCGAGTTGAGTGCCTCAATTTGCAACGTGGTTACCGTTGGTGCAGGATCGTCGAGAGTCTCTGGAAGCGGTGCTCGGCTCAATGCGTCGGCGTGGGGAATGGCTTTCCCCGGGCGGTATTGCAGCCGATAGTTATAAGCAGCTAAGAATTCTGACCATCGAGTCATCCTAGGGGATAAAACTCGATTTCTGTAGGAGTGGTTTACTGGCTCTCGCCTTACAGGACGGTTTCCTGTCGATTGGTGATAGTTAGTCCCTTTTGAGGCCTGGCCGGGTCCTGGTAAGCTTCGGCAGACCCATTCGATGTGGCCTCGCTTCCCACACTCATGGCAGAGCACGTCGCGGAATTTGCATTCGGACCTGGTATGGTTGGCCCCACAGCCAGCGCAAGGGCGTAAAGGCTTCGAGTGGTGGTCCCGGTCGGACCGCAGTCGATGGACCCCTTCTTCGTCGCTCTCTGATGACGAAGAGAGGTCCTCGTGGTGCATCGTTGCAAGCTGTCCTTCTGACCTGGATAAAATGTCGCTTGTCGGTGGTGGTACCGGAGTGCGGTTTCGGTGTAGTTGTGCAGCTGACTTCCTGGTTGCTTCTGCTGCAGTAGCATCGGCGATGGCGTCGGCAAGGCTGATATCGCCTTTCGCCATCAGCTTGCTTTGAACGCCTGGTGCATCTAGTCCCAGAGCTATGCGATCTCTTAGTGCTTCTTCTAAATCGGTGAATCCGCAGAGGCCTCCCAAATTTTGGAGGTCTGCTATGAAATCGGCCACGCTTTCTCCCTTTCGCTGACTCCTCTGATAAAACTTGTGCTGTCTCATGAGCGTAGGCACGGTCGGTGCGTAGTGATCTCGTAGGAGAGGTTCGAGGTCCTCCCAATCCATCGCCTTCACTTCTCGGGGTTTTGCTAGTGCTTTAGCCATCTTAAATACGGTTGGACCGCAATGCGTTAGGAACACTGCATGTTTCTTTCCTGGTGTGGCGTCCTTTAAGTTGTTGGTTTCTAAGAACATTTGGAAGCGATCCATGTAGGACTCTCAGTCCTCCTGTACTGGATCGAACGGAGCGGGTGGTACGACGACGCCGGACATGGTTCCGTTGTGTAGGGTCATCTGTCACGTGCTCGGTGTTCTTCGAAGTTTCGTTGGTTCAGATGTCTCCACATCCCATCCTCGTCGCCAGTGTTAAGTTTGGAGCATGGGCGAGAAAGAATGGAGATAAGCCTCTGAACGGTGAACTTCAGCTCTTTATTTACATAGTGACTTCTGGCATCTATAACAGTTTTAACCCGCCTTATATAGGCAAACCCTGTAACTATTAACCAATAACCAACGAGGAGCGCTAGCTCTCATAACCAATAGGACTTTCTGTTTAAGGGCCAATCGGATTCCCTGGAGCAGGCCAATCCGATCCGGCTGTTTAACAGCCAATCAGAAGTGCAGGGCCAGAACCCTGCACTTTACTCCAAGCTCACGCTTTATTAAAACTTTATACATTCACAACACCATCCATTGCTTCTTGTCCTGCCTTCAGGTGCTATAGAGAATAGGTTGATCCTTTATAAAGACATTGAACTGTCTTGCTCCTTGTTTGTTAGTTTATCAAAGTTAACATCCACTCCTAATCCAGCAGAACACAGAACAGCCCCCTTGTCAAAGCTTTCCAGCTTAATGAGGACTCATCAATGGAATAGATCAAGCATCACCTTAATTAAGAAATGTTTTAGCCTACTGTACTTCTAAAAGAGCTGCACAAAGTGGCATTTAAAATATCCACTGTGCTCTTCCTCTTCTAAAAAGGATTTATTCAAAGGTGGCATTCAGAAAACGGGACGGACAAAAATAATATTTCAAAAGTATTGTAAACTTTTCTTGACGTAGGAAAAAGAACCAGCATGCATCTTAAGAAAAAAATAAAATAAAAGCAAGACTCTACATCTCATTGCAAATGGAAGTTGGGAGTTTTGTGGACAATGCTGCCATTAAAATTATTGAGAATAAATTCAGCATCTTTGGAATTTTCTTCTCTCCAAATCAGTTACAAAACATGTCGCCTTTTGCAGTTTCTTTGTTTTATGTCATTTGCAACGGGCACCATGCATCAAGCCACAGGCCGCAAGATGAGGGAATAAAATGGTAGCTGCATCCAACCAAGTGAAGATCCATCTTTTTTGCACATGTACAGGTAGCCCTCTTGACTTTTTTGACATGGACACACATGGGTGGAATGACTTGCCTGCAGAAGCTTGGGTGCTCCAACACTGGACGTTTTTAAGAAGAAATTGGAAAACCATAGAAGATCTCCAAGGTCCCTTCCAATTCTGTTATTCTATTCTGTTCAGATGCTGAAGACTCTGAATTCTACTCCCACCCTAAGCATTAAAGCCGGTTGGGTGACTTTGGGCCAATCTCCAAGAGACTGTGAGTTCTAGTCTCACCTGGGGTATGAAAACTGGCTGTCTTTGAGCCAATCACTGAGAGACAGTGAGTTCTATTCCTGCCTGAGGCATGAAACTGGATGACTTTGGGCCAATCATCAAGAGACAGTAAGTTCTAATCCAGCCTGGGGCATGAAAACTGGGTGAGTGTCTTTGGGCCAAATACCAGGAGATTGTGAGATCTATTCTCGCCTTAGGCATGAAAGCCAACTGCGTGACTTTGGGCCAAACATCAAGAGACTGACATCTACCCTGCTGTAAAAATGTAAGATTGGGTGACTGGGCCAGTCCTTCTCTTCATAGCCCAACCTACCTCACAGGGTTGTTGTGGTGGTGAAAACAGGAGGAGGAGGAAGAATGAGTATTAGGTATCTTTATTGTCTTCTGTCAACCCTGAAGCTGACCTGACCAAAGCCATCTTGGAGCTTCATTGCTGCCACACTGGAGCTGAGGGATTGGCGGGGGGGGGGGAGGGAAAGGAAGGGAATTGAGATAGTTGGGACTTTGTAGCCAAAACAAAATACTTTCTCTTGAGAACCAAGGACATTCTCATACCTGGTCCCTGGAAGGATGTTACTGGGTGGAGCTGTGTTTGGACCATGTGACTGTTTTGAGAAAGTGAAAAACGGTTGCTTTTAATTAGGTGAAAACCACAGCAACCCTCAAGAGTCAGTTTTCACCAGATAGGTGCCAATATGATATTTCCAGTAAAGCTACCCTTTGAGGAATTCAATTGCCTCAGAGATTTGTTTGCTATGGATCTATTACTTGGAACCCTGATATCTTCCACATGAATAATAAAGACTGGGTAAAAATATATAATAAGAATAACAAAAAGGAGAAGGCGGAGCTTCGTTTCGGCAATACAGCTGCGATCTCGGGGCTCTGAGATCGCAGCCGATATTTTCGCCCCTGGTCGGTCCCAACGGACCTAAACTGTCCCGTAGAGATGGGGATTGTGAAGGGCACTGTCCCAGGATCCCAGAGATATCGCAAAATCTCTGGTTTGATCCGGGAGAAGCCCTTTTGCTGGCGGCGGAGAGGCAGCCTCCATAGCTGCTGAAGTCGGGACAGCTCCGGAAAGAAAGTGGCTGGAAAGAAAGTGTGTCAGCTGGGTGAGAAACTTCTTTTGTGTTGTAAATTCACTGAGATTTGAAAGAACATCCTGAATAGAGAAGAAACCTGTGAGATTTTTTTTTGACCAAAACTGTTTGAGCGGCAAGTGATGTCAAATTGAGGCTTGGATTTTTTTTTCTTTTTCTTACTTCTTTTTGGGGGGGACTTTAGTGTGACTTTGTAGATAACCGGATTGAATTTTCTCTTATATATATTTTTATGCTCCTTCTGATTTTTTAATTTTCTTTTAGGATAGAGGCTCCCTTTGGCTATTTGTTGTTGTTTTTTTGGTTTTTTTTTTTTTGTACAAATTATTCCTTTTTTCTGGCTGGGGGGGGAAGAGCATTAAGAAACTTTGCAACACTGCCAACTAGAGGCTTGAAAATATTTTATTTGAATTGGAAAGAACTGTAAGAAGACTCCTTCTCAAGGACATTTCAATGTGATAAGATAGAGGGAGAGCACAGCAAAATATTATTACAGGTCTTTTCCTGGGCTCTTATCAATATTTCAACACTTGAGGCTTGGTTTTGAAGCTGCTGGAGAAGAGAGTCATAATAAGAGCCTTGAATAAATAAATAAAGTGCAGTTTGCTTTCTTATATATATATATATTTACTTGTGATATCCTTACTCACCAGCCTTTTTGTAAATTTTAATTCTAGTAATATTCTTATTTTTGCTTTATATTTTAAAGGGAAAGCCTCAGAGTTTTTTCTTTATTTTTCTTTTTTTCTCCTTATTTTTATTGGGATTTTTTTGCTCTTTCTATCCATGTTTTTGGACCATTCTGTTTTTCTTTTTTGATTATTGAGACTTCTCAACTGGATTAAGGTGTGAAGAACCTGAAGGAATTTCTTCTTCTCTTTTTGTTCTTTCTTGCTCTTAATCAATATTATTATTTTGGGGTTTTTTTTTTCTTTCTATTTTTCCTTTTTTATGGTGGACTACTTTGTAATTGGATTAGGGTCTAGAAGAACCTGAAGATCTTTCTTCTTCCTTTTTTCCTTTTTATTCTTTGGTTTTGGGCCTTTTACTATTGGATTTTTCCATTTTGGATTATAATTGGCTATTCTACCAGTTGGATTAAAAGTTAAAAAGAATTTGAAGATTTGGAAGCATTAAAATGAGCAGGAAACCAATACCATCTGGCATTTCTACTTCTACCTCTGCTTCCCCACCAGCTGGAGGACAACGTTTAATTCAGACAATGTTGAAGCAAGATAAGGAACAAGAAAAAGTAACTTTACAGATGATTATGCAAGGAATTCAAGATCTCAAGATAAAATCAGACATCATTGAACAAAGAATAGAGAAGACTGATGAAAAAGTGGAAAATATTGAACAAATGATGTGGAAGTATGAGGAGAGATTCCAAAAAATCGAGGAAGAAGGAAAACAAAGAGAGGAGAAGATTGGAAATATTGACAGTAGATTAACAGTGGTTGAACAAGAAAAAAGTGGGATGTTGAGGTGGGAGATGGAAAGGTCAGAATTTTATCTCAGATTTCAAAATATAGAAGAGGAAAAAGGAGAAAATTTGGCTGCGAGAATGATAGAAATTTTGGCAGATGCTTTGGAAACTACAGAGGAAAAGATGATGCATGGAGTAGATGAGGTATATCGAGTTTATACAAGATATGCGATGAGAAATAAATTACCAAAGGAAGTCCATATTAGATTTACCAAAAAATCCATTAAAACACAAATATTACAAGTGGTAAGAGAGAAAACATTGAAATACAAAGGTAAAGAGATTGTGGTTTTAAAACAAATACCCAGAAGAGTGAGAGAGATGAGAAGAGAATATCGATTTCTGACCAAAATGCTACTGGAAAACAAAGTGAATTATAGATGGCTGATTCCAGAAGGATTAATGTTTACGTGGCAAGAGCAGAGACATAGAATTGATTCAATTGAGAAAGCAGAACTTTTCCATGCAGATTTTTTTGGAAGAAGAAAAGACGAGGCAGAGAAAGAGTTCTCATTAACTGAGTTTCAAGAGGAACAACTGGAGACTGAAAAAGAGAAAGGAGCTGTAGGTGGACAGGTGGATAGTAAAGAACAGCATGAAGTGAGATCCACGAGAGCTGTTAGACCTAAATTAAACATAAAATGGAATTAATAGAGAAAGAAGAATTGGCACAGAAAATCAGAAATTCTAAAAAGAATTACTTTGAAGATGCAAATAAACCAGGTAGATGGCTAGCATATAAATTGAGAAAGGAGAAGGAATCAAGAAAAATATTGAAGCTAATAGATGATCAAGGCCAAGTTTGTTATGGTAATAAGGAGAAAAAGGAAATTATTCAAGATTTTTATGGGCAACTATATAAACAAGAGAATATTGATGAGGAAAAAGTCAAACAGTATTTACAGAATGCTAATTTACCGAAGATACCTAAAGAGACTGAAGAAATGCTAGAAAGCAATATAATAATGATGGAATTAAATGAAGCATTTAAGAAACAAAATAATGGGAAAGCACCGGGTCCAGATGCTTCCGGCAGAATTCTATAAAACATTTCAAGAATCATTGAGCATCCCATTGTTAGAAGTTATGAATGAAGTTATGTTAAAGAAGATGATACCCAAAACATAGTCAGAGGCTTATATCACACTTATTCCAAAAGAAGAGGCTGACCCACTGCAAATTAAGAACTATAGACCTATTTCCTTATTGAACACAGACTATAAAATCTTTGCTTCAATTTTAGCAGAAAGACTTAAAAAATATTTAAATAATTTTATTCACTCAGATCAAAATGGATTTCTGCCAAAGAGACAAATCAGAGACAATATGAGAGTAATCTTGGATACTTTGGAATGCTATGAGGCTCATCCTGAAAAGCAAATGGTTTTGATATTCCTAGATGCTCAAAAGGCATTTGACAACGTGAACTGGAGATTTATGTTATTACTATTGGAACAGATGGGTTTTGCCAAAAAATTTATTCAAGCAATAGAAGCCATATATAATAAACAGACAGCAAAGGTAATGATGGAGGGGGAACTTACAGATTTTATTAATATAAGAAAAGGCACAAGACAAGGGTGTCCCCTATCTCCTTTGCTATTTGTGTTGACTTTGGAAGTGTTGAATAGAAATATTAGGGATGATAAAAGCATAAAAGGAATGAAAATTAAGAAGGAAGAATTTAAACTACAAGCTTTTGCTGATGATTTAGCTTTTATTCTGGAAGACCCGTTAGAAACAGCTCCAAGGTTATTGGAAAAGATAGAGACATATGGTGAGATGGCTGGTTTGAAAATAAATAAAGATAAAACAAAGATTTTGACAAAGAACATGCTATTGAGACAGAGAGAAGAACTGGCAGATCTTTTGAAAATCCAAGTTACAAATAAGGTTAAGTATCTGGGGATATATTTGACAGCAAGATGTAGCACATTAAAAGAGAATAATTATATTAAAACAACAGATAGCTACAGATTTGAAGAAGTGGGAAAACTTGCAATTGTCATTAATAGGGAGAATTTCAACAATCAAGATGAATATTTTACCCAGAATTCTATTTCTGTTCCAAACAATACCAATTAGGCTTGGAAAAGACTATTTTGAAGATTTAAATAAAATCATGTTGAAGTTTATATGGCAAGGTAAAAAAGCGAGAATAAAGCTAAAGCTTTTGCAAGACGCTAGAATTAGAGGAGGTTTTGGCCTGCCTAATTGGGAATTGTATTATGAAGCTGCAAGTTTGATGTGGGTCAAAGAATGGATAACATTAAGAAAGCATAGATTGTTGACATTAGAAGGGCATGATTTGCTGTTGGGCTGGCATGCTTTTTTATGGTATAAAGGAACTAAAACACAGGGTTATTTTAGAAGACATTATATACAGGAGTCTTTGTGGTTAAACTGGGAGAAGATAAAAAGACAATGTTATTTGAAAATTCCAGTTTGGTTATCGACTATTGAAGCATTTTCCTATCCTATAATTTATAAGAAGGAACAAACAGTTAGATATGGGGAACTATTGGATGAAAAGGGTGAACTTAAATCGATCCAAAACTTAGAGGAACAAGGTATAAGGATGAATTGGTTTTCATATGCGCAAATACATTCAAGGTATGATGAAGATTCTAAAACGGAGGGATTCTATGATAAACAGACTGATTTAGATAAGATCTTGATGGGTACTGATGAGAAGGTGATTAAAAAATTATATGGTTATTTGCTGGGAATTAAATTAGAGGAAGAACAAGTTAAAGAAGCTATGATTGTTTGGGGGAAGAATTTTGGATATGGGATTGATCTAGAGAAATGGCAAAAATTGTGGTCTCAAAATTATAAAATGACAATGTCAACAGCGTATAAAGAAAACTTGTATAAGATGTTTACAGGTGGCACTTTCCCCCGACAAGAATAGCAAGAATGTTTAAGAACAAATCTGAAAAATGCTGGAAATGTCATCAGATACCCGGCTCGTATTACCATATGTGGTGGACTTGTGAGGACGCTAGAAAATATTGAATTAAAATTTGCATGTGGTTGGAAAAAATGACAAAGAAACACATAGACTTGAAACCACAGATCTTCTTATTGGGAATTTTACCTGATATATATAGTAAAGATTTGAAATACCTGATTGTAAATGTATTAACAGCGGCTAGGATTGTATTTGCTAAAAATTGGAAGAATGAGAAAATACCATTACAGGAAGAAATTATTAAGAAAATATTGGAATGTGCTGAGATGAGTAGATTGACATTTGAAATTAGAGAGCAAGAGGAGAAACAATTTTATGAAATTTGGGATCTTTTTTATCAATGGCTAGATGATAAAATACGATAATAGAATATTTAGAATGCTAGACAGTAAGGAATATCTTTATTTTGTTTTACTTGCCTTTGTTATTTGACACTATATTTATAAAGGGATTTTTAGGATTGATTTGGTATGATTATATGATTTGTTACAGAATAAACTGGTTAAAGTATTGTTATCTCATAAAGCATGAATGATTAAAAGTATAGTCAAAAATTTCTTTTTTTTAATGATATTAGGATATATAAGTTTGGATTGACAATATGAGTTGTTATGTAACATACCGTATATACTCGAGTATAAGTCGAGTTTTTCAGCTCATTTTTTGTGCTGAAAAAACCGCCCTCGACTTATACTCGAGTCAGATTCCCCTCTGAAAAAAAAATGGTGTGGAGCTCCGAAGCTGGGCAGCCGCTTCCCTGCTTCCGTGTTTCCTTTGCAACTTTTAAGCATGGGAGGGGGAGGCTTTTCTGAGCTCTAGGCTGAAAAAGCAACGCAAGTGGAGGTCGCTCCACTCAGTTTCATTTCCTCAGCTCCAGCTGCTTTCAGTCCACTCGGGAGGAGGGGGAGGGGGGAGGAGGGGGAGGCTTTTCTGAGCTTTAGGCTGAGAAAGCAACGCAAGTGGAAGTCGCTCCACTCAGTTTCATTTCCTCAGCTCCAGCTGTTTTCAGTCCACTCGGGAGGAGGGGGAGGGGGAGGAGGAGGGGGAGGCTTTTCTGAGCTTTAGGCTGAGAAAGCAACGCAAGTGGAGGTCGCTCCACTCAGTTTCATTTCCTCAGCTCCAGCTGCTTTCAGTCCACTCGGGAGGAGGGGGAGGGGGAGGAGGAGGGGGAGGCTTTTCTGAGCTTTAGGCTGAGAAAGCAACGCAAGTGGAGGTCGCTCCACTCAGTTTCATTTCCTCAGCTCCAGCTGCTTTCAGTCCACTCGGGAGGAGGGGGAGGGGGGGAGGAGGGGGAGGCTTTTCTGAGCTTTAGGCTGAGAAAGCAAGCAAGTGGAGGTCTCTCCACTCAGTTTCATTTCCTCAGCTCCAGCTGCTTTCAGTCCACTCGGGAGGAGGGGGAGGGGGGGAGGAGAGGGAGGCTTTTCTGAGCTTTAGGCAAGTGGAGGTCGCTCCACTCAGGAGGAGGGGGGGGAGAGAGAGAGAGAGAGATCATAAGAACGGCTCTTGGTTTTTTCTTGCAAGGGAGAGAGTGACTCCTGCCTACCACTGTCATCATCATCATCTTTTGGGTTAGTGAATCAATCAAACCTTTCATGATAGTGAGATCGTTTCCCAAATTTCCCTTAAATCAGGGAAGAAATCAGAAACAAACCTTTGGGCTGAGAATAAGCTTGTTCCTATGATGCCATTTTTGTTCACTTCAGTGTGAAAAGTGTGAAAAAACACACTTCTTTTTCTTCATCTTCTTGTTCCCTATTTACTGGTCTCTTTCAAAGAGGAAATTGTGAACATCAAACTTATTCTCAACTGTCCTAGTGAAAGTTTTTATTGGCATCTATTTTTATTTTTGAAATTTACCAGTAGCTGTTGCATTTCCCACCCTCGACTTCAAAGAATTCATACTACACACCCAATTGCAACTCTTCACCTCACAAAGAAATTTCTTTTAATATTTAACCCAAATTTCTTTCATCAGCCAGCATCTTTTGGCTCAACATTTCCATGTACTGTATATTCCAATTCAGGATAAAAATGTATGGAAATCCCAACTTCAAAGGAATTTATCTTTCAAACAAATTAAGGTTTTTAACCCATGTAAGAATATTTTTATGATACGGTATTAGAATATTTTATTTGAATATTTACGCTTTTATCAAGGCTCCTTTTGTTTTACTATAAGATTAGCGGTCTGTCTTATATTTCTTGTTCACAAAACTTGAAAGATCTTTCTTTAGCTTTCTAGCCTTTAAGATGATGAAGAAAATTATATGTCTTTGCTTTTTGAGAAACTTGCCCCCCATTTGAGAAATTCTGGCATTAACTAGAAGAATTTCTGAAATAATATTCAGACTTAATTTGCCAGCATGTGATTAGCAACATTTGACTTCACTGTGTTTTTCTCCTCAGTCTTATGCTGTCAAAGAGGCAAGCAATGAAAAATGTTGTTTAAGGTTCTTTTTGTAGGTTGATGAAAGAGATGATTTTGATAATCTCCAGGAGCTCTCCAGGTATCAGCCATTAACTGAAGTAATTTGAAAGCATTTGTAAAATATTTAAAAGTGGTACAGAAAAATCAGAATTCTCCATATGCTACCTCAATGCTTCCAGGAAGTTCCATTAATCAGAGGAGCAAAGCAACAGGGACCCCCAGATGCTTGCATTCAGAAGTAGATACTGTACTAAAACTCTATTCTTGGTGTTTTCAGCTTGTTTAATGGTAGTGATTCACTGGACTGGAAGCTAAGAAATTGCAAGTTTTAATCCCGCCTTAAACACAATAGCCAGCTGTGGGTGACCTTGAGCAAGTCGCTTCTGGAAACGTGCCTAGAAAACATCACAGGGCTATCCATATACTCATCAGGAGTCAAGACTCATTTGAAAACACGCACACTTTGCAAGATTAAACACAATTTAATTTAGCAACTGGCCAATCACCTACTTCTAGACCCCACAGAGAGAAGCAGATGGGAACTCTTGGCATTGCTCTGCAATGGTAGTTTTCAAAATGTGTGGAATGGGGAACCCCGGGGTTCCTGAGACTCTTTTGGGGTATTTACAAAGTCAAATTTTTAAAATCCAGGTAGTCCTCAATTTACAACTGGATGCTTAGTGATCATTCAGTGTTAGAAATGGACCTACGTGGGAGAAGAAGGCAGAGCCTCCTCACTGACGGACTGTAGGTCACGACTCTCTGTGGCTATGGTCCGTGCTCTTTCATTGGAGAGCCCCAATCATTACGATTAGAAGCTGAAGTGCCTTGGAATGGTGGCGGAGTAAGGGGAAGGGGAAGAGTAAAGGGAAACCGCAAGCCAGGTTGAGGGAAGCTGCATCTCCCCCCCTGGGCTTGGTCTTTTTCCCCCCAAAGACGACTGCAGCGGTGGTTTAAAATGGCCACCCCGAAGAGGAGGACTCAGCTGGATTAAGATTTGTGCAGGAGGAAAGAAAGAGGTGGATAACATCTGAACCAGGACAACTGGGCAATACAACTAAACAAAAGTACCCCGGGATTAAGGTAACATGGAATTTTTAAGAAAAGAAAAGTGAGCAGCAAAATTACAAAGGGACAGGAAAAAAATTAAAAAAATTTTTTTTTTGTTTTATCTTTATTTATTTTCAGACCAGCCATCTCACCATATGTCTCTATCTTTTCCAATAACCTTGGAGCTGTTTCTAACGGGTCTTCCAAAATTTTTGACAGCTAAGCAGGGCTTCGAACCGGGAAAGGAAGAAGCTGGAACTAAAGATTCAACTAAATTGGATTAAAATATTTTGGGAATAAACAGGCATAAAATAAAGCTAGACTTAAGATTGTCAAAAAATAATAATACTAAAGTTTACAAACCGGAGACTGGACTGTGCTGGAATATTGAGGTTCGAAAAACCCTAAATTAAAAAATAGGGGAAAAAGGTGAAGACTTTGTATAATGGAGAGTGCCACCTTTTGACAAAAACTTGAGCTCAAACAAAAGGGAAAGCATCCTGTTTTTGAATGAACTTGTGTGGATATAACATTAAAGAAATATTGAAACAAAGTAAGAATCTTAGAAAGTGAAAGCAGAACCAGAATAAAGAAAAAAGCAAGGAAAGACTGACTGTGGGATTGATTTATGTTTTTGGTATAGACCCTGGGCTGGAATAACTGAGAACTTTAGAAAATTGAAAGAAGGAAAGTAAACGGGTTTTTTTATGGACTTTAACGATCATAAAATATAAGAATGTGTAACGATGATATCTCTTCAGGAATTAAAAATAGAACTTAAAAATATGAGAGAATTACTACAGGAAAGAGGCAAATCACTTTGCTCTGTGTTAGAAAAAATGGAAATGGCGATTGAAGAACAAGAAGAAAGAGCTTCAGAGGAGGAGGAGTCGATTCAAGGAGAAGACATTTTAAATAGACAATTAACACAAAGAACACTACAAAGAAGTGGGGAAAGAAGGAAGGTTAAAAAGTTGAGATTTAAGAAGGCAATCAAAAGGGGGAATACCTGTGAAGTCAGGAAAGGCAGAAAGACCCAGCAGAAAAGTGAAAAGGAAGATATTAAGAAAGAGAGGGATATAAACTGGAATGAGAAAAGATATGGGGAAAAGAGGGGGAGGAGAAGCAGTAAGAAACAAGTGCATGAAATAAAGAAATACGGAAATAGTAAAATGTTGAAAAGAAATTGTTTTTTCAGAGATAATGGTTGATGAATTAAAAAGGGGATTCTGCAGGGTGACAAGGGGTAACAAGAATAGTTCTGCAATTAAAAATATTTAGAAAAAAAGGGTAAAATATAGATACTGATAACTCTTATTAAAAATCAAGGGGGGAAAATATGCTGCGGAATCCAAATGAAAAGATGTAATGATTATTATTGTAACTTCTTAAAAATAATGGTTTATTGGGAATCAAGATGAGGGAATAAAGGTATATTTTAATCGTTAAGGTGTCACACTCAAAGCAGTAAAAGGGGGGAAACCTGTACTTGTTTTGTTTTTTTTTAGTGTTAAAATTTGTATTAATCTAGAATTTATAAAAAGAATGTGTAATGGAAAGGGAATATGACACACTAAAGAACCAACTAAATTAATAAGTTAATATGGACTATTAAAAGCAAGGAGAGACATTGGTAACTTTTTTATTATTATCATTATCATCATCATCATCATCATCATTATTATTATTATTAGGCAAACACATATTGTTTATCTTTATTTTTAAAATAAATATTAAAGGATTATATTTGAAAATTGAAATGAAACAAAAAGATGTTTCAATTGAGATTAATGAAAGAGGCTAGAATTAATGTGTTTGTTTTTCACCTTACTGAAAATTTGGAATGGAAAAGGTAATATAGAATTAAGTATGCATATATGAATGTATAATTGCTGTCATATTTGTATGTAAAGGTGATGACCCGGAAATAGGTTGTCCACTAAAAAGAGATTTTTGTTTTCAATGTGAAAAACTGAATAACATTTGTTAAAAAATAAAAAAAGAAATGGACCTACCTGGGGGTATTTATGAAATTCATGGTTCTGAAGTTCCAATGGCCCCTCTACCAGTGGTGGGATTCAATTATTATTTTTTTACTACCTGTTCTGTGGGCGTGGCTTGGTGGGCATGGCTTGGCTTGGTGGGCATGGCAGGGGAAGGATACTGTAAAATCTCCATTCCCTCCCCACTCCACTAACCTGCTTTCCAGCTCCTTTCTCTTGTGCAGGGCAACAAAAGAAGACCCAGCCGATCAGCTGGGACTCGGGAGGCAGAGAAAAGATGAGGGCGGGGCCAGTCAGAGGGGGTATTTGCCAGTTCTTTGAAGTATTCAAAATTTCCACTACCGGTTCTCCAGAACTGGTCAGAACCAGAGGTGGTATTCAGCAGATTCTGACCAGTTCTGGAGAACCGGTAGCAGAAATTGTAAGTAGTTCAGAGAACTGGCAAATACCACTTCTGACTGGAGATTTTACCGTATCCCTCCCTCACCACGCCCACCAAGCCACGCCCACAAAACCGGTAGTAAAAAAATTTGAATCCAGAACCTGCTGAATACCACCTCTGCGTCCCACCCACCCACATATGTAGTCATATTACTTTTGTAAACGTGGGCAGCTGTGACATGTGACCATATTTTATGATGGTTTTACCTCAAACTGGCATTTCCTTTCAGTTTTCAGTGAAACCAGTTCACAGTAAACCATTGGTTTGCTTAACAACTGCCACAAAAAAGATTGTAAAATTGGGTCGGTCATTTCATAACCATTATGACTATGATGGGCAGGCTCCATTACAGTCATAAGTTGAGGACTACCTTTATTTCAATCTGTCTCCATTTAATTTCTAATATGATAAACACTGAGAGATATAACCCATATAAACCAAAGCTCTTTGAAGTCCTGTCATTTCTAAGGAGACAAAAAGGTCCTGAGGTAAAAATGTTTGAGAACTGCTGCTTTACAGAAACCAGTGTACCAAGGTAGACTGCCTCTGAACTTGATGTTTCCATTTAGTTATCCTATTTAACAAATGCTGCTAAGCTCATCATCTGCTTCATCAATTTATTAGGAGCTTTGTTTTGTTTCCCTCCCCCTTCCAGTCATCAAAACTAATTTAGAAAGGCTTTCATCTTTTAGTGGTTTGTTCTCTGCCCCCCACCCCACCCCCTTTTAAAAGAAAAGCAAATTTTTCCATATTGAAGTGGAAGAAATTCATTAGCTCATTGCAACTCTCATCACATTTGCCTGTGGGATAATCAATAGTTTTCAGCAGTTGGTACTTGGCAATTTTTATTAATTTCCCTCTTCCCTCCCCAAGCAGCTATTATTGTAATTGATTTTCCTTTTGCAAGAGCAGCTGGTGGTTTATTTTTTATTTTATTTATTTTTTGCACTGATAGCAGAAGAGATGGGGAAGAGTTAGGGAGGGAATATCCTATATATTTATGTCGCCTACTCAAAATCCCTGCATTGAAAAATTATGTGTGGTCATCATCAGCTCTTGGATCTCACCAGATTGGTATCCCTAATCTATGAAACCCACTGCAAGTCAGTGATTTGCATGATTAGGCTCTGGTTTCTTTTAGGATTGACTGATTTGATCTCTTTGCAGTCCAAGGGACTCTCAAGAGTCTTCTCCAGCACCACAATTTGAAAGTCTCAATTCTTTGGTGCTCAGCCTTCCTTATGGTCCAACTCCCACAGCCATACATTACTAATATGCTGTCTAGGTTTGCCATAGCTTTCCTATCAAGGAGCAGCCATCTTTTAATTTGGGTGAAAATATACTTTACCGTTAGCATTAACAGAAACTTGCAAGTTTGAACGTACAATTCTCCTTCTCGGAGTCTCATTTTGTGACTTGGTTGGCTATTATAAATGTGATATATAAATAATGATTTGTCCTTAGGTAGCATTTTGCCTCATGTTCCCAAGATGCTAAAGTGAGGCAGGAAGATATGTTGGTAGATTTCCAGATTGCGTCTACCTTGCCACTGGAAATTGAGTGTTGGGCTCCATTAAACTTACTTTGGTCCCAACAGGCCATTTCTTAGATTCTGTGATGAAGAAACAGTAACATTGGTGTCCACTTTGGAAGCCATTTTGAGAGTGGATGCTCCCACGCTGCCAAAAGCCTGAGTACCTCTAAGTAGACAAAATAAAATTATTTTGCTAGTTCAAGGTCATTGAGTATAGCGCAGAATGAAACAATCATCTTGTTCTGTACGGACATTAACATACTTGGAAGCACCGCGCTATGATTGGCCAAAGCGCACGGCGATCTCATTGGCTAAGCAGGCCGCACTGATTGGCCCGTAACGAATCTCCCGTGATTGGTGGAAACTAATTGTGGGAGATTCAAAGTGGTGCCATTGGCCGCGGCTAGAGAATAAAAGCCGCGGCTGTTCCCTTTAAACCCAGAGCCAATCCAGGAACTTAATAAAGAGCTGAAACTAAGTCACTGGCTCCGAGTCTCCTTTCCCGCGATGGACACGACACTGGCGATGAGGGTGGGATCCCGAAACTAACCCCATCAAGCACGTGTCCTGAGGAAACTAGACCAACAAGATGGCCAGCATTGCACCGCCCGCATCCTTCAACCCCGCTACTGAGGACTGGGAATCATACACAGACCGATTCCTAATGTTCCTTGAAAGTAGCAACTTGAAGGATGCAACCGGGCAGAAGAAAAGAGCCGTCTTCCTAACACACTGCGGGCCCGCAGTGTTCAAGATGGCTAAAGCCCTCGCGAAACCCGGGGACGTGAAGGAGATGGACTGGGCCGACCTCGAGCCGTTGCTCCGAAACCACTATGCCCCCGTCGTGCCCACCCTCATCAGGCGGCACGATTTCTACCGGTGGGACCAGAGATCGGGTGAGAGCATCAGTGACTTTGTGGCTGATCTGTGGAGCCTAGGGGGCATGTGCGGGTTCTCGGACATGGACGAGTCTTTGCGGGACCATGTCATGCTCGGACTCAGAGACCCAGTCCTACAAAGCTGGCTAATGGCAAAAGGCGACATCGCCCTCGCCGACGCCCTCGCTGAAGCCACCGCAGCTGAGGCAACCCGGAAATCGGCGAACCGAATGTGGAGACCGGACATCGGGGAACGCACCGCAACCACCGAGACGGGCCGGGCGACCGAGGCTCACCCAGAAGCAAGCCACTGAGAGACCACCACCCACCATGGCGACTTCCACTCCGCCTCCGACACCACAGGCGAGGAAATACATCGGCTCCAGTCGGGACGAGATCGGCGCGATCGGCGAAGTCGTAAGTCGGCGAGATCACAGCAACTGGATACGAGACGGCACCCCCCCCTCCAGGGCCAGAGTCCGCCAAACCGAGAATCGCTGGAACCGAGACGGACGGAACTGACGAAGCAGCGAAACCCGAGAGAAAGAGGAAACCCACCAGACGATCGTCATCGGCCACTCATCCACCACAGACGCCCGGAAGGTGTACGTAGAAGTGGGCATCAAAGGCGAACCATGCAAAATGGAGGTGGACTCTGGGTCCTACCTCTCCATGGTTGCCTGGCGAGAAATCAAATGGTTGGTGCCAGAAATCCACAAGAGGAGGTTGGAAACCCAGAAACTCATCCTCAGAGACTACCAGGGGAACCGCATCCCAGTAGTCGGAACTGGACACTTTGAGGTAACCTTCAAGGGCTGCTCAGCAAAGCTTCCCCTGACGATCGTGGACCGGGACCACCCCAGCCTTTTGGGACTACAGTGGTTCGCACCACTTGGGATTGAGGTTACGGGCATCGACCACATCGCAGATGCCGACTGGGAGGAGCAACTGGCATAGGACTTCCGGGAAGTTTTCGACGGCACCCTAGGCAAGTACTGAGGGCCCCCTATTTCCTTCAGCCTAGACCCCAGCATTCCCCCAATACGCCTAAAACCACGGCGGGTACCTTTTGCACTCTGGCCCAAAATCAACGAGCAAATTGCCAAGCTCGTCAAACAAGGGGTCCTACAACCAATAGATCACGCCCGGTGGGAGACCCCCATAGTCACCCCAGTCAAGCCCGATGGGTTGGTGAGAATCTGCGGGGACTATAAGGCCACCCTAAATTGCGCCTTACAACAAAGCGCCATCCCAGTAGTGCAGCACCTTCTACACTCACTGGGGGGGGGCAAGGTCTTTGCGAAGCTCGACCTGGCGCAAGCCTATCAACAGTTGCCGGTCGATGCAGAAACTGCCGAGGCGCAGACCATAGTCACCCACCGGGGAGCATTTCGCTGTAACAGACTCCAGTTTGGAGTTGGCGTGGCTCCGGGAATTTTCCAGAGCCTCATGGAGAGACTCTTGCAAGGAATTAAGGGGATGGTGCCCTACTTCGACGACGTACTAGTGTCAGCGGCCAACCAACAAGAACTAGAGGGTCGTCTAAGGGAGGTACTAACCAAATTCAAAGAGGCCGGGCTAAAGGTGAAAAAAGAGAAATGCCAGCTGTACACAGAACGGGTTGAATTCCTGGGATACCTCCTAGACCGACACGGCATCCACCCAACCGCAGAAAAAATCAGAGCCATTAAAGAAGCCCCAACACCATGGAATAAAACAGAACTGCAGGCATTTCTGGGACTGCTTAATTTTTATAAAGTTTTCCTGCCCCAAAAGGCGACCGCGGCGGAGCCTTTACATAGGCTTTTGGACAAGGCGGCCACATGGACTTGGGAGAAACGTGAGGAAGCCGCCTTCACCAAAACCAAGGACCTGCTCACCTCGGATGTTGTCCTAATCCAATACAATGAGACCCTACCACTTGCCGTCACATGCGATGCCTCACCTTTCAGCGTCGGCGCCGTCCTCAGCCACATGCTCCCCGATGGAAAAGAAGCACCCATCGTCTTCTTTTCAAGGACACTTACCAAACCGGAAAGAAACTACAGTCAACTGGACAAAGAGGCCCTGGCTATCGTCACCGCAGTAAAGAGGTTCCACAAATACCTCTACGGCCGCAAGTTTACCATCATTACCAATCACAAGCCGCTGCTGGGAATCCTGGCAGGGAACAGGGCCATCCCGAACATTCTATCTCCTAGAATGACAAGGTGGTCCGAATTCCTTGCTGCCTACAGCTACCGGCTCACACACCGACCCGGTAAGACAATCACCCACGCAGATGCCCTGAGCTGCACGCCGTTACCTGACCTAGACACCAACCCAGCACCCACAACAGCCACCCTCAGCATAGAGACTCTGCCTGATCTACCCATAACCGTGTCAGACATTGCCCGTGAAACAAATAAAGACAAACGTCTGGCGCGGGTGTTACATTGGGTAGAAAAGGGGTGGCCGGAAAGAGACGACGACGAAGCATTCAGGACATTCCGGAACCGGCAAACAGAACTCTCATTACAAAAAGGTTGTGTACTGTGGGGGGATAGAGTTGTTATTTCAGAAAGGTTACAAGGGAAGGTATTGGAGTTGTTACACGAAGGGCACCCGGGCATTGTTAGAACAAAAGCCCTGGCCAGGAGTTACGCTTGGTGGCCAGGGATGGACAAGCAAATCGAAACCTGGGTGGCAAAATGCAAACGCTGCCAAGAAACCAGACCGAGTCCCCCCGCAGCACCAATCCTGGAATGGGAAACCCCCAGGGGCCCATGGTCCAGGATCCACATAGATTTTGCCGGGCTCACGAAAGGACACATATTCCTTATCACGGTAGATGCTTACTCCAACTGGTTGGAGGTAAGCAACATGAAAACCACCACCACGGAAGCCGTGACCAAGGAACTCAGCAAGCTGTTCGCAACCCACGGCCTCCCAGATGTCATCGTGTCGGACAACGGGCCCCAATTTACCTCGCTGGAATTCGAAAAATTCCTAGCGGAACGGGGCATACAACACGCACTGACAGCACCGGCACATCCGGCGGTGAACGGGAGGACGGAACAGATGGTTCAATTCACAAAAAACACCATCCAAAAAATTGAACACGGGGAAATCCAAGAAAAAATAAACAAAATGCTCTTTATACAACACATAACTCCAAATACGACTACCAACAAAAGCCCGGCAGAACTATTAATGGGGAGGAAATTAAGGTCCCCACTCGACAGACTGCACCCCACATACAACCCAGAAAAAACCCCAAACTCCTCAAGCAAAAACCAAACATTCTCCCCAAGTGACGCAGTCTACGCAAAGAACCTTACCGGAGACCCACTCTGGGTACCGGCAACCATAACTCAGCTGACAGGTCCCCACTTGTACCACCTCCAAACAACCGACGGACAAGCATGGAAACGCCACATCGATCAAATAAGATCGAGGACAGCCACAGGAAACACAACCGACACACAAACAGACACAGACAGGCCCCACAACACATACCAAGAGGGGAGGGAATACCCCAGGAACCAGGAAACAATAGAAAGAAACCAGCCATACTCACCAGAAAGCAGCCAGCTCGAAGCCTCACCGGGGAGAAGCAGCCAGGCCAGCTCAACCAGCCCAGAAAGACCAGGCGGGAGCAGCAACAACCACAGCTCAACCAGCCCGAGTAGACCGGGAGGGAGCTGCGATGAAAGGCCTGGCGAGCCTTTCCAGGCGGTTCCATCAACGAGGCAGAGAGCAACACAGAACCCGACCGAACCAGCCGGGAGCCAAGCAACAACTAACCTGCGCAGGTCAAGTAGGCAATTACGAAGCCCCGCCTACTTACAGGACTACGTTATGTAGGACCATACCAAGAGGGGAGGGGTGTTCTGTATGGACATTAACATACTTGGAAGCGCCGCGCTATGATTGGCCAAAGCGCACGGCGATCTCATTGGCTAAGCAGGCCACGCTGATTGGCCCATAACGAATCTCCCACGATTGGTGGAAACTAATCGCGGGAGATTCAAAGCGGTGCCATTGGCCGCGGCCGCCGTGGCTAGAGAATAAAAGCCACGGCTGTTCCCTTTAAACCCCGAGCCTATCCAGGAACCTAATAAAGAGCTGAAACTAAGTCACTGGCTCCGAGTCTCCTTTCCCGCAACGGACACGACACATCTTACTTTAGGACGGATTGTGATTGGGCCATGTGATATGATGACGATCAAGGGGGGGATGGATTTGTAGTTTGAATATTGAAAGAAGTCCGAAAGCTTTCAGATTCAGGATTCCACAGATGTGCTAGTTTACTATCCAAATAAAGGGATCTTTAGGATATGTCTGTCCCGGAGTTATTGATTGGAATGGAGATTTGCTGGAACTCTGAAAATTGGCTTGGCTCAGCCATTACTTTGGACTACACTAAAATAGGGTTACATCACCATGAGAACTCAGCAAGTCCTTCTCTCTCATCTCAAATAGTGATGGGATGGTGAAGATGCCGGACTAAGAGCAGGGAAGGGAATTCCTTGAGGGGATTCTGGGCTAGACTCTCTCTCTTTCTCAGACCTAGAGGCAGTTGGGTCTAGAGTAGAAGACCATAGAACAGAATAATAAGAATGGAAGGGATTTTGGAGGTCTCCTAGTCCTTCAGGAGAACCTATACCATTCTGGACAAATGGCAGTCCAGTCTTGTTGTGGTTCGTCAACAGCAGGTGCGGACGGCTGAGGTCTCAGAGAGTGAGGACTCAGATGAGGGGCCTGCATGTGATGCAGGGATGGAGCCAGGACCATCAGGGAATGGAGTGCCACCTTTGGAGATTGTGGAGTCTGGCAGCAGTGATGAAGAGGCCCCCGAGGAGCCTGTGCCCAGCGCGCATGTACGCAGGGCTGCTCGAAGGAAAGACCAGCTGCAGAAGCATGGGTGACTCGGGAGAAAGGCTGGAAGGTGATGGCCCCTCCCTGAGAAGAGAAATGCCAGCTGAGAAACTGCAGTTCTTTGCAGAAGGCAAAGAAGTTTGATACTCGAGCCTGGTGGACATTAGGAATATCCGAGTTGATGTTTGGAGACTCTTTGATTTGTTTAGGAACTTTGTTGTTCTTGGCAGCCTTGCAAAAACTTGGCAAGGCTCTTTTTTATTGGAGAAAATTAGTTGGAAGCAGTCTTTTATCTGTGAAGAAACAGGATTCGTAAATGAAACATTAAAAGGTTGTGCTGCTACCTTTGCCTGGTGTTTGCTCTCTTGGAACCAGGTTTAGATCAGAACAAGCCTCTTCTTGAAAATCTCTCATGATAATCACCCACAACTTCTGGATACAAGCCGCTCCACTGATTAATTGATCCAACTGTCAGGAAATTTCTTCTTAGTTCTAGGTTGGATCATTCTTTAATTATGTCCTACCCAGGACTTCCTGTCCTACTCTGAGGTGCTTTGGAGAATAAATTGACTCCTCTTCTTTGTGACAGCTCATCAAGTACTGTAAGATTGCCATCATATCACCCCTATTCCTTCTCTTCATTAGAGTAGACATCCTCAATTCCTGCAATTGTTCATCGTACGTTTTAGCCAGGGGTGGGCTTCAAAAAAATTTAGCAGCCGGTTCTTTGCCCGGTTGCTGGGTGGGCGTAGCCATGGTGGGCATGGCCTAGTCAGCCTCTTGCACCATGGGCCTGTTTCTGGCCTTCCGGAGCCTCTGATTATCTGTTAAGAAGCAATGGATGGAAACTGATCTCAGAAAGATCCAGTCCGGAACTAGGGAGAAATTTCCTGACAGTGAGAAAAATTAATCAGCGGAATAGCTTACCTTCAGAAGTTGTGGGTGATCCATCATTGGATATTTTTAAGAAGAGATTGGAGAGCCATTTGTCCAGAATGGGGTCTCCTGTTTTCGTAGGGGGTTGGACTAGAAGACCTCCAAGTTCTCTTCCCACTGAAAACTGAACTTTGGGGGTGGGGGGCAGCTTAAACTTATTTCAAGGAGTTTTCGATTGAAACTTAGCAGCCAGGTATATCATTGTTGATTTCTCCTGGCGAATGATCAGGCTGAAAAAGGTGCACCAAAAGTGTTGAGGGGACGTTTGTTGGCCACCACCCAAAATAGCTCAGGGTCAAAACAGATAACGCATACATGCAACCTCCTTGTATGTTGCAAAACTCAAGGGGAATCGAGCATCAGCGGAGAACATAACTTAGCACATACTCAGAGATGCCCTTTTAACTCCCACAATTGCCAGGACTATGCAATTAAAACAGAGGATGGGCTTAAACTGCAATGAGCTTTTAAATGAAGCCCTTTTCCCCAGCAAATCATTCTGTACAAAGGAGGTCTGCGATGTTATTTTGGGATTCAGTTCTTTGACTACAGTCAAGGGGATAAATCCTCTTTTTTTTCCCCCACTATTTTCTTTTTATGGGAGCCAGGACTTAAATAGATAACAGTTTTTGAAAGGTTTATTGATCCCCCAGGCAGGATACAACAAAAAAAGAAACGTCTTTTATTCTCGAAAATTAACTTGTAGATAAAGTGCTCGTCTGACTCACGCGCAAGGCTGCCCCTTTGGCAGCTACTTAAAAGAGGCTGAAGAGACCAAAGAGAAGCTACACTGGTTGGATTTCTGCCTGCTGGAATTAAAGCTACACTGGTTGGATTTCTGCCTGCTTCCCTGTCAGAAGAGAATTTGCCCTTCTATGGAAAAGCAAGAAGGATATGCACAGAGAGGAAGAAAAACCCCCTCGCCTTCAATCTTTGGGGCAGGTACCCTGTTTCCCCGAAAATAAGACCCTGGAGTGGGGAGGGAATGGAGATTTTGCAGTAACCTTCCCCTACCACGCCCACCAAGCCACACCCACAGAACAGGTAATAAAAATTTTTGAATCCCACCACTGATTTCGGCATTTGGCAATCCATTCACCTTCCAATATCTCAGAGATTGCCATAAAGAAGAGGGAGTCAAGCTATTCTCCAAAGCACCTGAAGAGAAGGACAAGAAGCCATGGGTAGAAACTAGTCCAGGAGAGAAGCAACTAGGGAGGAATTTCCTGACAGTGAGAACAATCAATCAGTGGAACTACTTGCCTCCAGAAGTTGTGAATGCTCCAACACTGGAAGTTTTTAAGAAGATGTTGGATAACCATTTGTCTGAAATCGTATTGGGTTTCCTGCCTGAGCAGGGGAGTGGACTAGAAGACCTCCAAGGTCCCTTGCAACTCTGTTATTCTGTTAATTCACTGGGTTGTTATGAAGAAAAAATTAAAATCATGTTAAGTGCATACGCTACTTGGACTGGTTGAGGAAAAGTGGGATATAAATATTGTTAAGCCTGGTTTCCCCAACCAGGGTTAGGGAGACAAGCTAAACAGAATGTGCAGCTTAGTCAGATAGGCACACAGATAAATGAGTGAGCTAAGCTTGTATGTTTATTAACATACAGTAAAAATGACAGATACGCTTGTGCTATCAAATATATAGTTTATTCCATTATGAGTTCATAGCATAGTCAAAATAACAGTCCAATAGTCATGTATCATTTAGTCAGTCCATTTAGGGATATTCAGTTAGCAAAGTCCGTGTAGAAATATCCTATGTCAATTCACTTACAAGTCAGTCCTTTGTTTTCTCTCCCGTTCGAGCAATGCAGACTTGTTTCCTTGCAGTAATCAGGGATCATCAAAGCCAGAGAGATAGCAAGCTGCAGCCTTGCTTCTTTTAAAGTGCTTTCACAACCACTCCCTTAATTGCTATCCCACAGTTAAAGTTGCAGACACTTTAACTTGCAAACTATGATTACATATTATTATTTACCTAAACCAGTTAGGGTAAAACAATGTTATCCCTAACAAATATAATAAAAGAAAAACATTATTACTGTTCCAGAATCCCACTGATTGTGGAGTTAGATACATCCCATAAATAAATGGTAAATTCTAATTTATTCCCACCCTGAAATGTCAAATCGGGGTTTGACAGGTCATAAATTGGAAAGCCAAATCTTTCAGCTTGAACCAGTCGAACCAATTCAAGCCATGTAAATTTGTTTTCGTGAGTGATAAATTGTTAAAGTTTATCTTTCTCTCAATCTATGTCTTGTCAATCCCACCCCCAGGAACCATAAATTCCTTCACCTATGATTTCTTTTTTTGATTTTGTTTTTACAGTTTTTAATGCTTTTTAATAATTAATGGCTTTATATAATGACATTTATATTTTTACTCTTTTACTGGACTACTGTACGCTACCCAAGGTCACTTTCTGCAAGAAAGACAACCATATAAATTTGATTAATTCATAAATAACAAAAGAAAAATATTACACAGGCACTGTCACAGCATGTAGGATTAATCTCCCCCTAACTTGGATTCCTCTCATTAAATATTTTATTGCCACAGGAAACATATTTCTCACACAGCATTAGCTAATATAACTTTATTAATACTAAGAAGCTTTCAGCAGATCTTTCAATACACGGTTATGGATTTTTGAGACAGATGAATGGCGAACGATTCATACAGAAAAGAATACAGGCAATCCTTGAATTACGACCACAGTTGAGCCTAAAATTTCTGTTGCTAAGTGAGACACTTACTGAGTGAGTTTCTCCCCATTTTATGACCATTCTTGCCATGTTTGTTCAGTGAATGGGCGTTGGTTCTTACCTGATACGCCTCTTCTCGTGGAACTGCGTAGAGCATCCAGAGAGTGGGAGGTGCTCCAGTCTTCACTTCTCACAGGCTGAGCTGAAATTGAGGAACGCCCTCCTCCTCCACGTGGCTCCTCCATGCGTTCCTCCCAGTTTTATCGAAGACGAGAGGACAAAAACAACCCTCTACTCTTAAGTATTAAACAACATGAACTACAACATTAGAAATCATTGGCCGAAACAGGTGTTCCCCCTTTACAGACAGACCAACAGGGTGGGGCTGGATGCTCTACGCAGTTCCACGAGAAGAGGCGTATCAGGTAAGAACCAACGCCCATTCTCCGTAGAACTGCTGCGAGCATCCAGAGAGTGGGACATACCAAAGCAAGTCTGTCCTACGGGTGGGAGTCCATCTGGATTGGAACTTCCTCAGGATCTCTAACCACTTGCTGCAAAACTCGCCTGCCAAAAGATGCTTTAGCTGAGGCATAAACATCAATCTTATAATGTCTTATAAAAGGAGATGGGGAAGCCCAAGTGGCCGACTGGCAAATAACAAGAATAGATGCCTGAGTAGCCCAGGCTGCCGAGGTAGCTGCACTTCTGGTGGAGTGAGCGGTAACCCCACTGGGAACTGGAATAGCTTGAACTAAATAGGCCTTGGATATGGTAGCCCTAATCCATCTGCCTACCATGGACGGAGAAACCTTACAGCCTAGTGTCTTTGGCTGAAATGACAAAAATAGAGACTCTGCCTTCCTGATGGACTGCGTACGAGAAATGTAAATACGCAAAGCCCTTCGAACATCAAGGGTGTGCCACTGCCTCTCTTGCTCGCGCAGAGGCTTCGGACAAAAATTAGGCAGGATCAACTCCTGCGCCCTGTGGAACGGTGAATTAATCTTCGGCATAAATGCTGGGTCTGATCTCAGAACCACCCGATCTGAATGAAAAATGCACAGATCTTTTCTCACGGATAGAGCTGCAATTTCAGATATCCTTCTAGCCGAAGTAATAGCCACCAGAAAAACTGTTTTAAATGTAAGAAATTGAAGTGACGCCTCCCTGAGAGGCTCAAAAGGAGATCTAGTCAAGGCCAGGAGAACTTTATTAAGGTCCCATGTCAGGTACCTGTGCACTTCTGACGGGCGCAAATTAGAAACCCTTTTAAGAAAAGCCTTGATTCGAGGATGGTGGGAAAGGGGACCGAAAGGACCACCAGCAACCACCATTGAGAGCGCCGCTACCTGCCTCCTTAAGGTGTTAGGTGATAAACCTCCATCTGGGCCATCTTGTAAAAAGGCCAGGATCTGTGCAACTGAAGGAGAGCGTGGGTCGATGAATGATTTGTGGCACCAGTTACAGAAACTTTTCCAGGTAGCCTCATAAATGCGAGTAGTAGAAGGCCTTCTAGCCGCCAAAATGGTGTTAATGACCTGGGCTGATAAGCCTTCCTCAATCATCCTTTCCCGCTCAACCTCCAAACAGCCAACTGTAGCCACTGTGGCTCTGGATGGAGCAGCGGGCCTTGCGACAGCGAAATCTGATCCAACGGAATCCTCCATGGTGGAGATACTGACAGATTGCAGAGGTCACAAACCACGGCCTCCTGGGCCAATAAGGTGCCACCATGAGGATCTCTGCTTTCTCGGCTATCAATTTCCGAATCACCCTGGGGATTAATGGAAGCGGAGGAAAGGCGTACAGTAGCCCGGGAGGCCACAGGCAACGCAAGGCATCGTGATTCTCTGCTCCGCTGGAGGGATAACGGGAGAAGAACCTCGGTGTTTGCGTGTTGAGCGGAGACGCAAAAAGGTCTACTAGGGGCTGACCGAACCTGGCTGCTGCTTCTCTGAACAGATGTGGGTGCAGGCGCCACTCTGCCTGATCCAGTGTTGCCCTGCTGAGCCAGTCCGCTTGGGCATTGGAGGCCCCGGAGATGTGCTCCGCTCTGATGGATAAGAGGTGCCCTTCTGCCCATCAACACAGCCGCTCGGCCTCTCTCATGAGAAGGAGGGAATGGGTGCCCCCTTGCCGATTGATGTGGGCCTTGGTTGTAGTATTGTCCTTTAGGACCAGGACATGGCGCCCCCTTACCCGATGAAGGAATGTTTGCAGAGCCAGGTACACTGCACGAAGCTCCAACCAGTTGATGCTCCGACTTCGCTCCGCATGAGTCCAAACTCCCTGTGCTGAGAGAGATTGTAGATGGGCCCCCCATCCGGAAAGACTTGCGTCTGTCGTGAGAACAACCCTTTGAGGTTCCTGGAATAACTGACCTCTGTTGACAGATGGTCGCGTCCACCACAGGAGGAAGGCGAGAACTTTCGGCGGGACCTTCACTATAAACCTTGACGTGCTCCTTCCTGAACACTGATACGGCAGGAGGAACCATTGCAAAGATCTGGAATGCAAGCGAGCCCATGGAATAATGGAAATACAGGAAACTAGCTTCCCTAGCAGTTTGGATAAATTGAGCAACAATGCTTTCCCGGTCCGCCGGATATCCCTGATAGTGGTGCAGATACTAATAAGTCTCTACTGAGAGAGAAAGACCCTTCCTTCAACAGAGTCAATCACAGCCCCTAGATGGGATATACTAGTGGAGGGGGTAAGCTGACTCTTCTCCTAGTTCACTAAGAACCCGTGGGACTGAAGTACCGAGAGGGTAGCGCTAGTGTCGCTCTCGGCTTGATGTCGGGAAGGGAATACAACCAGGATATCGTCAAGGTAACAGTGGATCCGGATGGGAATTTGTCTAAGGTGAGCTGCAATAGCCGCCAACACCTTAGTGAAAGATCTCGGAGCTGAGGCTAGACCAAAGGGGAGGGCTACATACTGGAAATGCTGATTATTATAACACAATCTGAGATATTTAGAATACGAGGAATGAATGGGAATATGGAGATAAGCCTCGGAAAGGTCAATTGATGTAAGTCAGTCTCCTTCTCTGATGCCCTGTAAAATCGACTGCAGAGTCTGCCTTTTGAATTTATGGCGTACAATAAAACGATTTAACCTCTTAAGATCTAAAATGGGTCTCCATCCCCCGGAATGTTTAGGCACCAAGAATAAAAGTGAATAGAAACCCCTTCCCTGTTGGGATGGGGGTACAGGTTGAATAGCCCTAATATCAGAGAGATGTTTGATGGCAGAAGTCATAAGAGCCCGTTTAGTAGGATTCCTAGAAATGGGTGAAACCCTGAAATGTTCGGGGGGAGGAGAGAGAAACTGCAGGGTCAAGCCAAAGCGCACTGAATTTGTAACCCAAGTATCAGAGGTGGATTCCTCCCACTTGTCGGCAGAATGTCTGAGGCGGCCACCGATGGTAAGAAAACCTGCAACGCTACCTGGGCCGGCGGGCCGCTCTACTCCCGGAACCTCTGAAGGGCCTTCTGTAGCTGCCCCCTCTCTTGCCTCTGTCTCCCGAGTCGCCCCGGTCCTGGTAGGACGGCCGGAATGAGGGGGAGCCCTGAAATCTAGGAGAGAATGATGACTGGAAGGAGGGATGAAAGGAGCCCCTCCGAAAGGACTGGGAACTCTTGGCTTCCTGCCTACGAAAAAGTGAAGGCAGAAACTTTTTCTTATTTCGGGTTTCCAGGAGCAATGGCTCCAGAGCAGGCCCGAATAATTTCCCCTTTACTATGGGGGCTGAAGCCAACTTAGACTTATTTTTAATATCAGCCTGCCAGTGTCGAAGCCAAAGCAATCGTCTGGCAGAAACATGGGAAGAAATAGCTCGGGATGAGAACTTAACCGAATGAAAGGTAGCGTCGGCTGCAAATTCCGCCGCTGCCGTTATCTTTGCAATATCTTGATGGGCTCTGGTATCAGCTGGGGAAATGTGTTGCTTCAGCTGTCTGAGCCACCTGATGGAGGTTCGGGTGAAAAAGGAAGCGGCCGTGGCTAACCGGATAGCCCAGGCATCAGCGGTGTGAGCCTGCCGGAGCGCCATCTTCGCTCGCTTATCCTCCGGCTTCAGTGCCTCTAGTGCATCGGTAGGATTGGAAGAGGAAGCAAGCCTTACAATCGGATCATCTACTTCCGGGATGTCTAACATAGCTGAGAAATCCGAATCCAGGGTAAACAACCTCTTGTCCTGACTAGAAGGGGCCGGAGAAGGACCCACCGAGGCGAACTGCTTTGCAACCAGATCTGAGAAGATTGGGGGGGGGCGGAATAATGTCTGCTGCCACTGTCAGCTGTCTGAACATAAGGGCATCAGGACCTTCTGGACTCGATGGAGTGGGTTCAGAAGGAGGCTGAGAGGCCAGACCTGAAATGTTCTTTGCCTTAAATAGCAAGGACTTAAATAAATGGGGTTTAAAAAGACCCACAACAGCAGGTTGTTCAGGAGAAAGACCCTCATCTTCTGACATTTCTCCCTCCATTAGGTCCCCCTCCAGAAAGGGTTCCGAATACTGTAAGGAACCTCTATCAGAACCTTCGTACTCTCCGAACGGTTCAAGGCCCACTCCCTCTTCTTCTTGGGTATCCTCCCCCTCTGGGAATGGAACATCCATGTGAGGAGGTACCTGACCATGCTGTGACGTTGGTGCAGAAGGAGATCTCCCGGATAAAGACTCAGCCTCGGGAGTCCTCCCTCGGGAATCCGGTCTAGTGAGCTGCTGCATTCCTTCAGCTATGCCTTGACGGATGGCAGACTGCATCCATTCCCTGATGTTCTCAGGTACAATGATTGGAGCAGGATCCTCAGAGCGTAGGCCTGCAGCGGTCGGCATAAAGGTCGCCTCTGGTACACGAGAGGGCTGGCGGGCTCGGGTGGAAGTACCGCCCCTAGAGGAAGAGGGTTGGCTCGGCAGGGGGGGGTAGAAGGAAAGGCAGGTGTTATAGAGTGTGACTCTTTAGCCCGCTTGCTAAATTCCCTTTCTAGGGCCTTATGACATCATAAGGCATCTCTGAGAAGCACTGGAAGAATCCTTGTCCCTTTTGCGAAGGTAGTGCGTCTTAGACTTGGCCTTCAGAGAAGAGCCAGTAGGATTAGCCTCTGCCATGGTATTGGAAGAAAAATGGCGGTTGGCATGCCTAGGAGTTCGGCCTACAAACGTAAACCGGTCACGTCCCCCTTTTTGAAGAAATTTTATTCTAGAGCTAGCTATTATCTATTCAAAAAAATCTCCTTTCTCTTTTTTTTTTTTTTTTTGAACCTTATGCAATAAAAAACAGAAAAAATTCTAGCAAGCTAAATTAAAAAACCTGAATATATACACTGGCATTTAACTACAAAAAAAGGGGTCAGGTTCAAGTAAGGAAAACCAAATAGACCCAAGAAGGTACAGCAAAAACAACAACTTAATTCCAAATAGACCAAATGAACGCTGAGGCCAAGCAATTTGCAAAAGGCAAGACAAGAAAAAAGGGGCCTCTGTAGGAAGCCCCCCAACAACATGGAGAGTACGTGCCTGCACTTCTGAACTATCTGCGGGCCAAGGAAGAAAGCCAACAATATTAAATCTAAGAGAGACAACAGGGCATGGGGCCACAGTGCTCTCTCAGTAAAATCAAAGGCTCCACGCGGCCTAACGGTCCCGCTAAAGGGCCTACAAAGGCCTCACAGCTCACACTTAAATCCAGAAAAAATAAGGCCTTACTTGATCAGTAAAACAAAATGGCGCCAGACACGAGGCGCGCCCAAAATGGCCGCCCGGCTCAGAGCGCACAGCTCAGAAGCGTACCAGCCCACCGCAACTTCAAGCAGGAGAAGAAAGGAGCTGGGAGAGGAAGAGCTGCCTCCTCTGAGGCATTCTAGGGGGGAAGACGCAATTGCGCTTTTTAAAAGTACAGTGCAGAGCCAAGCGACTGAGCCCAGTGCGCTTGGAACGGCAGAGGATAGAAGAGGAGGGGTGGGGGGGGCGAAAGACTCCAAACCCCTTACTTCCCTCCTGGGAGTGAAATCGCTCCAAAAACTAAATTTGGGACTGCACTACTCTTGCAGGGAGAGGAAAGGAAAAATCATACCTGAATCAATTATTAACGACACCTGAAATGGCCAAAGAATGAAGAAAGCTGCCTGTCTTCTCGAAGGCTGAGCTAAAACTGGGGGGAACGCATGGAGGAGTCACGTGGAGGAGGAGGGCGTTCCTCAATTTCAGCTCAGCCTGTGAGAAGTGAAGACTGGAGCACCTCCCACTCTCTGGATGCTCGCAGCAGTTCTACGGAGAATCACTGCAGTTCTTAAATTAGTAACATGGCTGTTAAGTGAATCTGGTTTTACATGACTCCATTTGCATTAATTTCGCATCCTTTGTATAATAGTGTCATTACATAAAACATACATAAAGTTACATCCGTCTCAGGGATTTGAGTTATTTGCCTATGCAACCAATGGACGTCGATGCAAATGATGCAATCTACATCCCTTGCGTAACCGCCTCATTATGCAAAGGAAATACATAATTGCAAATGACAAAATTTGGAATTTAATAGATGCTGGCAAGCGACTTGCACCCCTTGCCCCCAAGTGGACTCTTCAACCAAGTGGTTTCAAGGTAATCCAAGTAACACCAAGGGGACTTTCCTTCCCGTCAATCCAAGCTAGTTTCCACCCACTTCTTCCCACGCTGCATGCCTATGCTTATATTTCTCTCTTTTTTTCCCTCAAGCATCTCATTAACTCTATCCATCCACGTCTGTTGTGCTTTTTCAGTCCTCCTGTCAAATCAGTCACTTTTCCTTCATATGTTTGCTTTGCAGTTACATGACTAAACTGCACAGAGCTCTTTGTTCCCCTGGTCACTCGTTTTGCATTTGAGGCACGTCCTGTTCAGCGCTCCTTCATTCTCGCCCTTCCTTCTTCTTTTCATCACACGGTGCCTCTTAAGTACCCATTCGCCACACTGCATTCAATTTCCATATAAAACAGAAGGCCAACTCTTCAACACAGCCGTTTTGACTTCTGGCAACAACTACAGGTAAGTCCTCGACGTACAACCACAATTGAGCCCCAGATTCCTGTTAAGGGAGACATTGGTTCAGCAAGTTTTGCCTTATTTTACAATCTTTCTAGCCATAGTGAATCATAGTGACAAGTTAGTAGACCGGTTGTTAAGTGAATCTGACTTCCCCATTGACTTTGCTTGTCAGAAGGTTGCAAAACTTGATCACATGACCCAGGACGTTGCACCCGTCATAAATATGAATCAGTTGCCAAGCCTTTGAATGTTGATCATAATGATCGTGGAGATGCTGCAGCGGTCGTAAGTGTGAAAAACGGTCGTAAGTCACTTTTTTCAGTGCCATTATAATTTTGAACGGTCATTAAATTAACTGTTGTAAGTCGAGGACTATCTGTATTTGTTTCTTGCAACAGATCATATACAGATATTCCTCGACTTATGACCACCATTGAGCCCAAAATTTATGTCACTAAATGAGACATTTGCGAAGTGAGTTTTGCCCAATTTTACGACCTTTCTTGCCACAGTTCTTAAGTCAATCATTGCAGTTGTTAAGTTAGTAACAGGGTTGTTAAATGAATCTGGCTTCCCCATTGTCTTTGCTGGTCATAAGGTTGCAAAAGGGAATCAGATGAGCCTGAGAATTGCAACCGCCCTAAATACATGTCAGTTGCCAAGCGTCTGAATTTTTTTTTTTTTTTGAAAAAGTTTTTATTAATTTTCTACAAACAAACAAGACAAACAAAACATAAAAACATCAACTCTTATATGTACATCCAGTGTGTCAGTTGGTTCATCATTTTTGTGCATTCATTCTGTAGTCTCAATTACAATTATGTTACATAACAACTCATATTGTCAATCCAAACTTATATATCCTAATATCACTAAAAAAAGAAGTTTTTGACTATATTTTAATCATTCATGCTTAATGAGCTAACAATACTTTAAACCAGTTTACTCTATAACAAATCATCTAGTCATATCAAATCAATCCTAAAAAATCCTTTATAAATATAATATCAAATAGCAAAATAATAGCAAAATAAAGATATTCCTTACTATCTAGCATTCTAAATATTCTATTATCGTATTTTATCATCTAGCCATTTATAAAAAAGATCCCAAATTTCGTAAAATTGTTTATCCTCTTGCTCTCTAATTTCAAATGTCAATCTGCTCATCTCAGCACATTCCAATATTTTCTTAATAATTTCTTCCTGTAATGGTATTTTCTCATTCTTCCAATTTTTAGCAAATACAATCCTGGCCGCTGTTAATACATTTACAATCAGGTATTTCAAATCTTTACTATATATATCAGGTAAAATTCCCAATAAGAAGATCTCTGGTTTCAAATCTATATGTTTCTTTGTCATTTTTTCCAACCACATGCGAATTATAGTCCAATATTTTCTAGCATCCTCACAAGTCCACCACATATGGTAATACGAGCCGGGTATCTGATGACATTTCCAGCATTTTTCAGATTTGTTCTTAAACATTCTTGCTATTCTTGTCGGAGGAAAGTGCCACCTGTAAAACATCTTATACAAGTTTTCTTTATATGCTGTTGACATTGTCATTTTATAATTTTGAGACCACAATTTCTGCCATTTCTCTAAATCAATCCCATATCCAAAATTCTTCCCCCAAACAATCATAGTTTCTTTGACTTGTTCTTCCTCTAATTTCATTCCCAGTAAATAACCATATAGTTTTTTAATCACCTTCTCATCAGTACCCATCAAGATCTTATCTAAATCAGTCTGTTTATCATAAAATCCCTCCGTTTTAGAATCTTCATCATACCTTGAGTGTATTTGTGCATATGAAAACCAATTCATCCTTATACCTTGTTCCTCTAAGTTTTGGATCGATTTAAGTTCACCCTTTTCATCCAAAAGTTCCCCATATCTAACTGTTTGTTCCTTCTTGTAGATTATAGGATAGGAAAATGCTTCAATGGTCGATAACCAAACTGGAATTTTCAAATAACATTGTCTTTTTATCTTCTCCCAATTTAACCACAAAGACTCCCGTACATAATGTCTTCTAAAATAACCCTGTGTTTTAGTTCCCTTATACCATAAAAAAGCATGCCAACCCAACAGCAAGTCATGCCCTTATAATGTCAACAACCTATGTTTCCTTAATGTTATCCATTCTTTGACCCACATCAAACTTGCAGCTTGATAATACAATTCCCAATTAGGCAGACCAAAACCTCCTCTAATTCTAGCATCTTGCAAAAGCTTTAGCTTTATTCTCGCTTTTTTACCTTGCCATATAAACTTCAACATAATTTTATTTAAATCTTCAAAATAGTCTTTTCCAAGCCTAATTGGTATTGTTTGAAACAAAAATAAAATTCTAGGTAAGATATTCATCTTAATTGTTGAAATTCTCCCTATTAATGACAATTGCAAGTTTTCCCACTTCTTCAAATCTGTAGTTATCTGTTGTTTAAGTTTAATATAATTATTCTCCTTTAGTGTGCTACATCTTGTTGTCAAATATATCCCCAGATACTTAACCTTATTTGTAACTTGAATTTTCAAAAGATCTGCCAATTCTTCTCTCTGTCTCAATAGCATATTCTTTGTCAAAATCTTTGTTTTGTCTTTATTTATTTTCAAACCAGCCACCTCTCCATATGCCTCTATCCTTTCCAGTAACTTTGGAGCTGTTTCTAGCGGATCTTCCAAAATAAAAGCTAAGTCATCAGCAAAAGCTTGTAGCTTAAATTCTTCCTTCTTAATTTTCATTCCTTTTATGCTTTTATCATCCCTAATATTTCTATTCAACACTTCCAAGGTCAACACAAATAGCAAAGGAGATAGGGGGCATCCTTGTCTTGTGCCTTTCCTTATATTAATAAAATCTGTAAGTTCCCCCTCCATCATTACCCTTGCTGTCTGTTTATTATATATAGCTTCTATTGCTTGAATAAATTTTTTAGCGAAACCCATCTGCTCCAATAATAATAACATAAATCTCCAGTTCACGTTGTCAAATGCTTTTTGAGCATCTAGGAATATCAAAGCCATTTGCTTTTCAGGATGAGCCTCATAGTATTCCAAAGTGTCCAAGATTACTCTCATATTGTCTCTAATTTGTCTCTTTGGCAGAAATCCATTTTGATCTGAGTGAATAAAATTATTTAAATATTTTTTAAGTCTTTCTGCTAAGATTGAAGCAAAGATTTTATAGTCTGCATTCAATAAAGAAATAGGTCTATAATTCTTAATTTGCAATGGGTCAGTCTCTTCCTTTGGTATGAGTGTAATATAAGCCTCTGACCATGTTTTAGGTATCATCTTTTTTAACATAACTTCATTCATAACTTCTAACAATGGGATGCTCAATAATTCTTGAAATGTTTTATAAAATTCTACTGGAAGCCCATCTGGACCCGGAGCTTTCCCATTATTTTGTCTCTTAAATGCTTCATTTAGTTCCATCATTGTTATATTGCTTTCTAGCATTTCTTCAGACTCTTTAGGTATCTTTGGTAACTTAGCTTCCTGTAAATACTGTTTGACTTTTTCTTCATCAATATTCTCCTATTTATATAATTGCCCATAAAAATCTCGAATAATTTCTTTTTTCTCCTTATTCCCATAACAAACTTGGCCTTGTTCATCTATTAACTTCAATATTTTTCTTGATTCCTTCTCTTTTCTCAATTTATATGCTAGCCATCTACCTGGTTTATTTGCATCTTCAAAATAATTCTGTTTAGAGTTTCTAATTTTCTGTGCCAGTTCTTCTTTCTCTATTAATTCCATTTTATGTTTGATTACATCCAGCTTCAATTTAATATCCTTTTTCTGTGGCATTTTCTGTAGTTCTTTTTCAAGAATTTTATACTCATCTTCCAAGGCCTTAGAAGCTTGCCTTTTCCTAATATTCTTTTTTCTTGTATAATCTATTATCAAACCTCTAGCGTATGCCTTCATTGTGTCCCACACATTTTGCGTTGAAGTATCTTCTTTTTTATTTTCTCTGAAGAAAAAAGCCAATTCCTTCTCCATCCATTGTGTAAAATCTTTCTCCTTTAAAATAGTATTATTTAATGTCCATCTCGATCTTTTTTTTTGTCCCTTCCATTTAATTGTCATTGGGCTATGATCTGCCCAGGTACTTGTTTCAATATTTGTTTCTTTAATATTAGATATTAGTTCTGTTGAGATCCAAATCATATCTAATCTGGACCATGATAAATGTCTATTTGAATAAAAAGTATATTGTTTAGCTTTAACATTTCTTTCTCTCCAAATATCTTTTAAAGTTAATTCATCTGTCATTTTAAAAAAGGATCTTGGGAGAGCCTTTCTATTTTGCTTTGTTGTTGTTGCTATATAGTCCAGTTTATTGTCCACAATTCCATTAAAATCTCCCATCATAATTATATTAACATAGTCCAGTCCAATTATTTTCATGTGTAGCTTTTTATAAAACTCTTCTTGTTTATCATTCGGAGCATAAATTGCAATCAAGAGTATTTTTATATTATTGTCCATTATTTCTACCATTAATACTCTTCCATCTTCATCCGTGTAAATCAATTTTGCTGGAATAGCCTCTTTAATATATAAAACCACACCTCTTTTCTTACATTGAGTCAAAGAGGTAAATATTTTCCCTAGTTTTGGCTGTAATAACAATTGTTCATGTTGTTTTTTAATGTGAACTTCTTGTAAACAAATTATATCAAATTTTAATTTCTCTAATTTATGAAAAGTTTTCCTTCTTTTAACAGCTGAATTAAGTCCATTTATATTCATTGTAATCAGTTTTTTTTCCTCCATGATTATGCTTTATATTTAGGTCTAACAGCTCTCGTGGATCTCACTTCACGCTGTTCTTTATTATCCATCTGTCCCCCTGCTGCTCCTTTCTCTTTTTCAGTCTCCAGTTGTTCATCTTGAAACTCAATTGATAAAGCCTTTTTCTCTGCTTCCTCTCTTCTTCCTCCAAAGAATTCTGCATGAAAAAGTTCTGCTTTCTCAATTGAATCAATTCTATATCTCTGCTCTTGCCACCCAAACACTAGTCCTTCTGGAATCAGCCATCTATAATTCACTTCGTTTTCCAATAGTATTTTGGTCAGAAATCGATATTCTCTTCTCATCTCTCTCACTCTTCTGGGTATTTGTTTTAAAACCACAACCTCTTTACCCTTGTATTTCAGTGTTTTCTCTCTTACTACTTGTAATATTTGCGTTTTAATGGATTTTTTGGTAAATCTAATATGGACTTCCTTGGGTAATTTATTTCTCATCGCATATCTTGTATAGACTCGATATATCTCATCTATTCCATCCATCATCTTTTCCTCTGTAATTTCCAAAGCATCTGCCAAAATTTCTATCATTACCGCTGCCAAATTTTCTCCTTTTTCCTCTTCTATATTTTGAAATCTGAGGTAAAATTCTGACCTTTCCATCTCCCACCTCAACATCCCACCTTTTTCTTGTTCAACCGCTGTTAGTCTGCTGTCAATATTTCCAATCTTCTTCTCTCTTTGTTTTCCTTCTTCCTCAATTTTTTGGAATCTCTCCTCATACTTAACCATCATTTGTTTAATATTTTCCACTTTTTCATCAGTCTTCTCTATTCTTTGTTCAATATTTTCTGCTCTTTGTTCAATATTTTCTGTTCTTTGTTCAATATTTCCTGTTCTTTGTTCAATGATATCTGATTTTGTCTTGAGATCTTGGATTCCTTGCATAATCATCTGTAAAGTTATTTTTTCTTGTTCCTTATCTTGCTTCAACATTGTCTGAATTAAACGTTGTCCTCCAGCTGGTGGGGAAGCAGAGGTAGAAGCAGAAATGCCAGATGGTATTGGTTTCCTGCTCATTTCAATGTTTCCAAAACTTCAAATTCTTCTTGACTTTTAATCCAACTGGTAGAGCAGCCAATTATAATCCAAAATGGAGAACTCCAATAGTAAAAAACACGAAACCAAAGAAGAAACAGGAAAAAAGGAAGAAGAAAGATCTTCAGGTTCTTCTAGACCCTAATCCAATTACGAGATAGTCCACCATAAAAAAGGAAAAAATAGAAAGGAAAAAACAAACAAATCCAAAAATAATAATATTGATTAAGAGCAAAAGAAAAAGGAAAAAAGAAAAAGCAAAAAGAGAAAAAAAAAAAAGTTCCTTCAGATTCTTCACACCTTAATCCAATTAAAAAGTCTCAATAATCCAAAAAAAGGAAAAAAAAACAACCTCAACAACAAAGTAGTCCAAAAACATAAATATGAAAAGCAAAAAAGTCCCAATAAAAAAGAAAAGAAAAATAAAGAAGAAAAAAGAAAAAAAAAAACTCTGAGGCTTTCCCTTTAAAATAAAAGGCAAAAATAAAAATATTACTAAAATTAAAATTTAGAAAAAGGCTAGCGAATGGGGTATATATAAGAAAACACACTGCACTTTGTTATTTATCCAAGGCTCTTGTTATGACTCTCTTCTCCAGCAGCTTCAAAGCCAAACCTCAAGTGTTGTTGATAACAGTCCAGGAAAGCACCTGCAATAATATTTTGCTGTGCTCTCCCTCTATCTTATCACGTTAAAAAGTCCTTGAGATGAGGTCTTTTTGCAATTCTCTCCAATTCACATAAAGATACTTTCAAGCCTCTAGTTGGCAGTGTTACAAAGTTTCTTAATGCTCTTTCTCCCCGCCTGCCAGAAAAAAGTAATAATATATACAGAAAAAAAAGAAAAAATAGCCAAAGGGAGCCTCTATCCTAAAGAAAGTTAAAAAATCAAAGGGAGCATAAAATCAAAGGGAGCATAAAAATATATATAAGAGAAAATTCAATCCGGTTACCTACAAAGTCACAGTAAAATCTTTCCCAAAAAGTATAAAGAAAAAAAAAAAAAAAACCAAGCCTCAATTTGACATCACTTTAAAAAACGCCGCTCAAAACAATTTCAATCAAAAAAAAATCTCACAGCTTTCTTCTTTATATCGGATGAACTTTCCAACCTTAGCGAATTTACAGCACAAAAGAGTTTTTCTCACCCAACCGACACACTTCACTCCAATCACTTTCCTTCCGGAGCTGTCCCGACTTCAGCAGCTATGGAGGCTGCCTCTCCGCCGCCAGCAAAAGGGCTTCTTCCGGATCAAACCAGAGATTTTGCGATATCTCTGGGATCCTGGAACAATGCCCTTCACGATCACCGTCTCTACGGGACGGTTTAGGTCCGTTAGGACTGACCAGGGGCGAAAATATCGGCTGCGATCTCAGAGCCCCGAGATCGCAGCTGTATCGCCGGAACGAAGCTCCGCCTTCTCCCCAAGCGTCTGAATTTTGATCTCATGACCAAGGGAATTCTGCAATGGTCTTAAATGTGGAAAGCGGCCCTAAGTCTCTTTTATAGCACTGTTGTAACTTTGAACTAAATCACTAAATAAATGGCTGTAAGTTGAGGACTACCTGTCCTAACTCTATCTTTTTTGTAAGGTTAACAGAATAACAGAGTTGAAAGGGACCTTGGTGGTCTTCTAGTCCAACCCCCTGCTTAGGCAGGAAACCCTACACCACTTCAGACAAATCGTTATCCAATCTCTTCTTAAAAACTTTCACTGTTGGAGCATTTACAACTTCTAGAGGCAAGTCGTTCCACTGGTTAATTGTTCTAACTGTGAGGAACTTTCTCCTTAGTTCTAGGTTGCTTCTCTCCTGGATTAGTTTCCATCCATTATTCGTCGTCTGGCCTTCGGATGCTTTGGAGAATAGCTTGACCCCTCCTCCTCTCTGTGGCAGCCCCTCAAATATTAGAATGCTGCTATCCTGTCTCCCCTGGTCCTTCTCTTCACTAGACAAGCCAGGCCCAGTACCTGCAACAGTTCTTCATATGTTTGGAAATCTTCTAGGCCAATCCCCTGCCTAGGCAGGAAACCCTATATTATTATTATTTTAAAAATGGTTGTCCAATCTCTTCTTTAAAACTTCCAGTGTTGGCGCATTCACAGCTCCTGGAGGCAAATTGTTCCACTGATTAATTGTTCTCACTGTCAGGAAATGTCTCCTCAGTTCTAAGTTGCTTCTCTCCTTGATTCGTTTCCACCCGTTGCTTCTTCTCCTGCTCTCAGGTGCTTTGGAGAATAGCTTGACTCCCTCTTCTTTGGGGCAGCCCCTGAGATATTGGAAGACTGTTATCGTAGTCCTCCTTTTCATTAAACTAGACATACCCAATTCCAGCAACCATTCTTTGTATATTTTAGCCTCCAGTCCCCTAATCACTTTTGTTGCTCTTCTCTGCACTCTGTTTAGAGTCTCAACATCTTTTTTACATTTTGGCAACCAAAACTGAATGCCCTATTCCAAGTGTGGCCTTACCAAGGCATTATAAAGTGGTGCTAACACTTCACATAATCTTGATTCTATCCCTCTGTTTATGCAGCCAAGAACTACATTGGCTTTTTTGGCAGCTGCTGCACACGGCTGGCTCATATTTAAGTGGTCGTCCACTAGGACTCCGAGACCCCTCTCACAGTTAAGTGAATTAAGATTAAGGTTACATTAAGCAGAATCTTGCAAGACTGAAATTATTTCTCCCTTCCTTTCCAAAGGAGTTTTTTTTTTTCCGAGAGGCAACTGGACTTTCTGGTTTTTCTTTAAAGATGTTTCACTTCTCATCCAAGAAGGTTCTTCAGATCCATTCCTTTCCTTCTTACTTCCAGAAAACTAAGAAGTGAAGACACCCCCACCCTCCCTCGTCCTGCAGGCTGAAATACATACCAGTTTTCCAGTCTGTGGCTTTCCTTCCTGATCTCTTTTTAAAAATTATTTCTTGCAACATACATACTTTCTGCTCTAGTTGGTTGCAGCTAAGCCATTTGGATGGTCATTGTTATAATTATTGCATTAGCCGAAAGTTAACTTTTATTGGGCTGCGATATATGACTCACCATTATGGGTTCCCTTAGTGGGGGAAAAAACTGTATACAAATATACACTGACTGCCATCACTGGCTATTTTCTCTTCTCCAGCTATCTCTATCTTATGACCCCTGCAGGGTGATTAAATGCCACTTTATTTTCAAGGTCAATTTGACTCCCCGGAGTAATTATTGCTAGAAATTGATTTGGAAGTGAAGTTATTATGCAACTGCCTGCTCCTAACTTTACTGCGTGGGACCAGGCGAAGTTGCAAAGAGTATCAGAGACTTATCTGTAAGCTTTGCATGTGCACATTTGGAGAAAAATCACTCTCTCTCCCTGTGCCTGTCATTTTAAGCAACAATCAAATTCTTCTCAGAGTGGATTCTAAATAAGCCAAATGGCCCTGCAATAGATTTATATAGCTATTATGAGATATACTGCAATTTTAAAGAAAGAATTGCTTGGAGTAGTGCAGAGAGAGGAATTGGAAGCAAAGAAAAATGAGGAGTGGAAAACCCTGAAACTCAAAATGCTGAGCTTGTCAGCTGGAAAGTTGGCAACCTGGCAACGTTTGAGACCTGAGCACCAGGGTGAGCTCCCAACAACCTGGGTTTGAGACCCGTACAACAGGGTGAGCTCTGGTTCCTTGCTGTAGCTCCTGCCCATCTAACAATTCAAAAGCATGCAAATGCAAGAAGATTAATTTTAAAGTACCACTTCAGTGGGAAAATAACAGTGTTCTCTGCGCCTTTGGCATGTAGCCCAGCAGACAATTCTGGCTCCCTTGGTCAAGAAACAGAGATGATTACCGTGCCCTAGAGTCACTGACAGAATGACTGACAGAAACCTTTACATTTACCATAATGTTTGACTATTCTTTTTGCTTGCCTAGAAAATTTAATTGGAAAGTCAGCAGCAGTAGTGGATAACCTGTGCTCTTTTCTCCATAAATCTCCGGCTGAAATAGTTCTCGCAAGTGTCCAAGGGTACTCACACCTGTCAAGATGGAAAACACAGCTACTAGATCAAAGCTCTCTCTTTTTACGAACCTGTAATCCCTGAATCCAGGGTACAGTCGGGCTGAGTGGATGGAGCTGAGCATTTACTGGCCAGGTGCCCTTCCTGTCACCTACGTAGAGTTCACAGTGCTAGATTAAAGCTCTGTCCTTTTTATTTTAGGTTTCAGTTAGGGTAGAACTTTGAGGACATAGCCACAACTCTCATCTTGAATTTTTTTGACCTTCACCAAACAATGTTTCTGCTGGTCTCACCTTTCTCTGGTTTCTTACCACCAATTGCAAGCTGTAAGAAGGAGATTTCGCTACATGGAAAACTAAGGAGATCCATTCATTCTTTCATTCCTTCATGCTTTATATTTATAGTTTGCCTTTCCTCCAACATTTAAGGCAGCATGAAAAGCACTTCCTCCTCCAATTTTCCCATCAAACCTGCGAGTTCAGTTAGGTTACAAGAAAAATTAGTTGGTTCCTATATCTACAAAATACACCTCTATGACTTGTCTGGAAGAATTAAAAGATTAGAAGAAATAGAGGAATGGAATTTGAAGCCAAGGAAAAAACGAGGATATGCAGAGGTATGTGAACCATAAGAAAGCCACCATAACAATTCTGGATACCAGCTCTCAAAGAGACAAACTGACAAAAAAGAATTAGTCAAAATCAGACCAGAGCCAATCAAAGAAATGAACACTATGGCAAATTACCCATCAATGAAATATTTATTTATTTATTTACATTTATGTGGCCACTGTATGACTCTGCGCAGGTAATGGTTAAAAACAGGATAAAAATGTAGTGTAAAACAAGTTTAAGAACAATAGAAATAACATAAAATAGCATAGCAATTGAAAACACATGCAAGGTCAAGAAACAGACTCACCCCGACTATTAGGGCCCCAGATGGCAAGCCAGATCTTCAGTGCCTTGTGAAAGGCCACTAGAATTGGGGAAGGTCTAATCTCTGGTGGTCCCAGAAGATGATGCTCTCTTGTTGGTGGAACCTGGAGCCTGCCTTTCCTGCTGGATCTTACAGGACGGTAAACATTATTGGGGAGATCCTATGTCCCATAGGTAACCCTGCTCCAAGCCACAAAGGATTTAAGCAGAACACTGGTTGTCCATGAGAAAATTTTGGTGGTCTGCAGAGAAATGTCCCTCCCAAAAAGCACAACCCCCAAAGCAACTAATCCAGGCTGCGCGGGAACACAAGGCTACACCACCTACATGGCCCGCCTACCCGCTGGCCCCCACCCTTCGACTGAGCGCAAACCTTACCTTGAGTAGAGCCATGCGAGCTGGAACTGGAAGGTAAGACCAACGGCAGGGGAGGGAAATCCGCTCCGGGATGGCTTGCTGATGTTGGTGAGAAAGTCAGTCCCATATTCCAGAGCTACAGGAGTCACAAGACTGGCCCTTTGGTCATCCCAGAGCAGCTCCTCCAGTCCATGGCAGTCCGGTGCACCCGGTGGAGGAGCAGCTGCTCCAGGATGACCAAAGGGCCAATCTTGTGACTCCTGCAGCTCTGGAATATGGGACCGACTTTCCCACCAACGTCAGCAAGCCACCATCAGTCAAAATTCATATTAGTATTCCATGGCATTTAAAATTATGAGTTTGGTGGTCCCTGAGGTCCAAAAGGTTGGGGACCCCTGTTCCATACAGTATCAACCTTGTGAATTATCAAGCTTCCTCTTTCCACCATGTGTTCAAGATGCACAGTGAGTAATATTTAGATTAGATTAGATTAGATTAGATTAGATTAGATTAGATTAGATTAGATTAGATTAGATTAACCGAGTTGGGACCTTGCAGGTCATCTAGTTGAGCCCCCCCCAACTCAAGCAGGAGACCCTACACCATTTCTGACAGATGAAAGTCCAATTTCTTCTTGAAAGTCTCAAGTGATGAAGCTCCCACAACTTCCGAGGGCAACTTCTGTTCCATGGGTTGATTGTTCTCACTGTCAGAAAGTTTCTCTTTATTTCCAGGTTGAATCTCTCCTTGTTCAGTTTCCATCCATTATTCTTTGTCTGGCCTTCAGGTGCCTTGGAAAATAGCTTGACCCCTTCCTCCGCTCGGTGGCAGCCCCTCAAATATTGGAAGATGGCTATCATGTCTCCCCTGGTCCTTCTCTTCACTAGACTAGCCATGCCCAGTTCCTGTAACTGTTCTTCATATGTTTAGAGGTCCTCTAGCCCAACCCCTATTCAGTCAGGAAACCATTTAAAAAAATGGTTGTCCAATCTCTTCTTTAAAATTTCCAGTGTTGGAGAATTCACAACTTCTGGAGGCAAGTTGTCCCTCTGATTAATTATTCTAACTGTCAGGAAATTTCTCTTTAGTTTTAAGTTGCTTCTTTCCTTGATTAGTTTCCATCCATTGTTTCTTGTCCTGCCCTCAGGTGCTTTGGAGAACAGTTTGACTCCCTCTTCTTTGGGGCAGCCCCTGAGATATTGAAACACTGCTATCATGTCTCCCCTGGTCCTTCTCTTCCCCAGACTAGCCAGGCCCAGTTCCGTAACTGTTCTTCATATGTTTTGTCTCTAGTCTCCTAATTATCCTCGTTGCTTTCTCTGCATTTTGTCTAGAGCCTCAACATATTTTTATAGTATATGTTTCGAATATAGGTATATACATATGTATATACATAACATATCTATATATGTATTATATATGTGTACACTTTTGAGAGTAAGCAACAGAATTTCATTTTTAATGTGTGCCAGACACAATACATTATCTTATTTATAACCTATAACTAATTTATAAGATAAGTTACATGATCTTATCTTTAAAAGTAATCTCCATGTACTGCAGCCAGCAGCATACTGGTAGCCAATGCAGCTCATGGTGCAGAAATCTTCCAAGTGGCTGCTCGCCATAACTATCAATGCCCCCAAATTTTGCATTGAGCTGAACCTTCCAACTCCTCTTCAAGGGCAGCCTGACGAGGAGTAAATTGCAGTAATACAAGCAGGGGAAGATTAAGGTGTTGTGAATTAATAAAAGTACTTGAATAACGATTATTAAGAGCTTGAAGTAAAGTGCAGGGTTCTGGCCCTTGCACTTCTGATTGGCCGATAATAGCGACATCGGATTGGTCCGTTCAGGAAAATCTGATTGGCTATTAACGAGCCTCTCCCATTGGTTAACGGAGCTAGCGCTCCCTGTGTTTTCATTGGTTAAATACTCAAGAGCTTGCCTATATAAAGGGGCCGTTGCGGCCATAGAGCTGAGCTGTTACACATGTAAATAAAGAGTTTGAAGTTCACTGTTCACCAGCTCGTCTCCTCCTTAGCGCCCATGCACAGAACTTAACACTGGCGACGAGGATGGGATGTGGAAACATCAGAGCTGACTGAATGACGAAGAACGATAACAGAGCACGTGGCTGAAATGCACCAATGGCAGAACCATGTCCGGCGGCGTCATACCACCCGCTCCATTCAACCCGGCGCAAGAAGACTGGGACTCATATATGCATCGTTTCCAGATGTTTCTGGAGACCAACAATTTGAAGGATGCCACTATCGGAAAGAAACCGGCGGTATTCCTGACTCATTGCAGGCCGACCGTATTCAAGAAGGCCAAGGCACTAGCAAAACCGGCAGAAGTAAAGTCTATGGACTGGGACGTCCTCGAACCCCTGCTGAGGGCCCACTATGCACTGACTGTGCCAACACTCGTTAGAAGGCATGAATTTTACCAGAGAAGTCAGCGGAAGGGCGAAAGTGTTGCTGATTTCATAGCGGATCTCTGGAATCTGGGAGGCCTATGCGAGTTTGCTGACCTAGAAGAAGCCCTGAGAGACCGAATAGTTCTGGGATTAGATGCACCAGGCACACAGAGTAAGCTGATGGTGAAAGGCAACATTAGCCTTAAAGATGCCATCGCTGAAGCTACTGCAGCAGAAGCAACCAGGAAGTCGGCTGCCCGAATGCGCCGCACCCACGTCCCGCTTCGCCAACTCGCCCGCGAAGTTTCACCCCAGTCAGCCTACGACAGCCCACCACGAGGACCTCGAATCGTCATCAGAAAGCGATGAAGAAGAGGTCCACCGACTTCGGTCCGAACGAGACCAACACCAGAGATCGCAGTACCAATGCGCTGGTTGTGGAGCAAGCCACCCCCAGTCAGAATGCAAATTCCTTGACGCGCTCTGCCATGTGTGCGGGAAAAGTGGTCATATCGGACGGGTCTGTAGAAGCAAGCTAGGACCCAGCCAGCCCTCGAGGGGGGCTAACTATCGCCAACAGGAAGCTGTCCTGTAAAGCGAGAACCCGTGAACCACCAATGGAACAACCACTCATACAGAAACAAAACCCTAAACCACTCAACGAAGCGAGAAGAGGCTCACCAAACTATCACAATCGGTCACGCCTCATCTCTTGATGCCAAGAAGATCCGAGTGAAAGTGGCCATCGAAAACCAGTCCTGCCTGATGGAAGTCGATTCAGGATCGTCCCTCTCGATGGTTTCCTGGAAGACCCTCAAGCAGCTCATCCCTACTGTCTGGCAGCAAGACCTCAGATTCCAAAGACTCATACACAAAGACTATCAAGGAAATCGAATTCCAGTCGTTGGATCAGCTGAGTCCGGGTATCATTTAAGATCCATACAGCATTCCTACCCCTGACTGTAATCGACAGGGATCGGCCTAGTTTGTTAGGCCTCCAATGGTTCGCTCCACTTGGAATTGAAGTAGCCGGCATTCACCGAACCTGCAGCAGCGACTGGGAAGAGGACCTCGTCCAAGAATTCCAGGACGTCTTTGCAGAAAAACTAGGCGAGTACAAGGGGACCCCGAGATCATTTAACCTCAATCCCGAAATAGCTCCCATCCGCCTTAAGCCTTGTCGAGTTCCATTTGCCCTTAAACCAAAAATTGATGAGCAGCTTGATAAATTAATAGCCCAGGGTGTGTTAGAACGAACCGATCACTCTCCCTGGGAAACCCCAATCGTGACACCCATCAAGCCGGATGGATCGATAAGAATTTGTGGGGATTACCGAGCCACCCTGAACCACGCCCTTCAACAAAACGCTTACCCGGTACCGGTGGTGCAACACCCCCTCCATTCCCTGGGGGGTGGAAAAGTCCGCTAAACTAGACTTAGCCCAGGCATACCAACAACTGCCTGTAGACAAAAAAACGGCAGAGGTCCAAATGATCGTTACAAGGAATGACTCTGCTCTTGGTCCCGATCTGGACCACAGACATTCAAGATTCAGGTAGTCTTTGACTTATGACCACAATTGAGCCAAAAATGTATGTTGTTAAGTGAGAAATTTTGCCCCACTTATAGAAGAGAAGAGAAGAGAATAATGGAATTGAATGGAACGGAACGGAACAGAACAGAACAGAATAAATATTGGGAGAAGAATAGAATGGAAGGGAAGGGAAGAATAGAATAGAATAGAATAGAATAGAATAGAATAGAATAGAATAGAATAGAATAGAATAGAATAGAATAGAATAGAACAGAACAGAATAGAACAGTACAGAACAGAATAGAATAGAATACTTTATTGGCCAAGTGTGATTGGACACACAAGGAATTTGTTTTGGTGTAAATACTCTCAGTGTACATAAAAGAATAAAAAAAGAATAAAAAATATAAAAGTATACATAAAAAAACATAAAAGTATACATAAAAGGCGTGCATAAGCACACCAACTACTGTCCCTGTCCTATTGTTTCTTTTCATTTTTGTTATATGTATCCATTTCATGTATTCATAACTATGTTTATACTTATACCTGTTATCTTATAATCGCTTGACAAAATTAAATAACTAAAAAGAAAAGAAAAGAAAAGATACATTCATCAAGAATCATAAGGTACGACACTTAATGATAGTCATAGGGTACAATAAGCGATCAAATCATACTAGGAAACAGTCAGTATAAATTGTAAGTATACAAGCGACAAAGTTACAGTCATACAGTCATAAGTGGGAGGGGACGGGTGATAAGGAATATGAGAAGATTAATAGTAATAGTAGTGCAGATTTTGTAATAGTTGAACAGGGTTAAGGGAATTATTTGTTTAGCAGAGTGATGGCTTTCACTTTATGACTTTTCTTGCCACGTTTGTTAAGTGACTCACTGCAATTGTTAAATTAGTCACACCGTTAAGTGAATTTGGTTTCCCCCATATACTTTTCAGAAGGTTGTAAAATGTTATCAGGCAGGCCTGGGACACAGCAAACGTCATAAATATGAAGCACTTATCAAGCATCTGAATGTAAATCACGTGACCCTGGGGATGATGCAACAATCGTAAATGTGTCACTTTTTTTCAGTGCCATTGTAAGTCGAGGACTACCTGTATTATGACCTCAGCACACTTCAACTGTTGTAAATACATGCCAGTTGCCAAGCATCTAAATTTTGATCACACGACCGTGGGGGTGCTGTGAGGCCATTTTTAAGTGACTTTTACCTCATTTTATAAACTTTTTTTTTTGCGACAGTTGTTAAGCAAGTCACGGCAGTTGAAGTCATTAAGCCAACCTGCCTTCCCCAGTGACTTTGCTTGTCAGAAGCCAGCTGGGAAGGTTAGAAATGCTGGTCACATGACCCCAGACACAGCACAGCTGTCCTAAATACATGCCAGTTGCCAAGGATCCAAATTTTGATCACATGACTGTGGGGACACTGCATCGGTCGTAAGCATGAAGACCGGTCGCAAGTTGCTTTTTCCAGGAATTTTGTAACCTCCAACAGCCACTAAACAAATGCTTGTAATTCGAATACTTTTATCTCCTTCCAAACTGAAGGTTTAACTCACCGAGAGGCTTCATGTTGCTGTGAGATGAGAGAGTCTTAATGGCACCCCACATAATAGGCAAAGATGTCAAACTTGATTTCATTGAGGGCCACATCAAGGTTGTGTTTGATCTCGGGGGGGGCTGGAGGGGGGGGCGTGGCCAGATCGATATCACTCGGGTAGGCGGTGCCTGTGGTGGCCCGAGCGCTCTGCCAGAGAAAATGGGCTCCCAAGATCCGTTTTCGGCCATGAGGGCTGTGTGCAACCCTCTCAGAGAAAACGGAGCTTGGGAAGGCCACATGTGGCCCTCCCGAGCTCCGTTTTCGCTGGCAGAGGCACCACAATCATGTCCTTCACTGTTTCCAGGGTAGCCCCATAGGCCAGATCTAAGCACCCTGCGGGCCGTATCCAGCCTGCAGGCCTTGAGTTTGACACCCCTGCAATAGAGGCTGCAGGCTGGATCTCTCCTCCCCTATCCACTCCAATTATTTATGTATCAAAAGGGTATTTTTCTTTTTAAAAAAACAGCCCAACGAAGAATATTTAAAGTGATTTCATTTGGGAAAAAAAAGACGTCTATAATCCAGAACTGTAAATTCCTGGGAGAAATCTCCCAAATATCCAAACAGTTACCAATGGGCAAAAATAACATGTATAATTGTTTGTATTATCTTATTTCAAAAACACAATCCAAGACAATCTAAGCTTTATTATTTGTAGTTATAATGAAGGCTTGAAGGCTTTCTGGAACAAACATGATCTCTTAACCCTTCCTTCCTCTTTACTGCTTGTCTCTTGCCCCACCCCACAAAAATGGAAAGGAAAAGAAAAAAATCTCAGTGCTTAGATTTTGAATTCTGGTCACACATACAGTGAAGCATGACTTGGGGGGGGGGGAAACAGAATAGAGGGATAATAACATAACGCCTTGTTCTGCTTACTAAAAAGGCAGCAGGAATTGGTCTAGATTTCACATTGGTCTGCTTCTTGTACACTTGTCTTCCTGCCTTCCTTTCTCCCTTCCCTCCCTTTCTTTTTCCTTTCCTTTCCTGCCTCCCTTTGCTTCCTCCCTTTTTCTTTTATTTTCCTTTCTTTCACTTTCCTCTCCTTCCTTCCTCTAATAGATGCAGTTTTTAAATCACATGGATTAAAGCTATCCAAACATTTAGGACCTGGCAATGGAACCAGGATGGAGAATCATCTTTCACTGCATGAAACTTCAGATTCAGCTGGCTGTTCTTCCTCCCTCCCTCCCTCCCTCCCCCCCCCCTCTCTCTCACACACACACACACACACAGTCCAGGCAGGACAGGATTGAGCTGCATGGCGTTTGCATTTGCAGCTGGGTAGCCTCAGGCACCTCTGTTCTAGACCCAATGGGCTGAGGCAGAGAGGCAGGTAGAACAGAGAAATATAAACGAAGGTAGCAGTTAACCTCCAGACTGTTTAAGGGCATGCATCCTGCCATTTATTTCGAGGATTAACTAATGTGCAACAGTGCGTCTGCTTCCCATGCAAATTCCTGGATTTAGGCACTGGCACTGGAAATGAAAAAAGGCACACCATGCAGGAGGTGTGTTAGGAACTCTTTCTAGTTGCCTCTTGGAGAGGGGGGTGGGTTACTGGTGTCCCTCTTGATATAACAATGGTTTAGTGCAGGGGTCTCCAACCTTGACAACTTGAAGACTTGTGGACTTCAATTCCCAGAATTCCTCAGCCAGCTGGTTGAGGAACTCTGGGAGTTGAAGTCCACAAGTCTTCAAGTTGCCACGGTTGGAGACCCCTGGTTTAGTGGTTAAAACACCAGACTAGAAACCAGGGATGAAAACTAGCTGGGGGACCTTGGGCCAGTCACTGTTCTCAGCCCAGTTCACCTCACAGAGGTGTTGTTGTGAGGCAAACAGGAGGAGGAAGATGTATTACGTATCGTCACCACTTTGATATAAAAAACAATATGGGTAGGATTCAATTATAAAAAACTAATCACTAATTATAAAAAACAATATGGGTAGGATTCAAAAACAAATCTAATAAATAAATAATCCTCACATAGAGACAGCCTAGCAGGAGCTGCTGGGAGTTGTAGTTTAACCACATTGGGAAAGCCCCTGATTCTCCTTTTTTTTTTTTTGAACCTACACAGAGCCTGAAGGCTTTTCTGTGGCTTTTGGAACTCCCTCCTCACACACCTGTTTTGAGGATGGTGAAGTTCCAATTGAATGGGGCAAGTCCTAAAATAGTTTTTTTTTTTCCTTTTAAGAAACAAAAAAGCCGTATCAGAGAAGTTCCACTCAAAAGTCCAAAGAGAGAAACTATGGTCCAAAAGGTTGGCGACCTTTGCCCTAAAGCAGACTCTCCATCTTTGAAAATATGGCCTGTTGCTGCTAGAGAAACAGAGTTTTGAACAATAAAAAGCAATATCCTTTTTGTTTAAAGTAACTCATTCTGAAGAACTGTCAAATCTCGAGCCTTACTTGATAATCAGCTGACAACACAGAGATAAAGCATACCTTGACATCAAGACATTTTAGTCCCCAGTAACTCCAAGATACTTGAGGAACACTTGTTGACATTCAGTTCCTGAGAAGCACATTCTGAAAATGTTTGTGTTCTTTAGGTCAGGGGTCGACAACCTTTTGGACCTCAGGGACCACCAAACTCATAATTTTAAATCCCGGGGATCACTAATATGAATTTTGACTGATGGTGGCTTGCTGACATTGGTGGGACAGAGAAAGAGAGAGACAGAGAAAGAGAAAGAGAGAGAGATCTAATCTCTCTCTCTCTCTCTCTCTCTCACACACACACACACACACACAAATATGAAGAGAGGATTCATTGGAAAAAAAACCCGATGTAGGGAAAGACTGAAGGCAAAAGGAGAAGGGGACGGCAGAGGAGGAGATGGTTAGATAGTGTCATTGATGTAATGAATATGAATTTGGGCAGACTCTGGGAGATAGTGAAGGACAGGTGGGATCCTGGTGTCTTATGGTCCATAGGGCTGCAAAGAGTCAAACACAACATAGCGATTGAACAACTACTAAAATCTTATGGTATCTCTGGACACCTACATAACTGGAAAGAAGCATTCTTGTCAAACAGATAACAAGTGGTCAAAATTGGGAGCATCCTATCAAATTCTGTACCTGTCAACAGTGGTGTCCTCCAAGGCAGTGTTCTAGGACCAACCCTCTTCATACTCTACATAAATGACCTCTGTGATCATATTAAGAGCAACTGCGTTCTCTTCGCTGATGATGCAAAGCTGTTCAATACCACAGACAATACTGCTACCCTTCAAAAAGACCTTGACTATGTATCAGAATGGTCAATCAAATGGCAACTTCAAATCTCAACAAATAAATGCTCTGTCTTACATATTGGCAAAAAAAATCAGAAAATAAAATACAAGCTGAATAGTCAAGACCTTGTTGATGATCCAAGCTCTGTCAAGGACCCTGGAGTACTCATCTCTAATGATCTAAGTGCTAGAGCCCACTGTAACTACATAGCCAAAAAGACATTAAGAGTTGTTAATTTAATCCTACATAGCTTTTTCTCTGGTAATATCACACTGCTAACTAGAGCATTCAAAACATTTGCTAGACCAAAACTTGAATACAGTTTATCAGTCTGGAACCCATATCGTGTATCTGATATTAACACAATTGAAAAAGTCCAAATATATTTCACAAAGAAGAGTTTTCCGCTCCTCTACTCATTGCAGAATACCTAATGCCACCAGACTTGAAACTCTAGACCTAGAAAACCTAGAACTATACCGCCTTCGGTCCGATCTAAATATAGTATATAAAATCATATATTGCAATGTCCTACCTGCAAATGAATACTTCAGCTTCAATCATAACAATACAAGAGCACACAATAGATACAAACTCAAGGTTAATGGCACCAAACTTGATTGCAGAAAATATGACTTCAGCAACAGAGTGGTCAATGTTTGGAATACTCTACCTGACTCTGTGGTTTCTTTCCCAAACTCCAAATACTTTAACCTTAAGACTATTGACCTCACCCACTTCCCTAAGAGGCCTGTAGGGGGCGTGCATAAGTGCACCAAGCATCCCTGTCCTATTGTTTCTTTTTATTTCTCTTATAAGTATCTATTTCATGTATTCAAAACTATGTTCATTCTTATACCTGTATCTTCTAAGCGATTGACAAATCAAAGAAAGAAAGAAAGAAAGAAAGAAAGAAAGAAAGAAAGAAAGAAAGAAAGAAAGAAAGAAAGAAAGAAAGAAAACTACTACAAGAATAAGTGAATCCCAACCTCTAAATCTATCCACTGTTATTTCACTTTGCCCATTACTTCCGTTCCTCTGAGCAGAATCTTCTTTCTATTCCCTATTCCAGGATCAAAGACTCCAAGCCTTGGGTTTTCAGCAATCATTTCCACTTTTCCATTCTCTGTTGTGAAAGTTTTATGGTCTTCAAAATAGGTTTTTATATTGAATGAGCAGGTTGGCGTAGGGACTTATGATCCTAATATATCTCATTCATATTGGCAGTTCCTAAATTAGTAGCTCTTAGGAGCAAACTGCAAGGCATTGCTTTAAATATGTAGAGTAGTGGCTGCATCTAGTTTGTCTTAATTATTAATGTTTTTATTGGTTTGGCTATTAAGGTGGAAACTAATTTTGTTGGGTGAACTTTGGGTTGCTTTTTCTTTCTTATTTGCACCATGCCTTGCTAAATAGAATACTAACAGGAGTAGTTACAGTAATAACAGTAGCGGTCCTATTGTTTTTCCAAGCATCCAAAACATCTTGGACAGCACCTCAGACCCTAAGAAAAAAATACTTTTAAAAATGCAAACTGCTTCTATTCTCACTGCAGTAATTGAACCTGGGGCATGAATTAAACAGATGTTTCTCTTGCTCCAGCTCTGGAGAAAGGAATAACAGCATTGGGAGTTTCAGCTAAGAGTTTCTGTGAAGATAAACCACAGGCAGTGAATGGAATTCCCTTGAGTCCGTTGGAAAACGGGTGGAATAAAAATTGGGTGTTTTTTTTAAAAAGAACAATACAAACTGAGTTATGCATACAAATCCATATTTATCCACAGAAAATAGGTTGTTTTAAAAAGTGTGTTTGCAGAAGAAGCAGTGTGTTTTGGTACTGATATAGAAAACCAAAGAGTCGAGAAAAAATTGGAAGGAATTTAACTTTGGGAGAGGTTTCTCCTTAAATGTTTCCCTCGTGCAATCCGTCTTCTTCCTGGATTATTCATTATCAAAACAGCTACACTGAGCTACTTAAGGTCTCCATTTCTCACACTCAACAATGCAAATCACATTCCAGGGATTTTGGATGAATAAAAACATCTTTGCAGAATCCTTGGTGCTCTCTGAGCTTGGTTGTTTTCTTGCAGATATTTCATTAGTTGACTTGGAAACATCTTCACTGCACTGAAGATGTTATAGGTAGCCCTTGACTTATAACGATTTGTTCAGTGGCCATTTGAAATTGAAATTAAAATGGCACTGAAAAAAAAGTGATTTATTACTATTACTCGCTCTTACAGCTGTTGCAGTATCCCTGGTGATCAAAATTCTGGCTCTTGGCAACTGGCAGGTATTTACAAGAATTGCCGCATCACTATTTATGATCTTCCCAGCTGGCTTCCAACAAGCAAAGTCAATTGGGAAAGCTGGATTTGCTTAACAACCGTATGATTCATTTAATGATTTGCTTAACAACCATGACAAATAAGATCATAAAACTGGGTGCAATTTGCTTAGCAATGGTCCCAACTGTCTGGTTGGAGTGCATGCTAGCCATGGTGACATAGTGATCAGAATGCAGTATTGCAGGTTAAGTCACTGCCCGCTGCCAGCAGTTCGAGTCTCACCGGCTCGAGGTTGACTCAGCCTTCCATCTTTCCAAGATCGGTAAAATGAGGACCCAGATTGTTGGAAACAATATCCCAACTCGGTAAATGGCTTAGAGGCGGCTGTAAAGCACCGTGAAGCAGTATGTATGTCTAACTGCTATTGCTATAATGAAAAGCCTGCAAGAAAATAACCAAGTTTGGAGAGCAACAAGGACTCCCAGTTCAACCCTGAGCTACAAATATTATCTTCTGAAGACATTGTTATCATCAAAAATAGCTTCATGGTTCTAAAAAAAAATAATCAACATTTCCATAATGCCTGGATAAAGGTTATTGAGTATAACAGGAAGGGGGATTTTTTCCCCTCGAATTTGGCAGTATTTTGGCTACGGGAAGACTGATTCTCTCTTTTTCTGCTGTTCAATTATTTTTTATTGGCTGACACCGGTCCAATAAAATAGAAATATGTTGGGAAATGTAAAATATGTCCACTGGAAATACTACAGAATGTATTCTAATTGATTCATTTTACCAATCCAAATGAAAAACAATAATTTATCTGATAATTTCAAATACTGAAATATACTCTAGGTAAGAATTCATTCTTTTGTGGGATGTGGGACAAGAGTATTCAATATACCCACTTTTTTCAAAAAGGACAGTGTCAATGTTCACACGACAGCCTTAACTAGTCAGAAAATGGCTTATTTCAGCAGGTTAAACTTCTGGGATGAACACATCTATTTCAAACCTTACTTTTCTTTCTTTTAAAAAAAACAGCCAAGCCTGAGATCCAGTCCTATCTGCAAAAAAAGGATAAAACTACTGACCTATTTTTTAATTATTAAATAGCTTATTGATTATTTAAAAACAACAACTGTGCAGGCATTCTACAGAGTTAAAGGTGCTAGACTAGGTACAGGGAGAACTGAGCTCTAATCTTTCTTTAGATACAAATGCCAACTAGGTGATTTTGGGCCAGCTTCAGGCAGTCCTCGACTTACGACCACAATTGAGGCCAAAATGTATGCTGTTAAGTGAGTTTTGTCCCATTTTACAATCTTTCCAGCTACAGTTGTTAAGAGAATCACCTTAGCTGTTAAGTTAGTAACCCGGTTGTTAAGTTAATCTGGTTTCCCCCATTGGCTTTGCTTTCCAGAAGGTTGCAAAAGGGAATCACGTGACCCCAGGATCCTGCAACCGTCATAAATATGAATCCGTGGGCAAGCATCTGCAGCAACTTTAAGTTTGAAAAATGCTCATAAGTGGTGCAGAGGTTAGAATCCAGAACTGCAGGGCTACTTCTGCTGCCTGCTGGCTGCCTGCAATTTGGCAGTTTGAATCCCACCAGGCTCAAGGTTGACTCAGCCTTCCATCCTTCCGAGGTGGGTCAAATGAGGGCCCAGATTGTTGGGGGCAATAGGCTTGTTAGGAATATAAGTCACTTAACAGGTATTTGGGTTGGAAATATATAAACCAGGATAGACATTTTAATACTGTACCCTTAAGAGAATCCTAAAAGTATAATTGGGTGTGGTTTCTCAAATGGCCATAAGATGGAACCAGAAACCTGGGTTGTCTTAGTCTTAGTCTCAAAAAAGAGTCTCAGAATAGAGTGTGTCTCAGTGAACCTCTCTGTTTCCTTCTGTTGGAGAATATTGCCGTTCCTCCATTTTTCCTAATTGACTGATATTCTTGGATTTGATGTAAGTCTGTTACTGAACTGTTTTTGATACTGGACTTTGATATTTGGATTATCCCTGGACTGGACACTGACTGCCTTACCTGTGAATGACTTTGGACTGCTTACCTTGAACTTTGCTTAACCGTTTATTGAAAGTAAAAACCTACATTTACTGTACAGTGTATCTGTGTGCTGTGTGTGTATTATTCAACACTTCTCTTACTACGTCTCCCTGTATGCGCTCATTCTCCTAACGGGGAATTACCTCAACAAGGCTGACTCTATAAACCCCTTAGGGAGGGCTGCAAAGCACTGTGAAGTGGTATATAAGTCTAAGTGCTGTTGCAATAAGTAACTTTTTTCAGTGCTGTTTTAACTTTGAATGGTCACTAAATGAACTGTTGCAAGTCAAGGACCATCTGTTACTCTTTACTGAGGCAGGGAATTAAAAAAGAAAACCCAAACAAAACTACCCCAGAAGAAGATATTGGCAAATGACTTCTGAAAATGTTGCCAAGGAAACAGCATAGTCCTGTTATTATGGACCTCTGATTGATAAAAACAGAATGCTGTTACATAATACTACACTGCTCAAAAAAATAAAGGGAACACTTAAACAACACAATGTAACTCCAAGTCAATCACACTTCTGTGGAATCAAACTGTCCACTTTGGGAGCAACACTGACTGACAATCAATTTCACATGCTGTTTGCAAATGGAATAGACAACAGGTGGAAAGCATAGGCAGTTAGCAAGACATCCCCAATAAAGGAGTGGTTCTGCAGGTAGTGACCACAGACCACTTCTCAGTTCCTATGCTTTCTGGCTGATGGTTTGGTCACTTTTGAAGGCTGGCGGTGCTTTCACTCTAGTGGTAGCATGAGACGGAGTCTACAACCCACACAAGTGGCTCAGGTAGTGCAGCTCATCCAGGATGGCACATCAGTGTGAGCTGTGGCAAGAAGGTTTGCTGTGTCTGTCAGCATAGTGTCCAGAGCATGGAGGCGCTACCAGGAGACAGGCCAGTACATCAGGAGACGTGGAGGAGGCTGTAGGAGGGCAACAATCCAGCATCAGGACCGCTACTTTTGCCTTTGTGCAAGGAGGGACAGGAGGAGCACTGCCAGAGCCCTGCAAAATGACCTCCAGTGGGCCACAAATGTGCATGTGGCTGCTCAAATGGTCAGAAACAGACTCCATGAGGGTGGTATGAGGGCCCGATGTCCACAGGTGGGGGTTGTGCTTACAGCCCAATACCGTGCAGGACGTTTGGCATTTGCCAGAGAACACCAAGATTGGCAAATTCGCCACTGGTACCCTGTGCTCTTCACAGATGAAAGCAGGTTCACACTGAGCACATGTGACAGACATGACAGGGTCTGGAGACGCCGTGGAGAACATTCTGCTGCCTGCAATATCCTCAAGCATGACCGGTTTGGCAGTGGGTCAGTAATGGTGTGGGGTGGCATTTCTTTCGGGGGCCGCACAGCCCTCTATGTGCTCGCCAGAGGTAGCCTGACTGCCATTAGGTACCGAGATGAGATCCTCAGACCCCTTGTGAGACCATATGCTGGTGCAGTTGGCCCTGGGTTCCTCCTAATGCAAGGCAATGGTAGACCTCACAGGGCTGGAGTGTGTCAGCAGTTCCTGCAAGACGAAGGCATTGATGCGATGGACTGGCCCACCCGTTCCCCAGACCTGATTCCAATCGAGCACATCTGGGACATCATGTCTGTCTCCATCCACCAACGCCATGTTGCACCACAGACTGTCCAGGAGTTGGGGGATGCTTTAGTCCAGGTGTGGGAGGAGATTCCCCAGGAGACCATCCACCACCTCATCAGGAGCATGCCCAGGCATTATAGGGAGGTCATACAGGCACGTGGAGGCCACACACACAATTGAGCCTCATTATGACTTGTTTTAAGGACATTACATCAAAGTTGGATCAGCCTGTCGTGTTTTTTTCCACTTTAATTTTGAGTGTAACTCCAAATCCAGACCTCCATGGGTTGCTAAATTTGATTTCCACTGATAATTTTTGTGTGAGCTGTTGTCAGCACATTCAATTATGTAATGAACAAAGTATTTAATAAGAATATTTCATTCAATCAGATCTAGGATGTCTTATTTTCGTGTTCCCTTTATTTTCTTGAGCAGTGTATTATTTATAGGTTACAGGATTTGGTACTCATTATTAATTCCCAGCTTTGAACGCTCTGAATAATATGAAGCACGCAAATAGTATTTAGTAAAACTAGCAGTCCATGTCTGTCATGCTCTCTTCAGGCTGGGAATCTGTACAGAAATATACAGGTAGTCCTTGACTTATGACCACAAGTGGCGCTGAAGTGACCCTGGAACACTGCAAACATCACAAATACACAAGTGGTTGCCAAGTGCCTGAATTTTGATCACGTGACCATGGAGATGCTGTGACAGTCATAAGTGCGAGGACCGGTCGTAAGTCACTGTTTTCGGTGCCTTTGGAAGTTTGAACGGCCGCTAAACAAGTGGCTGTAAGTTGAGGACTGCCTATGTAGGACATTCTTCTTATACAGGTAGTCCTGAACTTACAACCACAATTGAGCCCAGAATTTATGTTGTTAAGTAAGATTTTTTTTTTAAATTTTGCCCCATTTACGACTGTGCTCCCCACAGCTATTAAGTGAATCACTGCAGCCACATGGTTGCTAAGTGAATCTGGCTTCCCCACTGACTTTGCTTGTCAGAAGGTCACAAAAGGAGAATCACGTGACCTTGGGACACAGCAACGGTCGTAAATGTCAGTCACCTGTCTAGCATGTAAATCTTGACAAGTGACCAATGTAAATCACCTAACCCTGGGGATGCTGCAATGGTCATAAGTGTGAAAAATGGTCATAAGTGACTTTTTTTGGTGCCGCTGTAACTTTGAACGGTCACTAATGAACTGTTTTAAGTCGAGTACTACCTATAGTGTCATCCCTGATACTGATTGGCTCAACTGCTGTGACATTATGAAACAATCTCACCATCTCTGTAAGGAGAAAGAATATTTATATAGTCTCATCTTCTGAAACGGAAAGAATCAATATCGATTTGGCTGGAATTAATCCCTCATGTTGAACCTATAATTTGAAAAGCTGGGGAAAAAATTAATGCCTGGAATGAGTTTTCAAAGATTTCATTTTACAGAGTAGTGAAAAAGACAAGATGCTTGAAAAAAAAATGGCTGCAGAAACTCCAGGAACGGAGATAATAAGAAAAAAAAAAAAATCCCCAAACAAATAGATGGTGTTTCATTTCACTCCGCTTTGGGATTCTCTTAGCATTTTAACATTTTCTCCCAGTGCCGAAAATCTCCTGTTGGTTCCTGAAGGGCTTTTTATGACAGCCAAGGGTACCCACGTTGAAAATACAATTACTGTACCACTTTAAATGAATTGATTTCCAAATAAAATGGCTTGGTTGATGGGGGAGATAGAAATTTCAACACTGATAGCTTATTAAAAGAAGAACGTGGTGTGAAAATAGATTTTTGTGGGCAAGGGAGATGTATACATTTCCTCCACATGACTGTTCCAGTTATTTACAAGTCTCCATCCCACTCCTCACCCTTTGTGGTAAAACACCTGTACCTGGTGTTCAGAGGTAGACTGCATCTAAATAAGGAGGGTCTTTTTTTGTCCTTACTATGACTAATACTCCCTCTAGACCTAGTATTGATTATCCTCTACATTGGTGTAATTGGATCCTGCACTGAATGACAAACTGTCGATCCATATAAGAATAATGCTTTGAAAATCGTTTTATTGGTTAACACCAAGTGATGTTCCCTTTTGGCTAAAGCAGTTTCTTTGGAAGTCAGATGTGATGGGTAAAGTTTCCTTTCTCATCTTAATTAAGTTTGGCTTGGATAAAACATGTATTTAGCTCATTATTTTGTTTGCAGCAATGCGGAGCCCGGAAAAATCAACCTTCTCTATTTGTCCTTGGCGTTTATAGCTTAGAGATAGACTGCCTCCGAACAAGGAAGTTCCCTTTTGTTGCTACAGGCTAAAACTCCGGATAAATCGGGACTTTTCGCCAAGCACATATCGAATCCCGTTTGAAACATCCCTCTTTCGCCCGCTTTCTTTCTACTCCGCCTATGTTTAAGAGGTGCTTTTCCTTGTCTTATTGCTCACATCAATGGACATCAGCGGCCCATCCTCTCCGTCCCTCCCTGGCCTCCTGGATCGCCCTTCCCTGCACTCTGCACACCCTCAGAGACGCTGTTGCACCGGCTCCGTGCGCAGGAACCGATTTCTCCTCGAATCCCCCACCCACCCTTCCGTCTGCTCGGAGCTCCGTCTCCTATCCGGCAGAAGACCCACAAAGCCACTACTCTACTAGGAATTAACCAAGGACAGAAGCAACCTGGAATTGAGGAGAAACTTACTGACCGTGAGAACAATTAATCAGTGGAACGATTTGCCTCCAGAAACTGTGGATGCTTCATCGCTGGAGGTTTTTAAGAAAAGACTGGACAGCCACTTGTCTGAAATTCTACAGGGGGATGGACTAGAAGACCTCCGAGGTCCCTTCCAGCTCTATTCCGATTGATTCATTGATTGATTGATTGATTACCTCCTCCGCTACATGCCGATCGCCCTTCTCGCCTCAGCCTCGTCCATCTTCGTTCCCTGGCCGACTGCCTCCTCCGCCCTCTGTGCATGCTCAGGCGCCACGTGCCGAAGCTGAAACCCGTCGCCTTTCGCTTTTTTCCTCTCCCGCTGGATTTTCTGACGCGTCTTTGTCCCCATCGCCCGTCTCTCATCACTTGGGCCACCCCGTTTGAAAAGCACCCCCACCCCCACCCCCCGGTTCTCTGCCCCGCGAGGCAGCGATGCCACCCTCCCTGGCCCAGAGGCTGCCGGCCGGCTCTTTCAGCCTACCGGCCCGCCCTCTTTTGGCGGGTCCCCGCCGCGTCCAGCGCCCCCAGTGGCCCAACGGCGCCAAGGCAAGCCTATCTATCCCGCCTTCGCCCGGGAAAGCGAGCGCCAGGCAGAGCGCAGAAGAGCGCCGGGCCACTTGGATCGGCTGCAGCCCCGGCAGCAGCGCCCGGCTCTTTCCTCCGCCCCCGACGTTCCCATGGGCGGGCCCTGCCCGGCCCCTTCCCTCCCCTCCTAGGCGCCCCCAGCCCTCCTGCCCACCCAGGGGCCAGGAGGGGGGCGGAAGGGCCGGGCGCCCCAAACTTTGCCCGCCCACGCCGCGCAGGCTTCCTCTATGGAGTTGCGCCGGGCGCTCCTCTGCTGCTGGTGCCTGGCGCTCCCCTGCAGCCTTTTGCTGCTGTTCCCGGCGCCGGGCCGGGGCCACCCGCAGCCCTGCCACATCCTGGCGCGGATCGGGCACACGGTGAAGCTGGGCGCCTTGCTGCCCCGCGGAGGAGGCGCGCAGAGCCGGGTGCGCAACGCCCTGGCTCGAGCCAGCCGAGCCGCCGCCGCCTTCCTGCCGTACAACCTCAGCTTGGAGGTGTTGCCCGGGGCTCCCCTCTATCGGGACCCGGCCTCGCTGGCCCGCTGGCTGTGCCAGGCGCTGGTGGTGCGAGGGGTCGCCGCCGTCCTCGCCTTTCCCGCCTCGCGGCGGGAGCTGCTCCAGGTGGATTTCGCCGCCGCCTTTCTGGACATCCCCTTCATCAGCATCAGGCAGGAGCCGGAGGGGCAGGAGCAGGAGGGCGACCCGGGCGACGATGTCGACGAGCCCCCGATGCCCTTCAGGACCTGGGTAAGCCTCCTTCGCCCCCTCCTTCTCTGGAGCCTCCACAGCCAGGGGCAGCCTATCTTCCAAAGAGATCGGTTGCACTCGCATATGGAAGCTTCCAGCGTCCTTCAAAGGTTTGAAGGATGCTGGGAGCAAGGCAAGCCGTTGTCCCGTTTGAAGGATGCTGGGAGCCTCCATATGCCGGTGCAGTCTATCTTAGGGGGTGGTAGATCCCTGGGGAGAGAAGATTGGGCAGTTTCTGGTTGCTATGGCCCTTTTGGTTGACTCCTGTGATGCCCTGCTATTGTAAATGGAGGGTTGTGATGATTGCTATTGATTTCCACATCCGCAAAGCGTCCATTCTTCAGGTTGCTTGAATGCTAGAGAAGTACCAGCGGGAGAATTCTGTTGCCTGAGCTGTTTATCTTTAAACCATTATTTACTACTCCCGTGAATTTCCTAAGACACCAACTGCCGACTTTCATCTGTTGGATGCAGGAAATACCCGTGGTACATCATCGTCCTATATTCAGGACAAACAAAGGTATCAATTGTAACCCAGCTCATGCACTGTACTTCTAGTCCTCCAGCAGATAAGCTATTCTTAGATATGGAAGCTCACAAGAATTTACCCATTAGAACCCTCAGTATCCAGATTCAGAAAGACATGCTGGAGCAAAGGAACATGTTGCTTCCCAGATGTTTTGGACTTCAGTTCTCAGCATCTTTTGCCAGTACACATCTGGGGAGCATCAGGCTGGGAAGATTGCAATAGCCATTTCTTGCTATGAATTTCATTTGGCAAATAATAAATTATTATGTGTCCTCGTGTGGCTTTCCCATCTTCTACTAGGTGTGGTAATTAAATTGAGCCTGAGAGTATAGTGGCAATCTGCCTGTGCCATTCCTGGGGACAAAATAAAGATCTTTTGTCGCTTTCATTCTTTGCTTGTGGCATTCTTGGAGTCATCATTGCTACTCGGTGTAGGAAAGGGGAATGTTAGAATATATTCATTAGGTGGGGCTTTTTCCTGTTTCAAATCAAGACTTCTTCAATCTTCTTCAATCATTATGCACGGTGGAGCTTCCTTATTCAGAGGCAATATCTATCCCTTAATGTTAGATGCTAGAAACCGGGGAGCTACCATGTTCAAAATGGTCTACCTATAAATAATGGGTCAAAGAAACTAGGTTAAGAAAGAAAATGGCAGGACACCAGCCTTATTAGCTCTGGAATTGGTGAGAACCAGAATCAGACAGAAATCAGTAAGACTGAAGATTTCTGATGGAAAAACATCTCATGGTACTTAGAAACATAGGGAAGGTTTGAATTTTGAGCTCAATATTTCCTGTGTTCGCTCTGTGAGATATCTGATAGACAGAATGGGTTTCCCAGCCTTTCTTGGAAACACTGGGGTCTAAACCAGAAGAATTTTCCCAATGCTGATGTTCTGATCTCGAAGCACAGGGTGCTTGTTATAGCCTTAACTCTTCCCTGGGTGATCCTACTCACTTAACATTTCAGGAGGGGACAAGAAGGTAGATTTTGGGTTAACTCCAATACCTGTTCCAGCACCCCGGTATAAAATGAGACTGTTTGAACCATAGGATGCCTTCCTCTCTGTTCTTGAATCACACCCACCGCTCCTGTTGCAATGGGAGAAATAACTTTCCAGCCTAATGGGGGGTGTCCCCGTCCCCACCCCCCAAAAATAAAAGGTTCTGTTTAGAAGCTCTGAATGTCTCTGTTATTTTCATATTTGTCGCATATTTTGCAGAATGAAGGGAGTTTTCCAAAAAGTGGAACTTTTGGTTCTCTAGCACTCGAAGTTGGGTTTCCAGTAGATCTTTTCTCCTCTGAGCAATCGCTATTCCTTGCAGGGATCTCAGGATCCCCCCCCCTTTTTTTTTTTTGCTGTGCTTTTCTTCTTTCTTCTACAGCTGCTGTCAGGTGTCCCAGAAAATTGGATCCTCGGTAGCTGCTGTCTATATTTAGATTTAATTTTTTAAAAAAAAAAAGCATATGTAAGTAAGACCTTTGTAAAGGAAAGCTTTTTTTTTTTTCTTCTGTGTCACATAATTCTTCTATTTAATGTCTGAGAATATAAATAGCTTAGGATTTAACGGTGGGGACCTTGGTGTTCGATGAGCTTGGCTATTTGTTTTTTGGATGTTTCAGTATCCATCTAGGCAACATCATCAGTGTGAGTGAGTGTATGCATATATAGCAGATTCCTTCTTGTTTATACACTGTAGTTTGCCCTGCAAGTGTTGGTGGCCCTGCAGTTTTTTTTCTGGTGGTTTCCTTGGTTGGGGTATTATTTTCTGTTCAAGTGTTTGTCTGGTGTCAATCCTTGTTTATCTGGTGTTGGAGAGGATGTGTCAGTGATCTTTTTCTTTCCTTCTGTTTTATTGCCTCTTGAATGGTATGATTTATCTTTATGTGTCTGTTGATGGATATTTTACATAGTATGGACTGAGATATTTTAGGGACAGAAATAGGTTCGTCTGCAAATGTGTAGATGCAGGTAGGTAGATACAAGTGTGTGCCATTCTTATAACTCTTTCCCACTTGTGAACCCTCCCCTGCCTCCAAATAGATCAGACCACTCCTCTTTTATCTTCACAACAACCTTGCAAGGTAGGTTAATCACTGGCTCAAATCCAATCAACGACATTGATTCCAGAGCTGGGATTTTTTTAGTCTGCTGTTTCTCTGCTCTACCTCTCAAGAGAATTACCATTTAGGTCAGGAACGTCCAGCCTTAGCAACTTTACGACTTTGGGACTTCCCCTGCTCACTGGCTGGGGAATTCTGGGAGTTGAAGTCCACAGGTCTTAACGTTGCCAAGGTTGGGCACACCTGATCATTCTGCAGTGGCAATACAATAATCTGTCCGTGTGGACCAGGGTTGGCTCAAACAATTCACCACTGGCTGAGGCTAGAAATAAAGCTTCTAAGGCAGGGATCCCCAACCACCAGTCCTTGGACCAGTACCGGTCCGTGGATCATTTTTACCGGGCCACAAAGCTTGGGCGCCGCCATCTTGTTTCAGCGGCGCTTCTGGGTTTTCGGTTGGAAAACGGCATTTGGGTGCTCGTGCCTTAGTTTCGTCGAAGGGGGGGGCAGCTTCAAACGAAGAGCCGTCCCGATGGTGGTGGAGTCTCGCGTTACTCAGGTACCGATCCGTGGAAGAATAAATAATCGTGAAACCGGTCCCTGGTTCAAAAAAGGTTGGGGGCCACTGTTCTAAGGGTTCAAGATTCTATGGAGGGAGAAAAAAAAATGAGGTTGGTAGTGGAGCCCTCTTTTGAACAATGCCCACTTTTACTGGCACACGGCCACTTTGCTTTAGCCCTGCTGGTGTTTGCATAACGCTCCCCATCCTCTGCTGTTCTGCAGTAGCCTGCAGATGATAGTTAAGAAATGGGTTGAGTTTGTCAAGCCAAGAAGGGCAGGGAGCTACTCAGGAACAGAGGGGAGGCAGGTACTCAAAGCTGGGCTTGTTGGCACCTACACCTGACAAAAATAAAGCTATTAGGGTATATTGGAACAATGAGATCAAGCATGCATAGTTTTACCCATTCCATTGTGTGCCATCTAGCTAAAACACTATTTGGGGAACAAACAGAGTTTCTGGAATCTCCAATGTCTCTTTTCTCCCCCTTCAGGAAATTATTTACAGAATAAACAGGCTTACAAGGTCATGTCAAGATTCCAAAGGGGGATTTTCCCCTCTCCCCATTCCCTTGTTCCCCCTCCGTCCCTATTTTCATATCCTATCGATCAGATTGAACACATCTTTTGCTCCTTGTCCCCCAGCAAGTAATTATCCCTGGCAGGCCATTTGTATTTCATCTATAGGCTTGGCAAAAACCAATTTCCTGCCGGCACATTGGTAAAAAGAAAGAAAGAAAGAGAGTGTGGGGGGAAAAAGGCACAGTCAGAATGAAAAAAGCTTGTGTGGAGTTTGCATTTAAAACCTGAGGGCATTTCACTTGTTCTAAGCATGCTGGCCTTTACAAGCTGGACATCTCCGAGGATCAGAAGTTGCGGCTGTAATAGTAGCCGGAAAGCCCTGGAGATTTTACTCATCCCTGTGAAACAATTGTTGTCTCCCTGAGAGCAGGAGAAAGCCTCTGGAAAGCAAACTGATCTGGCAAATGGTCAGTTGCTGAGAACTGGATAGTTTCAGCTTGGTTTAAATTGATGCTTTAGGCTCGGAGCAATTTATACCTTAATTCCAGTTGAGAGACTGGAATTGCAAGTGGAGAATTGGTGAGAGAGGTATGAAATATAAATAGAGCATGAAAAGAGACCGGAACAGTGCAGAAAGCGGCTGGGTCAACTTTCCCAGTCCAGGGAGCTCTAGATAGGTTAGGACTGCAACTCCCAGTATTCCTTACCTGGCACAGATACTGGGGATTCTGGGAGTTTTAGTTCCACTAGGGTGCTGGGGTGCTGGGGTGGGAAAGGCTCAGGTTGGCCGGTATAGTTCTTATTTAATCTGCATCTTTGGAATTCTATAGATTGGCATTGTTGCGGTTCACCAGCAGCCTGTGCAGATGGCAGTGGAATCAGACAGTAGGGAAGAAAGGGGATCAGTCCGGGAATCTGGAGATGATTCGGATGAGGGTCCTGTGTCCGATGCAGAAATGGGGCCAGGATCATCTGGGAGTGGGGTGCTGACTCCAGAGCCTTTGGAGTCTGGGCAGCAGCAACGCAGAGGAACAAGGGAGCCTGTTCCCAGTGCTCAATTCTTCACCTTCCCTCTCTTGTTCTTTAAGAACACTTTACCAATATTGTCGGTTGGATTTTCAGTGAGTTCAGGCTGAAAATGTCCCTGTTTATCAACACAAAACCAACCTCACTTTGGTTCAAACAGCCATTTGCAAAAAATGCTGTTGTGGTTCCATCCTTATTGCATCGATATTCCATTTTTTTGTTTGAGACTTAAAGCAACAGTGGAAAATATCTGTAGCTCAGATGTAGGATGTGGGTGAAGGTTCATTGTCTGAGCTTGTGGGTTGGTTTCCAGAACATTTTGTTACCAGGCTAGGTAAACTCAGTGGAGTTTAGGGAATGTGGTGAACAGTTTTGTTCACCACATTATAAGGAAGATGTTGAGACTCTGGAAAAAGTACAGAGAAGAGCAACCAGGATGATGAGGGGACTGGAGACTAAAACATATGAAGAACGGTTACAGGAACTGGGCCTGGCTAGTCTAGGGAAGAGAAGGACCAGGGGAGACATGATAGCAGTCTTCCAATATTTGAGGGGATGCCACAGAGAGGAAGGGGTCAAGCTATTTTCCAAGACACCCAAAAGCCAGACAAGGAATAATGGATGGAAACTGAACAAGGAGAGATTCAACCTGGAAATAAGGAGAAATTTTCTGACAGTGAGAACAATCAACCCATGGAACAGAAGTTGCCCTCGGAAGTTGTGGGAGCGTCATCACTTGAGACTTTCAAGAAGAGATTGGTCTCCCATCTGTCAGAAATGGTGTGGGGTCTCCCTCTTGGGTGGGGGGTTGGACTAGATAGCCTATAAGTTCTCTTCCAATTCTGTTATCTGTTATGTCAGTGTTCTTCTGTTCTTCTCCAGCTGGCTGGAGAATTCTGGGAGTTGAAGTCTACAAGTCTTAAAGTTGCCAAGTTTGGAGACCTCTGCTAAGGGCTTCAGGTGTGGGTATGTCAAATGAAGGCCTTGTGATGGGTCAGGTGTGAGTCATCAGTGAGAACTTGTGATGAGTCTTGTGATGGGGAGGTTATATCAGATGAGGGCCAGTCAAACACCATGATCCCAAATAGCAACAGCACTTAGACTTATATACTGCTTTGCGGCCTTCACTAACGGGTTTTACAGAGTCAGCATATTGCCCCCAATGATCTGGGTCCTCATTTTACTGACCAAATCCTTAACCTCCACCCACGTTGACACCAAGCGCCACCAGTTTGATTGGAGCAACACAAAAATTACCGGCCACGCTACCACTCGGCACGCTCATGAGTTCATCAAAGCCTGGCACTCCCACAAGCCATTTCCACCAACCAGCCTACGAACCCCTCAGAATCAAAAACAACCAGGCAGCCAACCAGAGACAATGCCAACCCTCAACCAATCCCCACAAGCCCACCCACCCACCCTCACTTAAAACAATGTCCCAAAGTGAGACATCCCTTATTTGATTCCCATAACCAGGGGGCCCCAACCGGTACCAATCCGTGGATCATTTTTTACTGGGCCACAAAGCTTGGGCGCCGCCATCTTGTTTCGACAGCGCTTCCGGGTTTTCAGTTGGAAAGCGGCGTTTGGGTGCTCGCGCCTTAGTTTCGTCGAAGTGGGGGGGGGCGGCTTCGAATGAAGAGCCATCCCGATGGCGGTGGAGTCTCACGTTACTCAGGTACCGGTCCGTGGAAGAATAAATAATCGTGAAACCGGTCCCTGATTCGAAAAAGGTTGGGGGCCACTGCTAACAACAAATGTGATGAGCAGTAGTGGGCATTCAAAGATTTTTACCACCGCTTCGGTGGCCGTGACTTGGTGGGTATGTTTTGTGCGGGGGCACACCAAACATGCACTTTGTGCAGGCATAGAGGCGTTGTAACTCACCTCCTGCAAGCCCGCATGCTCCCTGTCACTTCAGCAGCTGCCGCACAGCACTCTTCTGTGCTACGCAAAGCAGCTACGCTTCAAAAGCAAGGAATAAAGTATGGGAGCCCAGGCAGGTGGGTGGGCCTAACCAGGGTGGGATTCAATTTTTTTAACAAAAAGTGTGGGCGTGGCTTGAGTTGGTGGGTATGTCTTGGTGATCATGGGATTGGTGGATGTGGCTTGGTGATCATGTGACTGGCTGAACGTGGCCAACTCAACATCACTCACATGGAGGCATGCATCTCCTCGCCTGACGTCTCGTGACTGTGGGGATGCTGCAACAGTCGGAAGTGTGAAAAATGGTCTTAAGTCACTTTTTTCAATGGTCCCTCCACACAAGCAAAATATCAGCAAAGGAGGGAGGAAAAAACTCCAGAGACATTCCTGAGACAGGAAGTCTAGTCCTGCCAAGAATGTAATAAGGGTTAACGGGGAGGCAGTTTCTGTAAGCAACACCAGAATGTTTCCTTCCTGCCTTCCTTACAGGATTAGGCCAATAATTTCTTCTAACAACTGGTTCTCCGAACTGCGAATAGGTGCAAACTGGTAGAATCCCACCCCTGGGCCTAACAACAAAGTGGTAGAGAGAATTGGTTCAGTCTCTGCTGCTCATTGGCTCTACTGGCTCGGCAGAACCAGGCCAAATGGTAGAATACCACCACTGGTTATGAGGTACATAGGACTTCACAGCTGAGCGGGGACTTGAAAGTTGGTTCTCTACTTAACCATTATAATGCATTGGCTTTTAAAACATTGGGGTGAAGGGAAGGGAATGGAATGATGGGAATAAACATTTTGAGTTGGTCAAGGTCTGTGCTTTTTTTTTTTTCCTGAAAGAAAATGCATTATTTTCTAAACTTAGCAGAAAGGTAACTGGATGAGTGACCCCTGAGTTTAGTAGGTTATTTTCTTATACAAGATTTCAGCTTCCGTTAGTTATCTGTTCCCTTTTCCACTGCATCTTTGCAAAACTCCCAACAGCATCATACATGATGAAATTGAAATTGCACAGAGGTATATTTCTAAGTGATAAAAGACTGATTGCAGTGCTCAGCCAAAAGACGGGTCTCATCTTTTGATCTGCTTCCAGAAATACTTATAATAATTTCATGATTTTCAGGCGAGGATCTGGGCACCCTAGAGATTTCCTGGGTTCTTTTACGGGGTGTTTCAATTAAACATTGCTGTCTTGTGTGCTTATAGGCAGAAGGGATACAGGTAGTCCTTGACTTACAACAGTTTATTTAGTGACTGTTCGAAGTTACAACGGCATTGAAAAAGTGACTTAGGACTGTTTTTCGTGCTTACAACCATTACAGCATTCCTATAGTCATGTGATCAAAATTCAGAGGCCTGCTGGTCAACTCATACAATATTTCTATGGTCTTTTTAGAGTTGCCAACAGAAAGGGAGGGAGGAGCAGTGCAGCAGCTTGCAAACCAAAACTGCATTCCATAAATGTTTTCAAAGATAGTAACTAGGTGACTGAAGTTTCTGCCATGCAAAATTCTAACTGGAGAGGATGATTGATGATTCTTGGCTATGGATGTGTCCCATTGGAGAATATGAATTATGATATACCTAGGGAGTAGAAAACCTGGGTCAAGGGTGACAATGAATCATGTGTCTCGGAGTCAGCTACACCCAGGCAGTGCAGGACATTTTAACTCTCAATAAATCCTTTTGAAGTTTTGGAAGTTTGGCTCAAGACTCATGATTTAAATGGGGGTAACTGCCGGAATCCTGACACTGGCAACTGATTCATATTTATGACGGTCGCAGTGTCCTGGGATCATATCATCACCTTTTCTGACAAGCAAAGTCAGTGAAGAACCAGATTCACTGAACTTAACAACTGTGACAAGAAAGGTTGTAAAATGCAGGAAAACCTCACTTAACAACTGTTTTGCTTAGCAACAGAAGTGTTTGGCTCATTTGTGGTCGTAAGTGGAGGACTACCTGTACTGGAAACAGGCTAGGAATGGAGCTGGTCATTAATCACCTCCTGAGATTCTGCATCAAATTAAGAGGGCAGAAAAATGAGACAGGAGGTTTTACTAAATTTCTCCAGGAGGAGAAATTCTCCAACAGGTGAAGAAGGGTGAAGAAGTTCTGTCACTGCTTTTTGGAGAAATCTCACTGAAAAAGTTTTCTTGGGGTTGAATGGAAGGAGGAGAAATCAGGAACCTGCTACTCTGCAGGTGAAAGAATATACACTATAAGACAGATCATATGCTTACTCATTCACTCACGCATATGCACCTAACTACAAATCCCTGGACTGCCTTATCACACAAGGAATGAAAGAATGCCTTATTCCACGCGTGAAATCTCTGAAAGCAAATTGGATGGCAAATGCCCTTTCATCTGACTTAATAAGAACTGAAAGGAGAAGCGTGCGGAATTGCTTGACTTTATCTATCTGTATACTATTAAAATTATCATGATGACTTTTCACTGGATGAGATAGTGAACTATAGGGCAACAGTTTTTGAACCAAGGTACTTAAAACGGACTTAGAGAATGCATCCAAAATTTGGAATATATAATTCCCGAGGGAATAAAATTTGGGGAAGTTGTGGCTGTTTCGGTGCAACTGGCTGCTGCTGCGGTCACATGATCTTCATTTTCAACATTCTGTGACAGTTTCCCAGCCAGTCTAGCAATCCTTCACTCTCTTATATCATATATCAGCAGCCAGTTTCCTGCCTTCTGGAAAGGCAGAGGGAATACCATGTAGCTCATGAAAATATATGCTTTTAATAAAATGTGTTAAGTCTAAAAACATGCTTCACCAAAATGCTACTACAACCATTCTACTTCTGACTACTGCTACAAATATTCTATTACAATTCGGCTACTTTCATAAGCAGGATTCTTTTTGGAACTACCAGACAATCTGGGTCCCACTGGGTAATCATTTCAGAGATATTTTCCTATTTAAACAGAGAAACAGAATGATGAAGGGCGGGCAAAAAAAAGACATGAAGGCTAGAGTGACTTCCAACTTCCTGCTGCTTCTCCATAAAATGTCCTTGTGGGAATCTGGTAGGGAATATCAGACATCCTTCCTTCCTTCCCTTCCTTGCTTCTTTCTTCTCTCCCTTCCCTCTCCTTCCTTCCTTCCTTCCTTCCTTCCATCCATCCTTTTTCCTTCCCTCCCTTTCTTCTTTCATCCCTCTACTTCCTTCCTTCTTCCCACTCCCCTTCCTTCCTTCCCTCCCTCCCTCTCTTCCTCCCTTCCTTCCTTCTTTCCATCCATCCTTTTTCCTTCCCTCCCTTTCTTCTTTCATCCCTCTACTTTCTTCCTTCTTCATTCTTCCCACTCCCCTTCCTTCCTTCCTTCCTTCTTTCTTCTCTCCCTTCCCTCTCCTTCCTTCCTTCCATCCATCCTTTTTCCTTCCCTCCCTTTCTTCTTTCATCCCTCTACTTTCTTCCTTCTTCCTTCTTCCTTCTTCCTTCTTCCCTCTCCCCTTCCTTCCTTCCCTCCCTCCCTCCCTTCCTTCCTTCCCTAGAGCTTGGTCCAATTACACTGCTGAATTTCCCCAAACTGTTGCATATCATTCCCCCCCTATACATTCCACGATCACCTACTCAAAGCAAGGTGATCAGGAGGCACCAATGTCAGTTTAGATATTCATTCAGAATCACAGCAGTCAGCCTCCTCTCTGGGAGCGCCCTGGGTCTTTGACACAAGCCTTTAATCAGCTAATTATTTCAGCTGTGAATACCAGCTATTCTCTTTGGCCCACTCAGGGGTTTCAGCAAAGTGCTTCCAAGCATACCATCTGCTTTCTGTCTTATCCTTGTTTGCAAAGTGCTTTGTGGGCATAACTGCTTCATGTGGCTTTGAATTGTGGCAAACAGCTTAGTCATCCCCATTTTGCAAACAAGAAAGCCAAGGAGCAGAGAGAGGAAACAAAGGAGTTTGGGGTACAATTAGATGGTACAAAACATTCTCTCTTTTTTCGTATCCAGGTGATGGAGGAACCTTCTGGCCATAGAAGGAAAGCAAAGCAAGAGAGCAGGCTAACTGTGTGTTTGACTTTGATGATCACTCTGCTCGTTGAGATGTCTTTAAAAAAAAAAAAAAAACCAACAGCATGCAAATCTCTAAAGAATGGGTCTAGTCTGATTTCAAACTCAAATTGCAAGTATTAAAAAAAAAAAGAGAGAGAGCGAGAGTACAGGAAAAATGCCAAATCGTGACAAACGGAAAAAGAAGACTTGTCATGCTGGGCAGAACTACAAGGGATCTTGCCTGAATAAAAAATAAGGGAGCACCTTTTGCGTTGAAAACACAAGCCTGATAAAGACTGAGCACATGCAATTGTTTAAGGGGGGGAAATGACAAGTAGAGTCGGATTGTAGAGGAATATGTGACTGGTGTAGGAATCCAAAACAGAATCTCCCAATCCAATGGCTGTCTACCACCGTGTTCAATTTCTATTTGTGTTTGCTTTTTTTTTTTTTTTTTAAGTGTTCTTGGGGGAAAAGGGTTCTTCCTTTTTGATTATTGCTGAGACAAAAGATTGGGCCAGGTGGATCAAATCCAGCCAAGCAATTCATTTGTTTATGGATGGGTCACAAATCTCTGTCAATTTGTCCTCTCCTTGCCTGACACCCTGTAGAAACTCCAATTTATTTTGGCGAATAATTATTTTGGGGTGTTTTTTGGTGAAGGGCTGGCTGGGTAGCATGCGCTTCTTCTGCCCCACATCAAAAGCAGAATAACAGAGTTGGAAGGGACCTTGTAGGTCATCTAGTCCAATCCCCTGCCGAAGCAGGAGACCCTACAATATTGAACATGGAGAGAAAGTTTTCATTAGCTTGTATTTCTGCATCCCATTCTTGGTCAAGCTGATTATGACAGAATGGCAGCCAACCAACAGGTGGTTTTCAGCAGGTTCTTCTTTTTCAGATTTGGAAGAGAAATATGGGGTCTTCAGGTAGTCCTCAACTTACAACCACAACCAAGCCCAATGCTATCCGAGGCAGTTGTTAAGTAAGTTTTGCCTCATTTTACGACCTTTCTTGCCACCATTTTTCTTTTATTGCGACCACTTCTGGAAAACCTCACCCAGTTGTGATATTGTGATTTATCAACAACTAGCTCGATACCCGTGCTTCGCTACAAAACAATGTGGTTGGGCTTAGTTTTGCGGGGGAGGAAAATAAGGGAAAAAATTGTGCCTCTGCCCAACAGCATCCATCAGTATTCATCTGGCTGGCATCCTGTTAGTGTGTGAGAGAGTTGAGGGCTGTTTGGAAACTGAAGCAGTATTTGCTGTTTGAGCAAGAAGGAGACAGCAAAGAGACTGGGTGTGGTTTAGCTCAGCTGTTCTGTACTAAAGCTGCTCCCTGCTGTGAAACTAAAACTGAAACTCCTCTGCTTCTGTTTTGCATTTGGAACAGATTCCTTTTCAGGTGGGGAGGGGGAGTAGAACTCCTTAGCATCAGAGCATGTTAATAATAAGATAGGAAATACTAATGCTCTGATGATGGTCATTTTGAAAATCCTTTCTTAGCGAGCACCTAGAAGCCAAGAGGAACATACGTGCCAAATTTCAAGTTTGTAGGCTTTACGGTTCTGGAGATTTTGTGATGATGCGTGAGTGATATTTCGCTTTTATAGATGCAATTCAATGGTTAGAAAAGCAAGGCAAGAAAAACCAAGTGGGTTTCCTTCTCCCGGAAGCTGAGTCTGAGCTTAGTTTCTGAGTTAGGATCATTTCAGCCTTGATGGTTTGTGCCTCAAGTGAAACTCTGGATTGATTTGTTCAATCATCCATCAGTTTGTTTTCTTGTCTGTGCACATTATTCTCAGGAGTTTTCTCCAACGTCAAAGTTCAAAAGCATCAATACTGTCCCTGTCAGGCTTCTTCAAAGTCCAACTCTCCCTTTCCTGGAACATCACGAGGAATATCATGGCGTGCATGATTGTGATCATTGTAGGCACGGACACATCCCAATACCTGGTTCCCGTTTTACAGGATCTTCATGGCTGCTCTATCAATTTCATGGCTGCTTACATACCGGTATTTCTTGATTGCTTCTTCCTTTATCAGAGTTGGAAGGGACCTTAGAGGTCTTGTAGTCTGACCCCCTGCTCAAGCACAAGACCCTATACCACTTCAGACAAATGGTTGTCCAGTCTCTTCTTAAAAACCTCCAGTATTGGAGCCCCCACAACTTCTGAAGGCAAGTCATTCCGTTGATTAATTGTTTTGTCAAGGAAAAGTCTTTTTAATTCTAGGTTGGTTCTTTCTGATTAATTTCCAACCGTTGCTTCCTGTCCTGCCTTCAGGGGCTTTGGAGAATAGCTTGTGTGCTTTTCAGACAGTATATCGTTAATTGGGAATTGGGAGCAAATGGGACCTGTTCCCCCTTATGGGAAATGTAGTTCATGTCACGTGGTCACATCTGTAATCCTGATTGATCACTGAATTGACCTCTAGTTGGGTTGGGGGAAGCCTTTGTTCTATTGCTTGCTTGGATCCAGTATCGTGCTGGTGTCTTTCCCTTTGCTGCACCGTTATGGGATGAAGATAACCATATTTTCACACTATGAAATCAACTATGCAAAGATTGGCCATTAGATTAATCTCAACATAACTATGAGTCATACTTTGAGGATGGCTGGTGTGATCCAATAAAGAAACTTTGTATGGGAGCCTTTGTAGAGTTTTAACTGCTTATTTTAGGCATCTTTTGGAAGATAAATATTGCCTAAGACATGACAGCTTACTCCCTCTTCTTTGTGGCAACCCCTGAAACATTGGAACACCGCTATCATGTCACCCTTAGTCCTTTTTTTTTTTTTTTCATTAAATCCCCTCGTCCTTTTTTCATTAAAATTCTTCAATATCTCCCAAATTAATTCTTAACTTGTGTTGCTGAGAACAAGTTACAGAACCTATCCAGTACAAAGTAGAATTCAATGTGTTTAGTCTAGGCCAGGCTGATGAAAGATTGATGTGTGATCCTAATTTTCTAAGTACAGTATGATCACAATCTTCTGGACTCATAGCCTTGCGAAACTACCCACCCTTCTTTTCAAATTAGCTTTTGTTCAGCATCCTGGCAGTTACCTTTCCCCCAAATAGTGAGAAGAACTAGAATGAAAGCTCAACCACCTGGTGTTAAGACACTGGCCTACAAATCAGAAGGCTGTGAGTTCTAGTCCTGCCTTAGGCATGAAAGCTGGTTGGGTGACTTTGGGCCAATCGTCAGGAGACTGAGAGTTCTTGTTAGGAATATAAGTCACCTAACAGTTAGTTGGGTTGGAAAATATATAAACCAGGATAGACATTTTAATACTGTCTCTTTAAGAGAATGCTAAAATTGTAATTGGATGTGGTTCTTCAAACAGCCATAAGATGGAGCCAGAAACCTGGCTTGTTCTGTTCTGTACTTTTCTGGACAGTGTTGCCTTCTTGTATTAACTGTTCTTCTTGGATTTGATGTAAGTCTGTTACTGAACTGTTTTTGATACTGGACTTTATTATTGGATTATCCCTGGACTGAAAACTGACTGCTTTAACTGTGAATGACTTGGACTGCTTGTTTGGACTTTGCTTAAATGTTTATTGGAAGTAAAAACCTACATGTTACTATACAGTGTATCTGTGTGCTAGTTGTGTGTTATTCTTCACCACTCTCACTACGTCTCCCTGTGTGTGCTCAATCTCCTAACAGGGAATTACCTCAACAGTTATAGTCCCTCCTCTGGCATGAAAGCTGGTCAGGTGACTTTGGGCCAATCTTCAGGAGACTGAGAGTTCTAGTCCCGCCTCAGGCTTGAAAGCTGGTTGGGTGACTTTGGGCCAGCCTCTCTGTCTCAGCCCAGTCCACCTCACAGGATTGTTGTTGTGGGAAAAATATAGGAGGCTTATTAGGAATATTAGGTGTTTGCTGCTTTGAGTTATTTATAAAAAATAAAGCTGGGATAAAAACCAAATAAATAAATAAACTTCATTTCATTCACATGCATGTTTAATGAAATCTATTTGCTGCAATAACTTCCACATTGTATATTTATTATGTCTCCTCCTTATCTCACAGGAAGACAATTGCAATTCGGCAATACCTTTGAGAGGAGTGTTTTTAGCAGTCATGTCAAAAGTTGTTTTCACTGGATCTGGGTGTATGTTTTGCATTTATCTGTTTTGTAAATTTATTTTCTTTTGCTCGGTGAAGAAGGAAGATGTTGAATTTTAAAAGCAAGAGAGGGGGATTTTGTTTTGAACCAGGGAAAGAATTCTGACAGTAAGAGTTGTTTGTTAGTGGAATAACCTATTTTAGAAAATGAGGATGTTACACAAAGAGATTGACCGCCTATTTGAAATGATTTTTTTTTTCCTGTACAACATGGGATGGATCATTGGATCACTGTTGAGTCTTTTTGAGGTGGTCCAGAGGTAGTCCTCAACTTACAACCATTCATTTAGTGACCGTTCAAAGTTACAACACTGAAAAAAGTTGCTTATGTTTTTCACACTTAATGACCATTGCAGCATTCCTATGGTCATGCGATCAAAATTCAGATGCTTGACAACTGACTCATAGTTATGACCGTTGCAGTTTCCCAGGGTAATGTGATCCCCTTTTATGACATTATGACAAGCAAAATCAAAAAGATTCATTTTACAACTGTACAAGTTCACAATTGCAATGATTTCCTTTTTTTTTTTCAATATACAACATCCAAAAAAAAAAAAAAACATAACAAAACCTTTATATATCCTTTCATATCTTACTACCATTTTCAATAATATTCTTTGTCTGTTCTATTTCCAACTATCCATTCATCTTTTTTCTTTTATTATACTTCTCCTATACACCAATTGGAGTAACGTCTATAACTCATAACCCTAACTTAAAAGTACTTCATATAACAATTTTTCTTGGGATTCTGTTTAAAAGATTCTAAAATTACACAATGAATTTTATACTCTAAATACACATATAAAAAACACAATCTTATGTACCCTCCAGAATCCCTCTTTTATCCTAAATTAAATTCACCCATTGTCTCTGAATAAACTTTTTTTCTTTAGATCTTGCTTCCCCCCATTGAGGCTCCTCCTCCCCCCCTTTCTCTCTTGCTTATTCTTCTCCTTGCCCTTTTTACCCCTTTGTCTTTCTTCCTCCCTTTTCTTACTCCTTTTCCTTTGCTTTCTAACCTTGCCTCCATCTTTCCGCTCATTTTTCTCTTCTTTGGTTGTTTTTATAATTCTTAAAATCCCCTTTTTCTTATCCTTTTTCTCCTCCTCCCCGGAAAAAACCCATTGTTCATCAAAGATGGCTTCTTCTTCCTCTTCTTCTTTGTCCCAGTCCTTCTGCTGCGTAGTCAACTTTTCATAAGTACATAACGCCATTTCTAAGAATTGAAACAAAGTGCCCAAAGTATCTTCCTTTTTATATTTTTGATATTCAGTCTTTAGTTCATCCACAAGCGATGCCATTATGAAAAGAGAAACTTTTCCCAAAACAACCACAAGTATTTTTAATCAAAAATAATTCAAAAAAAAAGTTCCAAAAATTAATACTTTTCTTCCTTCTTCTCTTTCTCTTTCTGGGGTTAATGTTTAATCAAAGAGGTCCAATTACCATATACCTTTCTTTGGGATTCTAGGCAATCTCCTCCTTTTTCAGCTTCTGCTCCAATTTTTTTTTCCTCTCCCTTCCCACTTGCAATATCAATTTTAAATAATCAGAAATCCATACCTCCAACAAGGGTTTTCCAATTTCTTAAGTTTTTCAATGTCCAAAAATCCTTTTGTCCCTTAGCTTCAACTCTCAAAACAATTCACTTTCCAATATGTCCAAACATATCTGCTGTTTCCATGGGGTGGGAGAGTGAAGAAAAAAAAAAAGTTCCCTTTAACAGCTTCTCCGCCGCTTTCGATCTTCTTAGGGATACAATGTATCCTCCAGCAATTCAAACAGCTCAGTTCCAACCAATTTGAAAGAAGTTACTTGACCCGGCTCAGACAGCACTTTCACTCTTCTTGCTTCCTCCAGCGCAATCTTACCCGGTTGCTGGCTTCTTTGTGGTGGCCATTGCTGACCGCCGCTCCACCGCCTTGGGAAAAAGGGGTTTTTCCGGAGGAGGAGGGGGTCTGCGACACCCCCAACCCCCTATCCGATTCCCCTCTCTCTTCAGCTGTCCCTACAGGGCAGCCATATCCCCCTGACCCATCTGGATCGGGGGTACCTCGGCGGCTAGCACAGCAGGAATCGCGAGCTGTCGCGAATTCCTGCTGCCCCGAAGCCACGCGAAACCGGAAACCACAATTGCAATGATTTCCTTAACAACTGTGGCAAGAACGGTCATAAAATGGGGGCAAAACTCACTTAACTGTCTCATTTAGGAACTGAAATGGGCTCAGTTGTGGTTGTAAGTTGAGGACTACTTGTACTTTCTCAGTTACCCTAAAGTTGCTTAAACTGCAAGAAAAGCTCCCCAAATGCTCCAGGTTTCTTCTGGAATATTTCACTCCCACATCGTTCACCCATGTTGTGACCATTTTAATCATCTTAGTTGCTCTTCTTTGCACTTTTCCCAAAGTTTACAACATCTTTTTTCTAATGTGGTGACCAAAACTGGCTAAAGTGTTCCAGGTGTCTTTATAAAGTCTTTATACTTCACGTGATTTTGATGCTATGCTTCTGTTTCCACAACGATTCTAATAACGATTGTATTAGCCTTTTTTGGGCTAATTGGTTGGATTGATTATCGAAATGCATTAATTCTTCTTCTATTTGTTCTTTTATTTCTAACACACCAGTGTTTCTCAACGACGGCAGTTTTAAAATGCATGGATTCTATTTCCCAGAATTCCCCAGTCAACATGCTGGCTGGTGAATTCCTGGAGTTAAAGTCCATACAGCATCTTAAAAATGGCTGAGATTGCCCAAAACTATAACAATCCCCTTCTCTACCTCCCTTAGATGCTCCGGGAATATCCATCTCACTTTTCTGCTAAACTCTGACCAAAATAAACCCTGAATTTATTCATAGCTTATTCGGTTACCTTTTTTTCTTTTCTTTTTCTTTTTTGCTGTTCTCCTCTATGGAAATTTCACAGTCTAATTTTAATGTGGAAGATCCCTTCGGAGCAAGCTACTCTTCATTGACCAGCTGATGGATCTGTTGAAGTTTCTGTCTATGTTATGTATATTCTGGCTTTTGCTCAGGAGCTCTTGCTGAGAGTGAGACTTTAGTCAAATAAGGAGATTGATACCGCTGCATTAGGAGGCTTCACCATCCAGGGAGGAAGTTAAAAATAATAATAATCAAGGATGGAGCTGAATATGCAATGAAGAAGAGCCCTTATCTGCTTGGTAGGCATATGGAATGACCTTGATTTATAACAGGGCTTACTTGGGTAAATTACAAGTAGTCCTTAACCTACGATGTGCAGCCATTCATTTAGTGACCGATCAAAGTTACAATGTCTCTGAAAAAAAATGACTTTTGACTGTCACACTCACAACCGTTGTACCATCCCCATGGTCACATGATCAAAATTCAGATGCTTGTCAAGTGGTTCATATTTATGACGGTTTCAGTGTCCAAGGCTCATGTGATCACCTTTTGCAACTGTCTGACCAGCAAAGTCAATTGGGAAGCTGAATACGACCACAGTGATTCACTGTGGCAAGGAAGGTCACAAAACTGGGTAAAACTCACTGAACAATGTATCTGTCAACTCAAAAAAAAATTTTTTCTGGTCTTTTAGAGTTGTCAGCAGAAAGGGAGTGGGGGAAATAGTGCATTCCTTAAATGCTTCATAGATAATTACTAGGCAACCGAAGTGCACACATTATTACTGGAGAGCATGATTGATGACTCTTGGCTATGGATGTGTCCCATTGGAGTAGATAGATCCAGGGGGTGGGGGGAAGACCAGGGTCAAAGGTAAAATGAGTTATGTGTCTCAGAGTCAGCTACACCCAGGTAGCACCGGCAGGTTCACTCCTAATAAATCTTCTTCAAACTCTGAGAGATCCGGCTAGAGACTCATGATTTAAATGGGGGTGGATGCCGGAGCCCTGACAGCATCATTTTAACCACAGAAATGTTGGGCTGAATTGTGGTTGTAAGACAATAACTGCTTCCATCCAAAATTGAGTAAAAATGTTTTTTCCTTGGCCCGTGGTGACACATAAACCCATTACCAGGGAAAGAACAGGTACATTTAAATTAACTTAAAATATTACCATGTGCATTAAAATATATTTAAAATATCTCAACTTAAAGTATTCCTATGAAGATGAAAATTGGTGAAATTAGGGATGATAATTTGCTGCAATGATATAAAACTCATTCAATAACAATGGGTTTTATAATACGGTTAGTCTTCAAATTACGATAATTTGTTTAATGACTGTTCAAAGGCATGACAGTTCTGAGGGAAGGGACTTATTACTAATCCTTGAAATTCAATAAGACTTTCTGATAAGTGGTTTTGGGTAAGCCAGCCATGAGGGCTGGGGGAATTCTGGGAGTGGAAGTTTTCCCAAGGCTGAAAAACACACTATTTTAAGGGAAGGGTAGACAATCATGTGAGTTTTGAGTGGGTGGGTTCAGAGGTGGTATTCAGCAGGTTCTGACCAGTTCTGGAGAACCGGCGGCAGACATTTTGAGTAGTTTAGAGAACTGGCAAATCCCACCTCTGACTGGCCTCGCCCTCATCTATTCTCTGCCTCCTGAGTCCCAGATGATCAGCTGGGTTTCTTTGGTTGCCCTGCACAGGAGAACGGAGCTGGAAAGCAGGTTAGTGGAGTGGGGAGGGAAGGGGGATTTTGCAGTAACCTTCCCAAGCCACGCCCAACAAGCCATGCCCACAGAACTGGTAGTAAAAAAATATGAATCTCATCAATGGGTGGATGGGTGGCAGGAGCCTCCCATACCAAGTGAAACAAAGATCCAAATAGATTGTGGGTACCATAGGTGTCTCTCATATCTACGAGATGTGGGCCATTGTTAGGTTTTTGGCCACCTGTACCTGGGAATTGCCAGATTGGAGGAGGTTTCCTTGGTTTTTACAAATGTGTTTACCTATGTTAGCACTTACACAAGAGTTGTCCTGCATTTCATGTTTCTGTGTACTAGTGTTAGCAATTCCATTCGAATTGGGCTTTATACATTGGCTTGCTTGCACTCATGTCAGAAGCACTGAGGCACTTCTGGGTTGAAAGTATTAGCCGGTGACATCACTGGTGGCCGGGGGACGCCCAATTGAAAGCTCCTTTCATGTCCCTAGCAGGAGTTGGAGCAAAGGATGGGAACTCACCCCATCTCACAAGCAGCACTCAGGTCTCGAACACTAGCTTGCTAACCTCCATCCCAGCATCCTAACCCCATGAGCCACCACTGGTTGGTGATGTTGATGGAAATACAGGACTGTTGTATTGGGTCATAGCTGTGTAGGATCAAGCCTCCTCTAACAAGGTTTGTCTGGGGCAGCTTCCAAAGGTTCTGCAACCTGCGAAGGCCGCATCTCATCTGTTCTTTGCTGGACTCATTTATTTCCACAAGAGCTTGCCCTGTTTCCCTGTGCTGAGACAGAAATGGCTCTGTACTGATAGTCCGCGACTTACAACCACAATAAGCACCAACATTTCTGTTGCTAGCAGGGCAATTGTTAAATGGGTGATTTTTACAACCGTTTTTTTGCCGTTGTTGTTAATTGAATCACTGCGGTTGTTAAGTGAATCCTGCAGTCATTAAGCAAATTTGGTTTCCCCCATTGATTTTGCTTATCGAAAGCCAGCTGGGAAGGTTCCTAAATATCAGTGACATGACGCTGGATCCCACCCATTATAAATACATACCGGTTGCCCAGCACCCGAATTCTGATCACGTGACAATGGGATCCTGCAATGGTCATAAATGCAAGGACCATCATAAATCACTTTTTTCAGTGGCTCTTGTAATTTCGAACGTTCACTAAACAAGTGGCTGTAATTGATGTGAAAGGGATGTTGGAAAATTGCAAATCATCAATCATAAAGCAGTTGTGGGCAGCACTGCAAGTACATTGACAACAATATTGTCAGGCTGATAGGTCTGTGCTTGAGAAATTGCTATGGACGCACTGACTATAGAGCAGGGGTGTCAAACTCGATTTCACGGAGGGACGCATCAGGGTTGTGCTTGACTTCAGGGTGGGGTAGTGGCGGGCAGGGGGCATGGCCAGGGTGGGCGTAGCCCAGTGGTGGGATTCAAATTTTTTTACTACCGGTTCTGTGGGTGCAGCTTGGTGGGCGTGGCAGGGGAAGGATACTGCAAAATCCCCATTCCCTTCCCACCCCACTAACCTGCTCTCCAGCTCCGTTCTCCTGTGCAGGGCAACCAAAGAAGACCCAGCTGATCATCTGGGACTCGGGAGGCCGAGAAGAGATGGGGGAGGGGCCAGTCAGAGGTGGGATTTGCTGGTTCTCTGAACCAGTGGTGGTATTCTGCTGGTTTGGCCCGGTTTTGCCGAGCCAGTAGCGGTGAGGAGCAGCAAAGATTGAACCGGTTCTCTCTGCCACTCTGCTGTTGGGCCTACCTGCCTGCCCAGGCTCCCATACTCATCTTTATGCTCTGAATTTGAAGTGTAGCTTCTTTGCGCGGCACAGCAGAGTTGTGCGCGGCAGCTGCTGAAGCGACCAGGAGAGTGCAGGCTTGCAGGAGGTGAGTTAGAACCAAGGGTGGGATTCAAATTTTTTAACAACCAGTTCGGTGGGTGTGGCTTAGGTGGTGGGCGTGGCTTGGTGGTCATGTGACTGGATGGACGTGGCTTGGTGGTCATGTTATTGGCTGGGTGTAGCCAACTCAATATCACTCACATCGAGGCACGCTTCTCCTCGCCTGGCCTCTCATGACTGTGGGGATGCTGCAACAGTCATAAGTGTGAAAAAGGGTCATAAGTCACTTTTTTCAGTGACATTGTAACATTGAATGGTCACTCCACACAAGCAAAGTACCAGCAAAAGAGGGGGGGAAAACTCCAGAGAAATTCCTGAGACAGGAAGTCTAGTCCTGCCAAGAATGTAAAAAGGGTTAACGGAGAGGCAGTTTCTGTAAGCAACACCAGAATGTTTCCTTCCTGCCTTCCTTACAGGATTAGGCCAGTAATTTCTTCTAACAACCGGTTCTCCGTACTGCTTAGAATGTTAACAATTGGTTCTAGCGAACTGGTAGAATCCCACCCGTGGTTAAAACGCCACTGAGCTTGCACAAATGCCTCTGCACCTGTGCAAAGTGCACGTTTGGCATGCATGCGCACACAAAGTGTGCCCACCAAGCCATGCCCACCGAACCGGTGGTAAAAATATTTGAATCCCACCACTGCTCTGAACTGCTCAAAATTTCCGCTACCGGTTCTCCAGAACTGGTCAGAACTTGCTGAATGCCACCTCTGGCGTGGCCAGCTCGACATCGCTGGTGTCAGAGGTGCCTGTGATGGCCTGAGTGTTCTGCCAGCGAAAATGGGCTCCCGACCTCCATTTTCAGCTGTGATGCCCTCCTGCAACCCTCTGCCAGTGAAAACGGAGCTCGTTAGCAGAGGCACCGCAGGCCAGTGCTTCGCTGTTTCCAGAATGGCCCCACAGGCCAGATCTAAGCACTCCACAGGCTGATCTGGCCCGTGGGGCATTGAGTTTGACAACTCTGCTGTAGAGCAGCAGGCTGGCTCAGGAATTCTGGGAGTTGAAGTCCCCAGGTCCTAAAGGGGCCATAGTTCCTCACTCCTACCACAGAGAGTCAGAGGTTAGCTGAAGCTGGGAGAAGATTTGCGTCATCGAGACCAGCAGGAATCATTGAATACCCTAAACACATAAAGTTGCTCGTCAGGCTGCCGAAGGACTTAATGAGTTGGCAAGTTCGTGTTTGAAATATTGGATTGACCTACAAGGAAGAGTACAACATAATTACCTGCATAGCAGAATATGCTTGTTGCAACGCTGCATGATTTGGCACACACAACCCCTTGCTTTCCAAAACGGTTTATCCTTCCTGGATCCGGTGTGGCTCAATCATTGAGATGTTCCAATGGAGGAGACCTGTTTAACAGAACAACTTGTCCATGAAAATGGCACGTTTTCTTTCCAATTCCAGATTTTGTCTACTGATAATCCCTAAGGGTTATTTACAGGGGGTTTTCCTGGTATCCTTGCCCTCGGAAGTTGTGGGAGCACCATCATCTGAAACTTTCAAAAAGAGATAAGACTGCCATTTGTCAGAAATGGTGTATGGTCTCCCACTTGGTCAGGAGGGTTGGACTAGATGACTAAGATCCCTTCCAACTCTGATTATCTGTTAATCTGTTAATCCTTTTTGTTTCTTTACTCAAAATGTTGCCTTGATTTGTGTTGCGATCAACAGAATGGTGATGGAGACCATGACAATGGACATTTTTAAAAATGTTTTCAAAATAAAATGTTTGCATTTGTAAAAATATAAGAGTAGCCTTCCTGCATGATGCCAGAGTCTCTCTTGGTCCAGCATTTCATTTGGAGGCCAATCTGACGCTTCTTAATAAATGGAGTTTTGTCCCTTTTCTGTTATTGTTTCCTTTCAACGGATATTTGAAGTCATGTCACCTCGATGCAATTTAGAGATAGATTGAATCTTCAAGACCGACAGTCTGTCCTCTATAAATTTATTCAGCTTTTTATTTGTAGATCTCATCATATTTTGTGGAAATGAGTTCCATGGGCTAATTATGCCACCTGTGGAATAAATAGCAGCCTCAATCAAACACATCTGGAGGGCCCCAGATCAAGCAAATCTCCAGCAATGCCACAAGCTGCAGTTCCTTGTTGCATTGAGAAAGACAGATTGCCTCTGAACATGGAGGCTTTGCAATGTTTCCCACTAATGACGCATTATAAGCCCTAAATGATAGGGTAAATTCACAATCAATCCACTCATAAACTTGTTTCTCATGTCTTCCTTAGTCTTTTAGATCAAGGTTCCCCCAAGTGTCAATATTCACCCGCAAGGCCTGATGGGACTATTTAAAGCAGGGATCCCGAACCAGTGGGCCTTAGCCCACTACCAGTCCGCAGCTTTTTCGCAACTGGGTTGCATGAGTGGGTGGCTGGGGCACTTGCAGAGGTGGGCTTCATAAATTTTAGCAATGGGTTCTCTGCCCTGTTGCTGGGTAGGCGTGGCCATGGTGATCATGGCCTAGTCGGCCTCCTGCACCACCAGGGGTGTGTGGGCTTTTTGCCCTGCTGGGGCTCCAGAGGCTACTGTTAAGCTTCCGGGAGGGAGAAAATGGCCTCCCTGGGGTCTGCAGGCTCTCTGGAAGCTGGAAATGGGCCTACTTCAGGCCTTCCCAAACTTCCGGGAGGCCCGTTTTTCACCCTCCCCAAGCCTGGGTGTGTGCCCTGAACTTACCTGGATCCAAAACGGGCTATGTGGAGACACCGGGGAGGGGAGGGGTGGGATGGGAGGGACCAGTCAAGAGTGGGATATGGGGAGTTCTCCAAACTGCACAGAATCTTAGCTAGGGGCTCTCCCGAACCCCTGCGACATCGCCCACCCCCCCAGCAGCCCACCCCTGGGCAAGTACATTGCATGAGACTTGTCAGTGCTCGGGGCCTCACTTGTGCAAGCATTGTGCATGCTCTCTACCCCACTTGCACAAGTAACAGGTGCTTGCACAAGTAGCGGGTGCTTGCACCTGCCGCTCCCAAAGAACCATCTCTCTTTCCTCTCTTCTCTCTGCTCCGGGCCACTAAACTACAAAGGTTGGGGAACTCCGATCTAAAGGATTGATAAATGGCTGGGGATCAATAAATGATGGAAGGTCAATTGGGATTATTAGTTCATCTTTTGCGGGCCCTGTAGAATTCCAGGCCAGTTCCTAGTTCCTGAAGGTGAAGGAGCTACTAGTGAAACAGTGTGAGTCAGAGTTGTGGGGTCAGCTGCCAGAAAGTGCGGCCTTGAGTTGTCTCTATTATTACATTATTATTTGTCATAGAGATAGTCTTTGGTTAAAAAACGGTAATTAGGAATGGGAATTCTGTTGCTAAGTGATATGGTTGTGAAGTGCAACTTACCAGGACGGTGTTAGCAACAGTGGCTTTGGCATTTCCAATTGTCATTATTAAGCAAACCCTGTGACATCACATGGTTGCCATTTATGGCCTCCTGCAGGCTTTCCCAATGACTTTGTTTGTTGGAAGCCAGGATTGAAGGTTTATGACCTTCAGACCTATGATTGTCATAATTGCAATCACGAGCCCAAATCGTGATCATGTGACTGCTGTGATGGCTGCAACTTCAAAGACCAGCCCTAAATCTCTTCCTTCCAGGAGATGTTGGATGTCAGTGAACAATCCAAGGCTTCATGAAGATGCCGACAAGCTGGAGAGTTTGGGTGGGGGGCTGTTTCAGAGAGTGATATGGAAATAGAGCTGCATCACTTTTTTCTTTGGACCACGGCTGATCGAAAAATGAAATCAAATCAGCATCAGACCTGATATCTACACACATAGGAGATCCCCAGAGAATTCCAGGACTGTAGGACAGGCTAAGAAATAAAAATGCATCCTAGAAATAGGCAGTGCAAAGTACTTCTGTCTTTTGCCCGAAACTGGACTCAAGGGACCCTTTAGCTTTATTTGAAATTCCACTTTTAGTTTTATTCTGATCGGAGACCTCTCTGGCGGGGCTGAATTTACGCTGAGCTGCGGATATCTTCTGCCCTCTGGTGGCAGCTACCACATTTACAGGGTCGCCCCACTTCTGGTTTAAGCCTTCTCCTGCAAGACGACTGTGGGGCTACAGGTAGTACAGGTGGGCTAGCAATGACCAACCCTCTTGGGACACTGCAAAGCAGAAAGGGAGGAATGCTTATGCTGCTATCATCATTTGCAAAGGCATACTTTTATCCACACCTGAATCTCAAAAACTCCTTCTAAGAGCGAGGTAGACTCCCTAGGACAGCAGCTGTCCACGAGTCAGAATAGAATAGAATAGACCTTGGTGGTCTTCTAGTCCAGGGGTTGCCAACCTTTTGGACTTCAGGGACCACCAAAGTCATAATTTTAAATCCTGGGGACCATTAATATGAATTTTGACTGATGGTGGCTTGCTGATATTGGTGAGAGAGAGAGAGAGAGATCTGATCTAACCTCTCTCTCTCCCCTCCGCTCTCTCTGTCACATACACACAAACACACCAAGACAGGGGTGGGATTCAGATTTCTTAACAATCGGTTCTGTGGGCATGGCCTAATTTGTGGGTGTGGCTAGGTGGTCATGTGACTGGCTGGGCATGGCTTGTATGTAAATATTATAACTACTTATGTAAATATTGATTTTTTTAAAAAAATAAAAAATAGAGCAACTTTTACCCAAAATCAGGCAAAGCAGGCTGGCAGATTGAGTTACTAACAGAATCATTCAGAGATCTACCTGCCATCGGCTACTTGAGTCTGTCACATAAAATTTGCTTGCAGTGCACTGAATAATAAAAGCTTCAGTCCCCTAAGGAAGCAGAGCCGAAGATCTAAAGACTAGCTAGAAAGTAAGAAATCCAATTCCTGCTTCCTAGCTAATCTAAATCTCCCAGCACAGCAGAGCAGCTGGTGGTTGGAAAAATAGCAAGTTAGTAGGCAAGATAAGGAGTGAGTGTGCGGAGAGGGTTTCTGCGGGCCATGCGGACGGCACAACCTTGTGTTCCTGCGCAGCTTGGATTAATTGCTTTGGGGGATGCTCTGGGGGTGGCATTTCTCTACGGACCACCAAAATTTTCTCGTGGACCACCAGTGGCTGCAGCCCATTGGTTGATGACCACTGCTCTACAGGTAGTCCTCAACTTATGACTCCAATTGAACCCAACATTTCTGTTCTTAAGTGAGACATTTGTTCCGTGAGGTTCGGCCCATTTCATGACCTTTCTTGCCACTGTTGTTAAGTGAATCGCTGTAGCTGATAAGTTAATCGCCCGTTTGTTAAGTGAATCTGGATTCCCCCCATGGATTTTGCTTGTCAGATGGTCACAAAAGGGGATTCATGACTCTGGGACACAACAATGATCATAAGTGCGAACCAGTTGCCAAGCCTCTGAATTTTGATTCCCATGATCCTGCGGATACTATACAAAGGTTGTAATGGTGAAAAGGGGTCCTAAAAGTCACTTTTTTCCATTGCCGTTGTAACGTTGAACGGTCACTAAATGAACTGCTATAAGTCGAGGACTGCCTGTATTCATTTGCTTTTAAACTTTCTTTTTCCACCCCGACTCCTCACAGAACCCCTTCCATCTCCACATGGACCAATGCGGTGACTTCGAGACTCTCCTGGACTTGCTGGTCACCATTTTCCATGCCAACCGTTGGCAGGACGTCACCCTGGTTCTGTGCCAAGCCTGGGATGCCTCCGCCTTTGTCGACCTCTGGACCAGCCACGCCCACCTGGAGAAGACGGTGGTGATCGACCTGAGCTTCCTGGAGGAGAGAGAAGCTGCTCACCATCTTCGGCGGCACATGGAGGAATACCGCGAATTGCCTGGCCCGGCTTTGCTTTTCGGGTGCAATGCTCCCTTCTCCCAGCAAATCTTCCGGATGGCGAAGGAATTGGGGGTCACTCAGCAGTTCCACTGGGTTTGGGGGCAACCCCAGAATGTGGATGAGCTCCAGACAGAGGGGCTGCCGTTAGGTCTTCTGGCCTTTGGGGAGGTGGACAGGCCCTCCCTGGAACACTTCATCCAGGATGCCATTGTCCTGGTGTCCCGTGCCATTTCCCGGGCTGTCTACATTCGGCCTGACCTTGCCCTCATCCAGAGCATGGTGAATTGCAATGACAAACACGCTGTGGACTCTGAATCCTCTGGACTCTACCTTTCCCAGTGAGTAAGCTGCTCTTGATTTTTGGATCTATAAGAGCCAGAGGGGTGTGTCAAACTCAAGGCCCGGGGGCAGGATCCAGCCTGCGGGGTACTTAGCTCTGGCCCACAGGCTGCCCTAAAAACAGCAAAGGACTGGCCTGTGGTGCCTCTGGCAGTGAAAATGGAGCTGGCGAGGGCTGTGTGCGGCCCTCCCAGGCTCCGTTTTCAGTTGAGGTGGCCTCCTGCCACTCTCTGCCCACTGGCAGAGCACTTGGGCCACCACAGATGCCCCCAACATGTGTGACATCAAGCTGGCCACGCCCACCCCGGCCCACAAGGTCAAACACAACCCTGGTGCAGCCCTCAATGAAATCGAGTTTGACACCCCTGCATAAGAGTAACCGACCCCTTCTCCCACCATGTAGTCCTCGACATATGACCATGATTAAGCTCAAATCAGGGGTCCCCAGCCTTTTGGACCTCAAGAACCACCAAACTCGTAATTTTAAATCCTGGGGAGGATTAACCGGTTCTGTGGGCGTGGCCTAATTTGTGGGTGTGGCTTGGTGGTCATGGGGCTGGCTGGGCATGGCTTGTATGTGACTATTATAAATATTTATATAAACATTGAATTTTTTTTTAAGAAAAAGAGCAACTTTTACTCAAAATCAGGCAAAGCAGGCAGGCAGATTGAGTTGCTCACAGAATCACAGGTTCATTTAGAGATTTGTGTGTCTGCCATCGGCTAGCTCAGTCTGCACTGAGTCCTATGGAAGGTTCGGCTCATCTAAAGACTAGCTAGAAAGCAAGAAATCCAACGATTTCCTACTTTCTAGCTAATCTAAATCTCCCGGCACAGCAGAACATCTGATGGTCGGGGGAAAAAAGGGAAAAATAGCAATTTAGCAGGTAAGTTTGCCAGGTGAGGAGTGAGTGGGCAGGGAGGCCTTGTGGGCAGCGCAGCCTTGTATTCCTGTGCAGCCTGGATTAATTGCTTTGGGGGGGTGCTCTGGGGGTAGAATTTCTCTGTGGACCACCAAAACTTTCTCACGGCCCACCAGTGGTCCCCGGCCCACCAGTTGGCAACCACTGGACTAGATGACCTCCAAGGACCCTCTTAACATTGTTATCCTGTTATTCTGATTCCTGCTTTTTTTTTTTCACTTTCCCTATTGCAGGTTTTTAGCCAACACATCTTTCCATGGCCAGACAGGCGAGGTCTTTGTGCACAACACGTCTCACATCCACACGGACTGTCAGTACAAAATCTGGAGCCTGCTGAGGGATTCGGTGGGCCAGCCCACATGGGTGACAGTGGGCAGCTGGAAAGGGGGTGAAATGGAAGCCGAGGAGGGCAGCTGGCCGCAGCACCTGCAGCGCAAGAACCAGGCCGAGGGCGGGGGCTTCTCGCGCATGAAGCTGCGGGTGGTGACCTTGGTGGAGCACCCCTTTGTCTTCATCCGGGAGGTGCGTAGGTACATCGGGACCTGTGGGGAGGGGAGGCAGCTGCTGAGCAGAGCTGATTGCCTTGCAGACATTTCTCTGTTGCAAAAAATATAATATTGTGCAACACCATGAAAACCGTGGTGGCTCTCTGGAGGCTGGAACTCTCTGGGAGGCCCATTTTTCACCTTCCCCAGGCTCTGGAGGCTTTCCTTGAACCTCCAGGAGGACGAAAACAGTCTCCCTGAACTCTGGAGGCCCTCTGGACGCTGGAAATGGGCCCATTTCTGGCCTTTCGGAGCCTCCGGGAGGCCCATTATTTGCCCTCCCTGAGCCTCTGCACAGGCCCTGCTCTTAACCAGGCGTCCAAAATGGGCCAAGTGGGGATTCCTAGGAGGGTGGGCAGGGCCAGCCAGGGGTGGGATTGGCCAGTTTGCCAAACCAGTAATTAAAAATGATAAAATTAGCTACCGGTTTGCCCGAACCAGTGCGAACCGGTAGCAGCTCACCCCTGGTGATCTCCAGGTATCTCCTGGCCAGCTCCTTCAATTTCCTGCTTGATATTCAAAAGGTTATTAACGGGTGCTCTTTCCAGGTAGACAAAGAGGGCAACTGTCCAGCGGGGCAACTCTGCCTGGATCCTCACACCAACGACTCCTCTGTGCTCAATGCCCTCTTCGAGGAGCTGAATTCAGAGAACGGCTCGGTGCCCATGGAGTACCGGAAATGCTGCTACGGCTACTGCATCGACCTCTTGGAGAAGCTGGCCGAAGACATGCCCTTTGACTTCGACCTCTACATCGTGGGAGATGGAAAATACGGGGCGTGGAAGAACGGCCGCTGGACAGGGCTGGTAGGAGACCTCCTGAGTGGCACGGCCCACATGGCCGTGACATCCTTCAGCATCAATTCAGCCCGGAGTCAAGTGATCGACTTCACCAGCCCTTTCTTCTCCACCAGCTTGGGCATCCTGGTGAGGATCTGGGACACGGCATCGCCCATTGGGGCCTTCATGTGGCCATTACACTGGACCATGTGGGTGGGCATCTTCGTGGCTCTCCACATGACGGCCCTTTTCCTCACCTTGTACGAGTGGAAGAGCCCCTACGGCATGACGCCCCACGGCCGCAACCGTATAAAGATCTTCTCCTACTCATCAGCCCTGAACCTCTGCTACGCCATCCTTTTTGGCCGCACTGTCTCCAGCAAGACGCCCAAGTGCTGGACAGGCCGTTTCCTCATGAACCTCTGGGCCATCTTCTGCCTCTTGGTCCTTTCCAGCTACACAGCCAACTTGGCTGCTGTGATGGTGGGCGAGAAAACTTTTGAGGAGCTCTCTGGGATTCACGACCCCAAGGTTGAACAAACACTTTCTTTCTATGCTCCTTGCCCTTCTTTCACAGTGTCCTGCCTAGTCTCCCTTGTCTTACTCAAATTCTTCTCCATCTTCTTTCTTCCTTCTAAATTTCTTCTCTGCCTCTGCTTTGCCTGTGTCCCATACTTGAACTTGGCTTCCCCTCCGTCACCTTCCAGTCTCGCGGACCGTTCAAAAAAATAATAATTGTGTTGCATCTCATCAAAGTTTGTTGACTCTGGTTTTCTCCCCTTGATGTTCCTGGATGATCAGACCCTCTGAGAAGTCTGCAGATCCTCTCCCTCGTTATTTACCCCAACAGCACATACTCGGTGTTAGGCTACAGATAGCCCTTGACTTACAACAGTTCATTTAGTTTCGTTTAGTTTATTGTCATTGCACCTCGTACAATGAAATCAAACACCATCTTCAGTGCACATCATGACCATGACACACATCCTTCACACTTCACACATTGAACTGAACCCCTGACACTACACCAACACTGTACTACACAGTAGAGTTCAACAGAGCTACTGCCCTGAGATAGAAGCAGTTTTTCAGCCTATTTGTCTTTGTTTTTATTATCCTATACTGTCTGCCAGATGGTAATAATTAAAAAAAAGTGGATACCCAGGATGAGATGGATCTTTGAGAATGTTTTGAACTTTCTTAAGGCAGCGGGAGCTATAAAGCTCTTCCAAAGAGGGGAGAGGGCAACCAGTGATCTTCTGGGCAATGACGTCAACCCTCTGGAGTGCTTTCCTATCTGCCATTGTGCAATTGGCAAACCATACAGAGGTGCAGTAAGTTAAGATAATCTCTATGGTGCAGCGATAGAAGGTCACCAGCAGTTTTTCATTCAGTTGTTATTTTCTGAGAAGCCTCAGGTTGTATAATCTCTGCTGGGCCCTTTTGACCTGGGCTGCAATGTGAGCACCTCAGGTCAGGTCCTCTTTTAGGATAACACCCAGAAACTTAAAACTGGCCACTTGCTCCACTCGGTCTCCATTGATAAGCAAGGGCTGGATGTCTGTTCTGTTCCTTCTATAGTCCATTGTCAGCTCCTTGATCTTATTGGTGTTGAGGACCAAGTTATTGTATCTACACCACGAAAGCAACCAGTCCACCTCATCTCGATAGGCAGATTCATCCCGCCACTGGAGATGAGTCCCACCACTTAAGTCCCACCATTCAGTGATCATTCGAAGTTACAACGGGGCTGAAAAAAAGTGACTTATGACTGTTTTTGTACTTACGACCGTTGCAACATCCCCACGACTATAAAATTCAGATGCTTGGCAACTGACTCATATTTATGACAGCTGCAATGTCCCAAGATCATAGGATCACTTTTGGCAGCCTTCTGTCAAGCAAAGTCAATGGGAAAGCCAGGTTCACTTAATAGCTGTGTTACTGGTTTAACAACTGCACTGATTCATTTAACAACCGTAGCAAGAAAAGTTATCAAATGGGGCAAAACTCACTTCAGTGTCTCATGTAGCAACAGAAATTTTGGGCTCAATTGTGGTCGTAAGTCAAGGACTACCTGGATATCTAGAAAAAAAAGGCCCATTCATATCTCCACTCATCTTCCTCTTCCTCCATCTCCATGAATTTATCTAGTCTTTTTTTAAAAAAGACAAACTTTGACATTTCTGACTATCACCTTGAGATGGTGAAATCTTGCATGGCTATTTGCTTGGGGGAAGCAATCTCAGAACGGTTAACCTAGTAACCCCACGAGGTCCAAATGGAAAAAAAGAAACATCCTTTTCACCCTTTTTCTCACACACTGAATAGTCTTTAAAAACCTCTTCAAGTATTACATTTTAATTTATTTCCAAAGCACCGGAGGGCAGTAGAAGAAGTAACGGATGGAAACTTATTAGAGATCCAATTTAGAACTTCTCTGACAGTGAGAACAATTAACAGCTTGACTCCCGAAGTTGTGGGTGCTCCAACACTGGAGTTTTCAAAAAAGAAACCAGACAGCCATTTAGAATAGAATAACAGAGTTGGAAGGGACCTTGGAGGTCTTCTAGTCCAACCCCCTGCTTAGGCAGGAAACCCTGAACCACTTCAGACAAATGGTTAGTTACAGGGTCTCCTGCTCCAACTCTCTTATTCTGTATTCCCGCTAAATTAAAATTTTAACATTGAGTCCCGGAGTTGTTTTCATCACTTGAAATGCCAGAAGACAATCCTGCAGGCCCCCACTTTCCCCCCTGCCCCCTGTTCTCAAACCCTCTGTGATGTCTATCATCCTGCTGTGGCTGACATGTTCTCATTTGCAAACATCCCATGAAATCACACCCTTTCTCTCTTTTCTGCTTCATCCACCCGTTTCTTTCCCTTCTTTGGCTCCCCTCTCACCCTGATTTCTGTTGCAAACGTTTCACATTAAAAGAAAATAATTCCCCTCTCCCCTAAATTAAAACAAAAAACAAAAAAACAACCTCCCAAATCCAGGAGCAAATGACCTGATTCCCAATTTTGCCCTCTGCAGCTCCACCATCCATCCCAGGGTTTTCGTTTTGGCACCGTCTGGGAGAGCAGCGCAGAGGAATATATCAAGAAGAGTTTCCCCGACATGCACGAGTACATGAGGCGGCACAGTGTCCCCACCACCCCTGAGGGGGTCACAATGCTCAAGTAAGGAAGGCAGGGCCTGAGGGAGGACAATTCAGGGCAGGGGGGGGAGAAGAGATGTTGATGTGGTGATGGGTTGGCATCTCTTCCGGTTGTAGCTCCTGCCTTTGGGGGCCATCTGCCTAATTTCCAAAGATTTCTGCTGGAGACCACTTGAAACATCTGGAGATGTTTCTCCTTAAGGACACAGCCAACAGTTTGTTTGAGAGGAGGCTGAGATCATCCCTCTCTCCAGTCATCCGTGTTGTGCTAACAGGTGGAATCTCAAGAGGTTGGGCTGGGGCTGGGTTCTAGCCTCCCTTCAGCCATGGAAGACCCCCTGGAAGACATAGGACCTGTCCCTCTCTCTCTCATCCCAGCAGCCATTTTGGTCCAGTGGTGGAGGTCCTGGACCAAGAACAGGGAGATCCAGGTTCTCGTCCTACCTCAGACTTTGGGGTAGCCCCTCTCTCTCTCAGCCCAAAGCCGTGTGGCCCACCTTTCAAAGTCCCTTCCCAGCTAAAGAAGCTTCTTGAAGGACTTAGGCCTACCCTTTTCTTTCAGCCCAAGCCTACCTCAGCTCACCAGTTTGTTCTTGCAGGGGGAAATGAGAGAGGGAAGAGTCACGTATGCCCCCTGAATAATAAACATCTTACCAACTTGAATGGGTCCAGGAAGATAGATTTTGTGCAAGCTACACGTGAAACAGATTTGCAGGGATCTTACAAATTAACCATTATAATGCATTAAAGCCCCATTTTGTTTGGTGAGGTAATGTCATTGACATTTGTTCTTGGGTATCTGTAATCCTTAAGGAAGCAATACAGGCTGTCCTTGACTTATAACTGTTAAGTTCTGTGCGTGGCACAAGAAGTGGAGACGAGTTGATGAACAGTGAACTTCAACTCTTTATTTAACATGGTGCAACAGGTCTGAAAATGGCCACAACAGCCCCCTTTATATAGGCAAGCTCTTGGGTATTTAGCCAATGAAAACACAGGAACGTTAGCTCTTTTAACCAATGAGAAAGGCTCGTTAATAGCCAATCAAATTCTCCTGAACAGACCAATCCGATATCGCTATTATCGGCCAATCAGAAGTGCAGGGCCAGAACCCTGCACTTTACTTTAAGGTTTCAACAATCTTTATTCAAGCACTTTTATTAATTCACAACACCCCTTCCCCCCGGGTTCCGTTTAAAGGGTGCGGTAACGTAGTCTTTGAGGTAGGCAGGTTGTTTTGATTGTCTATTTGATTTACGTTGTCCTCCCGGTATTTGTCTAGAGTCTTGTTGGGGTCGGACGTTATCTGGTGAACAGGGTGCCTCTGGTTCTGTATCTAAACTTCCGTTACCACTAATGTCCTCGGTATCCCTTTGAGGCGAGTTTACCCCTGTCCCCGATCCTTCTTCACATGTTGTGTCTGAGCGGTCATTTCTTCCGCTTGTGCTTTCCACCGTTTCAAACTCAGCCTCCTCGGCGTCTCCTCTCCCCTCAGTTTGGAAATCACCGGAATCACAGACCCCAGACTGCAGCCTTGAACGCAGCTGATCAATATGGCGCTTCCATATTCTATCGTCGCGACATTTCACTCGGTACGATCTGGGTCCGGTTACTTGGATTACAGTTGCCTCGACCCACAATGGGTCGCCATAAAAGTTTCTCGCGAAAACCAAGTCGCCTACCTGGAAATTACGGCATTTCCCGCTGGATCCGTGTGGTTTTTCAGGTTCATTCGATGGGTGTAGTCGGTTGAAGTGGGAACGGAGTTTTCGTCCCATCAATAACTCAGCGGGAGTTTTGTTGGTGATGCTGTGTGGGGTGATGTGCTGCAAAAGGAGTATCCGGTTAATCTTGTCTTCGATATTGCCATAGTCCATTTTATCTAGAGTTCTTTTGATAAATTGTACCATGCGCTCGGCCCTTCCATTGGCCGCAGGATACTCTGGTGAAGTTAGCGCATGGCGAATACCGCAGTCCACCAGATACTGTTCAAAAGAAAGCGCTGTAAACTGGGGCCCGTTGTCGGATACCAGAACGTCTGGTAGTCTGTGTGTTGCAAATAAACTGTCCAATTTCCTAATGACTGATTCAGTTGTTTTATTTTTCATCTCATGGATTTCGAGCCAGTTCGAGTAGGCATCCACTGTTAATAAAAATGTGTGTCCATTCGTAGGTCCCGCAAAGTCCAGATTAATACGGGACCATGGTCCCCTGGGTGTTTCCCATTCTGTTGGGGTTGCTTTCGGTGGGGCATTGCTGACTTCCTGGCATTTGTGACAAGTCTTTACCCAGGCTTCGATCTGCTTGTCTATACCCGGCCACCACGCATAGCTTCGTGCGAGTGCTTTCATGCGCACGATGCCGGGGTGGCCATCGTGCAAGGTTCTCAGTACCGCTCGCTGTAACCGCTCTGGGACAGCGATTCTATCGCCCCAAATGATGCAGCCTTTCTGGGAAAACAGTTCCGTCTGTCGACTTTTAAAGGGAACATAGTTGTCAGGGATTTGATCCAATGGCCATCCACGCTTTACCCAGCTGAGGACACGTGCTAAAATGGGATCGCGTTTAGTTTCAATCGCTATATCGCAAGCTGTCAACAGCGGTTTTTGGAGTGTCTCGATCTGCAGTGTTGTGACGGTTGGAGCAGAGTCGTCAACGGTTTCTGGAAGTGGTGCACGGCTCAATGCGTCAGCATGGGGAATGGCTTTCCCCGGGCGGTGTTGCAACTTATAGGCAGACAAGAATTCTGACCAGCGAGTCATTCTGGGAGATAATATATAAGGGGTTGGTTTATCTCCTGCTATTATTCCCAGTAAAGGTTTATGGCCAGTTATTATAGTGAAAGCTCGCCCATAAATATATTCATGAAATCGTTTAACAGCAGATACAACAGCAAGAGCTTCCTTATCGATTTGACTGTAATTGCGTTCTGCTTTTGATAGCGTTTTTGAAAAATAGGCAACAGGGGCTTCGCTTCCGTTTGGTAAAACGTGGCTCAAAATGGCGCCCACTCCGAAGGGTGATGCATCACATATAACCATTAAAGGCAAAGTCTCATTATACTGCATCAAAACAGGGTTGGAGGTCAATAGGATTTTTACTTGTCGAAATGCATGTTCCTCTCGGTGCCCCCAACCCCAGGGTGCTTTTTTGTCCAATAAATGATGTAGGGGTTCGGCTACGGTTGCTTTGTGAGGCAGAAAGACGTTATAAAAATTGATAAAGCCTAGGAAAGCTTGGAGATCAGCCTTATTGCAGGGTTTGGGGGCATTTTTGATTGCCCTAAGTTTGCTATCGGTGGGGTGAATGCCTTGTTTATCTATTAAATATCCTAAAAATTCTACACGATCTGTACATAGTTGACACTTGTTCTTTTTAACTTTGAGACCCGAGTCTTTAAATCTCTGAAGAACCAACCCCAGGCGCTCCCTTAGTATTTCTTGAGTCGGAGCAGCAATTAAAATGTCATCAAAATAGGGGACAACGCCTTTTATCCCTTGTAATAGTCTTTCCATCAAACTTTGAAAGATTTCCGGGGCCACGCTTACTCCGAATTGGAGTCGGTTACATTTAAACGCACCTCGGTGCGTAACGATCGTTTGGGCCTCTGCCGTTTTTTTGTCTACAGGCAGTTGTTGGTATTCCTGGGCTAGATCTAGTTTAGCGAAGACTTTTCCGCCCCCCAGGGAATGGAGAAGGTGTTGCACCACCGGTACTGGGTAAGCGTTTTGCTGCAGGGCGTGATTCAGGGTGGCTCAGTAGTCCCCACAAATTCTTATCGATCCATCCGGCTTGATGGGTGTCACGATTGGGGTTTCCCAGGGAGAGTGATCGGTTGGTTCTAACACACCCTGGGCTATTAATTTATCAAGCTGCTCGTCAATTTTTGGTTTAAGGGCAAATGGAACTCGACGAGGCTTAAGGTGGATGGGAGCTATTTCGGGGTTGAGGTTAAATGATCTCGGGGTCCCCTTGTACTCGCCTAGTTTTTCTGCAAAGACGTCCTGGAATTCTTGGACGAGAGCCTCTTCCCAGTCGTTGCTGCTGGTTTGGTGAATGCCAGCTACTTCAATTCCAAGTGGAGCGAACCATTGGAGGCCTAACAAGCTAGGCCGATCCCTGTCAACTACAGTCAAGGATAGAGATGTGGTACGATTTTTAAATGAGACACGGACTTGGCTGGATCCAACGACTGGAATTCGATTTCCCTGATAATCTTTGAGTATGATTCTTTGGAATCGGAGGTCTTGTCGACGGACGGTAGGGATAAGTTGCTTGAGGGTCTTCCAGGAAACCATCGAGAGGAACGATCCTGAATCGACTTCCATCATACAAGGCTGATTTTTGATGGCCACCTTCACCCGGATCTTTTTGGCGTCCAGTGATGAGGCATGACCAATCGTAATAGTTTGGTGCACCTCTTCTCGCTTCGTTGAGTGGTTTAGGGTTTTGTTTCTGTAGGAGTGGTTGTTCCATTGGTGGTTCAAGGGTTCTCGTTTTACAGGACGGCTTCCTGTGGATTGGCGATAGTTAGCCCCCCTTGGGGGCTGGCTGGGTCCTTGTTTGCTTCTACAGACCCATCCGATGTGGCCTCTTTTCCCGCACACATGGCAGAATGCGTCGAGGAATTTGCAGTCTGATCGGGGGTGGTTTGCCCCACAACCAGCGCATTGGTACTGCGATCTCTGGCGTTGGTCTCGTTCAGACCGGAGCCGGTTGACCTCTTCTTCATCGCTTTCCGATGACGATTCGAGGTCCTCGTGGTGGGCTGTCGTTGCCTGTTCTTCTAAGTGAGGTGAAACTTGGCTGGCGAGTTGGCGAAGTGGAGCATGGGTGCGGCGCATTCGGGCAGCTGACTTCCTGGTTGCTTCTGCTGCAGTAGCGTCAGCGATGGCATCTGTAAGGCTAATGTCACCTTTTGCCATCAGCTTACTCTGCACGCCTGGTGCATCTAATCCCAGAATTATTTGGTCTCTCAGGGCTTCTTCGAGGTCGGCAAACCCGCATAGGCCTCCCAGATTCCAGAGATCAGCTATGAAATCAGCAACTACTTTCGCCCTTCTGCTGATCTCTCTGGTAAAATTCATGCCTTCTAACGAACGTTGGTACGGTCGGTGCATAGTGGGCCCTTAGCAGGGGTTCGAGGACGTCCCAGTCCATGGACTTCACTTCTGCTGGTTTCACTAGTGCCTTGGCCATCTTGAATACGGTCGGTCCGCAATGAGTTAGGAATACCGCCCGTTTCTTTCCGGTCATGGCATCCTTCAAATTGTTGGTTTCCAGAAACATCTGGAAGCGATCCATATATGAGTTCCAGTCTTCTTGTGCCGGGTCAAATGGAGCGGGTGGTAAGACGCTGCCGGACATGGTTCCGCCGTTGGTGCATTTCAGCCACGTGCTCAGTTATCGCTCTGTAGTGTTCAGTCAGCTCTGACGTCTCCACATCCCACCTTCGTCGCCAGTGTTAAGTTCTGTGCATGGCGCAAGAAGTGGAGACGAGTCGATGAACAGTGAATTTCAACTCTTTATTTAACATGGTGCAACAGATCTGAAAACGGCCACAACAGCCCCCTTTATATAGGCAAGCTCTTGGGTATTTAGAAAACACAGGAACGTTAGCTCTTTTAACCAATGAGAAAGGCTCGTTAATATCCAATCAGATTCTCCTGAATGGACCAATCCGATATCGCTATTATCGGCCAATCAGAAGTGCAGGGCCAGAACCCTGCACTTTACTTTAAGGTTTCAACAATCTTTATTCAAGCACTTTTATTAATTCACAACAATAACCATTTATTTAGTGACCATGTGAAGTTAACAACAGCACTGAAAAAAGTGACTTATGACCAGTAGTTGCACTTACGACCATCACAGCATCCCCGTGATCACAGGGTCAAAATTCAGCCACTTGGCAACCGGCATGTGTAATATGACAATTGGACTGTCCTGGGATCATGTGATCACCATTTGCGACCTTCCCAGCTGGCTTCCAACGAGCAAAGTCTATATGGGGAAGCTGGAAGGAATTGCAAAGAGGTGCTGTCTGAATGACTCAGTGATTCTCACTTAACGATATAATGAAAATGCTAAGCAATGTAATCATATAGTATCATGCTTTACAACCGCATCTCTTTGCAACTGAAATGTTGGTTCCAAGTGCCTTCACAAGTCAAGGAGAGAGAAAGAGAAAGAAGGAGGGAGAGAGAAAGAGGGAGGGGGAGAGAAAGAGGGAGGGAGAGAGAAAGAGGGAGAGAGAGTCAGAGAAAAGGGAGAGAATGGGAAGAAGGGAGAGGGAGAGAAACAGGGAGGGAGAGAAACAGAGGGAGAGAAAGGGAGGGAGGGAACGAGGGAGAGAGAAAGGGAGGGAGGGAGAGAGAGAAAGGGAGAAGGGAGAGAGGAGGGGGAAAGAGAAAGGGAGGGAGAGAGAGAGAGAGAGATGCTATGAAATTTGTAAATGTGGGCATTGGTTGCAAAGTTGCTTTTTCATTACTGTCGTAACTACAAAGGGTTGCTGTCCAAGGCAGTTGCTAAATGAGGACTACCTGCAGACTTAATCAATGCTGCCCAATTTGATAGCAATTTGCTTCTCCTCCCCAGGACCAGCCCACCAAAGCTCAATGCCTTCATCATGGACAAATCCTTGCTGGAATACGAGGTCTCCATTGATTCCGACTGCAAGCTCTTAACCGTTGGAAAGCCTTTTGCTATTGAAGGTATGTCAAAAAAAAAAAACCCTGGATTGAGGAAAGCATCTGGAGGCAGAGCAAGGAAGGGGTTCGGTAGCCAAATGAGGCTTTCGTTCAGATTGCTTATTGTACCCTATGACTATTATTAAGTGTCGTACCTGATGATTCTTGACTCTTAATGAATACATCTTTTCTATTTGCACCAAGACAAATTCCTTGTGTGTCCAACCACACCTGGCCAATAAAGAATTCTATTGGCTCATTCTTTTGAAAACAGTTGTCCTCAGTCTTTAAGTGTAAAAAATTAAAGCTAGGAAAAATGCAGAAATATTACTCCTCCTTTCATGGAGAATGTTACTTTTAATTAATTTTTATAAGGCTTTCCCAGGAGGCTCCAAAAAAGATAATTATGCATTGGTTCATGAAATACTTCACTTTGTATCCAGAAACCTGAGTGTAAAAATAGGAGCATTTGCTGTGTGTGTGTGTGTGTGTGAAAGAGAGGGAGAGGGGGAGAGAGAGAGAGAGAGAGAGAGAACGAATTGCTGGTTGCATCACAGTTGATAGCATCTGATAGCAAAAGGAAGCAAGTTGCTTTCCCCGTGTCTGTAGTTAAAGGGAAGGCTTTCTCTGCAGATGTTCTGTACTGCAGTCCCAAAGGTGCTTTTCAAAAGGTAACTTTCTGATCACTGAATTCTTGGAACAACTACTGAAGGACAAGCCACGATACTACTGCCTTTGCTCTGGGAAAGTTACTCTGTGCGTATATGAGCTCCTCAGAATCCACAAAGAGGGAACTCAGACAAATTGTTAGCGGGACCAACTCAGTCTCTTACAACATTGCAAGCTGTAACTTCCAATCACTTTATAACAAGAAAGGCCAATTGTCTTTTGAACAGCATCTTTGGGACAACCATGATTTGGATGACTGAGAATCTCCATGGGTGTAAAATAGAATAGAATAATTAGAACAGAACAGAACGGAATAGAATGGAACAGAATAGAATAGAATAGAATAGAATAGAATAGAATAGAATAGAATAGAATAGAATAGAATAGAATAGAATAGAATAGAATAATTCTTTGTTGGCTAAGTGCGATTGGACACACAAGGAATTTGTCTCTGGTGCATAAGCACTCATTGTACATACAAACAACAAGTAATATATGATCATAATCCTCACAAAATACAGTCATCATAAATCATAAGCTACAACACTTCGTGGGATACTAAATAAGCAATCAATATAAACCATACTAGGACACTAAATAACACAATTAATATATATTGTAAGAATATATATTGTATTGTACAAGCAACAAAGTTATAGTCATAAGAAGATAAGGAAATAGAATAATAGGAAAGATGAAAAGAACAATAGTAATATAGCCTTACTAGGTAGAGTGACAGTGTTATGGGAATTGGTTGTTTAGCAGAGAGATAGCATGGGGAGGAAAACTGTCCTTGTGTCTAGTTGTTCTGGTGTGCAGGGCTCTATAGTGTCGTTTTGAGGGAAGGTGTTGAAACAGTTTATGCCCGGGATGTGAGGGGTCTGTAGACATTTTCACAGCCCTCTTTTTGACTCGTGCAGTATACAGGTCCTCAATTGCTAGTAGCAATTGTTTTTTCTGCAGTCCTAACTATCCGTTGAAGTCTGTGTCTGCCTTGTTCGGTTGCAGAGCCAAACCAGACCGTTAATAGAGTTACAAATGACAGACTCAATAATTCCTCTGTATCAGCAGCTCTTGGGGCAGCCTGAGCTTTCTGAGTTGCCGCAGAAAGAACGTTCTTTTTGTTGAGCTTTTTTTGTGACAACTTTTGATATTAGATGTCCATTTCAAGACCTGAGATATTGTAGATATTGTCTCCTCTTTTACACCCCTCTCAATTCTCTTGGACTGTGCCAGGCTATGGCATCGGCCTTCCGCAGAACTCGCCTCTGACCTCCAACATCTCCGAGTTCATCAGCCGCTACAAGTCGGCCGGCTTCATGGACCTCCTGCACGACAAATGGTACAAGATGGTGCCCTGCGGGAAAAGGGTCTTTGCCGTTACTGAGGTATGGAGGCTCTGCGGGAAAAGAGCTTCCCCTCTTGCCTGCTCCACCCCCTCGGACTTCCCAAGGCCCCTAGAGGCGCTCATAATTGCGCCCGCAAAAGGCCACTGCACCAAGCGACTTTGGAGGGGGCGTCTTTCCAAAAGGAAGGAGTGTTCCGAGAGGTTTGCCATGCCTCCTCCGCCCTTGGTCCATACACATGTATAATATAGTGACCTTCAGGAGTTTGTGTTTCCAAATTTGAACGTTCCTAGTGGGTTCAATCCTGCCTGTCTTTCCTCCTTCCCCCATCACTTCCAGACTCTGCAGATGGGTATCTACCACTTCTCCGGCCTCTTTGTCCTCCTTTGCATTGGGTTCTGTGGCTCCCTGCTCACCTCCCTTGGAGAGCACATCTTTTACCGACTCATCTTGCCTCGCATTCGGCGCAAGAAGAAATTCAATTATTGGCTCCATACCAGCCAGGTGAGGGATTATCTTGGGTTGGAGGAGGGGGTCCCATTTTGTCACTGGTGGGATTCAAAATATTTTACTACTGGTTCTGTGGCCGTGGCGTGGCTTGGTGGGCGTGGCAGAGGAAGGATGCTGTAAAATGTCCACTCAGAGGTGGTATTTGCCGGTTCTCCAAACTACTCAAAATTTCCGCTACCGGTTCTCCAGAACTGGTCAGAACCTGCTGAATATCCACCTCTGCATTTTGTTTTGAAAAAAAGCAGTCACTACAGGAAATCCTTGACTGATGGCCATTCTCTTAGTGACCATTCGAAGTTACAGCAACACTGGAAAAAAAAAAAAGACTTATAAGCAATGATCACACTTTTGATTGATTGATACCCCACCTTTATGATTTTTACAAATAGCTTAAGGTGGCAAGCATATACAACAAGTATTCAGATCTAGCTTAATATCAGGCCTGTCCCAGCTTAGTTCCCTAGGAAAGAACGACCCTCAATGCCATTTGGTTGAAGTGCTAGGTTCTTTTGCTAAAGTTCAGTGGTTGCAGCGAAAGAAAAGCTAGATCTGAATATTCCTGTTCAAAGGTTGCACTGTTCCCCTTTCCATGGCCCTCCCCTCTTGACCATCAGTGTCCAACAGCACGCCATCTAGACGTTTTGGGAACAGCTTGGATGTTGGCCCTACTTGATGTCCTTGAAGGCTGGTTTAATCAGATGCTGGCACCTCTGGTTTCTATCAGGGTTGCCTCCCGCCTCCCACCGTTTGACATGATTTGAAATGCACGTGCAAAACCAAGACCATTTATTTACTTATGTACTTATTTATTTATTATTTATTTATAAAATTTATTGGCCACCCATCTTACCAGATGCTTACATCACACATATACTCTGTATCTATCAATCATCTATCCTCTATCCTCTATTTATCATCATCTATATTAAAGACATAAATGACTACCAGCAAAGGCTATGATCCATTTAAAGATGGGGAGGGCAGAATGGGGGGGGGGTGTCTATTGTTAGTCGATCAATCACCTCCACTGTGATGCTAGCAGATATTTTTGAATTGTTGCTAAAATGTGACATAGAGGCAGAACCGATTAAAAGCTGTATGATAAAACGGGTGCAAAATTTGAGAGAAATAATTGCAGTGGAACAAAGCAATGAATAATAATAACATTTGAGCAATTGGGACACTCCTCCCAATTATTCTTAGGGAAGTTATTTTGTCCCAATTACTTTTCTTCATCTTACAAATCTCTGAAGCTTTTATTTCTTTGTGGGTTTTTTTTTTAACATGCATAACCCAGAAAATACACCGAGCTCTAAACATGGGACTGGAGGAACAGAGGCTTAAGAAGCTGAATTCGGAAAAAAGGTACATTCTTTTCACATCTTCCTTTCTTTTGCCAACCCATTTCACATTACAGGTAGTCTGTTGGAAGAAATACCCTTCTGGGTTCAGTTCCAAGTGGGGAAAAAGACACTGGAAACACGGAGGCTGTTTGGAATGGAAACACGGAGGCTGTTTGGAATGGTTTAATGGTGGATAGGATCACATGCTTTGGAGCTTTGGGGTGAAGAAAAAGGAAGAGATGCTGAGAGTCCCTGTGTTTTATACCCTCTCTGGGCTTTGAACTTCCTGGGGCACAGGAAGTGTATCCTGATTGGTTGCTGTCAGAGGTCATAGCTAGCTTTGTAGGTTGTGTTAAGTTTGGTTGAAACTTGGTTGGTAATGGAATGAAGAGCAATGAAATGGTTCTGTGTGAAGGAGGTAGAACTTTGTTATGTAGAATAGACTGGCCCAGATCTTAATGACCCATTAACAAAGGTGGGAGTGGGGCTGAGTTTCTGCCTCTCTGAGTTTCTACTCTTTTAGGGGAAATATTCTGCCTTTTTAGCATATAGTCCTAAAATATTTCATTTTTCCAGGAGAGGGGTAAGAATTCTGGGAATTGAAGTCTGCTAGGCTTAAAGTTGCCGAGGTTGGAGACCCCTGCCCTGGAGGTACTTACGACCTGGATTAGAAGTTCTGATAGCTGTCCTTCTCCCTGTAGTCGCATAACTGCATTCTGGGCGCTTGCTTGGCTGCTGGGCCGCATAGATGGCCTTTTGCAGCATCTTGCAGTCACGTGACTGCATTTTATGACATTTTTGCCAAAAAATGGGCATTTATTTCTGGTTTTGGCAAAACCAGCTCTTAGTGACCTATTGACTTGTTTAACCGACCACAGCATTTGTGCAATATCCACTGCAAAAATGATTGTAAAATCTTATCTGTCATGTGGGTGACCCAATTTATCACCATTGTGACCATGCACTGACTCCATTATGGCCGAAACTTGAGGACTACCTATGACACATGGCCAGGGAATTCTGGGAATTGAAGTCCAGCCATCTTAAAGTTGCCAAGGTTGAGATACGTTGAATTACACAGTTTCATCCTAAATGATCTTGTGTTTCTATTGCTATTTTTCCTGATTTTGCGCACCTTTCACTGAGCTTACGACTGAAATTCTTTGTACATTTTTTAAAATGTGTGTGTTGTCAGCATTCCAGCGATTGCCCTAATTATAACCCTCGAGCCAAGCTTCAAAAGAAACCCAAAGATTTATTAGGAGCAACATGTTCCCCCCTCTCCCCTGGGTGTGTCATAAATCAGATTCTCCAATTAAGCACGTTCACAGGCTGGGTGTCATCAATCACGTTCTCCAACTAAGGATTTTCACAGGCGGAAGATCCGGTAGCTTAGCTACAATCTTTGTAAGAGAAGTGTGGAATGTACTTCTGGTTTTCAACTGCAGCCCTGCTCCCTCAGATTTCCTGCCCCCTCGTCTTGTTTATGGCAACTCAAAAACAGGCATAGGAATGCTTTACGAGTTGACATGTGTGGCTGTAAATAAGGTGAAGGCACTTTTTTTTTAAAGTTTTTATTAGACAAACACAAAAAAGAAGAACATTAAAAACAGTGAACCTGGTGCAATCCTTCTAACCCACATAGTTGTCTTACATTGCTAAGTCATATATAAAAATAGTACATATTTACATTCTATATACATAGTATATAATATATACATATAATAATTTCTTATTATCTTGATCCTTCCTCTTTTCTAACCAACAATAAAACTTATCCCATACTTTGTGAGCCGCATGTCTGGGTTGCTGCGTGCAACAGGGCTGTCGCTGCTGTGTGGGGGAACTGCAAGTGGGACCGTTTGATGATTTCGAAGAACTCCTGGAACACGTCCAGTATAGAATCTGTTGCAAGCATTACTTCAAATACGGAGCACGATGAGCAACGGGAAACAGAAGAAGAGGGAGCATCCTCTTTCAGCAACACAGTCCATATGCAACCCTACCAAACAACTTAAACTGGATGACTTTTTAAATGGTATTCAGTCAACGGTCGTAAGTAATAAATTATCATCCTCACTTATTAGTCTTTCTAACAGATACGATCCACTGGAATGGGACTTACAAGCTGAGGTAGAGAGCTCACAGCTTCCGGACATTTCTGCTTCTTTATCAGGGGAGTCTTCCCTCTTTCAAACATCAGCTGTCGGTGTTGCCGCTGAGGGTTTGTTGCAACAAGAGAATGGGGAATTACAAAATAAAAACTTTTTTGATTTTATATCTAGGCAATGCATGCTGACGGCACAGACAGTGCTGACTACTTTTGAGCTTTTAACTGAGGTCAACAATAAAGTGGACTAATGAGTCCACTTTATTGTTGACCTCAGTTAAAAGCTCAAAAGAGTCAACTGTTGAGTTTGCTGATCCAAAGATGGACGCTAACTTGGGTTTCACTAAAAGTATAAAAAACTTGTCATGTGATCTACTCCCTCACCTAGAGGTGCATGCTAAGCAAGGTTCTCTCTCCCAAGAAGTCTCGGATAAAAAGCACACAAGTTTTAACTGTTATCTACAGCGGCATCAGATTCCCTTACAAATTTTAAATAACCAAACGAATAAAGGGAAGTGGGGATTTAGAAATGCGGTTATTCTTTCCCTTAGCCAGCTTCTTTGCTGTGAAAGGCAGCTGGTGGATTTGCAGAGGGTGGAATGGCTTCCCTCCAGAGGGGCTTTTAAACGTATTTTGTTGACTATTAAACAACCCACTATAGCCAGTATGCTGTTTAAAATGAATTCCTTCCTTAGTGAATTTGGAATTTTTCCTATTCGTGTGTTTACTAAGGAGGGTATTAATCCTTTAATAACTCATATTGGCAAGAAGAGCATTGCTTTCCACAAGCCTATTTGCAACGATTTTAAAGCTGTTAACTCTAAGGATGTTATCTCTCCCGTACCCTTGAGAAGTGGCAACTTGAAAAATCAACCTCCTATCCGGCAGCGTACTGAGATACTGGAGTCAAGCCTGATTAATTCTTTTTGTACTTTGCCAGAGCTAAAACAAGTGGGCATCATTAAAAGATTAGACGACCTGAAGGATCTTTTAGAAGTCACAAGTAAAGCTGCAAAACCTTCCATAGAATTTGCTCTCCTGGTTGCTGATGTTATTAATGCTCTTTCTGAGAATTCTGATGAAATTCCTCTTTATATAGATGCTGCAAATAATAACTCTGTAAAAGAGGTGTACAGGCGAGAAGAAAGGAGTGGTTGCTCAGTTACTGTGGAACAACAAATAGAACAACAAATAGAAGATGACCTTGGAGTAGGTGTTGAACTGCGTCATAAGGAGGTTCCCACCTGCTCATTGCTACTCCCTTTGGTCTTGGACACTATCCCACTGGGCCAACCTACAATGATACCTTTGCAACAGGTTGTTGGCCCTCAGAAGCATTTGGAGTCTGTTTACCAATTTGGCAGTCGTGAAGGCAAACATCTAACAAACCAGTGCGTCTTTTTTGACTCTGAGGGAATCTTGGATAATATTACTCCTGTGGAATGACTGGAAAATGTTAGTGTCCCTCCCAATGCTCACATTAATTCCCTCCCTATAATGACAAATGACAAGCAAGTAGATTATTTTCACCTATTGACTTGGAATATTGCTGGCTGGAAAGCCAGAGCCATGGATGGTGACTTGGAGGATTTCCTGATAAACTTTGATTTTATAGCCCTTCAGGAGACCTGGCTGACCATGGATGAACAGATCCATCTGCCTGGCTTTGATTCGTGGTCTATTCCTGCAGTTAAATCTAAGACTAAAGGAAGGGATTGTGGAGGCTTGTCAATTTTAGCCAAAGCAGAGTTGGGCTGACAAGCCCAGAAGCTCGGTTTTGGTGATGCTTCTGCTTCACATTTAATTGTCAAGTTCTTCTATGGCTCTTTCGGATTGATATTGCTGAATATATATATCCCTCCTCGCTCCTCCCCTTATCATACACCTAATATCTGGGCAAATTTAGAAGGGAGAGTTATAAAATTAAATGTGCAACATCCTAACATTACTATAGTTTTGGCAGGAGATTTTAATGCCAGGGTAGGGGCATCTTTACATAACTTTGTTTATTCTGGTGTTATTCCTGAGGATTATTTACTATCTGTTACTCCCTGGCATTCCAGTGATTACAAAAGAAATACTGCAGGTACACAATTGGTTTCTATGATTTATAACGGTAATCTCTATATTATAGGAGGTAAGGACTATGGTTTTATATATCCTTTTACTTATCACTCAAGTAACTCTAGTAGCGTTCTAGATTATATATGTGTTTCAAGAGATAATATTATGGCCCATTATGACGATCTATGTCATTCATTGAAGAAATTTCTTACTGTCAAACTTCCGATAAGAAACCGCCAACAAGTTGGAGTTAGCTGGTTTGATTCTGACTGTTTGCACAATAGAAAATATTTGAGAACTGCAATGCATACGGTTCAGCGATGTCCCACCTCAAAAAACTATGGCAACATGTTGAAAATTAGGCGTGATTATAAGAAACTGATAGCATCAAAGAAGGCTTCCTTTAGAACTAAATTATGGTCGGACTTGGAAATTTGGGCAAAAGGGTCAAATTCAGCTTTCTTTTGGAATGCTGTCTCAGGAATGTAAATTTTATTTTGATATCCCCATTCCTGCTTCAACCTGGGAGAATTTTTATTCTAATCTTCTTTTTAAACCCAATCAGGACTCTATGCATACCCAAAGCAATGATTTATTAACTTTAGAAAATCTTCCTATCTGGCCCCCTGTTTCTGTTTCAGAAATTAAATCCATTATTCGATCATTAAAAGCTAATAAGGCACCTGGTGAAGATTTTTTGTCTCCGGAATTATTTAAGACTTATATGGACTAGTGGGTGCCTTTGTTAGAAGGGCTATATTTACCTTTATAAACAATACTAGCCGCATACCTGTGTGTTATGACTCCCCTTCAAATTCAAGCGAGCAAAACAGAAAGCAGCCATTTCAGAAGTAATTCAAGCAAAATAAAGTCTCACAAAATAACGGCTGGCATAAATCCCAATCCACAGCATAAATATTTACTCTGTTCGGCAAACCAGTCCTGGCAATAATTCTCAAGCCTCAGAGCTTCTGCTGTAATGTCTTCACTCAATAAGTCACTTTGTTCCTGGCAAATTCTACCAGCCCAGCTGTGTCCTTTTATCCTCATTGAGGCAACGTGCTAATTTCCCAATTATTGGCTCGCCCTCCTCCTTCTCTCTGAGTTTGCCTCCTTAATCTTCTTCTGTTCCTTACGTTTAACCACAAGTTTTCTAAATTCTCATCTCCACTCGAAGACTCTCTCATGCCTTCCCTGTCAGCCATTCCCAGCTGCTGATCAGATAAGGAACCAGAGGAGGTCAAAAGTTCTGACAATTCTAATACTTCAGTTCTGTTTTCCTTTGTCACGTCCATCTCCTCATCCTGGTTACTATTTCCATCACTGAGCCATGTCGGCTCATATTTTTCTGCCATGTCCTCCTCACTTGAACTCATATCAGCCACAGGAGCTGAATCCAGACCCGGAGCCACAACACCTGTGAGTTGGGAAGTGGCCATTATTGTACCCTTACATAAAAAAGGAGACAGAGGCAATCCAAATAATTACAGACCAATAAGCCTAATTGGAATTGTTGCTAAAATGTATGCAAAGCATTTGTTGAGCAAAATTGAAATCTGGGTTATGGAGAATAATCTTTTGGCAGAGGAACAAGCAGGCTTTAGACCAGAGTGATCTACCATAGATAATTGTTTCACATTATATCATTTGGTAACAAGGTATTTAAAAATGGGTAAGAAATTATTCACTGCATTAATTGATCTAAGTGCGGCTTTTGATTTGTTAAACAGAAATATCTTGTGGAGGAAACTGGCGGACCTGAACATGGAGCCCAGACTCCTTTTTCTGGTTAGGGCCCTTTACTCAAACACCCATGTGAAAATCCGTACTGACGTAAATGGAGCCCTGTCTAAGAGCATACCTACCAATATTGGCGTAAGACAGGGCTGCATTTTAGCCCCAATCCTTTTCAATCTCTGTGTCAATGATTTATCAGGATTCCTGCATGCAGTAGATTTGCTTATGCCAAAGATTCTTGATAAATTTATTAATACCCTTTTATTCACAATAATACGTAATACTAATATAGAATACATGGTATTCACATAATACCCTTTTATATGCCGATGACATGGCTCATTCACAAATAGGCCTGAGGAGACTGTTGCATAAGCTGGATACCTATTGTACTTTGAATTTCTTAAATATTAATAAAAGTAAATCCAAAGTGTTGGTTTTCAGCACAAAAAGTAGGAAATATAATTGGCAGATTAATAGGGAGTCAATCAAACAAGTAAATTCTTACACCTACCTAGGAGTGGTCTTTACTAATACAGGATCTTGACTTAATCACTTTAAAAGTAGTGCATTTAGAGCTGAGATAAGCACCAAAAGATTATATAAATTATTTAACCATATTTATCCATAATTGACCCCTATGTTGAAAGTATTTAGGGCAAAAATAGTTCCAATACTGACATATGGTGCAGAACTGTGGGGTTTAACCTCCCCACTTGAACAAACACAGACCCGCTTTTTAAGACACTTATTGGGGACTGATAAGAACACTTCTGCTTCAGCAGTTAGAGTGGAATTGGGTATCCACACCTTACATAGCCACTTAATAATTAAAACATTTACATACTGGCTAAAGATACAATCAATGGATGCGGATAGACTTCCCAAACTATGCCTAACTGAACAGTTAAATAAGTCCCAATCTAACCCCTGGGCCAGTCAACTCCACCGAGCCGTCTTAAGACATGGGTTTTCTACCCAATTTTTATAGACAAGGGTTTCCCAGGCAAGGGAAATTTTTAAACAGAGAGTCTTGGATATTAGTGCCCAGACTGATATGGAATTATTAGCAAAAAACAGAGCAATAAGATGGTTGGCTAAGAATAAGAACATCTTCCAACTTGAAAAATACCTTTCAATGGGTATGCCACAATTACAGAGAAGAGCCTATACCAGAGCCAGATTTGAGTTTCTGGATTCCATGTCCAGACATGGGCGCTTCCACCATGTACCATACCACAAGAGAACCTGCTTATGTGGTTCATCTGTCATTGAAGATATTTCCCACATCTTCTTCAACTGCCAAATATATGCCCCCATGAGGCTTAAATAATTATCATTTCTACTGGAAAGAACAGCCCACTGGGAATCAAACCACAGATTGTTATATTTCCTCCGGGCCTCTAATGTACACATCGTCTGTAGGACTGCTAAGTTTATAATCAAGGCAGCGGTCCTAAGAACCCAATATATTGAACAAATTGGTGTATCCTACAAGGGTGATCTATTATCCGATTTTTGACTCCCTGGTTTTCCACATATGTTTTTATTATTATATTCTTATATATCTAACTTATGTATTTTGTCTTGTTATATATTTATGTTATGTTACTGATAAGGTCTTATGACTATTCAATAAACCTCTTACTATCCCATACTTTGTAATGATCCGATTCATCCTTATTTTTTAATTCTTTTGTCAATTTGTCCATTTCTGCGTGCATCCAAATTTTCCTAATTATTTCTATTTCACTTGGAGTTTCTTTACATTTTCATTGTTGTGCATAGGCCAATCTTGCAGCAGTAATTACATGAAGTATTAGGTATATAATATCTTTGTTGTATTTTCCACGTTAATTCCCAACAAGAAAATTTCAGGTCTGTATTCTGTTTTAATCTTACACATCTTTTTTAACCATTTCCGAATTTTCTGCCAAAACTTTTGGGCTTCTTTACAATTCCACCCTAAATAATACGCTCCATTTTCCTTATTGCACTTCCAACATGCAGGGGAAAGATTGGGATAAATTTTTGCCAATTTTGATGGCGGCAAAGGTGAAGGCGCTTTTAAAGGGATTGCTAAATTTGTTGTGACTCCTTTTTTTTTTTTTCCTTAAAGGGACATCCAGACTTTCTCGGTCTTTACTCTTTCTCTCTCTCTCCTCTTCCAAAGATGCAACCTTCAAATGCCTCCAGATGAGCCCCAGCCGCCCTCCAACCAGGAGGGCTGGAACAACCTCCGTTGCACCACAATAAAGGAAGAGAAACGGGTGCACTTCAACATTGATAACGCCCCAGAGGAGGCCTCCGAAGACGAGAGAGCAGGGCCTGTTTGGCACTGCATGAACGGCCAGGATCCCCAGCAGGACAGCAAGGAAGCCAAGCAGAAGGAACTGAAGGAGCTAGAGAGCAAAATCGAAGATATGCGAGAGCAGCTGAGGGTCGCCCTGGTGCGGAAGAGTGAGCTCATGGTGGCCCTTGGACCGCCCCCCAAAGCTCCCCGGCTGCCCCCTGCGCTGAAGGCACTGATCAGGGAGAGCAATGAGGACAGGTGATAGAATGAGGAGGGGCTTCCAACTGGACTCTGCTTGGATTCCTGTTCCTAGTGAAGAATGCCAGCGCAAAGAGCAAAACAACAGAAGAGTAGATTTTGGTCGGGAGGGGTTTTATTCTAGCTTTCCCTGCCTTCCCCAGATCAGTTTTCATCCAAGGGGCCCGTGTGGGTTGCTGCTGGTCACCCTTATTTGCATGTGGAAAGTCCCACTTCATCCACCACCACCACCATCAGCCACCAGGAAGAGAAGGACAAGCAGGCAGGGCTAGAGACGTTCAGAATCCGAATTTATTAATTCATACAAATGTTAAGTTAACCTTCACATTCAGCAAGTTGATCCTGACTTTTCTGTTCTGTGGGGTCCTGTTGCTGATTTTTGGCACAGATCTCTTGGGCGACTTAGGAGCACACTTCTGGAGCTTTCGCTCGTCTTTTGAACCTTTAGCAGGCAGGCACAATTTGTAGGAAGCTTCCAAGAACAGGAACCGCGCTGAATTAAGAGAAGGCTGGGAGAAGGTACGGGTGGAAAACGGATTGTCTCCGGTTTAAATCATTGTAAAGCAATGTCAATTGCAGCTTCTCTGCCAGGGACCCTGAAGCTCGTTGACCCACCACAGCCAGCTGGTCTCCAGGCCGCCTAGCCCAAATTATGGGACTTGAGCTCAGTTAGCCACATCTCAGGTGCAGCCACAGCCGAGTGGAATTGGAGGGGGGTGGATAGGCATTCACTTCCTGGTACCTTCAAATGAAGTTTGTGTTAACCTTGGAGCAGCTTTTGGAAGACAGGGTAGGCAACGTTGAGCCAAACGATGCAACATTCCAGCTGATAAGGTGCTTTTCTGAGGTTAGCTGGAGCGGGGTCATCATTTAGTGGTACAGCACAAAGTTGATGAAGGACCACATGGAACAAGCAGGGGAGAGACTCGATTCTTGGAAAGAGGTCTGTTTACATGGAGGGAGCAACGTCCCAGCAGTTGGGTGGCCCTGGGAGATCTCCCGTGGGACAGCACAACCAAAGATTTTGCAGTAGGTAGCATGATGGCATTACCAAAGTAGACAGAAGTAGGATTCCTGGAGGAGGGGAGAGGAGAGGAGGAGGGGAAGAAAAGGGGAGGAGAAGAAAGGGGAAGGGAGGAGAGAAGGTAAGCGAGGAAGAGAGGAGGGAAGAAGAGGGAACGGGAAGGGAGGAGGGAAGGAGAGGAAAGGAGGGGAGGGGAAGGGAAGGGAGGAAAGGGGAAGGGAGGAGAGGGAGGGAGGAAAGGAGGGGAGGGGAAGAGGAAAGGGGGAGGGGGAGGGGAAGGGAGGAAAGGGGAAGAGAGGAGAGGGAGGGAGGAAAGGAGGGGAGGGGAAGAGAAGAGGAAAGGGGGAGGGGAAGGGAGGAAAGGGGAAGGGAGGAGAGGAAAGGAGGGGAAGGGAAGGGAGGAAAGGGGAAGGGGGAGGAGGGGAGGGGGAGGGAGGAGAGAGAAGCAATGGGGAGAGGTCTGATATTGGGTAAGCCTAATAGAAAATTTAGATACTATTTATAATTCCTTCCATCATTTTAATTTTATTTTTCAATAATTTTACACCCAAATTTGTCTCTGTAACTTGGAGAGGGTGGGCGAAAGGAATTGCTTCAGGACTTCACTTTCCCCTTTGTCTTAGCGGGTGGAGCAGGATCTGAGGCTGAAAGAAACTTCTGCCAATCGGACTCAGGACAAGGCAGATGGGCTCCATGCCGGCCTCCTCCCTCCTGAGCCAATTCTGGATGATGATAAGGACAGAGCAGCTTTCCTGGAACCAGATGGAAGCTTAACAAAGAGAAACCCAGCCTAGAACTAAGGAGAAATTATGGGAGTTGCCATCTCCAGCACATGGAGTTGGAGCAAAGAGCTAAATTTGCAGCCCTTCCAAAAATGTTGCGTTGTATTGAGTCCTGCATCCTTTGGCTACAAAAAGAGAAAGATAGCGGACTTTCGTCTTTAAATATCCCTGGTAGCAGAAAATACAGGTAGTCCTTCATTTAATGACCTTTCAAAGTTACAACAGCATTGAAAAAAAGTGACTTGTGACCGTTTTTCACTCCTACGACCATTGTAGCATCTCCATGGTCACGTGGCCAAAATTCAGATGCTTGGCAACTGATTCATATTTTTTATGTCCTGGGGTCACGTGATCACCTCTTGCGACTTTCTGATAAACAAGTCAACGGGGAAGCCAGATTTTTAACGATCGTGTTACTAGCAACTGCAGTTATTCACTTTACAACTTTGGCAAAAAGATTCGTAAAATTCGTAAAACACTCCCTTTACAGCTGTCATGTTTAGCAACAGAAAATTGGGGCTCAGTTATTAAGTCAGTGATTACCTATTTTGAGCTAGAGATCCATCTCAACTCTGCCTTTCCTAAAAACTGTCCTATTTAAATCAGCTTTTCTTCCTTTAGAACCCAGGTGGGAGTAATATTTCATTCTGGGCAAGAGAAACAAACTTGTGATAGACTAAACCAGCTTGGCATGCACAGCCATCCTCAGAAGGCAGATTGGTATTACAACTGGGCAGATTTCAAGTTAAAAGGGCAAAATCTGAATTCAGAGCACACACATACACACAGGTCCTTGTGTAGGCCCTTATCAAGGTCATCTTATGCTAAATGTCTTTTTTCTCACAATTACACAGCAGCAGGAGTAGGCAATCACATAAGTCCAGGGCAAAGTGCAGCTACTTTCATTCTTCCCAGCAGGTGCGATGTGTGTGCTGCACACACAGCATTTGCAATTTGAATTCAGCTCTGCATAGCTCTACTTCATATACATAACACCAAGAGAGGCAAGAGCGAACAATCACCTTTTAAAGTATTTTTTTTTCTTTCTTTCATAAAGCATGAACAGGTTGGAGACTAAAGAAATACATCAGGTGTGCCTGAGAGTTTCCACACAGGGCCTTTTCAGAGATGACATTTCCCCACAGATGATCTAGCATGAAGCATTTTATAAATCTTACAAATATATTTAAAACCAAATAAAATACGTTTAAATGCCAAGTACCAATCCCAAAGCCCCATTTTTTTTCAAAAGGAATTTGCTGAAAATTAAAGCTGGGATGGTCCTGAGGTATGAAACCAAAGTTTAAATACTTCTTTGTAGGTTTACATCATCAGCCACATTGGGGTTCTCCTTTGGTATTTATTTTTGAGCAGTGCAAATTCAAGTGAGTTGGTGGATATTGCAATAGGTCTTTTAACATTTCTATGCAGAACAGCCTTCCAAAATTTGATGCCCTTTAAGATGCATTCCATCTCCGTCAACCCGTAATGTTCGGAAATGATGGGAAGTGTAGTCCTACAGATCTAGAGGGGGCAGGAATTGGAAGAATGCTGAACTGAGCTACTGCTCCATTTTTATAACAAAAAATCCTGTCCTCGTAATTTTATTTACTTTAAAAACAAAATTAGATGGGTAATGGACTAAGAATCAAAAGAGGAATTAAAACATTGTCATCTTTAGAAAAATGATGTTTTTTTGTTTTTTTTTACTTTCTTGCATTCTGGAAACTCAAACTTTGCTTTGGATTTTCCCCAAACGATCCTGTATTCCTCACAAGCCAATATCTGGGGGTGGGGAATGGAAAAATAAACTAAGCTGGATTCTCCAGTTCAGAGAATATTTTGTGAACTCAGTGAGTAGATAGACACCTTTTTGGGGAGATTAGTTCGTATTAAGAGCTTCTGCAGCAGGAGTTTGCAATATATTGCCAGCTGAAGGTCCCACTTGGCTTTTTAGTGACGAGGCTGGGCCAGGCCTCCAAGGCAGACGGTGCCAGGCCAAAACGTGGGTGAAGCCAGCACAAAAATTAAATCTGCTCTAATGCAAATTAAAATGAGAGAAATGGTCCTGTTTCTCTCACATTATCTGTCGGTAAACTGCTGAAGCCCTGTTTTCCTGAGCCTTATTCTCAACCTCTGGAGAGTGACTGCATTCCAGGATTTGGGAGGGGAGGGTGACAAAGTCCAAGAATGGCCATGCTGAGCAGGAGGCAGAAGCCATTCACGTGGGGATGGGCAAATCCAGTAGCTGGAACAAGTGAAATCTTAAGAATTGTAAAGGAAACAGAGCTCTCTAAAAGAGACCTTCCTACCAGGAGCAGCTGAATCTCTCCTGGTTGCTGTGCGTTTTGCTATGGTGCTGGCATTTGTAAACCCCCCCCCCAACATCCCCCCAAAGGGTATAACCGACAAAAGGAGAAGGAGCAAGCAATGATTAAATACAGTATTTATACAGTATATATACTATATATATATACTGTACACACATACAAACATTTTGTACATTAAACAGAATGAACTCTATTCGTGTGATTTAGTTTTGATTCTCTTTCTTCCATCCAATTCTGCCTCCCTCTTCTCCCCCCCCCCCCAAAAAAAAACGCTCAAAAGCAGAAAGGCCCGACGTCTGACCAGTTACAAGCGTCTTCGGTCACTGATCTGGGTAGAGAATTGGCCAAGAACTCAACTAATTTATTGCACAGGAATGGGCCACCCTCATTGGGGGAAGGGGAAGCGCAGGCCTCCCATTTTGGTTTTTTTTTTTTTTTTCATTTCCAAACCAAGTGGAAACCAAAACCATTTGCACCCTGGACTGATCTGCCATCAGCTTCTCTCCTTTGTGGCACCCAACATCAGGTTGCCGGTCCCAGAGATTTGATTCTTGCTCGGAAGATCAAAGAGGGGAGTGGTGGGGGTCAGAAACTTGGGGGGGGGGTCTGCTCAGTTTCCTGCTGCCCTCTCTCCCCCCAATCATTCCTCCCTCTTGCCAGATTTGGGGAGTCTACGGAAGGCACTCGGGAACCCCATTCCAAAGCCAACTATGGAAACGGGCTGCTCCCACTCGGTAGGAGAAGAGTCATTCTGGAAAGGAAGAAGGGCGACCCTCCCGGTAAGCGGTCCTGCTGGGGAAGCAACTTTCTTGGAGGAAGTTCAGTATTAGCTAGTCAAAGGAAAGATGCGGCGGCTGAAATCCGGTCAACCCAGACAATGCAATCATCCTCATTTAAGTGCATAAGCAGCAACAGATGGGAACTCTTTGGATGAATTGACCAAAATTCAGCCATTCCTCTGGCTCTTCAGGCAATGTTTCTCAACCTTGGCTACTTTTTAAGACAGGTGGACTTCAATTCCCAGAATTCCCCAGCCAACTGGCTGGGGAATTCTGGGAGTTGAAGTCGACCTGTCTTAAAAAGTGGCCAAGGTTGAGAAACCATGCTCTAATGCATCCTGCCCGGTCCATTTTATTAACTCCTCTCTTTCAACTCAAAAAGAAAACAGTTCTTTGCCTTTCAATTCTTTGAAAGCGTTTAACTCGCACCAACTCAGAACTGTCGTAAGCCGAAGCAAATTCTGAACGGCTCTGTTCATCCAGCCACCTCCCCACGAGTGCAAAGGGCCCACAATCTCAGAGTTCCTGCACATTTGTTTTCAACCCATCACTGGGCTCCTCCCACCTGGAGGCTAACTTAAGAGAAGGTAAAAGGCAAAGAACCACCAATCTGAAGGCTGTAGACTTTTCATTGGGGCAGGCCCACCTTAAAGGAGAGAATCACTTAGACTCTCAAGTTATTGAAGAAAAAGATCTGGGTTCAAAGGACTGGGGCGAGGGAATGGGGCAAGACACTGTGTCCCGGCCCCCTCAAGCCTGTTGTATTATTTAAATAATCCCCTACAACCTTCTTTAGAAAAAAAAACAAAAGAGAAATTAACATGGTGTTTGTACATAAGCAGATGTAGTCCAAATGATTTTTTTTTTTTTTTAAGGACTCAAGTATTAAGACCCTTCAAATAACAATTCCCGTCGATAATTCCGGAGCCAGTTCATGCCAACTTTCCACGCTGTACCTTCTGCTTAAGGATCAATTTCTCTTTATAATCCCCCACCCAATTCCAAGGTGCATCCACAAAAGCAACTTTTGTCATGATACCTGTCCTTTCTTTCTTTCTTTCTTTCTTTCTTTCCTTCTTTCTTTTCTTTCTTTCTTTTTCTCCTCCCCCCCTCCCCCGCTTCTAAAGCACCCTTTCAGACAAGTGCCAACAGACAAGGATCTAAATGCAAATTAGGATCTCCAGCAGATACTCGGAGGGAGTCCCCATGATTCCATGCAGTCTGGGAAACGGAGGGTGGAGGCCGAGGTGAGAAATTGGGGCTCAACGCAATTCGCTGACAAGAGATGCGGAAAGCCGCTTCTTTCAAAAAGATTTGATTCCGACGCAGGGACCGACATCTACAATCGCTTCCGCCTTCTTTTTATTCAGCTTCTCCTCCCCTCCACCCCCCCCCAATTTCCTTTCCTGGTACTTGGAAGGCAGGAGAAAATGAGGCCTCTCCCTTCATCTTATGTTCTAACTCTGCCTCTTTCTTCTCTAAAAGAGGAACTCGGTGTGGAAAACGAATTTATGCCATCGGGAAGCCACCCAGCCTCCTGCGGCAGAAGGAGTTCGGGAGAAGCAGCAGGGACTTCGTGGGATCAGGAGATCCTATTTTCTGGGGGGAGCGGCGTGGGAGCCCTCTCGGCAGGCCTTTCGGAGGCCTGACTTAGGAGTCCCCTTAAAGCCAAGCCTTGAGAGGAGTCTGTCTTCAGAGGCTCAGCTCGGCCTACTAAACTCTCTGACGGCTGGGGAACGTCTTCCAGCTCTGACTGGGCCGTGGCGGGAGGAGGTGTATTGGTCACAGGGGTCCCAACGGTGGGCGTTCCCTCAATCGTGACGGAGCTCACTTCCGTACGGTCACTACTAACCAAACTTTGGGTCGCCGGGTTCGAGGCGGGCTCCAGGTCCTGCAAAGTCCCTCCACTAGTGACAACGGCCGGAGTGGCCCCCGAGTCCAGAAAGGAACTGCCCAGGTTGGAGAGAAAGGAGGCTTCTGTGATGACAGCAGCTGTCTCTGCCACCCAATTCAAGTCACTCCCGAGGGAGACGCTTGCGCCGGAGGCCAGGGGGCTGTGGCCTTCCCCAGAAGCTGGGGAGCCATCTCCTGCCCCAGCTGTGCTGGCATCCAGGTGGGGCTGCTGGTCAGCCGAACTGGTGGCCGCCACAGTTGTGTTGTTGTTGAGGTTGTCCTGGAGAGCGGTCTGGGTCCCCACCTGCTGGTTCTGGAGCAACATCTCCTGGATGCGGATCTGCTGGAGGATGGCTGGCAACTCGTAATGGTGGAAGAAGTAGATCATGGAATGCTGCCAAGGAGGGGAAGGGAGGAGCAGGAGAGAAGAAAAGCTTCAGATACCTGGGCTGAGCAAGAAAGTTCTCCCCTCTACACACACCCTCAACCTCCCAAAATGTATAAATCAATCGCTCCTCCTCGAGCTTTAAAGAGAACCGGTGTGGTGATTAACGTGCTGGGCTAGAAACTGGGAGGGAAGGAGTTCTAGTCCTGCCTTAGGCAACAAAGCCAGCTAAGGGCCTTCTTAGGAGCCGTGGTGGTTAGAATGCAGGATTGCTTGCAACCTCTGCCCATAGCCAGGAGTTCAATCCTAACAGGGCTCAAGCTTGAGCCCTCTTTCCATCCTTCCAAGGTCAGTAAAAGGAGGACCCCGATTGTTGGAGGCAGGAGGCTGACTCTGTTAATCGCTTAGAGAGGGCTGCAAAGCACCACAAAGCGGTATGTAAGTCTAAGTGCCATTGCTATTGCTTTGGATGATCCCTCTCTTTCAGCTAAGCCCATCTCAAAGGGCTTTTCTCGTGGGAAAATAACGGGCAGGAGCATTACATAGGCCACCTTGTGGTGTTAAAAGTGAAGGTGGGATCACAACAGTTGTGCATTATCTGCCACCCAAGTAACTTAGATGCTGTTAGGAAAGGCCAAATTCCCTACCCTGCATGAAACATTCCACTATGCCTATTTCTGCTCCAACTTTATTGAAGGCAAGTTGGTGAAGACTGAGTGGGATTCATGTCAGCAAAGCAAGATCATAAGCCTGCAATCCTAACCATCTTTCCTGAATCAGCCCCCGGCCCAGCTATTCTCTTGGCCCTGCGATGATTCTCAAAATGAAAGCAGCACAGCCAGTGCAAACCACTAATTTTCTGGCTAAGGTGGGGAGAATCGTTGCAGAAAATTCTCCATCAACTACTTGCCTTGCCTTTTTGTGTCCCACAACCCAGATTTTGGTCTTTTACAAGAGTCTAGGTATTCGGGAAGACAAAATGACAGCTGGATAATTTCTGAGATTTCAAGTCTGTCATTTACAGACTTGAAAGCCAAAGGACTAGAAATTTGGCAAACAATGTCTGAAATAGCATTTTCTCAGTGGAGGCTAAATTGTAGAACGGATTCTATCTTTTGAAATCTGTCATGCTTTAGGGCAGAGGTGTCCAACCTTGGCAACTTTAAGACTTGTGGACTTCAACTCCCAGAATTCTTACCCCTCTCCTGGAAAAATGAAATATTTTAGGACTATATGCTAAAAAGGCAGAATATTTCCCCTAAAAGAGTAGAAACTTAGAGAGGCAGAAACATAGCCCCACTCCCACCTTTGTTAATGGGGTTCACACAATGCTTTGTTTAGAGCCAGAAACATACCTGTATGAAAAGCCACGAAGTTACCAAGGCTAAACTGCTATATTGCCCATTGAAGCGATAATGGTAGGCATAGAAGGCAAAGTGATACAAGTAGAAAAACCTGGAGAGAGACAGAAATGTAAATATGCAGGCACACACATTTACATACCATATTTACACAATCCCTGGTTTGCCACCATTCTGAACACAAATGTTTGTATTTCCCCCACTCCCCACTTCGCTTCAGAGAAGTGTAAAAGTGAACAGAGAGAGAGAGAGAAAAACAGCCCGGTCCTATAATGAATGAGGGGTGATAACCAGGGCAAGGAAAGAGCAGTGATGCTGCTGAGAAGGGAGACGATGCCGGAGTAGCAGAGATTTAAGGAGTCAAACTGGCCCTGGGAGGGTCGCATCAACAATGATTGCTTCCAATCTGGGGGTTGGGGGGAATGAGCCCCACATGTGGCACTAAAAGATAGACAATCCATCAGGCAAGGTGGAGTTAGATGAACATCTAAGTGCTTCCCTAAATGGAGAATGGCCATTCTGTGACTCGTTAAATTGCTTTTCTGAAAAACCCTAAAAGACAGTTTGGTCTAGCAGTTAAGGAACCAGGCTAAAAACCATGAGTTCTAGTCCCGCCATAGGCATGAAAGCTGGCTGTTCACTTTTGGCCAATCACCAGCAGACTGTGAGTTCTAGTCCTGCTTTAGGCATAAAGTCGGCTGAGTGATTTTGGTTTAATCTCTTTCTCTCAACCTAGCTCACCTCATAAGATTGTTATTATGGGGAAAATAGGAGAAGGAAGAAGCATGATGTGTATTTGTTGCCTTGAGCTATTTAAAAATAATAAAGGGATAAAAAGATATTTTAGAAAAGCCTCTAGGTACAATAAGTTACCTCCAAAAATATTTACAAGCCCCGTCCCACTCTGCCCTACTTCCCAAAGCTTGCTATATCTGATCCAGGGAGGCCACTGGTCAGTCTCTGACCGAGTCCCGTCCCAGGTTTGTACCTCAACCAGTGCCTCTTGCTTGTGTTGGTATGGCAGCAAATTGCATCGTACTGGTCCGCCAACCACACAATGAGGATGATATAGAAGGCCGTGGTGGTGTCATTGAAGAACTCGGACATGATGGCCTCCATGCCTGTTTCAAGAAGAAGACAAGGAAGAGAACATCAACGTGCTGCCTGCAAGATTATCACCCTCCATAAATCTCAGCCCAAATACGATGCCTTCTTGCACCCATGAAACTTTTGCCACACAGAGACTGGCTTTAAATGCACAGACTGTGCTCGGCAGAACTGCAAAAAAACTGGAAGCTCTGCATTCATCCTTAAGAAATAAATGCCTCCAGTCCTTCAGAAGGTATTCCTTCAATATGATGGGTTAAGACAGTTGACAAAAGGCAGGCAGGTAGTTGAAGGATACTTCAATAGGTTGGAAAGGAGGATTTTACAGTTGTTTTTTTTAACCTTGGCGATTTGAAGTTGTGTGGACTTCAACTCCCAGACTTGTGTAGACTTCAACTCTGGCTGGGGAATTCGGAGAGTTGAAGTCCACACAACTTCAAATCCCCAAGGCTGAGAAACACTGTACTATAGTAATGTGTCAAATAAATGTTAAACAAATAAACAAGCAGAACCAAAGATAGTATTGACTGGAAAAGTGTTGAGTTCTTTCCAATTAATAAGGGCTTCCTGCCCCTTTCCCCACCATTGCTGATTCTTTCTGGAGGTTAAAAGCGGAGGTGGTCTCCTTACCTACTAAAGCCAAGATGACAGTCAGCAAAGGAGCTGCGGGGAAGGCAATTGTCATGTTCATTTCCAGCATCTGTAACAGGTCCACTGTAGAAGGGAAAGGAGGCCAAATTCAGAAGACAGCAGTCAGGCAAGAGGTAAATTCATTTTTCTTGGCCTATGGAAGGGGTCTGCAACCTGCGGCTCTGGAGCCACATGCGGCTCTTTCAGCCCTCTGCTGCAGCTCCCTATCGGCTGATCCTACCACTGGCTGGTCCCTCTCCTCCCCATCATTCCTCGCCTGGCCTGAGAAGGTATGGGTGATGGCGGATGGCGGGGGATGGAGACTCTCTCCATATTCCAGAGCAGGAAGTGTCTGGGTGGGAGTGAGTGACGTCAAGTTGGTCACACCGGCTGTTAAATTATTGGCTCCCAGTGTTTTCTTTTCTGTGGGAAGCGGTTCCAAATGGATCTTTGACTGTTTAAAGTTGCAAACCCCTGGCCTATGGGGTGACCCAGGAGCATAACCTACAGCTAGAAGTCAAATGGGATCCCAGGAAAAAGAATTTAAAGAAACACTGTTGGGCAGAGTAAGGAGTTATTGGGGCACAGCCCTATTCCAAAGTTCAAGGCAATTTCACGCAACAAGAACACCGGCCATTCAGAGGTAGGGTAGAGGCCATACAGGTCAAAGCCAATGTATATTCCAGAATGCAAGGCAGTCCTTGACTTAGGACCACAATTGAGCCCAACGTTTCTGTTGCTAAGTGATACGTTTCTCCAAGGGAATTTTGCCCCATTTTTACAAACTTTGTTGCCACAAGAAGAGTGAGATTAAGTGGATCGCTGCAGTTGCTAAGTTAGGAACACAACTGTTAAGGGAATCTGGCTTCCGCATTGACCTTGCTTGTCAGAAGGTCGCAAAAGGGGATCACGGGACACCGGGACCCAGCCACCGTCATAAATATGAGTCAGTTGCCAAGCGGCTGAATTTTGATCATGTGACTGTGAGGACGCTGCAACGATTGTTAGTGTGAAAAACAGTCAGAAGTCTTTTTTTTTTTTGTTCAGTGCCCTAAAGGTGCCTTTTCAGGAGGCAACTGGGCTTGTCTTGTTTTTTTTCTTTGAAGGCGTTTCACTTTTCATCCAAGAAGCTTCTTCAGCTCTGACTGGATGGTGGGGATGGTGGAAGAAGCTTCTTGGTTCAGAAGCGAAATGTCCTCAAAGGAAAAAAAACAAGACAAGCCCAGTTGCCTCTTGAAAAAGCACCTTTGGGACCACCATGACCTGGACGACCGAGAACCTCCACAGATCTTTTTTTTCAGCGCTATTGCTACTTCGTTTTTTTTAAAAAATATTTTTATTGAACATTTTTCAACATTTGTAACAGCGCTACAGCATTGAAAGTACTTGTATAGACATGATAATTACATTACTAATCTTTACTTCTATTTTCTAGCCAGTTGTACCATGTGTCCCAAGTCAAATAATATTCCAAATCACCTCTACCTTTTAATTCTAGCGTAAGCCTATCCATCTCCGGGCAATCTAAAATCTTTTTTTATCGCTACCCCATCGGATGTTCTCAACCAGAAGTCCAGAATGCTATCGTAACTTCAAATGGTTACTAAATGAACTTTTGTAAGTTGAGGACAACCTATACATACTTCAAGGTCTTGGAAAGCAACCTCTGATTTCTGACTAAGAAGCCATTGCTCAGAACTGACAAGGGGGCAAAAAAAATATCTCAATTTTAGCATCTCTCCTGCTTCAGGGTTTCTCAACCGTGGCAACTTCAAGATGTGTGGACTTCAATTCCCAGCGTACCCCACACAGCCTGAATTCCCCAAATAGTCAGATGAGCTGGCCTGGGGAATGCTGGGAGTTGAAGTCTGCGCATCTTCAAGTTGCCAAGGTTGAGAAACACTGTCCTACTTGACTTAAAACCTTTCGTTGAGTGATGGAAGTTACAACAGCACTGGGGGAAAAAATTGACTTACAATCACAATTACAATCATTGCAGCATTCCTACAATCATACAATCAAAATTCAGGCACTTGGCAAATGCCTTCAATTTTACAACAGCTGCAGCATCCCAGGGTCATGTGCACTGTCATTTGTGACCTTCCCAGCTGGCTCACAACAAGCAATGGGAGAAGATGGGAGTCACTTAAACTGCACAATCCACTTAAGAACTGTAGTGATTTGCTTAAAACTGTGGTTTAAAAAATGGTCATAAAATCAGGCACAAATCACGTAACAATTCCACTGCTTGGCATTGGAAATTCTGACTCCGATTGGGGTCATCAGTCAAGGACTATCTGCATAAGAACCTCGGTGGCGCAGTGGTTAGAGTGCTGTACTGCAGGCCACTTCTGCTGACTATCAGCTGCCTGCAATTTGGCAGTTCAAATCCCCCCAGGCTCAAGGTCGACTCAGCCTTCCATCCTTCCGAGGTGGGTAAAATGAGGACACAGATTGTTGGGGGCAATATGCTGACTCTGTAAAACCACTTAAAGGGGTCTGTCAAGTGCTATAAAGCAGCATATAAGTCTAAGTGCTACTGCTATTGATATAAAGGTCCGCTTATAAACATCAGCTGCAGTCTTCCTAAAGCTGCTAATGCAACCTTACTCCCTGCTAGAAAATTAAATTTCCATCACTACAGAGGGTTCCAGCCAGCTGCTATCTAATATCAGGATGCCAAAATGATGATTCATTAAAGGGTGAACAAACAACGAAATATTTCTTGGCTGCGCTGTTCAAGACTGCACATTAAAATAAATCACAGCAAGCACCATACCAGGGAGTAGTTATTTAACATGGATTAGGATGCAAATGGACCATAGCAGTGTTTAAACCAAGAACGTGCAGATTTTCAAGGCTGATAGCTCTTCTCAATCTTTGCCTGGCATGCTGAATAGCAAATGCAACGGTTTTCATTTACACTGAATTAAAATTAAATGTATCCACTGTACCTAACACTATTACTCCTGTACTCAGAATAATCACATTTAACGGCATGGAATAAATTGAAATAAGTTCCTCCTTATATTAAAAACTACAGTCAAAACACTGAACCCACTCCCATAATTTGCGGCTTCTCAGCACTCTCATCATAGCAACAGCAATAGCATTTAGACTTATATACTGCTTTGGGGTGCTTTGCAACCCTCTCTGAGCAGTTTATAGAGTTGGCATATTGTCCCCAACAATCTGGGTCCTCATTGGGTAGGCGGTGCTGAGTAGGGAAGGATGGAAGGCTGATTCGACCTTGAGCCCAGTCAGGATCAAACTTCTGGCAGTGAGCAGTGTCAGCCTGCAATTCTGCATTTTAACCACTGTACCATCAGGGCTCACAACTCACCCTCATGCTCATTCCAAGCCCACCTGGACAGCAGGCACTGAAGAAACTCAGGGCAAGAATTTTTAAAACTTACCGATAAAAACGAAGATTTGGTGATGTGAGTAACGCAACAGCATGGAAACAGACAGAGTCTGAAAAGAGACAGGTTGGTAAACATTAAAGCCTGAAAGCCCCAAGGCCAACCATGAAAAGCGGGAAAGCCTTCACATAGATTCTGATAGTTGAAAAGCACTCTCTGGAATGAAAATTAATTTGCCCAGAATTAAAATGAAAAACACAATTCATTTAACCATTCCAAAGTTTTGTTCTTAAAAGTGTTGACAGAGATGGGCTATTATCCTCAGAAAAACTGTCAGTCTTGCAAATTGTTCTACAACTGCTGTTCTTCCACTACTACATCTCTTTGTGACTCTCATTTCTGGAGAACGGTAACAGTAAATTTGCCTTAGGCTACTTCAATTTCTCAAACTAAAACAAACCATCTTCTTCCCCACCAATGCCATCATATCCAACTGTCTCTCTGCTCAGCTTTTATAGACACAGGTTGCTGGTCTGGCTAGGAAAGAGGTTTTAAAGGGACAGGGTACCACCAGCCCAGGTGCTAGCCATTTTGCAGGGAACTAGGATTTTAACTCATGCATTAATTTAATTATCTCAGGTAATATGTTCATTTTTACAGTATTATTGTAGTAAGTCCTAGCCAGGAAAATTTTCAGTTCTTGCACCTTTCAAGGTCATGTTTTATTTCTTTCCATATTTTTAAACAAACACTTTGGAAACTACCTTCATTATATCGCATCTGATAAAGCTCTAAACATTTCACTGGGGGTATTTTTGTTACAATCATTCTCTTCTTTCACATAATGTTGTTCTTTAGAAATTAAAATGCCTTTGTTTCCTTCTTGTTAATTTTGCATGCAGAAAGGCAGCCAAAACCTTTGATTACTTTTATCATCTGTCATGTACAGGGTTGTGGTTGGGTTAACTGTAAGCACGAGCCATCTGCATAATTTTTTATCTTGGATTCCTCTCCTTGCTGGTTCAGTTGCTGATAAGATCCAGAGGCTACAAAACAATCACAATTCAGCCACAAATTTCTGTTCTTAAGTAAGTTTTACCCCCTTTTACGACCTTCCTTGCCTCCGTTGTTCAGTGAATCACTGCACTTGTTAAGCTGGTAACCCGGTTGTTAAGTGAATCTGGATTTCCCCGTTGACATTGCTGGCCAGGTCTCAAAAGTTGACCTTATGACCTCAGGACGCCACAACCATCATAAAAATATGAATCGCCATGGCCAAGCATCTGAATTTTGATTATGTGACCAGGGGTGCTGTAATGACTGTGAAGTGTGAAAAACGGCCATCAGTAAACCTTTCTCTTTTAGCGATGTTGTAACTTCGAATGGTCACTAAATGAATTGCCGTAAATCAAGGACTGCCTGTATTGAAGCCGTTGAACAGGGGACCCTTCTGCATCCCTGGCGAAGCCGTCTTGAGCTATGCTGTGGCAGGATTGCGGCCCATGAAACACAAACCAGGCTTTGGGTGTCTCCCACACGGGTTGAAAATTCTGGGAAACAACAACGGCCGATTCAGGCTGAGGAAAAAAAAAAAAAGAGAGAAGAGAAATACTCACGAAGATCACCATGATGACGAAGGCTGCAACGTAGGAAGTCCTAGCCATCCACATGCTGATGAAACGATAGTGTTCCCCAGACACCACATTGCGAAGGAAACCTGTCAGACCAGTAGGTAAAAGGTGGGGGGGGGGGTAAGAGAGGGAGGAAAGATAACAACATGAGGAATGGAGGAATTCCTTCATTCATTCAACAGCGTTTCCTAAGTATTTGATACCACTGGCTCTCTTAAGAAAGTTTCCACACAGCCTGGGATACTTCCGTGTGATCGGCCCGCTCCCAGCCAAGCTAACTGCGAACCAGAGGGAGATAGAGCCTCGCCTGAATGCGAAGCATTTGCTGCGCTGTTTTAGACGAATTTTATTCTCATTTGTGTATATGACACCTACAAAGCTTCCCAAGATCCTGGGCACTTTACAATACAGGGAGTCTTCGACTTACGACGAGCCGCTTAGATTTATAACCACTGTGTTTAACAACGGCTACAAAAAGATCATAAAATCGGTCATGTCCCATGATAATTCACTGCAGAAAAAACAATTACTACCAACCTGCCTTCATTCGAGGACCTGTATACTGCACTCGTCAAAAAGAGGGCTGTGAAAATATCTACAGACCCCTCACATCCTGGACATAAACTGTTTCAACTCCTTCCCTCATAACAACACTATAGAGCCCTGCACACCAGAACAACTCGACACAAGGACAGTTTTTCCCCGAACACCATCACTCTGCTAAACAAATAATTCCCTCAACACTGTCCAACTATTTAAAAAGTCTGCACTACTATTACTATTAATCTTCTCATCACTCCTTATCGCCCATCCCCTCCCACTTGTGACTGTATGACAGTAACTTTGTTGCTTGTATCATTATGATTTATATGGACTGTGTGATGACCCAGGGTGGAATACAAAACAAACACGGTCACAGAAAACAGGTGAAGCCCCTTTTATTCCTTCAATTTGCTTCCAAGCTCCAAATATCTTGGACGGAAGACAAAAACACTCCCACACAAACAGTTAAGGAAAAAAGCAACACAAACCAGGCAAGATAAGGCCTGGAGGATGTCCACAGATAACACACATTGGGAAGGACGCCAAACATAGAGAGGAACCGTAAACTAGAGATATTTCCAAGCTTTGTTTCCAGCGTTCACCAATACGCAGGTCCAAATTCTTATGCAGTTATCACAGCTGCAGCCCATGAAGAGGATCAAGGCCCTCTCCTCCCAGTAGACCACGTCTCTCCCTTATCCTCTCCTCCCTGCGTGCCCTAGGATGGAGAGGGGATGGGCCTGGGTCCTCCTCTGACTGCCCAGCCAGCATCTGCCTTTCCCCAGCCTCCTCCACAACCTCAGGAGCCACACTTCCACTCCCTGTCAGCTGTTCCTCCTCTCCCTCAGAGTCCGACTCCACCAGGGGCATGACAGACTGTTTCCGAGTATGATTTGATTATATGGACTGTTTCCTAGTATGATTTATTGCTTATTATGACTATCATTAAGTGTTGTACCTTATGATTCTTGACTCTTGACAAATGTATCTGTTCTTTTATGTACATGAAAGCATTTGCACCAAAGACAAATTCCATGTGTGTCCAATCACAATTGACCAATAAAGAATTCTATTCTATTCTATTCTATTCTATTCTATTCTATTCTATTCTATCCTTATTCCTTATTCCTTATTTTATTCTATTCTATTCTTATTCCTTATTCTATTCATCAGAACTTACAAGCAAAATTGCGGGCTGACTTAACGTCATTAATTGAGGACTATCTTTAATCATAACATAAAATCCAATATAAAATCCTCTACCAATTTATCCGCAAAGAGAGGGATGTAAAAAAATCAGCCTTATCCCTTTTTTATATGCATCCATATCCGGTTTTCATGCAAGGTTATGACTGCCACCTATACTTTTTTAACCCTCCAAAGAAGAGGGGTTAAATCTATTTTCCGAAGCACCAGAAGACAAGGCAAGAAACAATGGATGGAAACTAACCAAGGAGAGAAGCAACCTGGAACTAAGGAGAAACTTCCTAAAAGTGAGGACAATTAACCAGTGGAACTGCTTGCCTCTAGAAGTTATGGGTGCTCCATCACTGGAGGTTTTTAAGAAGAGGCTGGACGGTCAGTTGTCTGAAATGTTTAGTTCTCCTGCTTGAGCAGGGGGCTAGATTAGAAGACCCTTCCAGCTCTATTCCAATTGATGTTAATGTCAATCCTGAAGTGAACCTGGCTGGGACCATTTTTGAGGCTTCAGAGTTTGCCACTAGATGGGAGTGGGAGAGAAATCATTAACTGGAGTTTTGCAGTCAAAACAAATGTTTTTTCTTGTGGGAACCAAGGTCAGTCCGAGAGGCAGCTGGGAGAGGAGGAGCAAAGTAACCAAGCAACTGGCCAGCACTTCTATTGGACCATGTGACTGAGACTTGGGGGAAGGGGAAAACTTACATTTTTAATCAGGTAAAAAGCATGCTAACTTTGTGCCAATATGATGTATCCAATGTTATTTGAGGAATCTACTTGCTTCGGAGTTCTGCTTTCAATGGGTGTATTACTTGGAATGCTGACAGATTCACATAACAACTGAAGCAAGAAAAGTAGCAAAATAGGGCAAAATTCACTTAACAAATGTTTCACTCAGCAACAGAAGTTTTGGGCTCAATTGTGGTAGTAAGTTGAGGTACTGTACTTCAGTCAGTCAACCACCAATCACTCTCCCAAAAGGACACTCCACATTTTTTTGACAGCCTGAAGAAAGTGCCAGGCAAACCTCTTGGGGTTTATATATTATATATAATTTTTATATATAATTTTGCTAAATGTGCATCCACATTTGGTTTACCAACTACAAAGAGAAGTAATGAAGCTTGTTCTACCCCTGAGATTTTTCAAATGTGCCTATTTCAGCTCCTGAGATTTCCATTTTCTTTTTCAGCCACAGTGATTAGGAATTTTAAAAATGAGGTGTAAAGATGTTATTCCATTACTGAAGCCCCACAGCCATCATTTCATTGGGGGGTCTTCCCAAAATCACCAAAGAGTTATATTAAAGGGGCAATCTTTCAAGACTTTAAAACGAGCATCCAAAGTTTCTTCTGTTATGTTTTAGAAACAGGCTGGCAATCAAAGCAGCTCACACAACACAGCATCTGTATAATTTTCCAAACAGCCAGTCTCCAACCAATTCGAAACCTTGCCCCTCTGTCTGGAAGGGTCTGGACAATCTTCAAAACAATCCCCTCTCTCCAAGAGAGTGTATAATCTAATCAAAATTATTTAACAAGCACAACTCCCTATCCAAGGCAAGAAGAACTGCATTCCAGAAAGCAAAGCCAAGGCTTTCAACTCTGCAAACAATGAGTATATTATAAATAGGAAGAAGATAATCACACTCATATCCCTTAAGCAAGTGCTGGCCAGCTACCTATTATCACAGCTTTAATTGAGATTCCTGTACAGAGCAGGGAGTTAGTTGGACTCAACGGCTCCTTCCAATTCTGTGACATTTGTCGTAAAGAAAAAAAAAATGGCTCAGCCACAGACTGTGCACATTAAAGTAGTGGGATATTGTTCCACAAATACACAGCCATCCCAGGGATAAACAAGTAGTCCTTATCAACACAATTGTGACATTAAGTTAAGGGAGTCGCACCCGATTTTGCAATTTTTGACATGGTTGTTAAACAAATCACAGCGGGATTGTTATGGGAATCACAGGATAGTTAAGTGAATCTGGTTTTCCCAATTGAGTTTGCTTGCTGGAAGCTGTTTGGGAAGGTCCCAAATGATGATCATATGACCCAGGGATGCTACTACCATCATAAATAGATGCCAATTGCCAAGCACCTGAATTTTGATCACATGACCATGGGGATGTTATGATGGTCGTAAGTGTAAGAACCTATAAGTCTTTTTTTTTTTCAGTGCTCTTGTCATTAAACAAGTGGTTGTAAGTCGAGGTCTACCTGTAACTGTATCAAGACCATCTCTCACTTCAAACAGCTGAATGTCAAACATTTGCCCACTTCTATTTTCTGGGAGATGGCTTTTAATCTCTAGACCTGCCTGTCTCTACTGAGTGATTCAGGGTGGCTTATAAGAGGGGAAAACAATACAAAATATAATGCAAAACATGGCAACACGTGTAGCAGCCAAGAGACCATAACAATCCAAACAATATAGAGCATGTCGCAGAGGTTTGTACTCATGCTTCAACCCACATGCCCTTTTTCCGAACCTTTATTCTCCTCATTTTCAGCCAAGGCTTTCACACTGGACATGAGAATGTCATCGTATCCTAAGAATTCATCCAATAAGAGGCGGCTGAACCTGTCTCCAAAGCACTGGTCCCGGGTGGGATCTGTAAGAAGAGTGGCAGAGGACAAAGTTAAATTACAGCAGAAAAGACCCACAAGGCAGAATTTCATACAAAAGTCTTAACACAAGTGTTTCTCAACTACAGGAGCTTTTTCCAATGTAATAGACTACAATTCCCAAAATTGGGAGAAAATTGCTAGAAGAAGGAAGAAAGGTAGGGGGAAGGAGGGGTCAATTTGCAGGCTTAAATTATCTGAAATGTGTTACTTAACATTTTCAAGGCAGACACTGCCACTAAAAATATAGGTTTAAAATACTGTAATCTTTACTGTATTATTAAATAAACAATAGTGAAGGAAAATATGAATGAGTCTTGGTCTTAAGAGAAAAGGGTCTGGATTCAAAGAGTTGAATCTGAACAAGGTAACAATGGTCAGACGTATCCAAAATGGAAACTGAATGTCAGGAAAATTAGTTTTGAAAGGAACTGGATAAGACTTTGAGCACATAGGAAATAAAATCAACTCTGATGATAGACTCTTCCCTGGGTCCTAGAAAGACTGATATTCATACTAACTGGAAATGATTTTATCTTCTCTTCTTTCCTTGGGAAAACTCTATGACTAAAAGCCTGCAGCAAATTCTGCCTTTGCTATTTAACCACAAGGATTAACTAATCAACTAACTAGCTAACTAACTAACCATTGCCTCAAATGTTTCTGGTGGGCCTGCTGAGAACTTTAAAAGTTGTGGATCCCAGGCGGATAATTGGGGAGACACTTCAAAACAAAATAAAGCATATTTCTTATTTGTTAAGGACATTTATGGAATCGCTTGGAGCCTAGAGATATTCCAAATATGATGCTGGAGGCTGGTGCTGTGTTTAGTAGTATGTCAGTTTTCTGTTTTCTAAGGAAAAAGAACATTTTGATAAAATATTGGCTAGGATAAGGAAACTGATGGGTACCGCAGGTGTTATGTTGGGGAGGGGCATTCCTGGGTACCACGTTGGAGAACCCTGTGGCTAAAGAAGAAAATGTTGGCCTCCTCCATTCTGCAGCCTGGTGGGCCTCGTGTGCCATAGAATCAGGATTCCCATTTTCTATTTTTAATTTGGGCTTCCTCTTAGGAGATCATATATCCATGAGCTGTTTTAGTTGTATGGAGACAGTTGTATGGAAATTCACAATTTCTCTATAAGTTTGGGAGCCATGATATGCAACAAATGAGCCTGTTTAGAGATAATGGGTGAAAACTTAATTGTAAAAGGGATTCTGCAAAGGTACATAAGATAGTATTGTTATATTACAAATAGAAACAATTTTAGAAAATATGATTAAAATGATGGATAAAATATTTATCGTAATCTAGTGGAATGTTTGTTAATAAATAAATGAAATAAAGTGAATGAGAGAATTAAATTAGGAAAGAATGGGAACATTTTAATTATTATTAATGATTTATAAAATATAACGAAAGAGAAATATGGGGGGGGGGAGAATAAATTATGGAAAGTTTATAAGTGTTCCCAAGGAAGTATGATATTTAATTGAAAAGAAATGTTAAAGATGTTAAGATTTTAATGAATATTAATGATAGAATTGAATTGGAATGGAATGAGTGCTTTATTTACATATATATATAATCTTTTTAAAAGAATATAGTGTGTATTTTAAGAGTGTACCAAGCAGAATTCGATTGGAAGTTATGTATTATATTGAATGTTATAATCTTAAAGGTATACATTGAAGCTTAAATAAGAGTTGAATGGATAAAATTAAAAGATATAAAGGTGTCATACTCCAATTAGTAACTACAGGGGAAAATTTGTTTAATGAGAGAAGATAATATGAAATTGAAACAGGACAGACAAAACTATAAATATAATGATTTGAACTGAGATGAGATAATCAAAATAAAGTTGAGAAAATTAAAAGAGGGGAAAAACTATGTAGAAAATGTAAAACAGTAATAAGATATGGAATAGAACATAAAAATCAGTATGAAATTGAGTTTGTGTCTGTATGAAGAAGTGATAACCCGGGACCATGCTATTTTCAAAAAAAGATGTTTTATTTGTATTATGGTTTTTTTGTGAAAACCCAAATAAAATTTTCAAAAAAAAAAAGAAATGCAACAAATGATCACTTGCAAATGCTGTGTTCCCAGATATTCAAGGGGCATTCATTAAATTAGTAAGCCAAACAGTTAAACTAAAATAGCATTCATTTTAAAATACAGACGAAATTCTTAAGCTTAGGGGATCCAATATCTTCCACTGTCACTCCTGCAGAGCCCCCGCTACCCTTTCTGTTTTAAAATGAATTTCCTGTTCCTGAGACATTTCATTTTCATTTATTTTTACTTGCACTGAATGTTTGCTGGCAGCACATATAAATATCTACAGCAGCGGTGTCACATTTAATTTCATTGAGGGCCGGATCAGGGTTGTGTTTGACCTCGGGTGGGGGGGTGTCAGGGTAGGCGTGGCCAACTCAACGTCACTTGTTTTGGGGGTGCCTGTGGTGGCCAGAGCACTCTGCTAGAGAAAATGGACTCCTGACCTCCATTTTCAGCTGCAATGGCCTCCTGCAACCCTCTGCCAGAGAAAACGGAGCTCGGGAGGGCCCTAGGGCCGTGATGGCGAACCTAGAGCACACGTGTCACAGATAGCATGCAGAGTCATTTGTGCTGGCAGGCGAGCTTCAGGCAAACTTACTGCACATGCGTGCACGTCACAGCTGATTTTCGGCCAGTTTGAGGCCTTTTTTGGCCTCCCAGAGGCTTGAGGAAGGCTTCTGTTTTTCCGAAAATACCGGAAGTGACAAAATGGGGCTAGTTTTCAGCCTGCAAAGCTTGCAGAAGCCTTCCTCAAGCCTCTGGGAGGCTGAAAAAGGCCTCAAACTGGCCGAAAATCAGCTGTGAAGCGCAGTGCAAGGAAGGGGTTGACAGGGAATGGGTGGGTGGGTATTGTATTGTGCACGCATGCATAGGAGGTATGGGGGGCGCACATCGCCTTCTGGATGCTGGCACATGAGCATGAGCATGCAAGCACACGGACAATTTTTGGCCCAGGAGCCCAAAAAAGTTAGCCACCATTGTCCTTGGGGCTCTGTTTTAACTGGCAGAGGCACCACAGGTCAGTCCTTCTCTGTCCCCAGGGTGGTCCTGCAGGCCAGATCTAAGCACCCTGCGGGCCAGATTCGGCCCCCGGCCTTGAGTTTGACACCCCTGATCTATAGCAACATCCAAAGAAAACCCGAAACAGAATATTATACTGCGGTAGTCTGATTATTAGTTTGATAACTCTTCTATCTTAGTTTCCAAACTTATGAGTTCTTAATAGAATAACAGAATTGGAAGGGACCTTGGTGGTCTTCTACTCCAATCTCCTACTCAGGCAGAAAACCCTATCAATGTTTCTCAAACTTGGCAACTTGAAGATGGGTGGATTTCAACTCCCAGAATTCCCCAGCCTTCAACTTCTGGGAGTTGAAGTCCACCCATCCTCAAGCAAACACTGCCCTATACCACTTCAGACAAATCTCTTCTTAAAAACCACCAGGGTTGGATCATCCATAACTTCTGGAGGCTTAGCAATGGTTAAGAACGGAATGGTAAAATAGACATTTACCCAGAGTCACTACCATGACGGGAATGCTCAGACGTTGACGGGTGCTTTGGGATAATCGGAGGAATCCGTACTCAAAGGAATATTCCACAATATATTCTTCCTGCGGCCACACTACAAATCCAATCAAAAAGAAGCATTTTAGAAGGCGAGGATAGAAGAAATAAAGACGCAGTTTAGAAATACTCAAATGAAATATTCAAATGAAAAATAAAAATCAGAGCAGGCATTGTGATGTCAAAATGATTGCATGGACAAGCAGCATTTTTTTAAAAAAAAAAACCTGCATTCTTTGTGTTTTATTGATTGATTTCTGTGCTTTGGTGTGCACATTTGAAAAAGTAAGCCCACTTCAATGGTTGTTTTATTTCTGAACAGGACAGTGGGGTATAAATATAGTAAATAAGTAATCAATTGGGGTTTTGAAAAATCCTGCTTTACTATAAACCAGGGGTCTCCAACCTTGGCTCCTGGAAGCCTGGCGGACTTCAACTCCCAGAATTCCACAGCCAGCTTTGCTGGCTGTGGAACTCTGGGAGTTGAAGTCCGCCAGGCTTCCAGGAGCCAAGGTTGGAGACCCCTGCTATAAACTGTGTACATAAGCTAATTTTGCAGTATGGGCTCCTTCTGAAGGCTCAGGTTATTATCGCCCGGTCTCAAGTCCTCACCCCATAGATATACTGGACAAGATCTCTGAATAGCTTACTCCAGCATGGCAAATTTGCTGAAAGCTGTAGTCCAGGCATTTTGGGAGATCCAATGGTGGGAAAGTCAAGGCAAAACTAACCAAGATTCTGACTTTTTGTGCCCTTACTAAGTAGGAACACAAACTGGGATTTGCACGAATTTCAGGTAAGTTTCAGAAACAAGGAGCCAGAACTTTTCAGACCAGGTAAAAATGTAAACTTCTGATTTCAGGTGTGACTGGTCTTAACAAAAAGAGTGAAACATGAGTATAAGAATATAAGAATAGTCCTGCTGGATCAGGCTACAAGCCCTTCCACACTGTCACCCAGCAGCATTTGAGACTCTCCCAAGCCTATATTGGAAAGTAATACCCACTTTCAACCACCTGTATACAGGCAGTCCTTGACTTGCGACCACAATTAAGCCAAGAATTTATGTTGCTGAGACATTTATTAAGTGAGTTTTGCCCCATTCTACACCCTTTCTTGTCACAGTTGTTAAGTGAATCATTGTAGTTATTAAGTTAGTAACATGGAACTGGCTTCCTCATTGACTTTACTTGTCAAAAGGTCACAAAAGAGGATCCCATGACCCCATGACTGTCATAAATATGAGTCAGTTGCCAAGTGTCCGAATTTTGATCCTATGACCATGGGGATGCGGCGATGGTCGTAAGATTGAAGAGTGAGGCACAGCATTTTATTTCATCCCTCAAATTCTTATTTAAGGTGCAAAACAAGGATGTTTCGGCATAACGGATGGAGAAGAAATGTCCCTATAAATAAAAGCTTGTATCCTGCCTCTCCACCCTGAGTGCTCTCAGGATACTAATAAATGGATCTCAGACATAAATGACCCACAAATGTTGCTTTCCTATCCAAAGTGATGCCATTTTCTCTATTGTGATATTGTTCCGCCTTCCATACATGCCCCTTCATCAACAAATGCAACAGAAGAGGTTCCGCATCACTTAGATCCAACAGACAGTCACATACCGAGGAGTTTTCTCTGGCAAGTCCACTACTTCCCCAAGGACATTAGCCCACATGCCAGTTTAGAAATCAAGTTAAAATCTTTGGGGGGAGGGAAGCATAGAGTGAGTGGCGGATGGATGGGAAAACGCATGCCAAAAGGAAAAAAAAAAAGTGATGAAAGGGAGAGAATGGGTGGGTGGGGGAAATAAAAGATGGATGAACAGGTGGAACAAGATGGGAAGTTAAGAACAACGTATCTTTACCTGCTTTGGCTAGCATCTCAAATTCGGACACAGTCTCGCTGAGAGGCTGCATACCTTTAGAGGCTGGCTCGCTGCCGAAGGAGAATTCTTGGCTTTCGTTGGGGGACAAAACATGGGCATTACTCAGCCGAGTTGCCTTGTGGAAAATCTTGGGTTCAATATCCAGATCAAACTATCAAAAGAAGGAAGAGAAAAGAAAAACATACAGAGGAATTAATGAGGGCATAAAGAGCAAAATTATGTATGATGTCTTCAACAACAGAGGAAGTTACAACTCCTCTGTCCCCAACCCCAATTTATTTACTTATTAAAATGTTTTAACCAATCACAGCTCAATTGATCTCTGGGCAGCTTACAATACTGGCAGTCCTCGTTTAGCAACTGCCACAGATAGTGGCCGTTTGCAAATGGAACAGTAATGGGACGGTAATAAAAGATTCATTTTCTGCCCAATGCCTAGGTTGACTGCAATGTCAGCATGAAACTGATTAGAATCTGGTCAGTTTCAGGCAGAAGTTACCAGCAGTTACAGTTCTAATCAGCTACGTTAGTTCACACAGGTGAGTTTGTGAACTTTAGTTGTGCAGAAATAAGCAGCTTAGATAGATAATAAGTAATCCTTCTGACCTGTCCAAGGGCAAAAAAAAAGGAGAAAAAAGGGTCAGGCATATGACACTGTCTGAGAGAACTTTATTTGAAGAAAACAGCAGCAGCCAGTGATGTTCACAGTCTCTCTCTTACTTTTTTACTTAGCAAACATTTCACTTATTGACTGAGTCATCAAAACAAAGACTATTTATAAAACAGAGTAAAATAGTGTAAAATCAAATGCAGGTAGTCCTTGACGTACAACCACAATTACGACCAAAATTTTTGTTGCTAAGTGAGACATTTGTCAAGTGAATTTTGTCCCATTTTACGACCTTCCTTGCCACAGTTGTTAACTGAATCACTGCAGTTGTTAAATTAGTAACTTGGTTGTTAAATGAGCCTGGCTTTCCTACTGGCTTATCAGAACGTTGCAAAACATAATGACATGGCTCCAGGACATTGCAATGGTCATAGATGTGAACCGGTTGCTAAGCATCCAAATTTTGATCATGTGACCCTGGGAATGCTGCAATGGTTGAAAGTGTGAAAAATGGTCATAAGTAACTTTTTTCAGTGCCATCGTAATTTCGAATGAACTATTGTAAGTTGAGGAATGCTCATACAGTGGTACCTTGCTATCATACTCAACTACTTTGAAATTCACTGAATTTGGTGCTCAACACATTTTGACGCAAAAATTTTGCCCCAGTACTCATTGTGTGTTTGATACTCAACATACAAGCTAGAATGTGTCAGTGTTGGCTGCTGTTGACTCACTCGCTATATTATTCCTTTAAGGGAAAAATCTGTGTGCTACTCATCATGCCTCCTGGAACCAATTAATGATGAGTACCAAGGTACCACTATAAAATGCAAAACAGAAACACCACATAAACTATGCATTATTCAGAAAAGGGAAATGTATTGCAGCGGACATAAATCTACCAACCAACCGATACACTGTAAATTTATGAAGAATGATGATTTTTTTATGTTATGTTTTATATTTTATGTGTTTTTTGTTTGTCGTTAAAATCAATAAAACTTTTACCCAAAAAAAATAAATCTACCATTTTGATCATAAACATTCACACTGCACTATTTTATTGCTGGTTGTCATTTAGTAACACTGCACTTGTTTTTAATCTCTTCTCTCGAGTCCTATTGGAAGGAATATATTGGAATTATTTGAAGAAATGGAAATGGAACTTAAAAAGTAAATTGAGTTCAATCAGGAAATTCCTCCTAAAAGATTCTTTCGATTCAGAGGCAGGTTTTTGCCATGGAAGGCAAGCCCTTAATTAGGTTCAAACTAACCTTTGATTTACTTTTTCCTTACATACGATGAGGTCGGATAGTATCTTAAAGGAACATACTAATGTATACTGATTGTGGAGATCTTGCAATAAGCCAGAAGAAGAAAGACCACAACCACAATGAAAAGCAGACAGGTAACTTTATGTCACAAACTACAAGTTGCAGACACAGACATAAGCAGCTTAAGTGAACTACAAAGATGGGAAAGCAGGGGGAAAAAAAAGGTTAGTTAAGCATCAGTGTTGTGGACTTGTGGACTTCAACTCCCAGATTTCCCCCTGGCTGAGGAATTCTGCTTAATAATAATACCAGCAAACAACTTCTGTCTATCCCACGTCCCTGGGAAAGACTCGATAGGTAGATAAAAATGCCAAATCCAGTCTAAACAACTAGCTGATTATGTAACCAACCATAATAAATTAAATTTATATGCTACAGATGACTCCGATTACCCAAGAGGCTGAGTTATGCTTTTCAGTACCAGAATACGGTTGAGAGTCTGAAGCATTAACTTAGCATAATGGAGCAGGAAGTGGAGGGAGTTGTAATGCATCTACACATAATCAAAAAAGGGAAAATTGGACTCTGACGTTTTCCTCACCCTATAAATCAACGAGAAGGTTGAAGACAAATGAAAAGCAAATTAATTATCCGTATAATTTTCATATAAATCAGAAATGTGCGTCTTCCCGCTCCTCAAATCTCACCAGATGTAATCATCTATGTAATATGTGTCTTGAAGTTTTACTTAAGTTCATGCGTAACCCAATTATGTATATTAAAGAGAATTGGCATATATTTCTTCCCCTGCATAATTCAACACCCTGTTTAAACCAGCTTCTGAGATTTAGCTTAATTCAGCAAATCCTCTGGTTTACAGGTTGAACAGGGAAATCAATTAAAGGTACCTACCAGTATCAATAATCATACAAAGCAGAAATATATACACCTCTTTTAAGCTAAGTTTCTATTCTGTTAGGGATAACATTGTTTTACCCTAACTGGTTTAGGTAAAATAATAACTAAGTAATCATAGTTTGTATGTTAAAGTGTCTGCAACTTTAACTGTGGGATAGTAATTAAGGGAGTGGTTGTGAAAGCACTTTAAAAGAAGCAAGGCTGCAGCCTTGCTCTCTCTCTGGCTTTGATGATCCCTGATTACTGCAAGGACTCAAGACTGCATTGCTCGAACGGGAGAGAAAACAAAGGACTGACTTGTAAGTGAACTGACATAGGATATTCTAAACGGACTTTGCTAACTGAATATCCCTGAATGGACTGACTAAATGATACATGACTATTGGACTGTTATTTTGACTATGCTATGAACTCATAATGGAATAAACTATATTTTTGATAGCACAAGCGTATCTGTTATTTTTACTGTATGTTAATAAACATACAAGCTTATCTCACTCATTTATCTGTGTGCCTATCTGACTAACGCTGCACATTCTGTTTAGCTTGTCTCCCTAACCCTGGTTGGGGAAACCAGGCTTAACAGTTCTTTGTGTGTTCTTTGTATTTTATGGGTAGGAGATCGTATTACGAACCATCCTCCCGTCAGCGAAGGTAGATTTGTGCTTGCAAACCCAAATTAGCTGCAGGACATGGTGACAGTTAAAGACATCACAAAGTTCAACTTCTGGGAGTGCATGGTAAATGAACTAGCATGTCTCCAAATGGTCAGAGACAATGACTGTGGCGAAGAGCTATAGGTAGACTGGTTCTACAAAACTTCTCCAGATAAGGAGAGGATGGGAAGTGACCCTCCTGTGGTTCGAATGGCTACTCTTCGCAAACAGACCGCAGGATGGCGGTTTCCCATAGGTTTGAGCTCGGGAAGAAAAAGGCAACTCACAACAGCTCACAACTGTGATGGAGCCTGTTAAAGGACATCAGGTTCATTCGTTTTCAAATCACTTTCAGACATTGGCTATTTAACACTTTAGGGCTATTAGAGATCTTCAGAGGCAACAAATTTAAAAAGCTTCCACTCTTGAACAAAAGCAGAATCAACCGTAAAACTTAAGAATTTAAAGAACTGGAGTATATGGCAAAAACTGAATAAGACTTTGATCCAAGAAATAAATTAAGGGTCCAGATAAATTTGAAACATTCAGACTTTAATAATGAGTTATGGACATTTAGTATTACAATCAAAAAATTGAAAAAAAATTATTGAAAAAATAAAAACACCAGAGAGTTTATTTATTGAAAAACCAAGAGAAGTAAGTACAGAAAACTCCTCACGGTGTTTATGAGCTTATGACGCAAGCAGCTGAGAAGCCCTGTTTAGAGAGAACATTAAATGCTCAGTCTTAGGCAATGTCAGGATGTGCGGTTTCTGAGACCGTCCCTAACTCCAGAGCCAAAATACTGGAAACGTCATTTTTTAAAGGACAGATAAATTGCTGGGCCATTTTAGGGGCCACCTTCATTGTGACCCACGTCCAGGAAGTAGCATCACTGCCAGGCACTCAACTCAATGTCAAAGATTCAAAGGTCTCCAACAGCATTTCACTCAGATCTAATCAGCACCTCATTCCCAACTGATCAACTACCTGATTTCCTATTTGTGTCCTCTGACTGCCACTGACTTGCTTCGTAGTTTGCAAAAAGCCATCACTTTCTTAAGCATCAAACCGATGCGGTACAGTTCCCCTGACTGCAGACTGATGAGAACCTCTAATTAGACCAGGGGTGTCCAACCTTTGCAAATGTAAGACTTGTGGACTTCAACTCCCAGAGATCCTCGGAGTTGAAGTCCACAAGTCTTAAAATTGCCAAAGTTGGACACCCCTGAATTAGACACTTTGCAGCAATGCAGAAGATGACACTTTTAAGTGGAAGTTGTTTACAAGAACTGAGCTGAGAGATGTACAAATTATCCCATGTGTAGGAATTCCTTGTTTGCCTTGTGACCCAAGGCTGAAGCGATTAAGCAATGCCACGTGCTTTTGGTGGTGGGGAGAGTCTAGGAAATTGGCCTCTGTTGCAGCACCTGCCCACTGGAACACCCTCCCTCAGATGGCTGGTCTCCATCCTGGTTGCATTCATAGGCTTTGAAAAATTGTCCTTGAACTAGATGGGTGGCAGCTCCCACATGTCTGTTTGTCGTTTAATGGTTGTGTTTTTTCCAGTGTTTCAGGGGAGGGGGAGTTGTTTTTTTAAAGTCTACAATGACTGATTTTACTACACTGTATGTAGTCGTTCTAGAATTGAAAGCCCTATGCAGTATAATTCTACAACATATAAGTAACAAATTATCCTGTATTTCTCTAAGTAATAGAATGCTCTAGTCTAGAGCTGCAATGTTTGTTTGCTATACAGAGACTGTTAATTTAACATATTCAATTGCTTTAAAAGTTTTTTTTAGGTTTTTTTTAAAGATCTATGTACCATTATATTATGATGTGTTTATTTTATGCTTTGTGATTTTTGCATAGGAGAGGGTGGAGATACTATCATCAAACAAACAGAGCCCTCCATGGTGACTCACAGAATCAGACCCAGAAAAAAGCATTTTCAAATCAATCTTTAAAAACTAAGAGGTCTACTGAAGGCCATTATCTACTATTGCTAAATTTAATCTATATTTAGAAATATAAAACTAGGAGGATCGGTTAATACCTGTTTCATGCAGGAGCCTGGATTTTTTAACCCTTGATAGCCTTTTGAACTTCTGTTTAAATATACATAGCAAAAACCATCCTTCACCTCTTAAGGCAGTTTCTGTTTCATCATTCAGGGAGAAGGTTTCCCTCAAATACTTCTCTGAATCAGCTCTTCATTGGTTCTGGATCTGCCCTCATTCCTTACATGTGAGAGTTCTACAGATTATCTGAGGACAAAATGTCACCTTTCAATGTGCCTTTTAATCAGGCTAAATATTTCACAACTCCCCATCCTGGCTATCCTCTTTTCAATGAACTACATTCTGACAGTGTCTCTCTCTGTCTCTCTCTCACACACACAAATACAAATACAAAATCTGGGAGTAGTCCATCTTTTGGAACCACAGCTGTAAGCCTTTCTCTGTGGAACTGGATCAGCCACAAACTGAAAAATTGAAACCGGATCAATTGGACAATCTGATCCAACAAGGACATCTCTTATCTACTTCTCTTATTTGTATGATATTCCAGAAAGTATTCTCGGGGCATTTTGCAAAATCTTTTCCTTGGGGTCACTTAAGAAACAGGAATCCCAAAGGATGAAACTTCTTGGATTAGAAGCGAAACATCATCTTCCTCAAAAAACAGTCTAGTTGCCTTTTGAAAAAAAAAATAACACCTTTGACATAAGTATGACTGACTGAGAATCTTCCACAGACATTTAACCATAGGAATGTTCATATCTACATAACTATAGCTTTGAATTCCCAGCAAGCCCATCTTATGAAGCAATATTAGAGAGCTTAAAAGGAAATGAGCAACTCAAATGAACCAGGTGCTGAAGTATCTCCCCGCTCACTGAAATTCACAATTGGGGGAATTTTTTTTCACTGGAGACAAAAACACATAAGGGACATTTGGAGGCAAATGCATTTAACTATTTAAAGAATGTAAGGAATTTTCTCTCACACACATAATACTAGCCATATTAGATCAGGTCAAAGGGTAACCACTTGGGGATAATAATTCATGGTTTGGGAAGGTGAAATGGGGAAAAAGCATAATCATTAAAAAAACAACATTCTGCTCCCTCATGGTACCTTGATGGAGCTGTTCTGAAACATCTCCACAGTCATTTCTTCTTCCTCCTCCTCCTCTTCCTCCTCCTCCCCAACAGCAGGCTCAATCATCATGCCTGGAAACCTCTCACTCTCGCAGAACTGGAGAAAAACAGGATTACGGCTGGAATTGCGTTGGATCTCAACTCGTAGGATGCCGTCCCGTGGCCATTTATCCCGGACATGTTCCAGGCAGTTGATGGGGGAACGGGAGAAGGTGATGTGAATGTATGCCAGAATGAAGAGGACAAAGAGAGCCTGGCAGACAAAGAATAACAAATTACAACAGTGCAGCCACCCTGTCTCCCAAACCTCTCCAAGACAAATATGAATGTTCCATCAAGCTTCAATTCTGGCAAGGAACCTGATTACACAGAGTGTGTCATATTTTTATTAATACCCCGCATTTTATTATTTTGATAAATAACTCAAGGTGGTGAGCTCCTTCCTACTCCTGTTTTCCCCATCAAAACACCCTGTGAAGTGAATTGGATTGAGAGCAAGTGACTGGGCCAAAGTCACTCAGCCAACAGCTGTCATGCCTAAGCTAGGACTAGAACCCACAGTCTCCTGGCTTCTAGCCTAGTGTCTCAATCACCGGACCAAAATTATAAATAAATAATAAATAAAAACATTATAAAATAACATAAGCTAAATAGGGGGTATAAAATAATTAAAACTTGACTCAGTTTTGGTTCTGGCACCATGCATCTTCCATCCATAATTGCCTTTTCCCATGGACTAAACCTTCTTTCAAAGGTTTTCCATTCTGAATAAGTTTCTAAAAGGAAGTCAGCATTCTCTCCTTCTCAGCCAGTTCATTTCTGAGCAAAATGTAGAGGGTTTCTTCCTTTGTAACTACAGGTAGTCCTTGAATTACGGCCAGAAATGAGCCTGCTATGCCTTGCTTAGCGAGCTAATTGAGTTTTGCTCAATTTTACAATCTTTCTTGCCACACTTAAGTGAATCAATGCAATCGTTAAGTTAGTAACACGGGGACTAAGTGAATCTGGCTACCCCGTTGATTTTGCTTGTCAGAGGGTCACAAAAGAGGAATCACATGATCTCGGGACACGGCAAGCGTCATAAATACATGCCAGTTGCCAAGCATCCGAATTTTGATCACGTGACCGTAGCAGAGATGCAGCAAATGTGAAAAAAGAGTGCCTTTATGAACGGCCACTAAATGAAAGGTTGTAAATTGAGTACCCAAGAAATTAAGGCAGCTGCCATGATATGTTTCTGTTCATCATACCCAATGCTGCATCATTAAGTCTCGATCAAGTTGAGTTTGATTTGTGGTGACTTACATCAGGCAGTTTCCTTGGCTACAGCTCATAAATCAGCCCTTGACACCTTCTGGGATCCTGTTTTACCACCCAGGTCCAGGACCTCCCTGCCATTCTGCATCCAAATTTATCAAGCAGGGCTGACTCTGTTTTGCTTTCTAAATCTGTCAAGGTCAGCTAGTGCTGCCAGCTGGCTAGGCAGAGTCAGATTATGAGAAGGCAACTTTTAAGACACCAGAACAAAGCAACAACAATCAGCTTGCTAATACCGCATTTCAAATGCATTTTTCTTCCTGCTTTACTATGGAAACACGGATTAGTAGCCTTCTGGGAGAGTAATAAACCATTTTTATAGCCTAGTAATTTTATGGAGCTTTTTAAAACTAACTAACAGAAATTATCTCCTCCTTGTTCTTCTGGGAGTTCTAAACACATCATGTTAGCTTGTTATAATCCTTACAATGGTCCCATGTGGTAAAACCAATACTGTTGCCTTCAAACTGCAAGCGAATGAGCCTCTCCATTTGGAGAAAGTGGCAAAACATATCCAAAACATTTTATGATCCTCAAGAACAAGAGCTTTAAATTGCAGAGCTGTAAATGCCACTGCAAGAAAATACACAGCCCTACTAATTTTAAAGACACTGAGCTTCAAAGAGCTGGCAGCTCGGGTTTGAGACCCAAATTCTGTGCAACAGGATGAGCTCCTGTTCCTTGCCCCAGCTCCTGCCCACCTAGTAGTTCGAAAGCTTGGAAACGCAAGTAAATAAATAGGTACCACTTAAGTGGGAAGGTAACAGCGTTCCGTGTACCTTTGGCATGTAACCATGCTGGCCATATGACCACTGTTCTATGCTGTTGTCAAAACCATGTAAATTGTCTTCAGACAACACTGGCTCCCTTGGCCAAGAAACGGAGATGAGCACTGTGCCCTAATGTCAGTCATGACTGACAGGGATCTCTTTACTAATTTAGTTATAGTAAAATTAAGGCAGAGAAGTGAGGAACTAGTAGAACTTTAGAGAAGTTCATTAAGCCCACTGCTTTCCTGCAGGTTTATCAACAACTTAAATAAAAAGGTGAAACCAATCTTTACCAAAGTTGATATGGAATTTGGTAGATTTCTAACTAGTAACACCTCAGAGCAAGAGAAATGAAATGGACTGAACGTACTCCACAAAGGCATATACAGTTCCATTTATAACTGATATGTACAACATACACATATGTAAGCACACATATACAGTGGTGAGTATGTGACTTGATTGCATTAGATGTAAAGAGAATTTTGAAATAGCTCATCAGAACAGGAGCCCAGAGTGTTGTGTAACTAGGAAAAAAACTAGCATGAATTTAGGAAGCATTATACTAGAAACATCACAGGAAGTTACACTTTATTCCTCACAAACTTGTTATGTCAGGTAGTACTCTAGACAAATCATTTTCCCTTCAGCCTTAATTTTTTCTTTCCCATTTGTTAAATTTTGAGAGTACTGTGAGGACCACAAAAGTAACACAAAAACATTTGAAAGCTAAAACAACAGAGGATACCCTATGTAATATATATACACAAATAAAATGATACAGTACAGAACTGTACAGCACTGCATGCACAGCAAAACTAAGGGAGATGGGCAGTTAAGAAATATGAGATATAAATAAATAAAACGCAATTTTTAAAGCTTGAATAAAATGAATTAATCCCCATGGCTCTTAAAAAAAAGTCTGGGTAACACCTAGCACAAGAAATCAAAGTTAAGCACTGGGAAGTTTTGTAAATCCGAATAGAAACACAGGAGGCATGTGAAGGAGGGGGCACGGAGAGAATAATCTATCACAAGCCAATAAAATGTTCTCCAAGGGGGAAAAAAATGTCCCACTACCACCCCAAATATGTAGAGGCTAAAAACATTTTCCCCCATAAGCTTCAGTGAGCATTCAAACATTACTAACTCTATTCCAAACCCATGTGAGAATATACACATTGAAGGGAAATGTTATCTCCCCTCCATCATTACCTTAAGGAGCATGAGGAATTCAAAGATGCGACGGAAAGACGGTGGGAAGAGGCGGGCATAGGTGACAGCCATTTTGAAGAAAAGGGCATGGAAGAGGCGATCCCGAACATTGATGAGAGGGTTCTGGTTGAGGTTGCGGACCCCTCGGTTATTGCCGGCGGGGGCCCCACCCACCCCATTATTGTTCAATGGATGATGGGTGTTGTTGGGCTGATTCTCTGACATCCTGAGTTGGTGAAGGTGCCCAGAGGGTTGACAGGGCTGCTTTCAGAGGCTTCTCCTGCAGTCTTCTCTTAGAAGAGTTTGACTCCAGTTTCCCACATATAAATTTAATTTCAAGATATTAACCAAGTCTGCCGATAGGAGAAAGAACTTAAGCAATGAATTCACCTCCCAAACTGGCACAAGGGAAGGAAAAAGAAAACTGGAAAGAGTTACCCTACAACAAAGTAGCCCATAGTCTGAGTTAGAAGACAAATAGTCCTAAAAGGGATTGGCATGAAAGATGCACCAATTTAGAAACAACTAAGGAAAGGTTAGTCGCTCAGCAAGAGATGAACAGAAAGGCAAACTAACCAAATCCCCTATAAGGATCCCGGGTGGTAGGAAGGCAAACCTCGAATAGAACCTAAAAATGCTTCAGGATTAGGGAAGACAAATAGGATGAGAAGACCAAGCTGCCAGGAGAAAAGAAAAGAAAAAACTGTGGGCAGATCTTCCTCTCCCAGAGAAAAGACAGGTGTATCTATCAAAATGAAGTTAAGGGTTTAATAGGTCAGGGATGGCAGAACCCCCAAAATTTCAAAAAAAAAAAAAAAGTGGGGAGATTGTGGACAGACTATTCAAGAGACAGAAGAGGGATTCAGCAAGATAGGGGAGTAGGCTATCAAATCACAAGGGAGAGGAAAGGGAGGAATTACGTTGGGCAGAAAGAGAAACTTTGCCAGGATAAGTTAAGGGAAAGGGGAGATATTTTTCTGAAGAGGTGACATAGGGGGTGTGTGAAGCGTCAATGACCCCTTATTTAAACAAGAGGGATTTGGTGAACCTCACCAATTTCTAGCAGAGGAATCTGGGGCAGAAGGGGAAATAGAAGAAAGGGGGAGACACTCTGAAGACCCAAAAATTTGGGGTGGGTGGGTGGGTGTGGGCAGAGCAAAGAAGAGCCCTTTGCAATCTTCCCGGGGAAGGGGAAGGGGTGGGGGGGAGGCAAGCCTCAAAACGGAGGCGCTTAATTTAGGTCGTCAGAAGAATCCGAGAAGATAAATTTGGGGGGGGGGGAGAAGGCCCGCCCTCCAAACTTGAAGGGAAGGGAGGAAAATGGGGGAGAGCCCGATATTGAGAGAGAAGCCCCTCCACCTCCAGCCCCCAGGAAGGGAAAAACAGCTTCGAAGGAGCGAGGAAGAAGAGGAGGAAGAGGGAGAGCCCTCACCCAGCCCGGTATGGAGGAAGCCGGGCGAAGCAGCGGCGCCCCGCAAAGCAAAAACGGGACGCTGGGGAGAGAAAGGGAAGCTCGGCCGCGTTCCCGGGAAGCGGCCGGTCCTCTGGCCCTCCGCCTCTCAGTCCACCTTCACGTCCGCCTGGTCCACCGCCATGTTAATACCAAGCTCGCTTCCCCTTTCCCCTCCCGTCCCGATGACGTCAGCCGAGAGCAGGCAGGGTGGAGGAACACCGAGCGAGGGCGAAAAGCATCTTGGGAAAGGAAGGGGGAACTAGAGGAGTCCCGGAAGGGGAGTGCGCGATGCGTAGGGCGGGGTGGGAAAAGTGAGCTCCAAAGGGGTACGGTTAAGAGGAAGGTTTTAGACACACTTCCGGTATTGTTTTTTTTTGACAAATACTAAAAAAAAAAACCAAAAGCCCCAAAATATCTGAATCGGCCCCAAAATATCTGAATCGGCAAGTAAGGGGGGGGGAAAGTTGAAAGGCTTCGTTTTTATTTTCTCTTCTTTAACTTATCCACTCTGATGTAACTTTATATAGAGTTTCCACCTTCCCCATAAGTATCATAATAGGAGGCTTTTTGACCCGGGAAAACTCAGAACTGTTACTCTTTGCTGCAAATATTATTGCATCGTGGAAATCTTCATTTACGCAAATACTACTGCGAGCTATTCACTCTTCACTGGCCTATAGAACAGAAGCCGTCAATACAACAACGTTGGTTAATTATTGCCTCTTTTTTATTTTCACACCTCGTTCTATCCCACTTTGGACCTCACATGGAGGATTCGACCTTACGGCGATTCGGAACCTCACGTGCTTGGCTCCTTGAAACGCTCGACATTTTACTTACCTCTTTGTCTCCATTTGCCCTCCCACCCCATTCCGTAGCCACGCCCCTTGATTTCCATAACCCGACTTTGCCGGTCATCCTCTGCGGAAAATGTAGTTTTGTTCTGATTTTTTTAAATATATACTCTAAACTTCGAGCTATAAAAGAGACACAGCTTGTTTGGGATTAATACAAAGTAGATCTTTAAAAAAAGAAAAAAATACATACGTTATCACCATACCTGAAAATATTCTGGTATCATGAGCTTTATATAGCTCTTAACTGAAGTAATAGTTTGTGCTCGCTTCGGCAGCACATATACTAAAATTGGAACGATACAGAGAAGATTAGCATGGCCCCTGCGCAAGGATGACACGCAAATTCGTGAAGCGTTCCATATTTTGATGCTTTTCCTCGCCTCCTTCCTTTCATTGACTCCACTAAGCAACATAGTTCTCCCATCGGGATACTAAATCTATTATGATCGTTACTATTGTTTTCTATTGTTCCTATTTTTTGCGATGTTATCTGTGGCCTCGGGAAATATTGCAGGCATCGTATCATCTAAATTCCAAACTACAGCAGCAGCATTTTCAACTCCTCTTTTTTTAAAA